>WXUD01000028.1:0-715131 GCA_010015515.1 Trichoderma sp. TW21990_1
TAAGCCGGGACCCTGGTCTGTCTCTTCACGAAGCTCCATAGAGCCCACATGTGCCGTCCAGCTAGTACGGAGTACTATGTAGCTATTTAATAATACGCCGCTTCCCTTTTTCTCCTCAATGCAGTTGTGGCCGAGGAGCAGCCCCGAAATGCTTGGTCAAAGCCTGTCCATCATCCCATCTCTGGGTTCCCTATCTATAATTGAATGGCCAGGGGGCTAGGGAGCAGCTTGGGGAAGCCATGTAATACCACTAATATTACATATTACCTACTAGGTAGTAGTGGTAGGTAATTTGTATGTAGCAGTACTTCGTACGGAGTGGCCGTATTACCGATTACGCGATAAAGGCATTCTTGCAAACCGTGATATCGTCAACTTTGCTCCCTTGCCAACTAGAAACGGCTCACTTCCAGGCTCCAGGCCTCAAGCCCGACGCCCCGCAAAAAACCACCGTCGCCGCGTCGCTCTCCACATCACCGACAGCTGCGATATCTCCAGCATCTGCACGGCCGATACAATCTCCCCTGATGAGCTCAACGTTTCCATCCCCGCCGCTGGGGATTCTCCACAGCTTCACGCGCTGATCGTTGCTCACGCTGATTCCTACGACTCCTGTGCTTCGACGAACTAGTAGGGACGCCCGCGATGGCTGCCGCGTGGGCATTTCGAACAATGCTTCGCTTTGAAAAGGTCCAGCCTGCATCGTCTGTGCTGCCCGAAGACCGGCCGAGCAATGTTACCCCCTACGCTGTTGTCGTCGCCTCCAGTCAACACTAGATACCCTTCTCCTGATTCCATCATGTCTAGGCTTTTGATGCTGTTTTGGTGCAACGGCACCACCCGGTCTAGAACATATTTGCGCTGCGTCCCTTCGTCGGTTCGTTTCGCCACAGGGCAAGGTGGCCATCTGTGGATGCCGTGGAAGAGGAGTGGCAGCTGATCGTGCATGCTGAGATGGCGCGTTTGAGTGAGACACGCACCTGTGTAAGTTCCCCCGGCAAGGAGTTCGAATCGGCCGCCGTCACTTGTGTAGCGATACGTCCTTAAGACCGAGTTCGAAAAACCCCATTGTCACCACTATGCCGCATCCATCATCAGATCGACAGACGTCGAAATCCATGATACGGAGATCGGCATCCGCGCTCTTGTCGGTAAAGACGCCCTCGCAGACCACTGCCAGCCCTCTGTAATCCGACTCCAAGTTCTGCACTCTCCATACAAAGAACTCTTCATTGCCAGCGCTGCTGAAGAGATAGTCATCTCCCAGCCAAACAAGCTTCTGGAGACCCGTAATGTGCGTCTTCATGGCCGCCACACACCGCAGCTCTGCCTGTGCACCCCCTCTAACGGGCAGATACTCCCATATCCGGATGGTTGTATCCTCAGCACCTGTAGCAATATAGCGCCCATTGGAACTCAGTGATCGAATCTCCCTCCCGTGGATTCCAGCCTTTACCCATTCGTGCGCCATGCGGTCCGATGAGGAGATGGAGAGTCGAGAGGTCTTGGTAAACGCGAAGCGATACCGACCAGGTATTGATTCGCTGTATGTTAGCTGGAACGTCCGATGAGCTCCGCCACACTCGATAGTTGCCAATTCTTCACGGCGAGTCTCATTCCAAATGACAAAGTCCTTGCTTCTAAAGCCGTATAATACGAGCTCAGGTACACTGTCTTGAGTAAACCACGCACCAGCAATGACAGGTCCGAACGGTGGTGAGGTTTCATGTCGCAGATGAAGAAGAATGGACCCCGGCTGCCGATCTATTTCGTATATCCTATACTTTCCATCACGGCTTGTAACTAGGATGTAGCAAGGGGATTGTTGCGAGCCTGATTTTACAGGGAGTGGTAGAATAGCAGAAATAGTATCGCGGCTTCGTGTTGCAATGTCTAGGATTGGGTAGTACGATCCATCCTGTTTCCGGTCAAGAATGGATAGCCAACCGTGCCGAGACCCGATGATGAGCAAGCCATTCACTTTCCCAGCCGCTGTAGGGACAAATCGAGGGTCAAGCCCTTTGGTCTGCCCTTGACTGCGCACATCCCCCGTAGAGACATCAATTGCAAGGTAGTGAGATTCCGCCCTTCCATGGAGAAAGACCAGCACCTCGGCCAAAGGAGTGTCCGATGCATCCCTGCTTCTGTTTGATAGGCAGCTCATATCGATGATTTTGCCTGGCATGGAGGCAATGTATTTGGTTTCGCGAGAGAGAAGATCGAAATAATAAAGGTTCCCACTTGTTGTGCCCAAAAGAGCTGCTGTGGTGGCAATGCTTTTAACGACATAGCACAGCTTCATATCTCCTCGTAGTTCTTCAGCAACCCCAATCTGCTCCCATTCTGGTTCAACATGAGCATCTTCGAGGTGACCCAAGAAAAGCCTTCCGAGGCTGGTGGTGATAAGGATGTGGTCATGAGAGAGAAAATCGTAGCGACTAATAATCTCTTTTGCAGGTTTGGTTGATGTCATTGAGCTGGGGACGCCCTTGAGAATGTCTTCAGTATCCAGAGTCATCGCACCGCCAAGATTGCTCAGTGGTTCGTCGAGTAAGGTGGACTCCTCCATGAGACAAATTTGACTATCGGCACCGCCGGTGGCAATGAGCACGGCCTTTTCTTCAAGCAGCATAGCTCTTGACCAGAGGTGCTTCCCATTGTGCAGGGAGAATGTTTTACTGTGAGACAGTTTCCCTGTCAGAGGTCTTGCGCTGTAATCAACTTCTCCAGCCGGGCTAATCTGAAGACGCCATCTCTGTGTTGTCGCATCCTCTCCAAAGGAGTAGACAGACACGGCATTCTCCCCGCATGACGCGCCAAACCTGACTCCCCATATGCGCGATGCGTGTCCCATGGCAGCTGCAACAGGAGCATTCCCTTTACTAGAACCTTGGGTGCCATCGTCGTTGCTGAAGTCGTTACCGCCGAAGCCAGTGTCGATAACCTGGGTGGCCTGAGACACATGAGATTGGGCGCCGTCCTCTCCTCGCTCCGTAATATCCCAAACCCTGATGGTTCTATCGTCGCTACAGCTGGCAACTATCCGTGCCGTGCTGCCGTCCGAGAGTGAAATCGTGCAAATATCCACGCCGAATATGGAGCCCTCATGGCCTTCAAAGTTGAATAACGTTTCAGTTATCCCCTTGCCATCTTCTTCCAAACGACATTTCCACACGACGACGTGTCCAAAAACAGTTCCGCCAGCCACTAGAATGGTATCATTTGATATCCAAGTAAGATGAGCAGAGTAGAGCATTGGTCTTGAAGGTGCAATGGCAGCGCTGAGGATAATCTCTCCAGCAATGGGAGAATATTTCAACGGAATCACTTCATTGTGAGCCGTAGCCAGAACGGCCACAGAAGATTCAACGTCTGAAAAAGCTCCATGATATATCCAATCAGGCGCAGTCGCCCTGGCTATCACGAGCATCGGATCCTGCTTCTCAGTAAGACCCTCAACAGGCAGGATAGCTACATGGCAAAACCCCCATACGAGAACCCGCCCATGCCGCACATGAATCCCATGGATAGGCTGGTCCGTAAACACGCTTGTCCGAGAGACGAGTCGTCCCTTATGCTGCCCATGTTTCGCCTCGTAGACGGCGAGGTCAGAGTCCTCGCCGGCGAAGACGAAGAGTTTTCCGGACGGAGCGCGATATAAAGCGAGAGCTGTGATGGGGACATGGGAGAGATCCCGTTTTAATCTGATTTGGAATGTGGCCTTTAACGATTGATTAGCTGCGTCCTTGTCCGGGTGAAGCCTTGGAAATTTGAAGGCTGAGAGTGGGAGGAGTGAGTTTGATGCATGTCGAAAGCAGAAGGAGGGGCAGTTTAAAATGGCACAAAGACGCACATGAACCATGATGATGTATATTCGGTAAATTCGCGGATTGGCAGTCGCCCTTTACGTTATGAGCGCCTCAGGCTCAGCGAGGTAAATGCGCTATACAGACATTCAATTCAGATGAGTGGAAGGTTTCTTACTAAATCTTGCTGGTGTTGTTGAGTGAGAGATGAAATATGTGGTGCCAGAAAAATTTTGTGCGTGCACCTACTGTGACTACATACCATCATCTCACTAGCACATGTCAAATCATTGAGCCATGCAGCGAGTCTTGACAGGAGCACGACAAAACACGACATCACAATTTTTATCATACTCGAGGCTGCCATTATGTGTGGTTTTTAATTTTCTTGTCGTTCATTCATCAATATATCCTCCATACTCTATGTACAGATTGTTCCCACCATCTTGGGTATCCCAACTGCCAACTACTCACTGTTGCCACCCCGTATCCAACCCATACTCAAAATATGCCAAACGCCACGCAAAGGAATGTTTTAAAATGCATCACAACAAGCACCCAATTGCCTCTTCGGTCGTCCATGTACTAGTGTTTAGATGTACCACAAATGGTCGGTGTCTTTTTGCCCCATTTTGATTACCAGGTCAAGTCACCATCCATTTAGGCTCGGTGGGAGTAGGGCTCGTAGGCAAGGTCGGATCGACCAGAGCCGGCGGCGAAGCGAGGAGCAGAGGAAGTGTAGCCGGTCTGCTCGCCCAGGGGAGCATAGCCGCGAGATCCAAATCCGCCGGAAGGCAGCAGCTTCTCGCCATCGCTGGAGACGCGGTGGGTCTTCTGGCGCTTCTCGGGCTTGCAGCAGCAGATGGTGAAGATCCAGAAGAGACTGGCACCAATGCAGAGGGCAGCGCCAATCCAGATGACGGCAAGGAAGCGGCCATCAAGGTGAACCTTGGCGCCATAGAGCGACTTGGAGCCCTGGACAACACCGGCAATGATGCCAACGGTGGCAGTAGAGAGAGAGCAGGCAATGATGACGAGGATGGTGGTAATGACAGATTCAAACCATGTCAGGCAGGAGACAGCCCGAGAGAAGTTTGAAAAGATGCCAATAATCAGCTCCAGGCCAAGGGCAACGAGAGCGATGATGAAGGCGACCTCGGACCACTTGATGAGCTTCTGGAAGACCTTGATGGCGTCCTTGACATCCTTGGGCAGCTGGATGGTGGCGGTGCCCTCCTTGATGTCAGTAACATTGATCTGCTTAGAAGCCCAGTCGAATTGAGCCTTGGAGCAAGTCCACTTCTTCTTATCATCGGACGAGCAAGATCCCCAAAGCGTGATGTCATAGTACTTGTGGAGGCCAAGAGCTTCGGCTGTGATGTTGTCCGTTTTGGTCTCCTTCATATTGAATTCGGCTCGAGAGGCGAGAGTCTTTAGACTCAGCGGGCTGACGCTCAGGTTGCTGAGGTCTACCTGGATGAGCTTGGCGTTCTCGTGGGCAACACCGGCGAGGACTGCGTAGAGCAGCGTGCCGATGGAGCCAATGGTGAGCAGGAGTGGCAAGGCCACGCAGAAAAACCGGCCGGCACCCATGCTGTCCTGTTTTGTTTTTTGTTTTTGTTTTTGCTTTCTTTGTTTGTTTATCGGTGGGGGAGATTCCGTGAGGCAGAGGGGTTCTGCGATGTACAACGAGAGGGCTGGTCGATGACTCTAGAGCGCAAGAGACGGCAAACGTCGACCGGTGCAAAACGAAAGTCGAGCTGACGCACCCAGGCAAGTGACAAGACACAAAACAAAGACGGGATGAGGATGAGA
Source organism: Trichoderma sp. TW21990_1 (assembly GCA_010015515.1). NCBI lineage: Eukaryota > Fungi > Ascomycota > Sordariomycetes > Hypocreales > Hypocreaceae > Trichoderma > Trichoderma sp. TW21990_1. The sequence continues at coordinate 5,622 of WXUD01000028.1, forward strand.
TAGACAGCAGCTTCCAGTTGGGCAGCAGACGGTTTTAAAAGCTAAGGCGGGCTGAAGCAGCGTCGTTGCTTACCTGTTTAGTGGGCTGCAAGATGCGGCGAGTGGGTGGCGCAGTCCAACAAAGCCCAGAGGCGTTTGACCACTGTGCGAGGGAGGGGTGGATCCGGTGGTGGGCAGTGCGAGATTCGGGTGCAGTTGGGACGATCCAGCGGGTGCTGACAGTGGCCGATACGGTTAAAACAGCGCATCTGGAGGGCTTACTCCAGTGAGGGAGAGGTCAGTGAGGGAGGTCAGTGGGAGAGGTCAGTGGGAGCTGCTAACTGGGTCTTGCAGGGGAGGCTGGGGGGATCTTGGGACGTTAGCACGAGGTGGTACCAAATATGGACTGGACACAGGTACATAGTACAACTATGTACTGTACGGAGCAGAGTACGGAGTACATTGGCTGGCTGTCGATTGCTCTGGCTGGACCATCGTGATGAGCAGCCCGGTGGATGTGATGCGATGCAGGTTGCTGTATAGGTGGCGTTACTAAGACACACAAGCCCAAGTCCATAAATAGTACCTACCTAACAGTAGCCAGCACCTATTGAGTCCAGAGAATAATCAATACTGGGTGTACCTAGCGCTTGTGCTATCTACACTCGAACCCGTGCTAAGGCGTGGAACTACTGCTGGGCTTCCCTGTCGTGATACAAATAGCTACCCCATGATAAATTGCCCGTAAGCACATGTTTTACGCGAACTGGAAAGAAACAAAGCCGTGCTATTTTGGCACAACGGCTCAAGGTGCCTTGGTCATCCCGGAACTGCTAGGTACGAAGCACGGTCGAGGGAAATGCCCCAGACTTGTTTGCTGTTGGCTGAGGCAGCCTCCAGGGATCATGGCATGCTGTATCCGATTGATCCATTGCTGCTATACTTGTGCTACTCCGTGCCCCGCTGGAGGTGCTGGACAGGTTGAAGGAGTCCCAGCCCCGCGTCATAGCTTGAGATGGAGGCGTTGCGGTGGCTGGACTCGTTTGTCCTTTGCGGGATGTCAATCAATTCCAGACGAGATTAGCAAGCGGGTGGCTTTGGATCGTCAGTGACCAAAGAACTCCCGGTAGGCCGTACAAACAACCCGAAACAGCGACAGTGATACGCGTACGAGCCGTGTTCCTCTCGTTGGTCTTCTTCTTCCCATTTTTTTTTTTTTTTTTTTTTTCCCTGTGCTGACCTGAGTGTGAGTGGTTCCTGGCGCTGATCGCACAGACAGACATGCGTCCATTGCCTAGCTCTGACTGGGCATCCGACAGTAGCCTCGTCTGCCCCCAGCGCGGCTCCGTCGGGCTGCGTCTAAATTCTGCAGGCCCAGGGGGCAAAAAAAAGCCTTCCTGGCATCATCATGGCCAACGTCGAGCATCTAAACATTTACGAGCGATTCGTCAACCCCATGCCTGCGTCTGTCGGTTTGTTTGTTTCCTTGTTTCCTTCTTTTTCGTACAGGGTAGACAAATCCATCGCTTCGCAATGGCTGCACAGCCCAAGACTAGCTCTGAATAGTGAATGCGCTAGCTGCTCTGCCTGACAACTGGGCTGTGAGGCGAACCATTGCGTGGAAGTCTTCTAAATATAGCAATCAATCCCGATTGCTAGCCGTACTGACTCGATTACTCCGTATTCTTCTCCGAACAGCTATTCAGCGTACAACTTACGTGGAAGAAAGGTAGATGGTACGTTGCTTGCTACTATCGCTACATGTATCCGAATTTGAGACACGGCACGCTGGCTACAAGTACATGGAGTGCCTTGACGTTTTCAGCTTGTCAAATGGAAACGCGTAATGCCTCAGCCAGACTGGTTGGGGCAAAGCGGCACGGATGGCTTACTCAATAGCACAGGCACCCAAGGCGGAATTCGATAAGCAGGCGCTCTCAGCTTCGACTAAGAATGTGAGTGTGTGCCAGGGGAGAAGCTCATGCGCGCGATCCCTCGCTTTTCCAAATTTGTGAGAATCTGGTGAGATCGAGTTCTTCTCCCAGCTGTCTTAGTAAGAATATGATATTGCTGCGTCAATGACGCTTCCAGCAGAACTCACGATCCCCACTTACCTACTTCCAAATCCTTCTGGTCTTCACTACTGTAATTCTTATTTCATGGTGTAATATCTTTCCACATCGCTCTCTTGCTTGCTACTGTACTCTCCTGCATTTGGACCGTGGCCGATTACTCATCTGACTCGGCACTCGTCTTACGTACCCTCATGCCGCATTCAAGTTTTCAGTTCCGGTCCATGTGCATGATGTGGCCAACGCCTGCCTCTGCAGCAGCCCTAATTTGGACCACTCACTTCAAAATTAGCAAACAGTCCTTTACACCGCAAGGATGGAGCCTTTCTGGGCTAAAGACATGATTTCGGGTATATGGTATTACGTACGATGGGCTAATATGTCTTGGTCTGAATCAATATCAAAGGCATGCGATTCAACCCGTTACGGAGATCCATATCTTGTCGCTGCCTCAGACTCAGACATACCATGTACTCACGATGATGCCAACCCGACGTCTCATGCCGTACAATGCCGTACATGCCGACCGTCTGAGCGCCACACAGAGACACCTGTGCGAGCCCGCCGGGGCGGCACTTGAAGCGGGTCTTGGTTGAAACTGAACAAAGAAAAAAAGGCAGACAGTATCTAGTCATCATGAAAAAGGCGGTAAAGATGAATCCTGCAAGGCTCATTCGCCACGGCATAGTGCTCGTCTCATTCGCCACTCTCTGGATTACTAGAAGACCATGATATATTGTTGGCTTCCAGACTCTCCAGTTGGCTCATCAATACTCGTCCATTTTGATAGGATTGAGCCATGGAACAGCCCGGACGATACGTCATGTTGATTTGGCACCAGCCGGCCAATACATATATGCTTCCCGGGTAGGTGAATCTGACCCACGGCAAGTAGGTTAAGATTGTGTCGGAAGCTGCTTAATCTCTCCTTGGGGGCTGTTTTCTCACGCCGCCATCCATCATTTCACGAGAATTATGCGATGCCACACGGGGAGAAACGGGAATTTTGTCTCCACGCAAGCATCCTCCGAGGGATGCAACTGTCCACAAAGCCGCAGCTGTTGGACAACCAAGAACGTTGGCCACCAATGAGAGACCATGGAAGGGCGACATCATAAGGACGAGGAGAGAAAAAAAAAAAAAAAAAAACTACGTGTCCATATTTCGTATTGCATACCTTTGTGTACCATTAAGAAGGCAGGGTATTACGATTCTGTCACGGAATGGGTTTTGTTTGAGATTAAATAATGAGCTGCATGGTCGTGTGGTTGAGTGCCACTTTGAGCCGCACATTAGGGCATGAGGATGCCGACGAGGCTGCCTAGAGGCGGGCACTTACAGTAATACCAGGTAGCAACTACGGAGTACGCATACGGGTTTTACTCGCCACAAACGAATATTTCTCTAGAAGGATTTCGGGTTCCAAACGCCGCAAGATGGTAATGTGCCGAGCCGCAGTCAACTGTTGCAATCAATCATGGCTGTTGCGATTCGCAATGTTGAAGCCAGAAACCTGTTGCGGCGCCGGCACGTGCCTACTGAGTCGGTCGACTTGTGCTGTAGCTGCAGGGGGGCGGCGCGAAGCACGAGCTGCTGGCCTTTCAGTGGCTCCCGGGCCTGTGGGGGCTGGACTCGGTCTGCGAAAGCGCAAGGCCGGACTGGGATTAGGCGGCCCCGGAGGCGTTTAGGGCCACTAGGGCGAACGCTACAGCGCGCTCTCGGGGGGCCCCTGGCTGGCTGTCAGCGCCCAAGCTGCCCAATAGTGACCGGGGGCTGCAGCAGCATTGCGCGGCACTGAGGGCATCGCCGCCTGTTTGTGTTTGCTGTCTGGAATCCTGCGGGCCAAGCAAAGTTCCTCGTTACGTACATGGTCGTGGTACTACTAGTACTGTACAGTACAGACACGACTCGTTCCGGTGCTCAATCTCAATTCTGGCTCTGGCGCTCTTGTATAGTATTGTAAGCAATGATACTACTAAGACTTGACCTGTACAGGTAAGCACTTGGTATCAATCAAATCATGGCATCCTTACCTAAGCTCTGCCGCACCGCCAGCCTTTTTTTTCTCCCCTCAGCGCCTGTCCCACGCCTGAGGGGCAAAAGCACCGCCTCGCCGCATCCAGCGTCTCCCTTCCGCAACCGACAGCATCTCGAGTCTGTTGCATTTGGACCCCCAAGAAGGGCCAAGAGGGGGTTGTGGATGGGTGTGAAACCTTAATCGTGGGTCAAATCGTTTTCTGCCCCGGCCGCTGTGTCACAAGGTCCCGGCTGGCCTCGTCCGCATCCAGCTCTCGACCCCGCGGCTATTCACAGCTTCTGTTGGAGTTTTTTTTTTCCTCGCCTCCGAGTTCTCCCTCCCTTCTCTTTGCCATGCTTATGACAGGATATGTATATACTCTATATATATCGCCGTCAGCATTCTAAACCTTTCTTCTGCCACTTGGCCCATCAAGAAACTTAGATCGAATAGCCAACCTCCATCAGCCATCTGCGGATCGCGCCCCACCGGCCTTTGCCCAACGCCCGATCCGCAAGGAAGAATCCTGGATAATAATCGGTTCCCCTCTTGCGTCGTCGCCGTCTTCCACAAGCAAGGCCGTACAGTAGAGACGAAGAGACAAGAACATTGCGTAAACCGCCGTCGGCTGGCGTTACCAGTGGTTTGCTCCGTGTCTGCTGAATCTACTGAACAAAGCATCGGCCATTCGAGTCTGTTTGCTTGCTTGCTTGCCTGCCTGCTTGCCTGCTTGCCTGCTTCACAGCACCATAAACCCGGCTCTCGCTCTCGCTGTCGCCAGCTAGCCCAGGCGAGGCGGCGTTAGCACGTATTTACACTCGCCGCCATAAGCTTTCCGAGACAGGAGCTCCGAAGTGAGCATCGCCACCCGGGCCCGTCCTCGTACGCCGTCCGCACCAGTTGTTGCTGATGTATGTTGCATCTGTTTTCTTTTCTGCTGCCATCTTGCACCTCCACCTCCACCATCTCCATCTCCATCTCCATCTCCCGCCATCCTGTCTCTTGCGTGGCGAAAACTGCCAACATAAACAAGACGCCTTGGCCGTGCCGTGGCCTTGCCGCTCCATCATCCCCCATTTGCACGTCCCATTTTGCACGTCCCATTTGCACGTCCCATTTGCACGTCCCATCCATGTCGTGGGCCCTGCCGTGAGCTGGCGCTGGATCTGCAAGGTACATACATACCTCTTGTTCCAATTCCATTGCATCAAGTTTTTTCCTCCTGTCTCTGGCAGAAACCTGCTGCTTCGTTCCTGTCGTCGCCTTGCCTCGGGACCGCCTCACTGGCTGCGGCGCTGTCATCCGCTATAGCCGTTCTGCTTCCCATCCATCGTACCCATTATTCAATACCTGTACCCATACTATATCGCACCCCGCTCCTGCGCCCTGCTGCAGTCCTGCGGATGCAGTAGACACACACTCGCTCCGGATCGGCCGCGCTGATTCCGCCGTCTAGAATTTTTTTTTTCCCTCCCACGGCCGAGACCATTTCCACCGTGGCATCCCCGGCCTTACTTTGGCGGTTCCTGAGCCGGAGTGCTGCTTCCTGAGCTGCCAGTCTCGACCCAGAGTCACGAGCGACCACGACGTCATCCACAGAGCTCTAATAAGCTCCTCCAAGCTGGCCTGTCTTTCTAGGCTCTCGCCTAAGACAACCAAAACGGACGCTCCAAGGAGCCAGCGGTCCTCTTTCTTTACCGACCTCGGTCGACGATTCCATCCTCCATAAGACAGGCTGGGATCGCTGTTACTCATCCATACTCTCCCACCCCCCCCTAACGACTTTTGCCACGGGAACGCGCGAGCCACTGAAAGATAACAAATCTCCCGCCGACGACCTGATAACGGGGTCGCCAGTGAGGCAACCAGACCTGAGCTGTCCCAACCTCGCCACCCTTTTTTTTTTTCCTTTCACTCTTTGCTGTCTTTTGAAAAATACAGCCCTCGCCCTGCGGGCCCATCTACCCTCACACACTTGATCCGCAATGGGCAACCAATCTTCCAAGGAGGGCGGCTCATCGTCCAAAAACGGCGCTGGCTCGGGTGACGCTCTCTCGTCGTACCCTTCTTTCAGCAAGTCGGACACGAAGGACTCGACTCGGTCATTTCGCGGGTTGCGTTCCAAAATCCCGGGTGGCGGTAGGACTGACAGCCCGAGAAATTCGATTGTGGGCAACGGCGACTCGGGCGATGCCGCCTCGGTCAAGTCTGGGAAAAGCGGTCGCTCCAGCATCTCGCGTACCGGCCGCAGCACCGATACGATCCCGCTGAGGGGCAACTCGACCGATCTGTCCGAGCCGCCTTCTCATGAAGAACAGATACCTCCGCCATCGCCAGTCTCCGAATCGGTCAAGAGCGGCACTCACGACGTGAGCGCTGCACAAGCCTCGGGCGAGGTCGACCACGTCTCTGACCAGCCTCCGTCGGCCAACGCTAGCCTCAACACCCATCTCCTCCCACCCGGCCAGTCTATCCTGGTGAAGCGCGATGATGCCCCCGTCAAGAAACCGAAGAAGCCAAAGAACGATGTCATGGGCATGGACGAGATAAAGGAGATGGACCTCGATGACTACATCAAGCGCCTCCTCGATGCTGGATACGCCGGCAAGGTCACCAAGAGCGTGTGTCTCAAGAATGCGGAAATCCTGGCCATATGTGCGCGCGTCCGAGAGGTGTTCCTCGCCCAGCCTGCTCTGCTAGAGCTCGATGCTCCGGTCAAGATCGTTGGTGACGTGCATGGCCAGTACACCGATCTCATCCGCATGTTTGAGATGTGCGGCTTCCCCCCGACGTCCAACTACCTCTTCCTCGGAGACTACGTCGACAGAGGCAAGCAATCCCTCGAGACGATCCTGCTGTTGCTCTGCTATAAGCTCAAGTTCCCCGAGAACTTTTTCTTGCTGCGAGGAAATCACGAATGCGCTAACGTCACTCGTGTATACGGCTTTTATGATGAGTGCAAGCGGAGGTGCAACATCAAAATCTGGAAGACGTTTATTGATTGCTTCAACACGCTTCCCATTGCCGCTATTGTGGCCGGTAAGATTTTTTGTGTTCACGGAGGCCTGTCGCCCGCTCTCAGCCACATGGATGACATCCGCAACATTGCTCGCCCTACCGATGTCCCTGACTATGGGCTGCTCAACGATCTTCTCTGGGCAGATCCGGCCGATATGGAGCAAGACTGGGAGGCCAATGAACGAGGTGTGAGTTATTGCTTTGGAAAGCGAGTTATTACCGACTTCCTCGCCGCTCACGACTTTGATCTGGTCTGCCGCGCCCACATGGTGGTTGAAGATGGCTATGAATTCTTTAACGATCGAGTCCTAGTCACCGTTTTCAGTGCACCAAATGTAAGCTTCCCCAAACCTGCATCGTGCCATCCTGCCACAGCTCTCAGATTTGACTAACCTCGCGTAGTATTGTGGTGAGTTCGATAATTGGGGCGCAGTCATGTCTGTATCTTCCGAGCTCCTCTGTAGCTTTGAACTCCTTAAGCCCCTCGACTCCAGCGCTCTGAAGAGCCACATCAAGAAAGGCCGTAACAAGCGCCAGCAGATGCTCAACAGTCCGGTAAGTGAGCTCTCCGATATTTACATGACTTGTAGACTAACGATTGATAGCCTGCACTGGTTCAACCACAGAGTGTCTGATGACGAGAACGTTGAGAGATTGCACCCCGTCGGGTATATCTTCTCTTTTTATTTTCCCCACTCTGCGTCTCCTTCTCTTCGCATCTCCGTTCCTTTATACAAGAAAAAAATGGAAAAGAGGAGACTCGAGATTGCCAGTAGGCAGCGCCATCCATCTTATACATATCTTAAGAGGAGCTACGTGTCCATGTGATCCAGATGGCAAGACAACACAGCATGTGGCTGCCGCAGCCACGGGGTAACAACCGTGCCAAGCGGTTTGACTGGCTTTACCTGAGCAGTAAGACGTAATTGTCTGAGCCAAGACCTGGAACGGTCTCTTGGCACTGCGCCCTTTGTTATGGGCCTCATTTTCTTTGGGCACAGCGGAAATCACCACTTTTTTTTTTTAAACTTTTTTTTTTTTTTTTTTTTTTGCTTTGCTTTCTTTGTTCTCTTTTTTTCAACACAAGTCGGCGCAGCGGGCATTGGAGGATCAACGGGTAGATGTATAAGTCTTGTAGCGAGGAAGGTCTTCAATCACATGGCATTGGGAAGCATTGGTCTGGGTCTTCATACAAGATGGGCTCGCGCTGGAAGTCTCTGTGGCATCCAATGCGGCGTTAGATGACGTGCCTTTTTGCCTTTTTTGTCTGGGTCACGGAGTAGAAGCTTTATGGGAATTTCCTGAATAAAACCTTATATTAAAAAAAAAAAAAATCTAAAATTGGAATGATGCCTGTCCCTTGTTAACTTTTACGGCAACCAGGCTAGCTTTTCGCCTCACGCAGCGTTATGGATTTCTGTGAGGGCGCTCGTTCCTTCATCTGTCTCAGGAGTCTTCTTGGTTGACTGTTTTATTCTACGGCCCAAGTTTTATCACACTCTCCAAGAGACTAGCAGACCATGGAGTAAACTTCTGCCCTTTGTCAGTGCGGAAAGCTCGAACAAAATGACCACGTACCAACAGCTCTAATGCGAGCCAGCTTCCAGGAAGCTCTTTGACAATAGAATCACAACACTGCAAGGGCTGCAAGATGTTCTCAGGGACTCGGCCTTTATTGCAATCGACACAGAGCATTTCTCCCTCACATATGAAAAGGACTGTATCCTCCATTAAGTCGGCCTTGCGTATGTTCGGACTGTGTTGCCTAGGACGGGTACTACCTCGCTGAGTACCAGCCGTCCATATCTTGATGATTTTTATACCGATAATAGAATTAGAGCTTTAACTCTCAATATCAATCTTAGCAAAGTAGAGCGAGATGAAATTATTCGTCTTGAGGGAGAAGGCGGCGTGCTAACTCGACGTCGACACTGCTTTGGCTAGGAGCAACGGGTTGATCTTGGAAATTTAGAGGGAGCTCTTATAGATTCCATCCAGAGCTGCAATAGCAAGGTGAACTTGGTGCTCGTTGGGTTCGGGATGACAGCTGAGTGGACATATTTGTCAAGAGATTTCCCTCGGGCTATGCCCTTCTTTTCGGCGTGGGTGGATCTTCGGGATGTTACCAAGGATATAACATCGTCGGTTGGGGTTGTCGCTGGCTAGTGTCTTTGATCAAAGTCTTTGGGTATTACTGCAAGGAAATTTAGACTGGCAAGGAGAATGTTCATGACGGGATTGTTGATAATGCTGGGGATGATGCTGTAGCAACTTGCGCGTAAGCTTGTGCTCTCCCCGATTCGGAAAACCACGAGAAACTGAGGTTTCGACTAGAATACGGCTAAATTGCTAAGAAGAAGAAGGGTTGTCAAACTCTAGTACTCCGGATCGTTTCACTGTAACAATATAGACTCAAGGGCTACTTCCGTCTGTGATTAATTCAGGGATGAAGCTAGCCCTCCAATTCTTCGATTATTCACCCCAATCTGTTGGCATAATGTCCAAAGAGATGGCTTATCTCACATTCAAAAGTCAAGAGCGAATAGATCAATTCGTCGCTGCTACACATGGGCTGGCATTACCAACAGGCGAAATTCTCTCTGTTCAAGGATATTGTCAGGAACATAGCATGATTGAAAGCGAGGATAATGAACGAAAAGAGAAACAAGAGCCAAGGCGGAGGAAGATGTTGGAGAATACTGAAAGCAAGGTGGAGGATGTAGCAAGCATTTTTAAGAGCTAGTTTCTTTCTTGATAATTTCGGTTAATAAATAAATAGGAAAAAGTAGAATGTACATGTGTAATTACTTCTTCTATAAATGAAGGCACATTTTGTAGCCGATTTGCACCTTTATTGTATCGAGGCTCTCTTGTATGCTTAGTCATCGAATGGCAGAATTTGGCACTCTTCATCCAAACCATCCCACTTCACCACAGACGACTTCAAGAGCCACCAACCGCAACAATGAGCTCCCAATCACTCCGCTCCGCACTGCGGGCGACGCCAGAGCTTGGCCAGGCCGGATATGCCCTCAGAGGCTACTTTCGCCAATTCTCCACGACCCAATCGCAGCTTGACGAGACGCCGGCCGATTCCAATGCCAAGCCTACAGCTCGACAGCGAACCCGCGCGGCGGCCAGCGAGATCAACACCTTTGTGAAGAACCGAGCCAGCGGTCCGGGAGCCAGGAACCCGACAGAGTCTGCGGCGGCGCCAGCGCAGCCGAGGGTGATTGACGTGCGGAGTCTCCCCCGAGGAGGAATGCTTCGGGGGCGGGGCGGGCTGCGAGGACGAGCCACGGGCGGGCCAAATGTCGCCGGCGCTCCTCGAGCTGCGTCGCCGAGCGGGAACAGATTCTCGGCCGCCAACAGGGGGAGGGGAGGTTCTGCGTTTGGCGCAGGGCGAGGCGGACGGACGGCCGGACGGGGAGGAGGCAGAACCGGCGCGGGCAAGGGCAGGGCGGCGAAGAAGCCCGAGGGCGAGAACGCCAACAAAGCAGCCGGCGCTGGCGGCCCGCGGGGCAAGAGGCAGGATCCCTTTGAGAGGATGGACCCCCAGGAGCAGCAGTTTGACGACGCGGTGCGGTTCGGCACGCGGACCGAGTACAAGCCCTCTCTGGCCAAGGACGCCCTGACGGTGTTTGTGCCGGCGACCCCCTCGACGCCCGAGGGCCGCCTGGCCGCCGTCATGGAGAACCTCAGCATCCTGGGCGGCAGGGCCGATCCGGTGGGCGTGCCGCAGGGCCTGCAGGCGAAGAGCTACGCCGACGAGGTGCAGGGCAACGGCGCGCGCTTCTTCGCCGATGTCGCGGCCCGCGAGGCGGCGGAGCGCTATCTCCAGGACCAGCGCCGGCAGCGGCTGCTCGCCGAGGGCAAGGAGGTGCCGGCCGAGCAGCAGCCCATCATCCAGGACGCCGAGGAGGCCGTCAAGAAGGCCGTCTTGGAGTGCGCCGTGGCGGGGAAGCACGAGGCGCCGCGGTTTGCGACGGATCCCGTCGGGATTTCGAGGTCGTGGCATTTGAGATCCGGCACGTACACGCAGAGGGACGTGGAGAAGTTTGAGAAGAAGCTGACGGCGTTGCTGGGCGTGGGGATGGGTGGTAAGGGGGGGAAGAATGTCAAGGCTCAGGCGAAGGCGTGAGGTGGGAGATGATGAAGATGAGAGAGAAGGGAAAAAAAAAAAAGTATTCTGTACGATTAAAAGAGTGATATAAATACGGCTGTTTTGATGCATAAAACCCTTGATGAATGGGAACATATAAGTTCATATAGTTTTCAGTTTGTTCTGTGATGTAAAAAAAAACCTGTATTATACAAAAATGGGTATGGCTGGTCTTCTTAAGCAATTACGCCGGGAATCTACCTGCGATCAAGCTGCTTAATCACCTGCGCCTCCTCGCCATCAATGTCCTTCATCTTCTTGTCCTGCAGCTTTTGCAGCTCCTTGTCTGCCTTCCGCACCACGTCGGGCAGCACGGTGCCGCTCTTCTTCCAGTCCTTGAGCGCCTTCTCGTACTTGGTGCGAGCCTGGCGCACACGATCCTTCCAGCCTTGACAGGCGTCCTTTACACGCCGAACCAGGTCATCTTTGCGTTCCATTTCGACCTTGAGGAGGAGCTCGAGCTCGTTGTCTTCGGAGCGCTGGGGCTGCTGGTTAAAGTCCTTGCTGGCCTGGACGGCGGACATGATGGGCTTGATGTAGTCACGCTCGTTGACGAGGAGCGAGATGATGCGTCCGGAGCGAGGGACGACCTGGGCGAGCTCGCGGAGGGGAAACGAAACCTTGGAGCCATCCTCGTCCTTGACGGCGACGTCGAGGGCTCCGAGGGCGTCGGGGTTGAAGCGGCCGCCGTGCAGCACGGCCTGGAGCTGGGCCTTGAAGTGGGCGTCGATGGAGCCGTACGCGGCGGTGAGGGAAGAGAAATCGAGGGGGTCTTCGGGGTTGGGATGGACGTGGTCGGCCTTGGCGGAGGCGGGAGAAGATGATGGCGAGGACGCCGAGTCTGCGTCTTGCGAGGAGGGACTGTTGCTTGCGGCGGCGATTTTGCGCTTTTTGAAAAGGGGCGCGGAGTGGGTGAAAGGGCGCATGGGCGAGGGAGCGTGAGAGGCCCTGTTTGTGTGTGTAACGATCGTCAATGGGAGGAGTGAGGGGAGGGCTGGAGAGGAGAGGACGGAGAGATGGCGTCTGCAGAGTTGGATGCTAATGTTAGCTTGAGCTGTTATCCGTGGGTTGGCAATTGGTTCGAAATGGTGTTCTTACGCTTCTCTCTGCGCAAAAAGGCGCATTCCGTGGTTGGCGAGGCTTCCAGTGCGAGAGAGCGCCATGGCAATGGACGTGTTGGCGTTGGTGGTGGTGTAGGATTGGGATGATGTTTCTTGTAAGAGCTTGCAGAAGCTTGCACGAGGTGGGGTGACGTACTTGGTACCAGCTATTACATACTGCGAGCTGATAAGATAAGCGGGTTGGCGAGCACGGGAGTCTGCTCTTGGACTTGTCGGAAAGCGCAATTAATTGATCTGGTATATATTGCTTAAGTTTTTACTCTGGGATATTGGATAGAGGTTGGTTTGGGTATGTTGAGATGGCTGTGTGCACTGGCTCATCACTACAGTGTTGTAGGTGGAATGCTGAGGATATGGTCACTGTTCCACGTTGTAAGTCAACTTACCTGCAGAGCTCTCTGACTACCAAGCGGCAAGGATGTGGCCAAGACACAAACCGTTCGGCGAATTGGAGAGAATATTTCGGTCTAATCTGTTTACTCTGATCATATCATCTTGATCACAGAGGCCTTGCTATGGCTCCATGGGTATCCTGGTGAGACTTCTTACCCCGCCGTTAACCCATCTGGCAAAAAGAATATCAACACTACATCCACAAGCGGGCAGCATCTTCCGCAAATTCACACAATCAACCAAAAAGAAAAGCTGTGATGGATGGATGATAAGCTGAATATCGACAAAAAATTGAACTTTAGTCTGAAGAAATGACCATGGCAGGGGTCGAACCTGCGACCTTTCGCGATATCGATTGTAAGGCGACTGCGCTAACCACTGCGCCACATAGTCTAGCAACTAATTGTTGGCAAATGGCAGAAAAGAGGGGCTTATAGAGCTTGAAGCTATCCAGGTCAGAATTCGGAATTGATGTCATCGCAATGTTGTTTCTTACAGGATATAGATAGAGTTATAAGATGGCAGAAGTTCTGGCAGAAGTCTAATTCCCTTCTTTTTTTTTTCAGCTACATTTCGCCTAGTTTTTGCCGTTTCTAGCGGTCTTGATATTACACGCATTTTTGGAGCCACTATTCTAGGAGGCCAAAGCACAGCGGCTATTCAAACAGGAAAACACAATACTCCACGACCGGCATGGTTGACGACAACATATTTGTGTAATGTCGTTATTTCATTGTATCGTGGAACATTAAAAAACATTGGCTACCTTGGTACTCCACCCTCTATTTTCACTTAGCCCTGCAAAGGCTTACCCATGCCACCATAGGTAATCATCTTGGTGACCTGGTACTCGGCAATACCATACTTTGATCCCTCCCTGCCGAAGCCGCTCTCCTTGACACCACCGAATGGCGCCGCAGGGTCCGAGATGATGCCCGTGTTGACGCCAATCATGCCAACCTCGAGAGCCTCAGCCACGCGGTTAACCCGCTCCAAGTCGCGGGAGAAGAAGTAGCCGGCCAGGCCAACCTCGGAGTTATTCGCCAGCTGGACGACCTCAGCCTCGGTCTTGAAGGGGAAGAGGCCGGCAACGGGGCCAAACGTCTCCTCCGAGGCGATTGCCATGTCGGCCGTCATGTCGCGGAGGACGGTGAGCTGGAAGAAGTTGGGGCCAGCGTCGGGCAGCTTCTGGCCGCCGACGACCACCTTCGCGCCCTTCTTGATGGCGTCCTGGACGTGGGCGTCGACCTTTGCGATGGCGCGGCCGTGGATCAGGGGCCCGTGGGTGGTGCCCGCGGCGAAGCCGTTGCCGACCTTGAACTCGTTGACCTTTTCGACGAACTTGGTTATAAAGGCCTCGTAGATGCCCTCCTGGACGTAGATGCGGTTGGCGCACACGCAGGTCTGTCCTGATGATCGGAACTTGGATGTGATGGCGCCGGCCACGGCGACGTCGAGGTCGGCGTCGTCGAAGACGATCAAGGGGGAGTTTCCGCCGAGCTCCAATGAGAGCTTCTTGAGCGTGGCGGATGACTGCCTCATCAGGAGCTTGCCGACAACTGTGGAGCCGGTGAAGGAAACCTTCTTGATGGTGGGATGAGTCGTCAACAGCTCGCCGATGGCCACCGTGTTTTCCAGTGTTGTCACAATGTTGACAACACCCTTGGGGATACCGGCGCGGTGAGCCAGCTCAGCGAGCGCAAGGGCTGTGAATGGTGTCTCTCCGGGAGCCTTGCACACGACTGTGCATCCAGCTGCCAGGGCAGGGCCAATCTTTCGTGTGATCATGGCAGCGGGGAAGTTCCAGCTGTGGTCACTTGCGTCAGCACATATATTGCACACGGAGGAGTGGTTGATCCAACGTACGGTGTAATCAGGCCGCAGACACCAACGGGCTCCTTGAGAGTCCATACTCGGTTCCCCGGCACGGTGGCGGGGATGACATCGCCGTATCCGCGCGGCGCCTCCTCGCTGAACCACTCAAAGAAGTTGGCAGCATAGGTGGCCTCGCCTCTGGCATCCGCAATCGGCTTTCCGTTCTCCCAAGTAATGAGCTGGGCAATATCCTCGGCGTTTTCGACGGTGAGGTCGTACCACTTGCGCAGCAACCTGGCGCGCTCGCGGCCAGTCAATGTGCGGAAGGTCTTGAAGGCATCGGCGGCAGCAGTGATGGCTGTCTCGGCGTCGGCGACGGTGAATTCGGGGCTTGTTCCGACCAATTCGCCCGTGGCAGGGTCTGAGATTGGCGAGGTAACATGCCGGTTAGCTACTGTTATAGAGACGCTGAAGCAAGATGGGAGATGCGAGGCGCTGCTAACCATGGACCTTGAATGTTTTGCCGGACTTGGCAGTCACCCACTCGCCATTGACGTAGCAGACATCCTGCTTAAGCAAGGACGGATCTCTGAGCTGCGCGTTTTCAATTGCGATTAGCATTCCGCTAGTTTTGGAAATCGATCACTGGACCATTGCGCCACGTCGCACGCACCTTGGGAACCATGGTAGAAGCTCTTCTGTAGAGTATTGACGATATACCAGGAGCAAAGCGAAAAGTCGAGGGAGAAGCAAGTCTGTGCAGTAACGCCATGGGAACGGAGGAAAAAAAAAAAAGAGGGGAGAGAAATCGACTTAATATACGGGATCGCGAAATGAAACCGGCAGCCTTTCAATTAGGGGATGCTCCTCGGGATGTGATTGGAAATGCAAAATGCGGAGGATACAGCCTTCAAGACCGGCCCGGGTTGAAAAAGTGCGGATGGAGGCGGGGGGGGAAAAAAGGGCGAGTTCGATGCGACGCTGCTCAAGTGACGTCTCGCTGTCTTGAACAACGCGGGACTGCAGCAGCGGGGTCACAGGGAATTGCCGGCCAGGGTCCAAGTTCCGTTTCCAAGCGCCTAGAAGCGTGGGTTTGATTTGAATAGTATTCATTATGTATCCATTATGTACAAAAGGCCGGGCCGGTCTGTAGCCACTCCGGAACTGGGCCGGAACGGGATCGGAGGTCATCTGATTACTATGGATGTGTATGCACCGACTCATGGCTCGGGAGAAGGCTGGAAGAAGAATTTGCTCAACTTTGCTGGATTGTTCATCATATGTGGGTATATATATATAAGACAAAAGAAAAGATGAAGATGAAGAAAAAGAAAACAGGTAGTATAGGTGTGGACGGTGGCAATTTTTGGGGCTGGATCTCGTCCAGATCCCTTCCCCCTTGCCCAAGGTATCGACCTCCAGGGCCGTGCATCATTAACCGTCCATCATATTACATGCGTAAAAGCATGGAAACGCCATGCGCCAATTTTCCCACCGAGTAGCCCGAGCCGTCCATCTCTCCGTGGACGTATTATACAAAAGAGAAATAGCAGGGCGGCTTAAGAGTATACCACTGCCTCGTGCTCCTGTCTTAGTGGAAGCTTGCGGTCGAGAATGTGAAAGGCTTGTGTTCTCGGCGTAAAAGGCGTGGTTCCCGATGCCATGGGATATTTGGCCGGCCACCCGGACATCTCCATGCTCTTGCTCTCCTTGATGCTTGGTGCCTCGTCGTCCTCGTCCTCATCGGTATCCAGGTTGTTGAGAGGGTTGGGCCACATGCAATAGAGCGAGAAGCCAAGAATAATCACGTATACGGTTCTGTGCATAAAAGTTAGCATGCGTGCAGAAACAACGCGGCACAGACATCGGTAGAGGCTTACAGCATGTATAAAGTGATGAAGAGCGAGCCCTGTGCAATCTGGCAGTTGGTATACTGTCCATACGGCCTGGCCATATCGCAGCCATATCTAAAGTACCATGCTGCCGGGGCCGGGTATCTCGGATCGCTGTAGTCGCGGCCCACTTGGCCGTAGACGCTCACGGCGTAGAGAACGACGAGGGCAATGCTGGATACGGTAGACAAGAGGGGGTACCAGATCCTCATGATGACGGCGATGAGCTTGGTGAGGAGGAAGAAGAGAGAGATGACGGAGATGGCGACATTGTAATCCGTGAGTCTGTCATGACGCCGTCAGTAAGGGGGATTCTCCCTTTCACCGCGAGAGTTAAAACTAACGTTCTTGACCAGATGAGAGGGAGTTTGGGCTGAGCCACATGGTTGGCATAGGCAAAGAGGACAATGTCGGGATTTGAGTTGAGGCGATGGTCCCAGCCAATCTTCCACATGGCAGTTCGATACAGATTAGGCTGAGAGAGGCCAAAGATGGTCAGGATGGGCACAAGGCCGATGAATTCCACCAGCATCAGCCAGCGGATGGCCAGTCTTGGGACTCTGGGCCATTTGCGATGCAGGACGTGGTAGGTGAACGGCCGAGTCTTGGTGTCTATGATGCCCATTTTGCCGGCTGTCTTTCTTCTTGTATCGAGGGTAGACGCTGGTTGCTTTTGTCGATGAGAGTTGCTCAGAATCCCGCAGATGCAACTCGACAGCGACTTGGATTTTGGTATTGTGCGCGAAATGGAATCCGCCAGCTCTTGGGTATGCAGCTAGCTCACAGACTCATGTCTAAGCAGTAACGAAGAATCAACGCCAGCGCTTCAGCTCTAAACTCGGACCAGCCTTGAATATCGGTTGAAAAATGACAGCCCTGGAGCTTTGTTGAATCGAACGCTGCCGGCTCCCTCTGAGGGGGCTGCGGCCGTTTAAAGGGCCTGTGTGAAGGAACCGGCGCCTCTTGGCTCTGTGAACGGGCACTTTGTTAGCGACCACTGGTAGCCTGATGGCTTCATGGCTTCTCGCTGGGCGGTGGGGAAGCTTCTGCAAGGTGCGGGCGCTTGGGCCTGTGATGGGCTGCACAGGCTCTGATTGGCCCACGGCGGGTGACAGCAGCGCCTCGGGCCAATCGCAGCGGCGGCTCAGCAGCTGTTTTAAGCGCCCAGATCGGAGATGCATGGCTCGATTGGTCGGGCCGGACATTGACGGGCCAATCACGGTGCGAGGAATGATGCCGTTCGCTGCGGCAATTGGACAGCTGCGTGGGCTTCTGGAGACCAAAGGGAAATTTCCTCGCACTGCAGCGTAGCATTCCTGATTAAACTCGTGCTGTATGCGCCCATTCCCCCTGCTGCTGGTGATGTCGAGCAAATTTCTTGCAGCTCGCGCAGTACGGGCACAGTACAGGCACAGTACCAGCGCAGTACAGGCACAGCCAAGGCGCCCGGCTCGGCATCCATCCAAGCAACGTTGACGCCATCTCGCGGATTGATGTGACACTGCAAACAGGCATTTGCTGCTCTGGCATTCTATTCGGCGCTGCGGCCAACAGGTGGCGCCATTAGTGTGCCGACTCGAGGTTTTGTGCCATCCATTGGGATTTGGATTTGGATTGGATTCGTGTCTGCTTGATGCTGCTGCTGTGCCTCGGCGCCACCAGTCTTACTCGCGACGGTGTCCAGTACTGTAAGTGTACTGTACTGTAGATGGAGCACTCCGTATTCGTACTTGCACAGTAACCATGGACCTCTTCGTTCGGGCTGTCGTCACCATGCAAGGGACGCCCAATTCTACGCCTCATTTTTTTGCATGTGTAAATCAGTTTCCATCTTTTCAATGTATAGTTTATCGTGCGCCAAAGTCTGAGTAAGCTGACCCTCAACTTGGCTTCGACGTGGCGACGCCTCTTCCGCCCAGACAGGACAGCCTCTGGTCTGAGTCGCCACCACGCCTTAGTAATGCTGTATCGAAGCTTGAAGCGAGCTCCCTCGTCAATCCATCCTTACAGAGTACATACAGGTAGTATTACTACTAGGTACTACTATCCGCGACAAGCCTTGACCATCTCATACGGGCATGTATCCACTCCTTCTCCGCTCGGAACGGGATCCGGCCATTTGGGGCGGCAAGATGAGACAATAGTGGACAAAGGCTGCACTCTGCATAAACGCCATGAAACAAACATTGAGTCTAGGAACATAATACAGTATATATACATACGTACGAGCACCGCCATCTAGCCGTCTCTGTACGATATTTAGTTGTTGTCACTTTGGCCAGCTAGGCGGCGGCGATGGGACATTTGCTGTTGACAGAGCTCTATTAACCATGCTCTAACATGACGAGCTAACACGACTGATATCATTCTTCATCAACACCAAGGTGTACAGCCGCGAACCAGAATCAGCCCATGTCAACACGTGAAATGGCTGCGTCTAGAGCGACCTGCAGCGGAGCTCACATGGGAAACTGGACAGGGCGTCCTACTTGGTAAGAGTCATCCGTACCTGAAAACAATAAGCATACGCAAAAAGATTAAGGGCGGATGACAATATCCGCGGCGCTAAAGCCTCAAGCTACGTACGCTGGTTTGTACAGTAATGTTTCCAGGCTCCATTATGCAATGAATCCATGTTTGTGCCGTCTTTCAGATCTGGTTTACTAATCAGTGTTGCCGACTCATGATATGACGAGAAGTTCAAGTCTCATTCCCCAGAACGAGTGCCTAAACATACTAAGAGAGCTATACAGAATGTGTGCCTTGGAATTGCTGCTCTTTCCCCGCAGTCGTGGTCGTGGGAAGATGAATCCAACCATGGTATAATCATCTCTTCCCTTCAAGAATGACATGCAACATGATGCCTCTGGGGTAGGTGTTTGATTCATGTTTGCTAGTTGGGGGTGTATATCTCTCTTTTTTCTCTCTTCTTCCCTCTCGCTTTTGCTAAAACTGCCCAAAGGAAAAAAGAAAAGAGAAGAGAAGAAGGCGGGAACCAAATATCAAATGCTTCCCGCACATATCATCCAATGGTATCATCTACTCATGCTGTTACCTGTTAGGTCTTACATGCTCCAGGTGCACAGTACTGTACCTGAGGTCTCTTGGTAAGACGGCCAAAAGATGGAATGCTGTGCTTCATTAGCATCCTCTTCATCAAACTTTCGTCAATGGCTGCTTGCCGCCCTAAAAAATACATCACTTTTCTTATTCCGCAGCCGCAAATGATCAATCCTGTGGCCCCTGTTTTAGCGGGCAGCGTAAAAGAATCTAGACCGGTCTATGGTGGTGGTGAGTGCAAGCGTGAGTCGCCGGCCGCCTCGCTCTCAGAAATCGAAGATCAGTACTCCGAAGCAGGGATCTCGAAATACACAACTGCACTCCGTACTCCGTACTTTGCACGTGCAGGCTGTGCATACCCGTCCATGCACAGTAATTTGTACAAGCCGACAAGTGCTCTGTAAGGATAGACGGATCCGGCACCGAAGTGACCGATGTGACGCAGATGTGCATCCGCACAACCCTCGTAGTCCGAATCTCGATGCTGTAAGTCGCGAGCGCAGGGCATCAACCATCGATCCGGCCATGATGCGTCACCACCACCTTGAACTCTGCGCCATCTTCCAAGGAATGGCTGTCGGCTTCGGAGGGGCTCCTCCGCGAATCCCTGCCAGGCCAGACCCAAGGATGACTAGGTACAGTAGAATTACCCGAGGAGATCCATTCTCGCCGCTGGAAACGCGACGGTGCGCATAGTCGTGTGTATGCACTATGCCACAGCGCAGAATGTCCGCCTGGCAACGCACATGTTGATGGCTGGCCTTGGGTCAGGGGAACGTCTAGTACGGACACGTAGGGTTGAACAACACTATAAGCGCAGAACGAGAGACGGAGAGAAAGAAAAGAAGAGAGAGAGAGAGAGAGAGAGAGAGAGAGAGAGAGAGAGAGAGAGAGAGAGAGAGAGAAAAGGCGACGACGGCACTGAAGCCAAAGATGACCCGTGAAGGGCCTTTTGCATCCCCCACCGAGGCGCCCCCCAGGCGTCTCCCTGCCTTCAATCTCACCCCGTGCAAGTACTGTACTGTAGGCACACAAGGTACAGGTAGTAGGTACCGTAGCATGGTAACACTGCTAGCACGCACGCATATGCCGGCACAATGCCACATAATCCGGAAGACCGCCATGCTCGAATCGAAGATTGGGTGGTTGATCAGTGCTTTGTCTCATCCTCACCACCACGCGATAGCTGATGTGCGCTTCTCCACAGCCAAACTGGCCGTGCTGATCAGATCAGCAGTCCCACTGCCAGCCGACCCTTATTGTCGGGTCCGTCAATCATCCCCGGCTCTAAAGCTTACAGTACTGTAGCAACTCGAGGTATAGACTCCCGTCTGCTCTGGGCGGGAAGCTGGAGCTCTAGACCGGCACTCGGGGGCCTGTGCCTGCTGTGCCTGCTGCTTCGGAGCCAAGCATTGCAGCCTTGAAACTCTGAATCCGCAATCAGGAGGCCCCTCTGCAACCCGTCAAGGAGGCACTTTCCGCTGTCCGGTGCTCTGCTCTGCTCTGCCCTGCTCTGCCCTGCTCTACTCTGCCCTGCTGCGTTTCGCTGAGCTGCGTTTCGCTGAGCTGCGTTTCGCTGAGCTGCCCGGATCGCCCCTAATCGCTTCACCGTTCGCCCACAGCTGCTGACTATTCATCTCCTTTCCGCTGCTCAATCCCCAACCTTGAAGTTTCTTCTCTCTCTCATCTCTCTCATGCCGGTTGAGCGCTACTAAGTCAGTCGTTAAGCCGCGTATCTATCCGGACTCGTCTCCCCCATTGGCGCGCCGATCCGAATACCACTGGAGCTGGAACTGGAACTGGAGCTGGAGCTGAAGCTGGCACTGCAACTCTCACCTATCACGGCCCGTCATCGCCATCCTCTGCCGTGTCTGAGCCCTGCTCGTATGCCTCCAAAGCCGTTGGAGAAAGACGCTGCTGGTGCGGCTCTCCAGAGACGATCAACGCTCCGTCCGTTACCCACTCCATCATCCACCCTCGCTCGTCGGGTCATCTCGATCTCGTCCCCTACTAGGCCTAGGTCCTCCAAGTCCACGCTATCTTGCAAGGTTCGACGTCTTAGTAGCGCGACACCATCTCCATAAACCCCGCCGTCAGTCTGCAAGCCGAATCTTGGGTCTTGGTCTTCATCGGAAGCCGTGTTCCAAGTTTTTTGGATCGAGTCGAATCCACGACCCTCCTTTGCCTTCTGGCATCTTCGTCTCCCCCCCACCGGCATTCATGCAGCATACGGACGACAGCTCCGCAGATCGCATTGGCTTCGCCTCCGCCTCTGCCAGTGCCTCTGCCTCTGCCTCTGTTTCTGCCTCTGACACTGCATCTTTTACTGCTCCCGCATCTCATCCGTCTGCAGCAACGTCTTCGACTCAGGCACCCGGCGCCTCTGACCCCGGCTTGCCGAATCCCGTCTTTACCTCTAGAGACGAAGCTGCAGCCTCTCCTCGACCTCTTGCTGCAGCATTGGAGACGACTCCTTCGCCATTCCGCTGCAGCTCTTCTCACCTTTCGCAAGGCCGGCTGGAGCATTCGAGACACCATTCGGCAGGTCTGTCGTCACCATGGCATGCAGAGAATAGCAGTACAGACCAACGCTCTTCGCCACCCCTTGCGCATCCGATCACAGCCCTACCGTCGCACCGGAGCTATCCCAGCCTCAACCAAGCCCTGGCCGCAAGTCTATCGTCTGCTGATAGCATTGGAAAGCGCCAGTCGCGCAAGGTCAGGGACGATCAGGCCATGGGGTCGACACCAGTCAAGAAGCCTCGCACCGGGGCCTCTCCTCCCAGAAGGCTCGATATGCTGAGCGATGCCATGCTCCCCATATCCACCAAGGCATCGCTCCAGGTAAACCGTGAAGATGCAGTCTCGCCTCTCTTCTTTTCTCACGCCGCAAGGCACTTCTCTCGTCCTCATAGCGTTCCTGTGTCAGATGTGGCTTCGGCTATTCTAGCTCATGCCCGCAACGATGACGCAGAGTCCATCACGACACTCAAACTCCCTAGAGCAAGCGTCAATTCCACAAACGCCGCCCTCTCCGGCAGCACCCCGTCATCCATGGACATGTCTGCACCATCCCTGAGTCCCGACATGCGCAGCCTGCCCCCTAGCTTGCAGATGCTTCAGGGCGTTGGCGTTCTTGAGCTTCTCGAGAACGACGATCGGCCCACGTTCCTGGTAGATCTGGCAAACCCGGCAAACACCCAGCGGCCCGGCTTGCTTATCGTGTACTACAATGCCTCTCTGCGAGCGGCTGAGTCTATCCACACTCTTCTAAGCCCTTACTTGGAAGACCCAGCTACTCCCGACTCCGTGGATGGTTTCAACGATTTTAAATCTTGGATCTTGGCTAACGGTGCTGACTCCACTGATCCTCCTTCATCGACATACGAGTATGGGGGAATTACGTGGGTGTGCACAACTGTGAGACGTCGATTTCGATTTATCAGTGGGAACGTTACCTGCCACGCCACTCGCCCGGTCTCACCAATGCCCATGATGGAAGAGGAGGAGGAAGAAGCGCCGCTGTCTGGGCAGGACGGCAGCGGCCCCTGTCTGTCAACTCCAGCCACACCCGCTGCTGACGTTCCCGAGCCTCAAGACTACTTCGGCAACGCTACTGCGAAGCCAACTATTGAACCCATGGACACGACCGATACGACTCCCGCAACTGGCACGTTAGAGCCAATATATGACATCAACCGACGCCATCCAGATGACTTCACCAACCAAGTGCTGCAGTCACAGCCTGTAAGGTCAACTTTCGACTGGACCAGGATTCCATACAGTGACAGCCTGCCTGAGCATATCAAACTGGCAAAGTCGGTCGATTGGGCATCCACGCCTCTTGGGCCCATGAGTGAATGGGGTTACAATCTGAGAGCCATGGCAAATTTAGTCATGGGGAGCCCAAATCCGGCTGCCATGTACTGGGGTCGTGAATGTGTGAGCATATACAACGCCGCATATGTGGCATTGGCGGGCAGCAAGCATCCATCCCTCATGGGAAAGCGGTATGCAGACGGCTGGTGCGAGCTCAGCGAAGAGTTTGCCCCCATATTCAAGTCAGCTTGGGAGTCTGGCCAAGCGACAATGAAGAACGATGATCAGCTCTTCATCAACCGACATGGCTTCTTGGAAGAGACCTTCTTCTCGTGGTCCATTATTCCCGTTCTTGGAGAAGAAGGCGAGGTCGTTGGCCTATTCAACCCGAGTTTCGAAAACACCCGGCGGAGGATCAACGAGCGCCGGATGCTCACCTTGAGAGAGATTGGAGAGCGGA
The DNA here is from genome assembly GCA_010015515.1 of Trichoderma sp. TW21990_1. Classification (NCBI taxonomy): domain Eukaryota; kingdom Fungi; phylum Ascomycota; class Sordariomycetes; order Hypocreales; family Hypocreaceae; genus Trichoderma; species Trichoderma sp. TW21990_1. Next base: position 29,430 of record WXUD01000028.1, read on the forward strand.
CGGCGACAGCAGCCTCCGTCAATGAGTTTTGGCCTCTGGTAAAAAAAGGCCTGTCGTTCAACGAGTTCGATCTTCCTTTCAGCATGATCTATTCCATCAAGGATGAGGCCGAAAGTGAAGTGTCATCGCTACATTCTGGTAGCCTCCCCCACTGCCCCAAGCTTATTCTCGAGGGATCTCCTGGCGTTCCAGAGGGTCATATTGCGGCCCCACCAACTTTGGACCTACGTACATCAGAAGAGGGGTTTGCACCATATGTGCGGCAGTCGTTGGCAAGGGGCGGAACTCCTGTTGTGCTGTCCGAAGAAGACGGCACCTTGCCAAAGCATCTCATAGAAGGATTTGAGTGGCGAGGTTTCGGCGACCCATGCCGGACAATCGTCGTCTTTCCGGTCATCCCTACAACGACGGGCGAAGCTGTGACAGGTTTTATTGTGCTAGGTGTGAATCCCCGACGGCCGTACGATGACGACTACAAGCTGTTCATCCACCTCTTATCACGGCAGTTGGCCACCTCCATGGCCTCAGTCCTCTTGTTTGAGGAGGAGATTCGACGTGGCCAGCGAGCAGCTCACTTGGCTGCTTTGGACCGTCAGGAGCTTTCGGAGCAGCTTTGGAAGCGTACACAAGAAGCCAACGAGCTGGAAACTAAATTCACGCGCATGGCCGAGTTCGCCCCGGTTGGAATGTTCATTGCCGACCCAAGTGGCCATATAAACTATTGCAACGATATGTGGTGGCAGATTTCTCGGCACTCTCGTTCAGACCAAATAGGCACCGCCTGGATGGACAGCGTACGAAAAGAAGACAGGCCAGAGTTGGCAACAGCTTGGACAAGGCTTCTTGAGCAAAAGGCGACCATCTCGGTGGAGTTCCGGTTCAACTGTAGTCAATTGTGTGGGGATCACACCGTCGATACCTGGGTTTTGATGAGCGCATTTCCAGAGAAGGATACTGATGGCAACTTGACGTCCATCTTTGGCTGTATTACGGACATTTCCTCTCAGAAGTGGGCTGAAAAGGTCCAGAACGAAAGACGCGAGGAGGCTGTAGAGCTCAAGCGACAACAGGAAAATTTCATCGACATTACGAGCCATGAAATGAGGAATCCATTGTCGGCCATCCTTCAGTGCGTCGATCAAATCGCCAATAGCATAGCCACATTCACGGCCCATTCAGATAGGGCAGAGGTTGAGGCCCTCTTAGAGTCTTGTCTCGATGCTGCCAACACCATCAATTTGTGCGCCAGCCACCAGAAGCGCATCGTCGACGACATCTTGACGCTTTCGAAACTCGACTCCAACTTGCTAGCTGTCACTCCCATCGATGAGCAGCCGATAAAGGTTGTTCACCGTACTTTGAAGATGTTCGAGTCGGAATTGCTTGCCCACGACATAGACTTTGAGTTTCGCGTTGACAACAGCTTCGAGACATATGGAGTTACGTGGGCCAAGTTGGATCCATCAAGGTTGAGGCAGGTACTCATCAACCTCCTGACCAACGCCATCAAGTTCACTCAGGGTCGAGAGAAGCGTGCTATTATCGTAAGCATGTGCGCGACCAAGGATATCTCGGAGATTACTAGTCAGGGGACCTATTACTTTGAGCGAAACGACGTGCAGCGGACAGTCGGCATGGATATCGACAACGAGGACGAATGGGGCACCGGTGAGCGATTCAACATCCATTGCTCGGTGGAGGACACGGGCGCCGGCTTGGGCGATGAAGAAATGAAGGTCTTGTTCCAACGCTTCCAGCAGGCCTCTCCCCGGACGCATGTGCAGTACGGAGGCTCCGGGCTGGGACTGTTCATCTCGAGGATCCTGACCGAAATGCAAGGCGGCCAGATCGGAGTCTCTTCCCAGAAGGACGCTGGGAGCAAGTTTAGTTTCTACGTCCAAAGCCGCAAGTGCTTGAACCCTCCATCTCAGTACGAACACATTACGCCGTTCAAACTCGAACGCAAGATTCAATCTCCGGCGGCCAGCGGCCAGTCCGCGAGCTGTCCCGCGTCGCGAAGCCAGTCGGACGCAGGGCGGAGTCCCCTTTTCGATGTGCTCATTGTCGAAGACAACATTGTGAACCAGAAAGTCTTGCAGCGACAGCTGCGCAACTACGGAAACAACACGTTCGTGGCCAACCACGGCAAAGAGGCGCTGCAGACGCTGCAGAAGTCGAGATTCTGGGTAGGCCAAGAAAAAGAAGGGGTCGACATTTCCGTCATTTTGATGGATTTGGAGATGCCCGTCATGGACGGCATGACTTGCGCAAGAAAGATTCGCGAGCTTGAAAGGGAAGGGACAATTATCAAGCATATACCCATTATTGCGGTCACGGCGTATGCACGGCCTGAGCAGATTGAGAATGCAAAGGCCGCCGGAATTGTGAGTTGCTGTGCTTGCCTTGTAGACACGTCATTGATCGATGTCGCTAACCGACTAATTACACAGGATGATGTTATCTCCAAGCCATTCCGAATTCCCGAGTTACTCCCCAAAATTGAGGAGCTAGTGGGCAAGTACCAGAGCCTCTCTGTGTCGGAAACGGCATAAAATGGCAACGGTGACCAAGTCCCCCTTTTGAGGGAGGAGATGTTTCTGGTGTCTCGCTTTGTGAGGCACGCGCCGTCTCTTGTCTCACGGACACGACGTGTTGTGGTATTTTCATCATTTTCCCTCTGTCTCTCTCCTCCTCCCTCTCTATCGTTTGCAGCATGTTGTAGATTTACCTACATATGGTTGCCCAGCGTGTCATTTACAAGCCTGGGCGTTTTGGTCATATTTTGTGACTCATTTGGGATTTTTTTTCTTTTTTCTTTTTCTATTTCACATTTCTTCAGGGACATTAGGTGGAGTCGGGATGCGAAAAAAAGAATAGCCAGCCAGGGATTCCGTTTTCTTCATTGTGTGTTGATTCTTGTTAGTATTTGCGAGGCTGCTTTTCTCAGATACCAAGTTTGCTTTTAGACAAGCCCTCCATTTGCATACGATTGCGAAGATGAGCCGGACATGGATATACTAGAGTTATGTCCCGAGAGAGCGATATCACGATGGATTTTTTTTCTTTTCTTTTTTTCCTTTTCTCTACATACACCAAAAAGGGCTGATGCAGGATGGGCAGGGATATTAATAATTATGGGTATAGCATTTAGAAAGAAATACAGACACGGAAGTTTCCCCCAAAAATTCGGATCTCTCGGGGTTCAAGTTCCTTGCCTTTTACGCAAAAGCCGTGATGGAGATTGTCCATGCATACGCGTAGAAGAAGAGAAGAGAAGAAAAAAAAGGCTTGTAAAAGCCCACCGGCAGATAATAAGCGTAAATAGTGGAGCGAGAGGGAGCATCCTCGCTTCTTTTTCTTTTTTATGCCGTTCGAATACCCATAACTTACGTTTTGAGAGGATGAGAGACCCCCCCCCCGGGAACTTAAGCTTAAAGTTTTGTCGGTGCTGCAACGAGATTTTGCCACGTTAAAGAGGGATTTGGGGCGAATTGACGTGGGACTAAAGAAAAAAGGGATAATGGTTGAGACAATCCCGAATTTGCCGTGATTCTCCGTGAAAAGAATTATGGAATCCTACGGAATATTACTGAGTTCGTGTTGAGATTCCATGTCTGACTCACACAGCATGAGTGAGTCGAGTTTTGGCCTCCTCACCCTGCTGTCCCAAAAAAGAAAAAGAAAAAAAAAGGGGTGGCAAAACATCAAGGGGTAGAGTGTTTCAAGCTCCCATAATTTGATGCATACTATCTAAGGGGTAATTGTCACTTCAGCTTACCTGGTAATCCTACCAGCAAGTTCAAAACTCCCACAACTGCCATATGGAAGAGAGTTAGTTGTCACTTCCACTTCTAGTTGACAGAGTTGACAGAGTTGATAGACTTGGTTGGTAAAACACAAACGGGCAAAAGAGAGAGAAAAAAGAAAAAAAGACACGGGCAACTTCACAAGGCAGAATTGGCAGCAACATGATATAGACACACATCATCTGTATATTAGGTATTAATTATCTCCTCCTCTCGGGTATCGAACAAAGCAGAACGCGAATGCTGTATACTAGCAACATGAATTTTTTCAAGTTTTTTGGTGGTGAATTTTTCGTCCATTGACGTGCAAAAACAAAATGGAAAGTGGTATCAGTGAAAGCAGTCTCGACAGGGTATCTTGGTATCTTGTGAAGAAATGCAGATCCTTCCATTCCCAGTCCTCTCATGCGTGTTTTCTTGTGACAATTATATCAAGGAAAGTTTGCAAAAGTGTGTCTTTAGTCGTAAAACACTCACTGCCGGCGAGTTCTCTAAGCGGCCGCAGTGACGGCGGGGGCGGCGGCAGGGGCACCCTCGGGCTTGTTCTCAGCCTCGGGCTCCTCAGTCTTGGCCTCCTCCTTGGCCTCCTCCTTGGGGGCCTCCTCGGCGGCGGGAGTCTCCTCCTCCTCCTTGATGGCATCCTCCTCCTTGGCCTCCTCAGCGTGCTTGTCCTCAGACTTGGCGGCGCCCTTGCCCTTGATGGTAGCACGGAGCTTGGAGAACGCGCCCTTCTTTTCCTCACCCTCAGCAGCAGGGCCGGGGGACTTGTCACGCTTGCCGAAAGTGAAGGGAAGAGAGGACTTGCGCTTCTCCTTCTCCTTCTTGGCATCGCCGTTGGTCACGGCAGCCTCGGCGGTCTCAGCAGGGGCGGCAGCAGGGGCGCTGACATCGACGGCCAGAGGGGTGGTGGCCTCGACGGGAGGGATGACGGGAGCAGCCTCAGTGGTGGCGGCGGCCTCATCCTCCTCCTTGGGGGACTCGGCCTCAGGCTTGACATCGGCAGCCTTCTTCTCCTTCTTGAAGACGTTGCCGAAGAAGCTGGTGCGCTTGTTGGCAGCATGCTTCTCCTTGGGGGACTCGGGCTGAGCAACCTCCTCGGAGGCCTTGGTCTCGGCCTCAGCAGCAGGCTCAGCAGCGGGAGTCTCTTCGGTGGCAGGAGCCTCGGCCTCGGAGACAGGCTCGACGACGGCGGGGGTCTCGGCAGCAGCCTCCTCAGCCTTGTGCTCCTCCTTCTTCTCCTCCTTCTTGCCGAAGCCGAAGAAGGAAGTGCGCTTGCGGCTAGCGGAGCGACGCTTGCTAGGCTCCTCGGCCTTCAGCTCATCCTTGCTCTCCTCCTTGGCGACGGCCTCCTCCTCAGCAGGCTCGTCAGCCTTGGGAGCGGCCTCCTCAGCGGGAGCAGCCTCCTCCTTGGGGGTCTCGACCTTGTCCTCCTTGGGAGCAGGCTTGAAGCTCTCAATGGTCTGCTTGTAGATGTCAGACTCGGTGACGACGGTGGCGAGCTCCTTGGCCTCAGCGATCTTCTCCTTCAGCTGGGCAACCCAGTTGTCACGCTCGGCGGTAGAGTTGGCCTTGAAGCTGTGCTTGTTGCCCTTGGCAGAGAAGTGGAACTTGTGGGAGCCGTCGTTCTCAGGCTCGGTGGCATCAGCCTACAAAGTCTTTGGGTTAGCCACAGATATCTCAAACAGCGGGGGGGCTTTGTTTGCAGATGGCTGCCTACCAGGTTGATGACGCCATGGGGGGCCTTCTTGTCGCCAATGAACAGAAGACCCTTGCCAGTGTGGGCAGCCCAGGCAATGTTGTGCTGGGCAACCTCAACGTGCTTCTCGGCCTTCTTGTAGGCAGCGAGCAGGTCGGCCTCGACGGCGTCGGAGCCGAAGAAGAAGAAGGCCTTGCTGGCGATGAGGTTCCTGTGGGTGGGGTTGGTCAGCCCATGTCCTGATTGCATCTGGGCAGCCAGACGAAAAGCTCTTGGCTGTACTCACTTGGGGAAGCTGGCGCCCTGAGCCTTGTGGCCCAGGAAACCCTCCTCGATGGGCTTCGCAGGCTCCTCCTCCTTCTTGTCGTCCTCCTTGGCAGCCTCAGCAGGCTCCTCAGTCTCGGCCGGCTTCGCCTCCTCGGCGGGCTTGTCCTCAGCAGCAGGGGCCGTCTCGACAGCGGCGGGGGTCTCTTCAGCGACAACAGGAGCGGTCTCCTCCTTGGCCACCGGGGCGGCGACGTCGACGGGCTTCTGTTCCTCAGCCATTCTGGATAGAAAAAAGGGTATCTTAAAGCGCGGGGGTATCACAACAAACAAAGGGTATTAAAAAAAGAAGGATCCAGAAAAGGCCTTTCGGATGTGGTATGGAAATGGAAAATGGAAATGGTGTGTGAAGAAGGTAGAAGCAGGAGCAGGAGGGAAGCGGCAGCAGAAGGGGGTGGCAGGGCTACTTATTTGCGGTTGAGCACGGGAAAAGGGTAGGGGGAGCGAATTGTGTGACAGCTGCAGCGGGCAAGGCCTGGAATCAACCCTGCAGCGCCCTGGAGGGCATCCAAGAAGCTCGACAGCAGGTGCCTGTACCTGTAAGAGGTCCATGAGGGGTGCTGAGCGGTGCTGAGCGGTGCTGGTACCAGCTGGTCGATGGCGACGGCAGAGGTGCATGTGCATACAGTAGGTGTGCATGTGGGTTCGTGATGACAGGTACAGTGCAGCAGCTGTACGGTGCAATCCATACGCCGACAGCGGTGCTGGGAAGCTCGCAGTGGGTGTCTGGTGCCATGGCCAGTGACGCCACGGCGGGAGACGCTCGCTGAGTCGCCCGCCAGCGCTAGCCGCAGCAGTGAATGCCCTGAGACGGCGCTGTACCTATTGGCCGTACCTAGTGGTATTGACGACACTGGCCAGCGCTGCACCGTTTTGGGTTGCCGGGGGGGGTTGGTGGGCCCCCTGCGTGGTCCGTGCGGGCCTTAAGCGAGTGGGCCTGAAATTGCGGGCCTGAAATTGCAGACCCGTCGACCGGCCTGCGCTAGTGGCGGACACAAATGTTCGGCAGCCACCAGGGCTGGCAGCGGGCCTAAGCCTGGCCTGGGACGTGCAGGCCGTGCCGCCCGGCCGCTGCTCGCACGGCCCTGCCGGTCACTCTCGTCCGTTCGCTCAATGACTCCCAGCCTCCACTGCTCATTTTAAAACCCAACATGCAGCCCTTCTCCTTTGTCCCGTCTGGGCCATGGCCGCCGATAAGCTGGCCAAGAGGCTGGCCAAGAGGCTCGAGCATCGGGGGACTGACTCGGGACTCCGCGTAGAACCTCTGGAAGCTTTGGGCGAGCATGGATCGCCCTGAACCATGGATTGCTTACTTGGACCGAGGAAAGCACCATCTAAGATTATCTTGCCCGCCCCACGATCCATCTTCGCCTGCTGCAGCTGCGCATCTCGAGGTGATACGGCACGTTGCTCCGTGTCTCGTATCACCCTGTTCTCGTAGTAATTCGTGGCAGAAGAAGTTCAATACTAGTACTATCAATATGTAGGGGGTTGCTTGCCCTGCTGCTGCTGCTTCTCCCGCCAAACAATACGGCAGCCACACCAAAGCATATTGAGGGCTGGCGTCTGGGAATGGCAATCTGTACATAGTATGATTAGGCCGCCCCCCCTTTTCCGACGCCTGAAACTACAGTAGATGCTGGCACGGCTTTATTCGAAGTAGTAGTCCATCCATACTGTACGATAGCAGACCTAGTGCGCATTGATTGCCAATGTTGCTTCATCACACGCCGTGATCAAAAAGTGGACGGCGGGCAAGGCATCAAATGTCGGCTCGCGGTGCAGAGTGGTATCGTACTTGCAAGAGTCAGCTACGCGTAATTAGCAGCAAAGACGATCTTCACCTCGGCGAAAGGAGAACGGACGAGGACGAGGACGATCGGGTAGGCGAAGCAACCAGCTCGACGGCAGTCTCATGCTGGCCGTCCCCTATTCATCAAGGCAAAGCTGCCGTTCAGCCATTTCATCTTAACCTCCTCATCTGTATACGGAGTACAAGGACCAGCCCAGTGTCAGCACTGTCAGGGCGGGGTGCCATTCGTCCGGCTAAACCGCGGCATTTACGCTGCGGGCAACAGTCCGTCCAACTGCCTTGTCGATCCCTCGCTCTATTAAGTGTTTATTGCCAGAATGTCCACTTCCACCGAAACGCTCCTGGTCTCGAGGCTACTAGTGCGCCGGTCTTTGGTCCCTGGCCATGGCACGAACCACAGGTGGTGCAGTATTACATAGTGCTCTTAGAATGGAATCGAATTTTTTTTTCTACCTATTCTTTTCTTTTTAGTCCCTTGGACTGGTGGATCACAGTAAAGTTGCTGCAAAGTACGTAGTAGTGCTAACGTTGTACATGTAGTATCGCTGCAGCTTCAGGTTACTGCTGCTAATGCGCCGTCCTCGTGCCAGCAGTGGTACAATACAGTCGCAAGTACCACCTCGATGTCGCAGAAGAGAGCAGCAGAAAGCAGAGCAAGGGGGTGCGCCAGGGGTGCACAAGAGCGAAAGGTCGTGCTTGTTTGAGCGCGCATCAGTCAATCAAAGGGGGCCCTTCTTCGACCTCCTGATTCTCCTGCAACAACGACGCCGCCCTGATGAGTGGCGGTGAAACTGCAGCGCAGCATTAGCTGGAGGGAGATGAAGCCATACGGAGCACATGGTCGCAAACCAGACGATGGCATTCGATGTCCTTGGATGGAGAGCAATGTGGGACGAACGGTCATCTCGATTCCCGGGCTCTGTTTGCCTCGTCGATGCAGCGAGCCGTCAGTTGAATGATGTTGCTCACGCCTCCTACATCTTACAGTAACGGGTATTACGTGAGTTGAGAGTGAGCGTGAGAGTGAGATGGAAGAATGAGCATGAGATTTCGACAGCCACCTGCTGCTGTATCCGTACAATACAATACGATACAATACGATACAATACCACAATACAAGCCACCTGCTAGAAACAAACGCACAGGACAGGAGATGACGGCTGCTGCAATCAATTGATGTGACGACTTGAAAAGCACCAGACTGTACAGTACGCGCAGCACAGTGCAGTGCAGTCGCCACATTTTCGCATGATGCTGCCAGGGAACCAACCAAAAGCATCCTCTTGCAATCAAGTACCGAGATGGCACTTGGCTGCACAAAAGTGGCGCGCCGGACCCCCCCTTCGAATGTACAGGTACGGAGCACCACATACCTCCGTCGCAGTGCGCGCAGGTACCACTACAGCACCCCTGCGCAGCCAAACAGCGAACAGCAGCAAAATGCCTTCATGTTCCTTCGCATCACTCCATTGATTCCACTTGTGGCGCGCCCCTCCGTCAGCGAGATTGTCTGGCCGGTACGGAGCAAGGGACGTTGAACAGGTCATTGGACTGTTGGTGATGGTGTGAGCCCGCGAGCCAGCAGCCATTCGCAACACCACCCCAATGGCCGCGATAACAGCTAACCACGGCTTAGCTGCACCACTACGTTGTTGTCATCGGACCATGTGACGTCTGCCTCTAGCGTCACTGGATCCAATCCATTCCATTCCATTCCGTTCTCTGCAGTGCAGTAGTACTATCACGAAGGGGGGGAGGCGTTTGATGCCATGCGATGCCATGCGCGATGCGGATGCGGATGAGATGCCCGGCTGCGCAAATTCATCCTGTCTCGACCGGTGCTTCGTCAGTCCAGTCCAACGGCGCTGGCTGCAAGGGTTTCCGTCATGGAACTAACCGGGCAGCTCGAGAGGCGCCGTCCCTGACATTGGCGGTTGATACAATGTCTACATACTACTTTGTAATATACCAACCCCCTTTCAAGCCACTTAGCATCTGATGCCTACGATGACTTCGTACAGTACGGACTCCATACGTACAGCCCTTGCCTTGCTTTCAAGAGCCAACAATGCCGGCACAGTGCTCATCAATTTTTTTTTTTTTTTTTTTTTTTTTTTTTTCTTTTCCCTATTTTGAATCATTTTCTTTGGCCATGCCCGCTCGTACGAGATATGCCGTGATACGAGGATATTAATATTATTACCCGCCAAGAAAATGCCCCGACCTGTATCTCCGATGGGGAGAGAGAGAAGCCAAAAAGAGACTTGACCAGAAAAGAAAAAAAAAAAAGAAAAGAAAAATTACAGGGTACCCGACCCCATTATTTTAGCAACTGCTAATGAAGCCGGGAGAGAAGAGATTTCATCCATGCGACAAGGATCCCCATCAAATGAGAGGCGCTCGATAAGTTGGTGGCCTTGGAATTTGTTCAGCGCGAAAAGGAAGGCTGGCGAGAGGGCAAAATGAATCCTGTTTCGGTGGTAGTACATAGTAGTTCGTAAATACGGATTTAGGTCTTTATTTGCTCTGAATTCCTGGCGTCTACCAAGGTGCAGTAGATTAGTATACTACTACTAGGTAGGTAGTAGTATAATATTGACGGCAATTTCTCTGTCCAGCTTGGCTCTGCTGCTTGCCGAGCGAAGGATTCGTTATCTTTCAGTCGCATGTGCTTCCGTGTGCCAAATTTAGAGACATGTAGGTGCTAGACAAAATTGCATGAGGAATTGGGCACCGCTAGAGCTCCATTGCTGCTTCTCGCAAGGCAAATGAAGACTGGATCAAATTGCTACGTGTACAAGTACATGAACACGCCATGTTTGACACGCCTCGAAGCGGCATCAGAGTTTCAGCAGCCGCCCAACAGTCCGTGTAAATGATCCATCTCAGGTACATAGGTTCTAGCAACTTCTCATGCTACCCACCGCATCCATTAGTATGGATAGCGTTCACCCGCTTTTGAAACCAATAGCTCACGTCTGGAGAGCTCTCATTCCCGTCAATCTCCAAGCAACAAGCTCCAGCATCGACACGAAAGGGCCCTTGCCTTGCTCTCCCCTTCCCGCGCTCCTTGCCTCACTTGACTCATTTTACCGGGCGGAAAAGGCAAATCACACACACACTATTTGCACCCTAGCCCCCCCCCCCCCAAGGGCACGTCGACGAATAGGGATTTCCTGCTAGGGCGCGAGATGAAATGTGACGTTTTTGCGGTCCCCCCAACCAGATGAAACATTTTATTATTAATGAATCTGTTGTTGAACGTCCCAATATTGGGACAAAAAAAGAACACGAGGTTGCGACACCTAGATTCTTTGCGGTGGCTGGTACCAACTACAGTACATCCAGGTTAACGGTAAAACTCGCCATTAATAGATTCGATAATCTAACGATACTGCACACACACAAACACACACACACACACACACCCCTTTGCATTTTCTAGCGACAAGCCAAAAAGGCCTTGTGACGACAAGCCACAAAACTCCACTGCCCAGGAGTTTGCACTAAAAAGAAAGGGAGCACAGCTTTTTTTTTTTTTTTGCCGCCTTTTTGATCTCAGAAGCGCATCTTGGATCGCCAAGTTTCACCCCGCTCGCAGCAAGGTGGGGAACGGCAGAGGCTTTTCGAGTTGGATGATCTTGACGACGGTATTACCCTACAAGGTGTTCTGGACATGTAGAGCAGTGTAGCACAGGATTTTCTGCTGTAGATACAACCACGTACTGCACGTCCGAATCGTATGATGATGCCCAGGACAGGCCGGCTCGTCACTTGATGCGCACCAGGCATAAGCACCACCTTCAACTCACAGCCGCCGCCACTCAATAGCCGTCATCGTCGCCGTTGAAACGACACACAGCAAGTCCAAATCCCGGCGGAGGCCGCCATTTCCCGGATCCCCAAGCACTTCTACGAACGCATTTCTCTGTTCCGCCTCGGTCCGCAGCAAGAAACGGCCGGCGGCACCGGAAACTTGGAGAACCCGGCGCCTGTCAGTGTGTTTCCCTTCTCGTATCAAAAGTTGCTTGAGCAAGGCCCGTTTCAAGTTTGGCAGTGGCACGACCGCTCCAAGTGGCCAAAGGTGGTGTGACTCTGCACCGGGCTTTTTGGTGGGCATCCCCCTGTCGCCCATGTCTGTCTGTACCACTCCGTATGTACGTAAAATCTGCAGCAGATTGGTAGAATGATGATTGTCATGCCGAGACAAGATACAGCAAGGTCGTTGACTGCACTTCCGTTTCGGACGCAGTTTTGGGGAGGGTTCAGTTGATGTCATTGTCTGGCATGGGGAGTGTTTTTGGGTCTGTTCATGTAGTACATGCTGCACTCCTTACAAACGATGGGTCACGCATGATACGACGAATATTACATGTATGCAGGCCCATGTGAGTAATCACTTTTTTTTTTTTTTTTTGCGTGGACGTGCGTGAGTGAGTGTGTGTGTGGGAAGATGCCTATCCTCCCGCTTGGCCATCATTGATTCCAATGTTACCCTATAAGATGCTTTCCGCATAGAGGAAAAGACGAGAGGGAAAAACCTGCTCTGTGTTCCGTAGGGCGCAAGGCGTGTAACGAACTAACATTCTTAGTGACACCGCGAAGCGACTAAACTGGTGCGCGATTCCAGTAGCTGAGATCCGACGCAGCCTTGGATATCGAGTCGTGTGATCTTGGTACATGTAGCTCGATTCTGCTTTGAGAATAGAATCGCCGTTAGCATGCAAAGAGGTGATAAATACCCTGGCGCCGAGAATCTTTTCTATCTTGGCTAAGCCTTGGCCGGACGAGCTGGACTGACGTGATCGTGCACCATCTCCATGTTTGCTAGAACCGATAGCACCCGCCTATCGCGAGGACGATTACGCTTTCGCGGTAGTCGAGCACGCAAAATAGCATTGTGACTCTTTTTTCTTCTTTTTCTTTCTTCTCTCTTCTCCTGTGAGCATGACTACCATCTGCCTCCATCCACGGCTATTGCTTGACGGGTTTCTGGATCGGTGCTGATAGCGGATATCGGGTTTGATTCGCGATTCGGGGACGATTTGAGGCAAGGCTCAGCGAGACCGATGTCGGATGCTGAGAGAGAGAAAGAGAGAAAATCATTGCCTTGGACGGTAGGACTTCAAGACTGAATTTTCTCGAGCTTTTATGGGACTGTGGGCGTCGAGATTCTGGTGATCACTACGGAATACTGCTGACCCCCTCTATGCTGCTTTCATGCCCTGCCACCATGACGAGTCGGTGCTGGTGAAATAGAACAGAGATTTGCGACGCAAATGGAGTTATGAGAACTCATGCTGTCGTCTAACCTAATGACTATACCTGATATGGCCATGACTGACTGTTCTTCTTGACAGCCTTTCTGTTTGCAGTCTATGCAGAAGGCGAGAGGAATATCGCTTCGACGTACCTCTTCGTTCGTATCCCGAAGCCCACTTTCGGATATAACTTCATGATGCGAGTTGTCGTACACTCTGGAATAAGGCTTCTAATCTAGATTGAACGCTGCTTGCATGCCGTGCGTATGTCGATATCGTTTCCACAGACATCCACAACGCGAAAGTCTGGTCATAATGCCTTTGTTATGTTTTTCTTTTCATTTCGTCTCCGGTACCAATACACAGTGCAGGCAATGGCCCCCCCTTTCACTGTGATTTGAATCTACGTCTGGGATCGGTAGTCTCTTTACTCCATCGTGGTGATGTCTTCATGGCCTCGAGAGCTTGCTTTTCGAACTCGTTCGTTCTCGTTGTATTGTAATCCAAATATCTTGTGTCCCAAAGAGATACTCCTGTGGCGTTTTGTAGATCGTAAAGAGGCGTCGGAATGCCAAGTGTATGGTCTCCAGCCGCTCGGGACGAGGTGTCTCTTGATAGTGGGTAGCCGTTCGTAGCATGAGGAACGATCCTAATAGTATATTTAGCCACTTGACTCCATTTTGTTTCGTCGTGATCTTTCCACTCTGCAGATACATACATTCTTCAATAGTCTCTTGGAACCCTCTCAAGGGAAGAAAGCATTGTATGTGACACGTCAAATCCCAACGTTACTTGCGTCTTGGCTTCGTCCCTTGGTTTTGGAGTCTGTCGATAGCGAGGCCACGGACACAGTTCTGGTGCCTGTTTTTGTTTCTTTTCTCTTGCACTCAAGCCTTGTGGCTTTCGAAAGGATGCATACCTATGTATTTGGCCATACTTGTGTCCGCATCTTCAGATTCGAACCTGGGCATCGTGTGCTCCTGAACTGCCATTATTGCTTGTCTTGAAATGTTCGAGAGTGCTCGGTATGACGGATGGAATACTTGGCGGTAGTCCTAGTCTATTCTCGCTCGCTAAATGATGCTATTCGCATTCGATTTCGTCAGGCAGCGTGTATTTGTCTGTTGTCTTGCCGTCCCTAGAAATAGGTGGTGTTAGGAATACCCTCTAATTCTCGGGAGTATGGCTTTGTTTGAAAAGAAAGAAATACATTTACAACAAGTTTCTATTTCTTTCAAGATACCTTTCGGGGGTCGGCTAACAAAGGCGCATGCGCTGCCTCTGACAGCATCGTGCATATACGCAACGCTTCCTAGGAGACTGCAGATTTCGACGGCTTCCATGCTATATGGTAATTCGAAATGCCAAATGACATCGTGTCTGGAAATATGACGCACTCCGATGTGCTTGCAAACCTGATTGTTGCGGCATGGGCTTTCGAACACGAGGACCGACCGTGCCCATGTCAAAGGAAACTGTTCTGCGCGGAGATTTTCCCAAACTAACTCTTGATTCTTCATTTCGCATCTCTAGAGTTGACGGATTGATAGTACAGCTGTGTATTTCGTGTATGTGTAGCTTGAGGTTGGTAATTTTGTAGCTTGTTCTCATCTTCGCGTCATGCGGTTCGGAATGAAGGAAGAAACGAAGTGGATAATTCAAAGATGGTTACTATTGCCAGGAGGCCCACAAGCCACTTGAGATCTAGAGGCAAGAGATGGGTGGTAATAGCAGAGGGAGAGAAATCAAAAACACTGACTTTTGGATAGTATCGCGATTCTGCGCCTCGATTGTGGTTGGGAGGCGTGTTGGAGCGCAAAGGTTGGTTCAAACTGCACGATTGCGATAGCCAACTCCGTTGTGATGAATCGTAAAAGGGAAAGTATTGTTGAACTACTGCGTGATAAGAATGGTGGAGAAATTTTGGTTACAAAAGTCAAAGCTCAGTTGGTTAGGGAAGGCTGAAGTCAGTGGAATCAAACGCTCAGGGGCTGGAAGAGAGCTGAACACAAGCAATCTGAACAGTTACCTCAATTAATGAACACATAAACTTGTTTTTCTACAGAACAAGGATTGACAGAAGCATATGTAGGTAGGAAACCAAAGTGGATGGCCCTATTGAATTAAAGGTGCTCTGTTCAGCAGGTGCGTTCGGTCACAGGTGCACTCAGTAGTTGATGATGGCTGTATATATGGAAGAACGGTCCACAGAATTACAATCAACGACTGGCAACTTCTGCACAGCAGTGCACAGATATCAGGGGGAGGCCTTAATGGGAATTTATAATTCAGCAGCTACACGTAGAGGTGTCTGGCACTGCCTCGCCCCTGGACCAGGCCTATCAAGACCTGGGAGATGCGAATTAGCAGGAGGAGTGCCCTATAGCCCCGACAACCAGCGGTCACTGGGGAGCCTCGCCCATCAGTTGCTCCTGGAAACCAGTGCAGTGTTGTGAAGGCCTGAGGCCTGAGGAGCGTGTTTGTGTGTTTGTGTGGCCCACACGTGCCTTGCAGTTGGAAACCAAATGCAGGCTATAAATCCCCCTCCACCTTTCTCTCTTCTCTCTTCCTCTTTTCTCCCACACCCTTCTTTTCTTTCAACCCAACACAACCACCACAGCAATTTGCATCTTCTCTCTAAACTCGTGTCTGAACCCCCTGGGGGCCATCGCTGCGATCAAGCATCCTTGCTGGATCTCCCAGTTGGCTCCTGATCGTCTCTTTCCAGAACTCTGCTCTGTTGACCTGGTAAGCTCATCTCCATCCTCCAGCTTCATTCCATCTTGCACGACTTCGTATATTCCCATCAAGCATCCGCCTCTTTCATCATCAACATCAGTCGATGGACTGACGTAACTTGCCCTTGCCCTCTCTTCTTGTCTACTGCACTGGGTCTTGCCATCACCTTGCTGCTGTACTTTTCTGCATTCTTCTGAATACTGCATGCCGGCTCTCTGGTTTCCTCTCAAGTTTCCCTCAAGGCAATAATGCCCTCCTCTTCCTCGTCCATCAGGCCGTGTAGAATGAGGAAACACCCTCCGCATAGCGCTGTACATGTCAAGCACCGTGGCGTTCCAAAGCCCACCTCCTCCATCCCGACAAATCTCTTGATCCTCCACGTATCACCACATTGCGTTTAGTTCTTAGGGGAAAAGAATCGATGGCTGCCTATCATACCTTTGACAGTACATTTATTCATTTCAACTATGAACGTGACTTCTGCCTCAACAAAAACACCACCGTTTGATAACTTCTTTGCCGTTCTGATCGTCCATAATGAAAGGGCTGGGTAGTGTAAACAAATTTCAAATCTGATTTGGCTGACGCACTGGACAACAGAAATATATTTGAATCGACTCTCTGTTGGTGCAAGACAAGTATCAGAGAACATCAACGAAAGCTGGATATCAGGAGCACCACGATGGCAACAAGTCCAGTCGAGTCAATGGATTCCGACGATGAGGATACTCGTAAGCACCATTAGGCTTTTAAGCAAGTTCACAACATACTAATGCCCAGCTCAGATCCTATCGCCCCTTACGGGATGCATGAATCGAAAAGATGCCTGATGCGTCGAGGATTTCATCCAGATGTTACGTCGAAGTCGCCCTGGCGGGCTGAACAAGAGGCAATCGATTACTTGACGAAGACGGTTGAGGGGCCGGAGCGGCCGGAGCGAAGTGAATACATCTATTCTCAGAAAAAAATACTTGCTCTTGGAAATACCACGGGAGGTGGACGTGGACGTCATGGCAGACCTCATCAGTCAGCTGCTGGCCGCCTCACAAAGGTAAGACCAAAAGACACTGGAAACTTGGAATATAACGCTAACAATATATGCAGGGCCCCTGGTTTATCACTAAACGGCTTGCCCAGTTGCCCGCGTTCCAAGAGGCAATCAGAGGGAGATTCGACCGCCAAAGTGATGCTGCGGCTGGGCCTGCCCCTCCGGTTTCGCCTAGGATTACTCCTACGTTTAAAACCATGGTAGAACATCTGCATCTTGGACCAAGAATCATGCAAGATATTTTCCGCGATGGCCACAAGACAGCGATCAAACTGTCCTTGACCTCGAGCAAGATGTTCAAAATGGTTAGCGATAATGTGGTAGGTTGCCTTCCTTTACTATTGGCAAAAATCCGAGGAGTGTCTGACAGAGAAGTAGAACCGATGGGACTTTTGCGCCATGTCCTATGTCATTCAAGTGCCCTCTTCTGTGATGATCGTCGTGGTTCCCCAACACACTGTCGGCGACATGATTGAGGCTCAGAAGAGATACAAGGTGAAAGTCAACTCGGCTGAGTGGGTAAAAGTGCGTCGAGAGTTGGAATCCCAACAAGACTTCGACAGCTATAAACTTCGATCTATTGAAATCGAAGAGATATTCTTTCAATGGGCGCGCATTTGGAGAGCCGAATGCCTGCGGATTGCTGGACCATACTGGGTAACAACCGATCCAGACATTGATCCTCTCACCACCGACCGTGCCAAGAAATGGTGGGATGAAGATGTCAACGGCATCAACGTCATGGGTTCCCTCAAGCCACTCAAAGAGATGTGGTGGGCAAACCAGTTTGAAGGGAGCCCAAATAAGCTGCATAAGATGCCCATCTGCCTCGCGATGGAAAGCCTTTTCAAGCTAAGTAAGTGTTACTGGGCCGCCTTGAGCACATCTCAAAGCATCGATACTAACAGTTTCGGCAGTGACCGAGCTTCACAGGGCACGTGCCAATATTGAAGTGTTGCACCTCCACAAGGTGCCTCTTCTTGATCGCCGGATGCTCGCCATCATTCTCCGGGGGCTGCCGCATGTGACCATGTTGGGCCTGTACAGCTGCCCTCTCATCCACTTTGGCGACGTGATCCCGATTCTGGACCTCATCCATGAGATCAACGTTGATCGGCAGAAGAAAAAGATGCCAAGAATTGAGGCCTTTGACTTCTTTCCCTGCTTCAACCAAGGCATGCCTTATTCACACCCAAACGCGGCGACGTATGGTATCTCCTGGGGACCGATGTCGATGGACGTTGCCCAAAGAGGCTTCTACGCCATTATTCTCAAGGCCGTCATGAAGTCAAAGGGCATGGGTCTTGATCTGCTGTTTTCCCCACGCCATGCATTCATGGACTACCTGGTCAACGTGCCAAATCTTCCACTTGGCGTCTATAGCTTCCTAGATGCCATATATCGGTTTCTGGATGTGAGCAAGGATGACCCCGACCGTTGCAATCTGAGACTCCAGGCCATCTACGACATGCTCAAGCCAATTCGAGTAGTGCTGGATAGGCATGCGGACAAAGACTGGCCGAGCTACTACCTCAAGGTCATGGCCAAACAGCCCATGTTCTGCTGCTCCTGCGGCTACGAAACCTTTCAGGAGTTTTTTCCACCCGGCATGAAAAGACTAGCCTATTATAAACGGGTTTGCGCCGCCTGTATCTTGCAGGTAAATCTTGACAATGAGAGAGACCATTGGAAGCCGAAGAAGAAAGAGCTTCTGGATAAGCTTTGTCCTGACTGGGAGCGAGGTGCCTTCAACCAGGATGCGCCTCTTATTGAGGGCGGAGCAGGACTAATTCATCTTGAAACCACCGAGAGCGAACGCCCTCCGGCGGTATATCTGCCTTTGCTTGTCGGTGGTGTTCTCCGGTTCTCCCGATACACGCAACCCTTGGTGCGAGACCAAAAGCGTCCATTCGACTCGCTGGTTAACCTCCCTAAACTTGAGGATGTCGCTCTAGACTTGGCCACCAGGCGTCGGTGGCTAGATGCTATTGTCTCTGCTGTCAGATATGATGTCCATCGTCTGGGCGTTCTACAGCTTAGACGCGACTACCAGCAAGGCGTAAAGAAGAAGGGCATTCCGGCATATGGCTCCATGAGAGAGGATGGCGGAGCGCCGGATCATCAAGATGAGGTCCAACCCCGACGTCCGGTTGCAAACAAGAAATGGGGGTTTTTTGATCACAGAAAGGCCTTGGAATGGGCACTTTGGATGAAGTACGAGGGCTGGTGAACAGCTTGGAGACTTTGAAGATCTATCGGCGCTGAGGAGTGTGTTTACGTATGAATGTGTTTATGTATGAATGATATGTATGAGAAATGTAATTAGATAGCCGTAGGTAGCTCACAAATGGTTTATATTGAACCAGATACCCGAATGCTTCCATCTTGGTGAGCATGACTGAGACGAGACGAGGCTTTGGTGAGGAGAGTGAACGAAATGCGCTCTGATGGAGGCAGTCACGAGAATTGACAAATATGGAGACTCGATTGTTTCTTTTTCTTTCATTCTTTTTTTCTTTCATCTTATTTTAGAAACACTTTTCTCTTTTTCTTGAACTGAGAGTGTCGAGGATAGCCGAGTTCAATAGTGAGGCTCACCAGCAACCACGTGACCCAGCAAACAGACGGTCGCAAACTTGCATCCAGGGAAAAAAACCGGCCGATGCCTGTCTTATCTCGCCCAGCCCAGCACAATCAACACATTGACAATGGCATCCCTGCTGCGCACGCTCTCTCTGACCGCAGGGCTTTTGCGCTCTTCTCAGGCCGTCAAGCCGCTTGCGGCCGGCAGCTTTGCCGCGGCATCGAGCCCGGTTTCCCCTTGGATGGGATGGCTCTCCAAGCCGGCAATTGGAGGAACCTTGCAGCAGACGCGGGGCATGAAGGTTCACAGCTCGGTGAAGAAGAGGTGTGAGCACTGCAAGGTGGGTTGGATTGGATTGATGATTTCGCGGGTTTCCTTTTTTTTTTTTTTTTGCAACGGGGGAAGAAACTAATTGTTCAAAAACGCAGGTTGTTCGACGAAAGGCCGGCAAGCGACACAACGGATACCTGTACATTATCTGCAAGGCGAACCCTCGCCACAAGCAGCGACAGAGCTAGGCGAATGCTGAGAGGTTTCTTCTCTTTTTTTTTTTGACGACGACGATGACCCGGATGAGTGGGCATTCTGTATATTATTGGCGCATAAACTGTGACGAAGATGGGGGCGACGAACGAAGACAAAAAAAAAAAAAACACACAACTGTCGGGCAAAAAAGCAATTGATAGACGATACTACGGCAATGGGCTTCGACGAGATGGGGGAAGTCTACGTGCGGAATGATTCTGGAAGAGCTTTCTTGCGTTGCTCGAGCAATGACGATCGACTGCCGTGGTGAAATGTACAATTTATGTAGTATTACATACCCCCGATATACCTCTCCATGCTTTCCCATTCCGTCTTGCCTGTCGATAAAAGGTATCTTATGTGAGACTTGTTTGCGGAGGGGGATCAGAGTTAGCAGAAGAAAACCTCTCCTCTCTCAAGGGGAAAGAATTGGGCAGTGACATACGATGTCTTGGACGTTGCGATGCCGCTCAAACTCGTCCCGTGCATATTTGCGGG
The DNA here is from genome assembly GCA_010015515.1 of Trichoderma sp. TW21990_1. NCBI lineage: Eukaryota > Fungi > Ascomycota > Sordariomycetes > Hypocreales > Hypocreaceae > Trichoderma > Trichoderma sp. TW21990_1. The sequence goes on from WXUD01000028.1 coordinate 49,724, forward strand.
ATTCGGCTCTTGTTTGGGCATCTGCAATGCGTCTCGTGCCTCGCCAGATTGCGCGGTATAAAGCTAGAGCTTTTGTTCGTTGGAGAAACTTGAATTGGCTGGTTAGCTGCTGTCTGTGACGGGTTATGCCCTGGTTACATACATGATCGAGGCTTATCGTCGGTTTGAGCCGAGAGGCTGGCCGTTGGGTGGCGTAGCCACGGCTGAGGGGCAGCAGGCGGATGCCGGGATTCATCAAGGATTATTCATTGAATTTGAAGAAAACTATTGTACAAGAAAGAAGGAAAGCAGCTTTGTATGTGGATTTCTAATCAGAACGAGTAACCAAAAAAAAAAAAAAGTTGGCGATATATCGAGAAAAAGAAGCTTGAATCGGACAAACCTCGGGTAGCGGGTTCTCGATGGCTTCGATGAGTGAGGCACACCGACCTTTTACGGGCTTTCATCTAATTCATCATTTCGAGGTTTTCAATAATTGCTTAGATTGTTTTTGCCTGCAAGCTGGCATCTTGATGGTTCTCGTCGTTATACCGTCATCGGTTCCGCACTTTTCGGGAGTAGTCGCCGGTGGAATATTTTCAGTGATTTCCGGGCTGGGTCTTTTTAGGCTCCATATCGGTTTACAACGTATGACTTTTGGCGTCCTTCACATTATTACCGTATATTCCCATTTGGGTTCCATTTTCAAATAACGACACGAAAACTACGCACAATGGCTGAAGAGGAGAGAAGCGAACATGGGTCGAATCCCGAGGAATCTCATAAATTAAACCCAATCGCCGTGGCCAACGGGAAGACGGATGAAGAATTCATGAGAGATTATATAAAGCCAAGGTAGCGACAGACCCGCCTAATCATCTTCATCCCGAATAATCCCTGTCCAATCTCACCATATCCGAAGGTTATACTAATTCGATATCACCAACTCGTCCCGTAGTCAAGATTGGACAACGTGGACTCACCCACTCACGCAGAAAACCTATTCGCTCGAGTTTCTATCGTCTAACAAGCTCAATAAAGACGACCTCCTGTCATGCCTCGACCTCGTCGAGACGACGAGCGGCGCGGATTACAAGAATTCGCATGTGGGATGGCATCCCTTCAGGAAGAGGAAGGAGATGGAGTCGCCGGATCTGCGGTACATACTCGTCAAGGATGACGGCGGCACAGTTAAAGGCTTTATATCGTTGATGCCTACACTCGAGAATCACGAACCTGTCTTGTACTGCTATGAAATACATTTGTTTCCCGAACTTCGAAGGCAAGTCACCTTTCACTTTCTCTTCCCCCCCCCTCCCCCCCCCCCCCCCCTTTTTTTTTTAAATTCTTGCTGCCATTGTACTATCCATGTCTTTCCCTCAAGCTTACCTACTGCTTAGATCCGGCCTTGGCAGGCACCTCATGAACCAGCTCATCACCGTCGCGGAAAACATCCCGTCGGCCAGGAAATTAATGCTCACATGCTTTACAAGCAACACTAACGGTCTCAAATTCTACGAAAAACTAGGATTCACCAAAGATCCATCTTCTCCTGGGGATCGCACTTTAAGAAGCGGGAAAGTGGTGGGACCTGATTATGTGCTTTTGAGTCGCGGGACTGCACACGGTGGTGTGGATAGGGAGCTGAAGGACATGAACTAGATTATATCTAGATTTAGAATGTTTAAATAGTTCGCACAAGATCAAACATGTGTACCAGCTGCAGTCTGGTCTTCTAAGTCTTCTAAAGCTCTGACAGAGTCCAAGGGTCAAGCAGAAAATTTCACAGCATGGCTCTCCAAGTCGCTCGGAATTTTGGCATGCCCCGGGGGAGCCGCCGCTCTTTATTAAATTTTACCAAAATCATCATTCATATCATCAAAAAATGCCAAGCCTGCCTCTAGAATCATTGCTGGGAGGTCTTTTGTTTACTCGATAGCTTTCAAGCTCATCACCACACGCGTCCTATACCAAAACTCCAAAAAAATCAATGACAACCCTTCCCTTTTGCCCATTCTTTTTGTGCCGGAACTCTATCCGGTCTCCTTTTTCATCAATCATTCCTTCATGCGTAGAGCTTCTTCTCATACGACTCCATGTTCACGTTACCCTCCAACTGAGCACTGGCAGTGCGAAGCTCAAATCGCAACACACCGTTGGCAGCACACTCCTGAAGCTCCTTCAGGCTGCGCATACCGCAGTCCTGCATGGAGTGCTTAAGGCCAGCAGCAAGGTAGGGGACGAACTTGGAGATGGATCTGATTACATGTCAGCCCATGAATTCACGCGCATAAAAGGTGGGGGGGGATATTGAGTGTCAAACTTACCCTCGGTGAGCCACGGAACCGGAAACACCCTGAGCAACCAAGACACTGTCACCCTCAGAGAAGTAACGAGCAGTGCCAGCGTTGCTCTTCTGGCTGTCCTTGCCACCGCCGCCAGCCTTCTTGTCCTGCATGGCATCAATACTGCCCATGCCACGGTAGGCCTTGACCAGCTTTCCTTCACGCGAAACGAAAGAAGTACCGGGGGACTCGGTTGTACCGGCCAGGAGACCGCCCATCATGATGGTAGCAGCACCGAGAGCAAGGCCCTTGGCAATGTGGCCAACATTCTGGATACCACCATCGGCAATGCAAGGAACCCCGAAACGGGCAGCAAAGGTGCTGACTGCGTGGACAGCAGCGGCCTGGGGTCGGCCAACAGCCATGACCTCCTGCGTAATGCAGGCTGAGCCACTTCCCATACCAATTCGAAGACCATCAACGCCAGCGGCGATGAGGCTGGCAGCCTGCTCGCGGGTAACCACGTTTCCGCCAATGACATCCAGGTTGGGGAACTCGGCCTTGATCCACTTGATCATGTCCACCTGGTACATGCTGTTACCCTGAGAGCTGTCAAGGATGACAACATCAAGACCAGCATCAACAAGCTTCTGCAGACGGATCTTGTCCTCTGGCCGAGTGCCAATGGCAGCAGCGCAGATAAGCTGCTTGCTATCGGGAAGCTTAGAAGCCAAGGGGAAGTGTTGGTTCTTGGTCAGATCGGAGCGGGAGATCATGGCGACCAGGTTGAAGTCCTTGTCCACAATGGGCAGTTTGCCCTTCTTGGACTGGGACAGGATCTTGTTGGCCTCGGTAAGGGTGACACCGGCGGGAGCAGTGATGAGATCAGTGACCATGACCTTGGAGACAGGTGCGCTGTAGTTATCCTCGAACTGGATGTCTCGGTTGGTAACGATACCGAGGAGCTTCGAGCCGATCTTTCCGTCCTCTGTGTCAAATTAGTCAGGATGCTGTCAATGTGCAAGTTTGGACAACAGCGAGAATGAGACAAGAGCCGGTCATAGTAATGGTGGTCCTCAGGACAAAGGTCGTTTGGTGGAACGAAAGTTATAATTGATATGGTTTATAATCATTGAAGTGTGGAATTGGATATAAAGAACCAAGAGTGAAAATTTTTTCCTTACCAGTAACTGGGAAACCTCCGAAGCCCCATTTCTCCTTAAGAGCCTTGGCCTCGCCGACGGTAGTGTCACGGCTGATGACAACAGGGTCGAGGATGAAGCCGTTCTCGTAACGCTTCACCTTGCGGACCATGTCGGCCTGGGCATCAGGAGAGCAGTTGTGGTGGATAACACCCAAACCGCCCTGGAGGGCCATGTGAATAGCCATCTCGTGCTCAGTGACAGTGTCCATGGGGGAGGACACAAAGGGAGTCTTGAGCGTGATGCGCTTGGTGATGGGGGAGTCGAGGGTCACCTCCGAGGCAGGGAAGCCAATGTAGCCAGGCAGGATGAGGAAGTCGTTGTAGGTCAGGCCACCATGCTTGGCCGTGTCCATAAGCTCCTGTCTGTCGAGGCCATCGCGAGACTTGTATTCTCCCAGCACCTCAAGAGCTGTGGTGTGGTCGAGGATCTTGACGGAGCCGTTGGCAGCCATTTTTCTTTTCTTTTCTTTTTGGGATATGAAAAGACGACAGACAAAGAGCGAGGTTAAAGGCTGAGAATCAATCAAATCTAGTATAACTTGATCGTTGAGCAGCCTCTTTCCCGAGAGAAGAAGAGGAAAAAAAAAAAAATTTGGCTGGCTTAGAAACTTTTTTTTAAGGTCCACACAACGCGAAAGGAGGGGCTCCGGCGCCAATGCGGGGGCTAAACATTCGAATCGATTACAGGTACTGATGTCTAATGAGCATTTGAGGGGCAGGGTCCAAGGCTACCCTGCAATAATTGGATGCCTCATGTTGTTTACTGTTCAGTAATCCGTTCAGTGTTTAAATTTACGAAATTTTGTGTGCTCTCAATAATCCTTAATGGAGATTTTCTGTTCTCTAGTGTAGGAATGGCTTGTGGCTTCGTACGTGATTGGAGGCAGTTCTCTGCAGTATTTCCGTGTGAGGGTGTGCTTGTGCTCCAATAGCCATGAATCTCTTTATCCAACCCCACAAGAGAGACTAGGATAAGTGAGTGAACATGCGAGTACAAGTGATATCTAGAGAAAGTCCTCGTCTACCTATGTGATTGACTTGTCCCAATATCTGCTGATAGGTTAAGTAGGCTCTGTGATGAACAAAAGAAAAAAGGCTTCCTGTTCCAATACAAAGTGCAAGTCCATGTAACCTTGTTGTGGCTGCGCCTTTGCCCCTCCATTGCTGTCGTCAAGTACATCCTGGTACCTGTACCCAGCCCACTGCACATAAACTTGGCCATATCAAGCCTGATCCAGTACGTCACTCCTCGATCGTGTGGCGGAGAATCTTCGGTACAGTCTGCATGCATGTGCATACGCGGACTAACCACTCTATCGGCTGAGAGATGGGGAAGCTGTGCAAAGTAGGTATGCGACCTTGAGATCTAATTAGCTCTCTTCTTATTGCGAATCGAAAGCTGCGACTTGATTTGCCTTGTAGGGCGATCACAGGCCGCATCGCCTGAGTCTTTTAGCTCATGACCTTGCGATAGCTAAACTGCCGACCTGAGCCGGCTCGTGCCATCGCCGGAAGACCAAGACACACACATATTACCTCCGTCTTCGATCCCTAGCTTCCTTGATGCTGGACAATGTCATGGACTTTGTGACACAATGTCTGACCCTGAAGACGCATCTCCTGCTGGAGAGCAAGCCGCAGACTTCGAAAACCGAGATCCTGCCGTAGGAAACGACGACGAGGCCGATGTCCCTCAGCTCGAGCATCCAGACATACCAGAAGACCCAAGCTCTGTGAATGTGGAGGAGAAGAAGGAGGAGGAGAAGGAGAACCATATTGTAGACACCAAACTTCTAGAGCTGCCTGTTCAGAACGGCGACATCTCCGAGATTACCTCTGCGGACGCGAGCTCCATCGATGCGATCCCCCGGAGGGCGGGGAGTCCGATAGAATCCGTCACCTCTGCGCCGGGAGATTCTCCGTCGGTTCAGGTATGCGATGCTTTCTGCATTGTTGAAGAAGCAGTCTGACAGGCATAGGGTTCACGCATATCCTCCCCCGGCAGCAGTGTGTTGCCGTCATTTGCCTCCCGTCCGGGCATCAGCAGTCCCACTCCGTCCTTCCGACCCTTCGATCGACGTTTCCAATCCCGAATAGCATCATTCAACACCCTTAGCCCTCGCCCGTCGACTCCTACATTTGTGCCAAATCACAGTCGTCATGCCTCCTATAACTCCAACTTCCCGTCAGACCAAGCTGATACTGATACACCATCGCCTCCATGGGAGGTTGTGAGGTGGACAAGGCTGAAGAAGCTAAACAGCTATGCGTTCTCGGAATCTGGGAGGCGCAATTTCGGATCCCCCACGTGTCTTGCTGTGTCCGCTTCAATTGTTTTGGGGACCTCTAAAGGCATAATCTTGATTTTTGATTATAGTCAAAATCTAAAAACCATCATAGGGCCTGGTACCAAAGGTATGTGCTGAGTGAGAGTGTAAGCGGGCGAGGCTAATTTTAATAGCTATTGAATCTGGACCCATTACTGCCATTGCTATATCGGCAGATCATACCATTATAGCTGGAGGCCATGAGAGTGGTGATATCTTCACTTGGGACACAGCACGACCTTCACGGCCCTTTCTCACAATCCCACACCTGGATGATTCTCAAGTACAAAACAGGACAGTCGATGGTCATATGCCTGAAGCGTCCGTTATTCATCTCGGGTTCCTGGGGACTCGCCATACGGCTCTGGTGTCCGCTGACGCCCATGGAATGGCATTCTCTCATCTTGCCACCAGAGGTACTGGGCCACTTGGAAGAACGATCAAGACTACGAGGATATTGGGCCGGTATCCAAATGCGCCCACGCTACCGGGGAAAACAATAAAGCCTAGCAGTGTCCTGGCATTTGCGCCCCTCCCGCTGGGAAACGTTGAACGCGCGACAGATAAGATGGGACTAACAGCTATGTTGACCCCCTATTTGCTCGTCATTGTGTCTACGACCCCAGTAGCGCAGACGCAACACAAGTCTGCACGCCCTAAGGACGTTCCAGCTCATAGTGCGATGACGGGCTGTTTGGCTTGGTTTCCGGCTGTGAACCTCAAGGCTGCAGACACACACACTGGCTCAACCCTCTCAAAGGCCAAGCTGGCGTATTGTTGGTCGAACGTGCTTACTGTACTAGACGTGGATGAGATTCCTGGCGACGATAGTGATCCACCATCATTAAGATTTAAAGCTCGAAGCAGATGGAAATGTGAAGAGGCTATTGCTGCGGTGCAGTGGCTTAGCCGTTCTGTGTTGACAGTCTTGACCATCTCTCAAAGGCTGATTGTCCTAGAGGACAGAACCATGCGCATGACGGAAGCATTTGATCTATTGGAGAGGTATATCTACCACACCGATCTTTTCTCCCAGCAGCTGCATAGCCTCGTGGAGTATTTAGACGAGAATGATGTGTCCATGCATGGAGTTGTAGCCGATGCATTCTATATGAGCTTCAAGGCATACAAAGGGAGGATGTTCCTCTTAGGCTTCAACGATGTGGCGATAGGGGCGTTGTCAAATTGGGCAGATCGGCTGATTGCCACAATGGAGCATGGTGACTACATAGGGGCAATTCAGCTGGCTACCTCATACTACACTGGTGACGCCAATAAACTGACAGTCGGCCTCCCTGACGATACTGAGTTAAGACACGGCATGGTTCGCGACAAGATCATGGAGATTACGAGTGCCTCCCTAAAATACGCCTTTGCACAAAGACAGAAGAACAGGGCGACTGTGGATAATGAGCATTTGAAACAGCTTGCCGACACTTGTTTTGTGGCGTGCCAAACCATTGGCAACACTGATTATCTGTTTGAGGAGCTGTATGAATGGTATAGCGATGCCGATGTCGAGGGCATATTTCTCGAAACCCTTGAGCCTTTTGTCCTCGAGCAAACCATTCGTATCGTTCCTCCTTCGGTGGTTAAGGATATGGTCAGCTACTATGTCACTAAAGGCTGGGAGAGCAGGCTTGAAGAATTGATATGCCATATGGAGACTGCAACCCTAGACTTGGACCAGCTCACAATCCTCTGCAAGCAGCACAACCTGTATGATGCACTTACCTACGTCTGGAACCAGGCCCTGCAAGACTACATTACCCCGATGATCGACCTACTTAGTCTCTTGGTCCCGTTGATGTCGAACGGGAATTCTATCCCTGACAATACTGCCGACGATTACTACGGCGTCAATGCAGTCAAGATTTTCCCTTACCTCTCTTACACCCTTACGGGGCGAGTTTACCCGAGCGGTGAAATCATGGATGAAGAGACGGCGAATAAGGCCAAGGCCGAGATTTATTGGTTTTACTTTTCTGGCAAGACCATTTCATGGCCCAAAGGTAGTGGCAGAGAATTTCTCACCAGAGCCGACGGAGGACCGGAGCCTGCATTCCCTTATTTGAGGATGATTCTCAAATTCGATGCGCCGAGCTTCCTCAGCGCCCTTAATGAAGCGTTCGAAGATTCCTTCTTAAACGATTCCTCCGAGAAACGGCCCAACGGCACTAGTTCCAGAGCAGACATACCGGAAGAGCAAATCTTTGGCCTGACGATTAACCGACAATACGTTTTATCCATCTTGCTTGATGTGATGAATCCGTCAGATTTTGCACCGGCAGATACCATATATCTCGACATGTTTATTGCTCGAAATCTTCCCAAGTTTCCCCAATATCTGCTCTTCTCTGGTACAACCTTGTCCAAAGTCCTCACCGGGCTTTGCAACTACCCTGGCCCCGACCTTGCCGAGGATGCACAACTAAGCGCTGAATACCTACTATCAGTTTATCACCCTTCAGATATGCCTGCATTGATGCCGTTGTTCAAAAAGGCAGGCTTCTACCGAATTCTGAAACGAATATACAAGGTTGACAAACAATTTGGGCAGCTTGTGCAGACGTTCTTTGAGGATCCAGAAGATCAGAACTTGGTGTTTGAATGCATTGCGGAGTGCCTACGGTCCCATAGTGAATTAAGCCAGCGACAACAACATGAAGTCTTGACCGTTGTCGAAAACCACGCAAGGGACTTGCTTGAACTGAGCCCCGAGCGCTCGGCATCAACCCTCGCTCTACAGACGACCGAACTGCATGAGCATATTCTTGATTCCGCTGAGGATGCCCCTGAGATACAGCATGCCTATCTGAAAACCTTGCTAGAGCCAGAAGATCCGCTGGTGGATGAACAACTGACGCACGAGCGGCTGCTCGTTGAAAGATATGTTCGACTAATGTGTAAGTTTGACGCACAACACGTGTCAGACTACATTGGGCTCGTTCAGTCGGTCAATCTCCAATTAGACAACCTATTACCTACTATGGAAGAAACGGGTGTGGTGGATGCCGCTGTTGTGCTCATGGCCCGGGCAGGACAAGTCGCCATGGCTATGGATCGATTAGTCCGTCACTTGGGTACGCTCGAATCCACCATGGAAGCCCTTTTACACTCATCCAGCACGCAAGACGGAGAAGAGGGCGGCGCGCCGTCGCTGGAACCATCGGCTGAAGCTCTTCTTGACGGCCTGCAGAATTATGTCCACGTTGGAATCTGGTTATGTCAGGAGCAGACAAAATCTACAAGGAGAGTCAGTGTGGTATCGAAGAATAAGACTGCTCAGGAGAACCTGTCGGCAGATGAAGGTCTCTGGCTGAGCCTCATTGGTGCCTGTGTACAGGTCACTCAAAATCTGTCACCAGTCATACACGCTGCTGCGAGCGAAGGGGCCCTTGACGAGGAGAAGCTCCTGGCGAAGCTGCGATCGCTTGTGCAGCATACTTTCACCTCGCTTCTTGTTTCCACTTCAAGCCAAGCTGCAAATCAAGCAAATGGCCAGTTGGGTTCTAATGCCTTTTCAAGTACTGGGTCCAATCTCTCGTTCTTACGAATCTTGAGAGCGTTCCTCGCAAACGCAGCGGCATCTTCTCCAAGCCTGGCGGATCTTCGCAGCGTGCTTGCATCCATATTCTCGGCTTATGCATACGAAGAGTCTATCCTTCGTCTGTCGAATCGTCTCCTGGAACGAAGCCTGTTCACAAGCGTCGATACATCTGTCGAACTTCGACAGCGCGGGTGGAGGCCACGCGGTTCTACATGCGAAGCCTGCGGGAAAAGAGTTTGGGGCCCGGGGCTCGCTGGCACGACCGTTTTCGAGGCCTGGGAAGACAAGCAAGCAGCTGAAGACGTGGCCAGACAGCAGAGGCAAACGCAAGTTGCGGAACGGGCCAAGGGCCATGCGAGAGTGTCGGATCGTAGGAGTAAGGGGAAGAGTTTGGACATGCGACCGTCGAGCATGCTTATCGAGCAAATTGGTGGAAAGTCCAACAAGGATCAGGTTCTGGGGCCGCTTGTCGTTCTGGCCTGTCGGCACATTTATCACCAGACTTGCCTAGATTCGCTGCAGGAGAAGCAGGAGAAGCAGGATAATGGCGTCTTGCCTAGGGAGCTTGATTACAAGTGTCCTATTGATGGATGAAACAAGGTGATGAAGTGGTAGAGTTATACGTGTCTTATCTACGAATGCTGTATATAGCAGCGAGCAAAATAATTGGGCGGGAGGTGTCGATGCCTGGTTTATCATGGCGGATTGAGATAGCGGCCACTGTTTTTTTTTTGGAATATGAATACGAATAGACAAGCGATATGAAGTTGACGAATGAAGTATACCTCGCATACATTTTCTTAATTCCTATATATACTATGTACGAAGTATAATCTCGACGAGTGAGGATGCTTGAATTGAGATGTGGCGTTAGCTCTGTGTGATTAAATGTGGCGGAGGCGCTACCGAATCCCGTATCCCGTCTTTCTGTTCGATCGCAACTCTGCAACTACAAGCTTCAACACTCTCAGCCACGCAGTCATTTCGCCATGTCTGGCACCGACGAGGACGATTTCGATGGCGAGTATATCTCGGACAATCAATCCTCGGGCTCTTCAGACCAGGAGTCGCCGCCTCCGCCTCTCTCGCAGAACTACTTCGCGCCTCCATTCTACGGCCGACCGCCCACGCCTTTGCCTCCATCTCCCTCTCTGACCTCGCTGCTACGACCGTCTCGTCCGACGACTCCAGATGCCTCAGATGACGATATCGCGCCTGTTCCGCGCACGGCGCCCCGAGTGCCGACCTACGAGTACTACGGCTTTGTGCTGTATCTGTTTAGCAGCCTGATCTTCCTCATGTACCTTCTTTGGAGCTACCTCCCGTCGCCGTTCCTGCACGCGCTGGGCATTTACTACTATCCGGACCGCTGGTGGGCGCTGGCTGTGCCCGCGTTCCTGGTCATGACGCTGTGCTACATCTACGTGGCATTGGCGGCCTACAACCTGGAGATTCTGACGGTGCCCATGACGAGCGTGGAGACGATTGTGGACGGGGCGGGCAAGCTGGCGGTGATTGATTCCAAGGGGAGGCTCAAGGGGAGCAACAAGCGGGAGAGGAAGTGCGAGAGCAACGGCAAGCTGAGATGGAGGGAGATTTGGAACGAGGGGACGGATGCGGTGCTGGATATTCCGCTGGCGGGAGTCTGCGAGGTGCTGTATGGGGAAGGGAGGGAGCTGTCTGATAGCGACGAGGGGTTTTGAAGACGGATGTTGATTGGAGTTATTGCTTGGTGATTTTATGGCGTTTTGGCTGGACAAGCGGGCAACGTGTCTAGACATTCATAAGTATGGCCGCACAGAGGATACCCATGATGGATGCGGCTGACACGAGTGTTGACTATGTACTTGGGATTAGAAAAGAGTTTTGACATTCAAAGAAGCGAAGAATATATATACACTATAATACATCCATATAACCAATGAGAAACATAGAATTTCTGTACTTGGCATTGATTAGATAGGTACCCATTCCAGCTTCAAGTGCCTCTCTCCAACGAATTTCCAGAGCACATGTTGATAGAACTCGAAATGCTGAGCCCAAGTGGTTTAGCGCCATCTTGTAGCGGCTCACCCCACTGCAGCCTTGCAGTAAAAAAAGTTGCACGGCTGAGCAACAAAATTTCCACAGACAAACCAGCGCCCGAAAAATCCATACAAATCGTTCCATTGGTACATCAGGCGCAAACCACGGCAATTCCTCTCTTTTTTGTCGCGTCTATTCCATCATGGATATCCTAAAGGTCCTGTCACGCGGCACCAAGAAGAGCGCAAAAACGTCTCTCTCGGGCGGCAGCGCCGTGGGCAAACTTCCCTCGTCTGGAACAAAGACCAACCCGCAGCTCTACCACGACGAGGTTCGCGGCCAAAAGCGCAAGCGCGATGCCGAAGAGCCCGAGGCCAATATACCTGAAGTGCTGCCGGAAGTCGACTTCTTTGCGCCCAAGGACGTTACCGAGCCGAAACATGCAAAGGCCGAGTCGAACAAGGGCAAGCGAGCGGCGAGTCCCGTTGTCGAAGCGGCCAAGCTGCTGAGTGCGGATGAGTGTCGCCAGTTGCTGCGATCGCATCGACTAAAGGTCACGCTGCTGTATAAACGAGAGGAGCAACACAAGGTCAAGAAGTCGAAGAAGAAGAAGGCCGTTGTTGAGGTCAAGAAGGACAAGAAACAGCAATTGGCTCCGCAGCCATTGGAATCTTTTGGCCAACTTCGAAGCACATACAATCTCTCTCGAAGGGTGGCCGAGAATCTATCGTACCAGGGTTATAGAATACCGACAGAGGTCCAGATGGGGAGCATGCCATTGCTCATTAGGCCTGATGTGGCCTTGAATGGGGAACAAGGGCTGGAGAATGGTGTTGATTTACTGGCTGTTGCGCCGACTGGGAGTGGAAAGACGATTAGCTTCCTTGTGCCGGCAATCAACAATATCATGAGGAGGAGGGCGCAGGAGAAGCTACATGGTATTCATGAGCTCGAGGCCATTGTCATTGTTCCAACTCGTGAGCTTGCCTACCAGATTGTCAATGTTGGCAATCAACTGGTCAAGGGAACTGGAATCAAAGTGGTCGGTATGAGAAAGGGCATGGCTCTTGCTGCCGAGAGCCAAGACATTGGCGAAGACAGCTCTGACGAGGAGGAAGAAAAGGCGGAGGAATCTGACGAAGAGGATGATGAAGATGATGAAAACGATGCGAAGCCGAAAGTGGTATCAAAAGTGGACATTTTGATTACAACGCCTCTTCTGCTGCTCAATTTCCTAACGGCTGGGTCAGCAAACACCCAAAAGGTCTTACCAACCGTCCGAAATCTCATACTTGATGAAGCTGATGTGCTTCTCGACCCGTTGTTTCGTGAACAAACTCTGGGCATCTGGACGGCTTGCACCAATCCAGATCTTGGACTCTCATTCTGGTCCGCAACCATGGGCTCCAACATCGAGACGTTGGTTACGGAAAGGCTGACCTCACGAGCCGAGTCCTTGGGCATCCCCCAAAGGCCATTGGTTCGCTTGGTCGTCGGTCTCAAGGATACGGCCGTGCCCAACATTGTGCACAGGCTGATTTACACTGCGAGCGAACAGGGAAAGCTTCTCGCCTTGCGGCAACTCTTGCGGCCGACTTCGAGCATCGACTCGGGACCGCCGTTGCGGCCGCCTTTCCTCGTGTTCACGCAGACTATTGATCGAGCTACTGCTTTGCAAGAGGAGCTCAAGTACGATATCCCGCTCGAGGCAGGCGGCTCGTCTAGGATAGCTGCCTTGCACAGCGGCCTTCCCGATGCCGCCCGCGCAGCCATCATGCGCAAGTTCCGGGCTGGCGAGATTTGGGTTCTCATCACGACCGATGTTTTAGCCCGAGGTGTTGATTTCGCCGGCGTAAACGGCGTTTTGAACTACGACGTGCCCGGCTCGAGTGCCGCCTACGTTCACCGTGCAGGGAGAACAGGGCGAGCTGGCCGAGAGGGCGGTATAGCAGTCACTTTTTATACCAAGGAGGATATCCCCTTTGTCAAGACTGTGGCCAATGTCATTGCCGAGAGTGAAAAGCAGGCCGGTAAGACCGGGGACGAGGCTGGGGTACAGAAATGGCTGCTTGATGCTCTGCCAAACGTGGGCAAGGATGACAGGAAGAAACTCAAGGAGAGGGGCGTCGAGTCGAGGAGGAGCGGGAACAAGGCCAAGATTACCTCCAAGAGCGGATATGAGCGGCGTAAGGAGCATAACAGGAAGGGCGCTATTGAAGGGAGCAAGAAGAGGAAGATGGAGGCCGACGATGATGAGGATGCCGACAAGGGCAAGGGAGATGGCGAATGGGGTGGGTTTGACGATTAGTCTCGGCACGATATCCAATAGATACCGGACTTTTTATATCGCAATAGGCCTACTGCATGAAGTATGCTTTAACTAAAGACTAAGCGGCTGTCAGGAGCTCAACGGGACTAGGAGTGACATTACTATAAGACTACCTAGTAATTTGAAAGCTCTTGCTACTCCATATTCAAATTCAGTCACTACTTTAAGCAAATCACTTGGGAAATTAAGCACACACTACCATATCCGCTCGAAGGCAGCCCGTAGTAGTACAGGCACGCCTCTTCCTCAGAGGGGGCGGTCGTAAACCATGCTGTGTGAGCCATGGTGATATCCCAAGATCTAGATTTACTCCGGCGCTGACGAGGATCTTGTAGTCTTGAACCACGAGTCTCCTAGACCAGTGGTTGCGGAGAGCCGTAAAAACGTGACTAGACATGTGTATGGTGACGCGAGGTTATTGAACGCTTCTACCGCGGCGTCTCGCTTTGTTTGGGAGTTGCGGCTCATGTAGTGAAGAGTCGGAATGCCAGCAGCTACTAGCAAAATATTTGCCATTCTATTCAAATTTTGTCAGTCTGCGCAGTATTGTGGGAGAGAACAGCTATTGGGCACCTTGGCCAACGACTCTTCATAGAGACGGAAAACAGGGATAGAGTAGCAAGGGTGGTAACTTACTGCGATATCAAGGGATTGCTTTGTGTAAATTAGCAGGCGGTCGCCTTTCGCTTTTGCGTCTAGCACTTCAAGCACCGTATATATGTACTGGGGGGGAGTCCCAAGCCACATATCGAACTTAAGTTACACAATTAGGCGGGAAGGGAAACCTTGCTTCTGATTTACACGAGTATTGTAGAAGTTCCACTGAAGACCACCAGCGTTGTCGAATAATGCCACATGGTCGACTTCTTTCGTTCCTGCGGCTGGTATAGGGCCTTGAACGTGACTTTATAGCTTCTTCTCGTCGTTTATATTCGGGGAGACCAGAATCGTCTGCATCCAATGTATGGATTTCATCATCCTCGTCGGCAGCCTCAAAGAGAGCAGTTAATTCTTTTCACTAATTTAGCAGATTTACTTCAAATATTATAGAGTAGCAGAAAGTAGCGGTAGTAGAAGAAAGTCAAAAGATAATAATATACTTTATAATAGCAGGTGCTTTATTGACAGCTAGGGAACGCACCTTTGAACTGGCTTCGACCAACACAACAACATCTCCAAGACCTAGCTTGTCTGACTGCTATGAAGACCACGGCGCGAGATCAAGCTACGGGATCATTTGATCTAGCTGCACCGACTCTGTTCCCGTTGGATGAGGCCGCCGGCACGGCCAGTGGTCATTTTGAAGGGAAAACTTGTCTTATTCTTTCTATCTAAGCAAAGGAAACACTCCCCCTTAATATCACGAAGCCGGGCCAAGTTAGTCACCAAGCCTAGCTACTAATCGATCACAGGCCCCGTACGAACGCCCTGTTAAATACTTAAAGCGAATTGACTCCGAAATCAAGCACATACGACCATATCCGCTTGAAAATACGGGATCCCGTCCGCTCTCCCATCGTCAACCAGGCGAGAGGCAGATTAGTAGTCAGGTGGGTGACCACTGGCGAACACCGGCTGTTGTATGTTTTTGCTATTTTTGCTGTACATCCTTTCAACTTACCTTCTTCAAGCCAATTGCCTCCGTTACCAAGCACATACGACCATATCCGCTTGAAAATACGGGATCCCGTCCGCTCTCCCATCGTCAACCAAGCGAGAGGCAGATTAGTAGTCAGGTGGGTGACCACTGGCGAACACCGGCTGTTGTATGTTTTTGCTATTTTTGCTGTACATCCTTTCAACTTACCTTCTTCAAGCCAATTGCCTCCATCACCAAGCACATACGACCATATCCGCTTAAAAATACGGGATCTCGTCAAGACACACTCTTAAGTGCAATGTCTTCCATTTTTTACATCCCACAACTCCAATTCTGGAGTCGCAGGATTCCGTTTTTGGAGGCTAATTAACCCCACGCTTAACATGGTTATATGACTGTTTAATCCTCTACCCATAATTAAAAGGGAGTCAAACCCCGTTTTCCTATCCATAAAACATAAAGTTCCGGCATCGGCGATGTACTTATTGCCCACGCTTTTTATACCTTTAAGTTATTAGGCTATTAAGTTTACCCCGGCGGCTCTTACAGAGGCGCCCGAGCGCGCATTTAGAATTGCGCGCCCTGCTGACTAACATTTGCGCCCCCTCTTCCATACGCGCAGCTGCAGTTACTAAGGGCTGCCGCCCAGCGTTTTTATTGATGAGTTCCTAGCAAAAGCGAGACCGATCAGTGTATTAGTTTCCTTCTCTATCACGTCGGTTTGCGGATCCTAACCATATTTATTCGATCTTGTTATTAGAAGATAGAGAAGGAGGCAGGGGCTGCTGTATCGAAGCGACGCTTCCGTTAGCCAGCGCACTCAAGTCGATTGCCAATATGCATATCCCGGTTATAGCGAAAATTCGGTCGATTCCTGATACGGTGTTGTCGTAACCGTAATACTGCAGGTGAGACAATCTTTTGTCGATATATGTTCGATAAAATCATATTGGTCAGAACCTTGCAAGGAATTCTCTAGTATGTGAAATAAATGTTATGACTGGCAACTTTATAACCAAATCAAGGAAGAACATAGTTTATGGCAAAGATACTGTAGATGTCTAGCCCAATAGGTGCACGAGATCCCGTGCCAAGCAATGCCTTTTCCAAAAAAAAAAAAAAAAAAAAAAACATGGTTTCCCTTGAGGACAAGATTTTGAACTCAATCCGATGTAGGCTATCCGAATACGTGGACAAAGAGCCAAGCAAATACGGATGACGTAGAAGATAACACTATCTTGGTCCTCATGGATGAGTTCCAAGACTCTTGTTTAATGCTGGCTCGCTAACCTGCTTTAGTTCTCTGTATGTACAGCAAGAACTCGTAAATTTCCAAAAGGGGTAACTCCTTTTACGGTCCTTGCATTAGTTAGATAGGAGGCCCTCAATTTCCACACATCACTTCGCGTAAATCCACACATCTATAATTATATTAGGCAAGGCTGGACTTTTACAGTAATTATTAGTAGAAAATACTATTCACCCAGCGTAGTCGGTTTCGATTTCGCTTATATAGGTAGTTGGTAAGTGTTCAAGACACAAATCCATTTTTATCCTTGACCTGAAGTCTCACGTTCTAAAATACGCTCATCATTGCTCAGCAAAGTTAACCAACATAAATAATGGAGTCTATGTCAATGTCCATTCAAGAACAACGTCAATATATGGCCCAGTCTGAAGCAGAGGGCCTCGAATTCATCGGTCCATGCCCATCTAATCTATGTGAGGCGTGGGTTGATATTCCACTCCCTGACGGCCTGGTGAATCGCACAAGGGTTGTTTGGCCGAAACCTTCTGAGGGGCGTCGCCTCCGATGTTCACTGGTGGTTTATTTTCATGGTGGCGGCTTTGCGGCATGCAGCCCTGACTTGGTCCTGGCACCTGCTCGCGGCTTCGCATCCGTCTTCTCTTGTGTTGTGGCTTGTCCGTCCATCAACCAATACCCCGAACACCCATTTCCTGCACCGGTTCAGTTTGCTTGGGAAGTTTGCGCGTGGTTGTCCGATGCGAACAATCTGAACAGCGGTGTATTGAGAGAGACTGGGGCTGAAATTAATTTGAGTCGCGGCTTCGTTGTTGGTGGTCTTAGTACAGGTGGTACTGCCGCTGCCGTTATTGCTGGCATAGCCGGGTCAAACTTTGCCGAAGTGAAAGATTTTGCTGGCCTCAGTACTCTACAGAGCCCTATTACTGGCGTATTCTCAGGACTACCAATGCTAGTCACCGAAGCCATGATCCCGGCGCAATATAAAGCCGATTTACGACCCATGGAAGAACACGCTAAGGATCAATGTGAGGCTATTGCAATGCTTAGGGATTTTGAAAAGCGTCTCGGCGATGCAATTCACTCACTTTGGTTCTCACCTATTAATATGGACTTGTCCAACTCAAGCATCATTCAGGATCATCCGAAAAGGGTCTTTACTTATAGCTGCGCCCTCGATCCTCTGCGCGATCATGCTATTATATACAAGAAATGGCTCTCAAAGCTGCCAAGAGTAGAAGCGCAATTATGTGTGGTTGAGGGTGAAAAACATACAGGTTGGGTATCGCCACCTTGGCCAGCCAGTCACAGCCGGAAGATCAAGGAGATGACACTCGATGGTATGGCATGGTTACTCGAATCAGAATGGGACAAGAACCAGTTGGACATATTAGTTTAAACGTCAGCCTTGAATATAGGGGAAGTTAATGGACACAAATCCGAAGCGGATACTTCAATTCATGAGATTAAAGAGGAGGGAAATCACCTAGCTTAGAAACCAAAAACATAGGGCAGTAGGTAGCAATCACAGGGGTTTCTAATCTTACTTCAGTGAAGTCGAGCATCAGAGGAGGTTGTTCAGGTAACTATGTCAATTGTGTGTTTCATTGACCCAAATATCTATTAGACTAAGCTAGGCAGAGGCACAGAAGTCTTGCTTGTAATCTCATGCCACTGTTCACTTGACTTTGTAGTCGTATCAGATATCAAGATACTTTTCAGTAAGAAGATGGCATCAAGCACTAGTAGCTCCAACGAGATTCGCGTATTTGAGAGAATTTAGTGTTGCTGCGTACTGCTCCATCGCGGGTGACATTGTTACAATAATAGCCGAGTTCCCTTTGCCAGTGTCCAAAAAATGCTCTCGCAGCACCATTGTCAAGGTTGATGATCTGAACGGTATTCTTCGTTTATTTTCAGACCAAGCCCTCATCACCTCCTTCAGTGCTAACAAGTCTGTGTTGATTTGTTGGCCCTCTTGGCGCTCTTGAAGAGTCTGCTTTGTGGTTTGCAGTCGAGGTCCATTCTTCTCATAATACTCCGCACCAGCCAGATCCACAAACACCACCTTTGCCCCCAGGCATAGAGTAGTACTTGACTTAAGAATAGCTTCAATCTCTCCTTCCGCGGCTATAATTCGAGCCTCAAATTGAGCTTTCTCCGCCTCGGCCGCATCTATGCGCTCTTGGTTTTTTTTATACTCAGGATTGGGTGCCCATCCCCTGTCTGGTGTGCGTATGATGCTTTTCATCTCCTCTTCTATCGTGATGTCTGTAGCACGCTTCCCCACAGGCACAAGCTCAGACTGTCGATCAAACAAAGCAAGCCGCGCATCTACCAATAATTGGTTCACAACCTCTAATTCAAGTACTGCATGGGTCCTAGAACTTTGGTCGTGGACGCTCGATGAGCCTGTCGCACGCTGCTCTAGGGCTTGGATAAGCTCTCGTTGGAAAGACTCGAAATTCCAACACTGTCGCTGAACGATAGGGCGTACTCTCACTTTGCCTCCTTCTAGAATCTCGGTTGTTCCACGAACGTGGACTTTGCCATCAGGACCTTCTCGAATATTGCATTGGGTGCGATGATTGAGAAGATCAAAGGCTGATTTCTTGCGTAATTCGAACAAGCTGAATCCGATGCCCAATTGCTGTCCTTTGTTCTCCTGATTAAAACCATGTAGAGCATTAAAAAGCTGTTTGGCAGTGGCGAGAGATAGCCCAAACTCCTGACTGTTTCCAAAGTCGTAGCCGAACATCGTATGTGTCTTGCCACTGCCGGAATGGCCGTATGCAAAGAAACTGCAGTTTTCTCCACGCAAGATCTTAGGAATATGTGGCGCTACAACGGTGCTATACACATTGTAGTTATTATCTTTGGGCTCAAAGATAGCGCGAAATGCTGCGGAGCTCGTCCATGGTCGATTTTCAGTTGATGCTTGACGCTTTATGGACACAGAGCACAGAGGCTGAGATTCCGACAGCGTTCTGCGATCAATTTCCCCAAGCTCAGCTTCTCTCTGTAACATCGGCCGCCATCGAGCAAAAACGTTGAGAGGTTCCATTGTTGGGAATGTAGTGGCCATAACACAGAAGGAGGACAAGCTTTAGAGAACGTAGAATTTCTGCAACTCAGATGCCACGTAACATCTATTAAGCACGATGGGTTTTTATCTTGCTGCCGAAAGATTTGGTGACTCATGATCGGCGACCTCACCAATGTCGTAGACTCTGGTCGTATGCCATACACCGCCTTCTCCTTAAACCTATCACGAGCTTTTGCCCAGTCGGCTTACAGGTCATAAGAAGCTTCGAAGGTTAATATTTAGGCCTAAATTTTGCGCCTATGCAGAAGAGTGGTCCCAACTGGAACTTGAAATGCTAACTAGCCACATAGATTGGTAGTCTAGTCGAACTACGGGCTATTAGTGTACTCCGTAATTCAGATGCACGGCTCGTAAACTTCCAAAAGTGGTAATGGTTTTTACGACGCCTGCATTGGAAGTCTCCAGGGCGGCAGGCAGTTTCGGGGCAGATCCATCATGTTCTCAAGAAATTTGATTGCTTCAAAAAAAAAAAAAAAAAAAAAAAAGGTGGCTAGTAAAATTATAAACACAACATATGCATTAACATGTAATAAAATTGTGCATTCAACTGTTACTTTTTTCCCCTGCTGTATATCGGCCTAAGCAGAATACAAGTCTCCCATAAGCGACCCCCCCGATCCCGTAAGGGGTTGCCGTGTCCAATTTGCATCTTCAGACTTTGGCCAGACCTCAGCTGCCTCCTCTATCAACTGCCATTTTTTCATGTCGTGGTCTTTCTCTAGGTAACGGAGTACGATGCGGTTGCCACAGTTCTCAAACACGAATTCCCGACGCCGTAGACGCCGCCACTGCTCCGCAGGCGTACCCTCTAATGCATTTGTTCTCTCTATGTGACGGTTCCTCAAGGCCAAGAGGTAGAGTGAACGTGTATTCCACAGCCCATCCTGACCGGGATAGTCTCTCAACATCCAGACAGCCTCCTCGCGTACTAGAGGATCGCGACAGAAAAGTGCCGTTATCAATAGGTACCATGCCAAACCACAACGCAATGACAACAGGTGAGCCGGCTTCCTAATATCTCGCCTGGCAGTGTGCAAAACAATTTCAGCCAAAGACAAGTATTCGCAGAATAAAGGTGTTCGCGAGTGCAGAATCTCAACATTAAGATACTGTGTAGGATCGTCGATGGCATAGCTGGCTAGATACTGCAAACGTAGGTGGACGGCTTTTAGATATTCTGGCGATTTGGTATTCGACATGATGATTCTGTTATACAGGGGTAGAAACGCAGCATCTAACACTTGCATCTCTTTCCGTGAGTCCTCGCAGAATTTTTTAATTTGAGGATTTCCGAGAAGCTCAAGGAAAAAGTTGTCCATAGAATCTTCGTCCTTTACGCCATGTACATTCGAGCTTTGTATTGCTTCCGCCATGATAGATATTATCTTGGTCTGTCGACAGCGACTGATGGCCCAATACTCCTCGAATTCCTGTATACTATTAAAAACGGCAGGTATTTTATTATTGGCAACGGTAGAGCGCTGCAATTGACCTAACAAGAGCATAAACGACTCCATTGTGTGTTCTTTATTCCGCAGCTCCCTTTCAAGGTTTGGAAGAGACGGGCCCTGACCGATTCTACCGCGGAGGATAGTGCGGACCTGAGTTGTCAGGTGGGTGAATATATCCGTAACAGCTTTGAGGAGAGGTTTAGGATTTGGGGATATCTTAGCCACATCGTATTGCGCATTCTTGTCTGTCAAGATCGTAAGCAGCAGAGTCAGTCCATGATTGACGTGGTCTAGAGCAGCTTGCTTGTTCCCTCGGAGACGTTCAAAGAAAAGGAGCAGCAAGGACAGAAAAACAGCATCCTGCGGAGAAGCTCGTTGACACTGTAGCTTTATTGAATGGCAGTAGTAAGCAGTGGCGTGGAGATAATGCGAATCTTCAACGGCTGGAAATGCTGTCTCCAAGTCCGCACGGATAGATTCACAGCCAGACTGATGACGCCATATGCTCAGTGCTCCGATGGCGATCGCTGCAGACCGGAGCACGTCGTTCCTGCGAGCGATTTGGGGCAGGGTCACTTCCCATAGGTCATCATTGGAGGTTGCGCTAATCCAAGGGCCTTGTACCAGCCCTACAAACTCCTGAAAATAGAACAAGGCCGTAGCATCTCGGAAATCAACCGAGTCTGGATCAATCTGTAACGGCATCATCATTCCCCTTGAAGCCGCAGCATGAGTGCTCCGCCTAGAATCCCAACGGAGCTCACCAGGACCGGCAAGCTTCTTCCTTGGTTTGGTGGCATAACCTTCACAGTGTCCTCGGGATGTCAGGCAATTCATACAATGCGGCTTGGCTTCATCGCATTTTATGTGGCGACTTTTGCACGTAATGCATCCTGTTCGTACCTTAGGTGTGCTCGCACGAGAGCGTTTTTGTTCGCTATGTTGATTCGAGATAGCCCGGAACGCAGAATACATCTCCGGTAAGATGTACTTGGCGGTTGCATTAGCTTTTGCCTGGTCGTCTTCACCGACGTTTCTCATCCATATTCAACTCAGGAGAGTGGAAGAGCCTGTGGATTTATAAGGGGTCATGACAATATTATTCAGGACTGAATCGGCGGGGAAGCCCTAATGGGTAAGCTGCGGATAGAAGCCCCGTTTTGCGGGCTAACCAGGAGGCGCTGTATATACTGCTGGCACCTTGGTATTGCAAGCTACAGGTTTAAATTTTATAAAAATATAAAAAAATTAAAAATAAATCTAATTATTTTATTATTATATATTATAACAGACTGGCCTTATAGCGACTATAAATATGCGTCTAATATATAGAATTATTATTCTTAAGAAAAAAAAAGAATTCCTAAATACTACTTTTATATATATATATATAAATCCCTAGCCTAGGTAAATCCCGGGTTACATAAGGGTATGACACGGGCCCGTATTAGGTCTGTATTAGGCTTGTATAATAGTAACCCAGGTATAGCCTAAGTTTATAATATATATTTATATATTTATTATATATTTATTTTATTCTTATATATTTATATATTTATTATATATTTATTTTATTCTTATATATTTATATATTTATTATATAATTGTTTTATTATTATATATTTATATGTTTATGTCACGACCCAGCTCTTATAGTCGCAATAAAGGCCTACCAGGTAGGCGCCCCCCGGATAAACGACGGACCGATGCACTAATCAGCATCGGGTTGATAGGAATTGCCAGCGATTCCAATCGACTACGACAAGAATCGCTGCGAATCGCTGGCGATTCCCATCGATTCCAGAATACATAACTGGATATATAAGTTCACGTTCTCGCACTTATTTAGATAGTTTAGATAGTCAGTTAGTATCACAACAGCAATAATATAACCAGATTGAACCCAGACATTACTCTGCTACCATTACCGCTACCGTAATAAGATTGCCCCAGTCCGACCTGGCTTATCCGCCAACATAAACCTGAACCGCAGGCTTATCCCTTGGGAATCAGTAGGTTCGTTACATTAACCTAATAAGAGGCAGATTAGTAGTTGGGTGGGTGACTACTAGCGAACGCTGGCTGTTATATGTTGTTACTTTTTAACTTATTATAATACTAACTACGAACCATAGCTCTATAAGTATGGGAAACAGGGAAGCTGTCACATACGACCATATCCACTTGAAAATACGGGATCCCGTCCGCTCTCCCATCGTCAACCAAGCGAGAGGCAGATTAGTAGTCAGGTGGGTGACCACTGGCGAATACCTGCTGTTGTATGTCTTTCTCTTTTTGCTGTACATCCAACTTACCTTCTTCAAGCCAATTGCCTCCCTGCAGCATAAATTTTTGTGGATCAAGATCAGGTCTATTGCCTCTCATCATATTGTACAAAATTTCTCCTCATACTCTTACATGGTATTTACCTAGTCCCTATAAAATCCGCATTTTGCTTGTCTATTCATGGGAATCGTAGCGTCTATTTCTCGTTACCCTTCTCATCAGCCGACAGTCCAACTACATTCCGTATCGTGCCGAAACTCAAGCAGTCGCTGATGCGGTTGGCACCTGAAAAGAGCATCACCAGACGCTCAACGCCGCATCCCCAGCCGCCAGTAGGGGGAAGGCCATAGTCGAGAGCCTTTACGTAGCTTTGGTCAAGCGGGGAGGCTTCCCACTCATCCTCCTCAGCTTCGGCGACTTCTGTGTTGGCCTCGGCGTCATTGTCCGAGGCCGCCGGCTCTGCGAATCCTACAGTGCCATCGGGTTTGTTCACCAGGCTGCGGTGGACGGCTAATTTTCGTTTCTGCTCCTCTGGGTTGTTTTCCTCTTCATACATGTTGGCGAGCTCTCGGCCGCCGATGAAGAGCTCTGCTCGAGCAGACACTAGCTGATATGTCTTTGGGCAGAGGAAGCTCTTTGCCAAGGGGGACATACAGGCGGGATGGTGCGTGATCAAGATTGGTTCCGTAAAGGACATGGGCTCTAGATAAGTCGCAGCCAGTCGATCAAGGAGCTTTGGTAAAGATGTGGGTACCTCGCCAGGAATCTCAATCCCCGAAAGCTTCAGAATTGCGAGAAGCTCGGGAAGGGCACCATCTTCCGCAGTAAGCTTCGGGAAGCGAATTCCAATGGCTTCCTCCAACGCAGGGATAAATTCCACTTGCTTGAATGGTCTATCAAACTTGCTGAGGTCGATAGGTGGTAGCGTAGTAAGCTGTGTGGATATCAGCTCCTGAGAGTGCTTAGCAAGGCTATATATCAATTCTTCTGTCTCCTTGATGAGGTCTGGCAAGTTGGTATAGGCGCTGTAGAATTCACACATGGTGAACTCAGGATTGTGAGTGGCATCAACGCCCTCGTTCCGGAAGGCAGGGCCCATCTCAAAGACTTTATCTACGCCTCCAACAACAAGGCGCTTCAGCCAGAGTTCGGGCGCGATTCTGAGTGCAAGATCTTTGCCCCGGAACTCTGTGGCCCGAGTCACAAACGGCCGCGCAACGGCACCACCCGCATTCTCGGCAAGAATTGGTGTTTGGAATTCAAGGAATCGCTTGGAGTGGAAGTGGTCCCGTATCTGCTTCATGATCTCGGCTCGCAGTCTAAGGACATCAACGACATCCCGATTCACCAGCATATCGACATGGCGCTCCTGCATTTTTGTCTTGGGATCCGTGAGCTTCTCAGGGACCTGTTCCATGGATGGAGACAAGAGCTCAGGCAACTCTAGAGCCTCCAGCGAGAGCTGACCCGTGTCAGTACGAATGGCAACACCAGTGACCGCTACCAATTAATTAGCCTCGGAAGAGACAGGAAGAGGAGCTTAGTAGGCCTACATATATGGTCTCCAACTTGAATCAATTTTTTAAGAAGGGGAAATTTAGGAACAAGCTCTGAAGCAACTTTCTTCTTGTTGATCATGATCTGAACTTTTTGGAATTCGTTGGTAATGTCGAGGAAGATGAGCGAGCCTCCAATGACGCGCTTCGACCGAATCCGCCCAGACAAAGTGACGGGCTCGTTCGAAAGCCCGTTTTGAGACTCTTGCAAGAACTCAGGGACGCTCTTCCTAATGGACGACGATTCTAATCGAGGATAAGCCTCGGGGTATAGCGGATCCTCGCTCTCTTGGTGCTCTTGCAGCTCCGTCTGGCGATGCCTCTTGAATGGCGAGACGTCATGCTCCTCCTGCTCCTCCTTGACAAACCTCGAAGACTCGTTGATCCGAATACTAGACTTGGCGGACAGAGCTCGGGTCGATTGTCTGCTCGGAGCACAACTCCATGGTGCAGTTATAAGTGGTACTCTTGGGCCATAAGACCTGGAGCTACTATTCAACGCAGCAGACTGGCGTGCCAGTCTTATGCAGTTGGCGGACCTCATCTCTTCTGATCGGAACAGGTTAGCTTTTGCCGTGACGTGGTAAGGACCAAGTTCCAAGAAGTAAAGGTAATTTGTAGGGATCAGGAAATAGCAAGTTGTTTATCTCCAACGGCCGAAGCCGTTTCAATCGCAGCGGTTCTGAAGCGAGAATGCAAGTTCATCACGATGGGAAAGAAGAAGAATAATAAAATAAAAAAGGTTTGTACTTACAAACATAGCGACGGCACTGCACCATATGCCTGTTGTGCAAGTCAATTGCAGGTATAGATGCAATGCACACCCGAAGACCCGGAGTCCAGATGCTTTGCAGGAAGCAAATTTGCGCCTTGTTCGGGCCTTGTGGGCGATATTTATTTTCTTTTTTTTTTTCCCCAGCGCCGAAGCTCCCCCGTAATTGGAGCCACCCCGCCAAATGCATGCCGCTCACTGGCTGAGCGCAACACCAAACCAAGGCCAGGCTGAAATTTATTCCGACGCGCCTTTCCTCTTGGACCTCCAACCTCCCTCGCAAGCGCGACGTTCCCACTCGACGCAACCAATTGGCCGTTATCACGAGCAACGCAATCATGGCCCAGCAGCCTTTGCCCACGTCGGCACAGCCAACCGACATTTACGGCGGAGGTGCGTTTGTCACTGTCTTTGACACGGCGAATCGAGACAAGCTGCAAGTTGAGCGAGACAGCTAGCTAACCATGTAGGAGTGCAGATGAGGTCTCTGCCCTCGTCCTCGACCCCGGCTACTGCACCACGCGAGCAGGTTTCGCCGGCGAAGATGTTCCCAAATCCATCCTGCCGTCCTTCTACGGTCACATCAGCAGCGATCCTCCTCGAGACCTGTTTGGCGATGAGTGCATCATCCCGCGCGGCGACTTCGAGGTCCGCAACTACATGAACAAGGACAGCGTCGTGGAGGATTGGGATGTCGCCGCCAAGATGTGGGAGTTCATGCTGGTTAAGCGCCTGCAGCCCGAGAGACAGACGCATCCGTCCAAGAATGGATTGAACGATGATGTGAAGGATCAAGATGGCGAGGGAGATGTCGCGATGGAGGAAGCCGAGGGTCAAGAGAAACCTCTAGAGGAGTTCCCTTTGTTGATGACGGAAGCTCCCTGGAACTCGCCCAAGGCGCGTGAAAAGGCTATTGAGCTTAGCATGGAGAGCTGGGGAACCCCTGCCTTCTGGCTGAGCCGGACGCCTGTGCTATCCGCCTTCGCTGCCGGCAAGGCGACTGCTCTTGTCATCGATATCGGCGGCGCAAATACCTCCGTCACGGCTATCCACGACGGCATGGTTCTCAAGAGATCTATCCAGCGATCGCCCGCCGGCGGCCTGTGGCTGTCTTCGCAGATCCGCAACATGTGGGAAACTTCTGAGCCCAAGGTCGACTTGATCCCGACATTCATGGTTGAGAACAAGACTCCTGTGGATGCCCTCGCCCCTGCCCAAGCACGACTACGCAACTTCCCATTCAAGATCAATGACTCCTTCCGAGCATTCGAAGAAGAGCGGCTGCTGACCGAGTTCAAAGAGTCCGTCGTCGAAGTCTGGCGTGGTCCTGGACGGTATGGCGCCGCTGGGAATGAGGAATACATCAAGTCACAGCCTGGCCGCGTGTTTGAGATGCCCGATGGCTACAACCAGATGTGGCGTGAGCAGCGATTCAAGGTGGCCGAGGGAATGTGGGATGAAAACGCCGGCTACCCTGTTCCCGAGGCGGAGCGTCTCACCAAGGCTCAGACCATTCCTGAGCTTATTCGATCCTCTCTCAATGCCATTGATGTTGATCTTCGGGGCAACCTTCTTGCCAACGTTGTTGTCACAGGCAGCACAAGCTTGATCAACGGCTTCAACGACAGACTCAACAACGAGCTGACGGCCATGTATCCCGGATTGAAGATCAAGATTCACGCGGCCGGCTTGTCGAGCGAGCGTAGGTTCGGTGCCTGGATCGGTGGCAGCATTCTGGCTAGTCTGGGTACTTTCCACCAAATGTGGATATCCAAGAAGGAGTATGAGGAAAACGGACCGGGCATTGTTGAGAAACGATGCAAATAGAGGATACAATTCCTAATCTTGGGGGCTATGTTTCTGGTGGAGGATAATGGCGTACGGAGTTGGAAGAGAGATGTTAATCCTATGTAACTAAATGTATTCTGAGAGCAGGCGGACACTGCAACTCAAACTTGATCAGACATCCGACTTATGCGTAGATCTTAAAAAGCTACTTTATTCAGTACGATAAATAATTGCCTAGCTATTGCCATGTAAGACAGAGACGCATCACTTCATCAACCACTGCTGCTTCCACTCAATAGCTCTAGTCCAAGCACAAGCTGCTTCACTGTTAACCGGCAAAGCTGACCTTGACTTCAACTTCGTCCAGCAGTCCAGGTTCCAACTTCATATCCGCCCAGGCTTTCTCGATGTCTACTTCGAGTACATGTTCATCGTTTTGTGAGATACGTACGGTCTCTACTGGAACTGCCTGGTCCTGAAGAGTAACAATGAAGTCTTCTTTGAGAGTCAGATCGGGCAGTGCAGAGATATAAACACCTGAAGGCGAACCGTTGTTAGTAAAGCACCCCCCAACTAAGATTTGTCTTCTTCCACTTACCAAAGACTCCCAAAGCTTTCAACTTGACAGCAACCGATACCCTTCCGTTGTCTTTCATGACGATCTTACTAGCCGCAATGGCCACGCATCCAGTCATCTTGCTGATCAGCCCAAGATTGGCCACCCACATGTCTCCATGCTTCTGGCCGGTCAGAGGCACGGCGTGGAACGCTGTGAAAATCTCGTACCCTCGCACATCCAAAGATCCGGCGATGAGCGAAGTTGGGTTTCCACGGTTCATCGGCACCGACGTCTTTCCTGTAACATGAGCTCGCACGACATAGGACAGAGATGGCACTGTGCCTGGGAAGCAGGAAAGGGGTATGAGCTCGGTGAGGGGACGTGCTGAGATGTTGAATATGGCTACCATTGATGTGCCAGTCTCCGATGCTCCTAGAATAAAGTTAGCGCAACGGTTCAGCCGGTTTGGATATATATATCACGTACCATGATAGCTGCCCACTTTGAGGAGCAAATCATCGTCGTAGCCAATATACGGATGGATGGCCTTGCCTAAGACACTTGGCCGGAAGATGACAGTTTTCCCCTTGGGAGTCACACCCGTCATTTGCTTTATCAAGTCCATGTTGTGCTCCCCAGGAACATCAGTGATGTAAATCGGCCCTCCGCTGACACATCTCGCGGCAGCATGGAAACCAGAGTAATCATGCACTGTCTGGAACATGTCCCAGTCGGGAAGGACGTTCAGATACTCCATGAAGATGCTGTTGTAGGCATTTGTCCACACATGCCAAGGATGCGACGAGGGAATCTGCGGGAAGAAGTCATCCGAATTGCGGACGAGCAAAGCAGGCCGATTTGGCAGCATCTGAGAGTTGAACAACGCCTGCGGAATCTGCGACATGCATGATATAGTCTTGACGCTGAAATAGCGAAGAGAAGTGAGGTTCCAGACGTCGAGATAGGTGTTGATGAGGTCACGCCTGACGGACGCACTGAGCCACATGTCCACCATGAACTGCGCGTCCGTTTTGACTCCATCAACGCCAGCATCGGAGAGGAATTTATAAAAATCTTCGTAGAATTGAGCAACGTCTTCTTTGGCAATCACCGTCATTTTGCCTCCAAGCGGCAGATTGCGTCGTTTAGCCTCCTCGCGAACAACTTCGATCGTCTTGTACTTCTTGGCGAGCTTTCCATCAGGTGAGATGCCGCCCCAGTATCCCAGCAATGCATGCCATACAGCAATATGTTGAATCTTTGGGCCCCTTTGGCGGATTTTCGTAATGGCGGCCTTTAGGCCGTTGGGAAAGCCTTCTGGCTCGGCCTCAAAATCGACCCATCCGTATTGAAACTGGCTGGGGCCTTGGTAGTCAATTGACTGCCAGTTATCGTCAATTATCAGAGAAGTGATGTTTATGTTGTGCTTTTCCAGCTTGTCAATTGCGTCGAGGATCTTTTCCTCGGTAAGCCTTTGGCCAAGTGCATTCCATGTACCTAGAGAGTCATCAGTTGATAGCACTTGAATACGGGGAGTAAGTTGGATAGACGAACAGAAGCCGAGTCCATCATACCAGTTCTCAAGCCACTCTGGTCGAACTGCGTCAGAAAGAGCTTTTAGTTCGGCTTCCACGGCTTGGCTTGTGCTCCGCGCCTTCATAACAAGCGTCCTTGCGTGGTACATCACAGCAGCAATGGCCTTTTCGACATCATTTCCTTCAGACACGAGAATAGTAACCTTCTCATCCGTGACTGAGTCGTTTCGCACATTAACCGACACAGCACCACTGTGGGTGTGTTGAAAAACCGGGACTAAATCGCTTATGCCGGAGACAGCCAACAAAACCATGTTTCTGCCTTCTGGGCTCTGAAAAGCTAACAGTATTGCATCTTTATCAACAGAGAAGTGTGTCTTTCCATGGCGTGGTGCTAACCAAGGAGACCAAAGTCGGACAATGGCAAACCACCTGAGGATTCGTTAGATATGACCCTGTCAGTTCCCAATAGCGAGGAGGTGGTTCGAAGGAGAAAATCTTTAATTACTAACCGAAGAAACGACCCCCAAGGTGTCCCAAGTTCAACATCAGTGAAGGAAGATAAATCGTTTTCTCCAGGAGGCACTACAGTCTCAAGAGACCACAGTTGAGTTCTTGGTGCTTGGCTCATACGAGATGTGACCTTCCATGCTGGATTGAGTCCATGGATGAGGCTGATTAAATCGTCAGACTCGGAGGGAGCGGGGAGTAACACAACGTGGCCATCCTCCAACCCTTGCTCATCACGGATCCATCTCCAGGGTTCATCGGCACTGGGGCGGAACTTGACAGTAAATCGCAAAGATTTCTTGAAACGTAACTTTGTGGCAAAGTATATCCTAGAGACGGCTTCTGATTCATCATGGAGAGCTTGCGGTACTTCGGCGGCCTTTGTCCTAGGTATTTCGCCATCGACCCAGTCCTCGCCGTCAATTGAATGCCATAATGAAAGTTCCCAGCTCTCTTCAGCTCGAAATTTTGGTATCTCTAACAAAGCGGTGAATGGGACGCCATCAGAGCTCTCCACTGGCGTTACCTGGCTCAGAGGAGGGAAGCTTTGGATCAAGGCTTTCATGTTTTCGGCCACAGGAGCAGGTTCGGGTTTTTGCTTCGGTATGTAAAGAGTCTTGAAATCGTTTGCAAAGTCATATGTTTCGGGCGCCATTGGGATTGCTCTATGTAGATAACAGATGATTAGTCGAAGAGCCGGGCCGAGGGCGTAATTGGTTCCAATCGTGAGGAGCAAGTTGGAGACAGGAAGACAGGAATGTAGAGCAGTGATATTTCTGTGAGACAAAAATTCTATGCTCGTGAAAGAAGCTCCAAAAGATGAGATTGATAGACGGTGATTTCGAGAAATGCAAGTGTTGGGTTCGGGAGTGTGCGATTGTATTCAGCAAGAAACACTAACAGCAAAGATGGCTTCCCCGCAAGCAAGAGCAAGGAATTCTTAGGGGAGGGGCAAAGAGAGGGGTGAAGACGTGCAAAGGAAACCCCCTGAATTTATCGAATTACACGTAAAACAGAGGATGACGGAATCTAGTTGAATGCTTCCCTCTATGGCCTGTGCAAGTCATACCTTAACTCCATAAGGCAACTATCGTGCCATTAGGTATCAACACGTCAAATGCGACTGGAGAGGTAGACATGTGCGCCTTGAGGTGTGCATTCCGCATTCTCCAGCAGAAGAGCAACATCCTTGCTTTAAAAACAGCAATTTTGTATCATTATTCGTGAAAATAGTCTGTAATTTGTTCATTCAATACTATTCCCGAGTCCATGCTAATACTATTTAGTAGGATTGTGTGCTCTTCTCCAGAATATAGTGTACATGCAATCCCTCGAGGTGGAGCTGGCTCGGATGATGTTGTTAGTAAATTCGCGCTCCTGATTGGACGGCCGCTTCGGTGTGGTCGGGCATCGGAGCTGGTCGGAATGACTAAGCTGTCCGAAACCTCGAAACTAAGGCCACAACCCGCCCAGCAAAGCTTCTTGCCGAGCAGTGGAAAGATTTCATCAAACCGCTCAATTGACCATTAATCCCCCAAACCTCCGCCATGGCGTCCCGCAGATTAGCTTTGAACTTGTCGCAAGGCCTGCGAGCCCGTTCCGGCCTGTCAGCTGCCGGATCTCTGCGACGAGGCTTTGCTACGCCCTCGACCGTGGGCAAGACCCAGACGACGACTCTCAAGAACGGCTTGACTGTGAGCGCCAACTGCGAGGACCAATTGGCCCAGCGTCGTGGCCATAGACGCTCGTCTTGCTAACGTACGAGCACCAGGTCGCCACCGAGTATTCACCATGGGCTCAGACTTCGACCGTCGGCATGTGGATTGACGCTGGTTCCCGTGCTGAGACCAACGAGACCAACGGCACTGCCCAC
Organism: Trichoderma sp. TW21990_1; assembly: GCA_010015515.1. NCBI lineage: Eukaryota > Fungi > Ascomycota > Sordariomycetes > Hypocreales > Hypocreaceae > Trichoderma > Trichoderma sp. TW21990_1. The sequence goes on from WXUD01000028.1 coordinate 81,723, forward strand.
TTCCTCGAGCACTTGGCCTTCAAGGTGGGATGTCCCGATATGGCATCATAAGAGCCCGGAAAGGCTGACAATTGTTTCAAGGGTACCGCAAAGCGATCGCAGCATCAATTGGAGCTTGAGATTGAGAACATGGGTGGCCACCTGAACGCCTACACCTCGGTTGGTCTTTTTTTTTTTCCTCACTCGCAATAGGCGCATCCAGAAAAAAAAAAAAAAATCGAACCACTAACACGGCTCTCAGCGCGAGAACACCGTCTACTTCGCCAAGGCCTTCAACTCCGATGTCCCCCAGACCGTCGACATTCTGTCCGATATCCTGCAAAACTCCAAGCTGGACCCGGCTGCCATTGAGCGCGAGCGCGACGTCATTCTCCGAGAGTCCGAGGAGGTTGAGAAGCAGGTTGAGGAGGTTGTCTTTGACCACCTGCACGCTACTGCTTTCCAGCACCAGCCTCTTGGCCGCACCATCCTTGGACCCCGCCAGAACATCCGTGACATTACCCGCACCGAGCTCGTCAACTACATCAAGAACAACTACACTGCCGACCGCATGGTCCTCGCTGCTGCCGGTGGCGTTCCCCACGAGCAATTGGTTGAGCTTGCCGAGAAGTACTTCTCCGGCCTTGCCAGCCAGGGACCCCAGACCGAGGCCTACGTCCTGTCTAAGCAGAAGGCTGACTTCGTTGGCTCTGATGTCCGTGTTCGTGACGACACCATGGCCACTGCCAACGTTGCGATTGCTGTCGAGGGTGTTAGCTGGAACTCTGAGGATTACTACACTGCTCTCGTCGCTCAGGCTATCGTTGGCAACTACGACAAGGCCATGGGCAATGCCCCTCACCAGGGCAGCAAGCTGAGCGGCTACGTCCACAAGCACGAGCTGGCCAACAGCTTCATGAGCTTCTCCACCAGCTACAGCGACACTGGGTATGTCTAACCAGCTGATGAGCGAGAAGGAAACTGATAAACTAACCTTCGCGATAGTCTGTGGGGTATCTACCTCGTCACTGACAACACCACCCGCCTGGACGACCTCGTCCACTTCTCTATCCGCGAGTGGATGCGCCTCTGCACCAACGTCAGCCAAGCCGAGGTTGAGCGCGCCAAGGCCCAGCTGAAGGCTTCTATCCTGCTGTCCCTGGATGGCACCACCGCTGTTGCCGAGGATATCGGTCGGCAGCTGATCACCACTGGCCGCCGCGCCAGCCCCGGCGAGATCGAGCGCAAGATCGATGCCATCACCGACAAGGATGTCACCGACTTTGCTAACCGATACCTGTGGGACAAGGACATTGCCATCAGCGCCGTTGGCAAGATTGAGGCTCTGTTCGATTACCAGCGACTGAGGAACACCATGAAGCCTAAGTTCTAAGGGTAGAACCGAAGAGAGGGGAGGAATTGTCTAAAAAAAAAAAGCAAAGACCCGGGTATAGAGTGTATGAGATACCGTTTTACAGGCCTAGTGTACCATATATTTCCCACATTATTAAAACCAGGTGCTGTGCGCGCAGAGGTGAAGTGATGAAGATTGTGTTTCCATTTGGATAATGATGCAATACTTTTAGTCCCTAATTGATAATAAGATGAAGCTATCAATGGCGACAAGCAATGAAACACGGCCAAACCTGAACTGCCACTCCTTTTTTTTTACAATTTGTTAACTGCTTCGTAGAGATGGGCAAGTAACCATCCTCTTATTATGAGGTAGATAGGTAGATATAGATATTGTTCGGTATATATATAGAGAGAGAGGGCTATGTAGCCACTCTACACCTCTTTCAATCCCTTCTTCCAACGCCCAAAACGCCCAACATCAAAGATCCTAGCAAAGCATCCAAAGTTCAGAACCATTCGATAAAAATGCAGCATTGACTAGACCTGACATTGCTTAGCTCTCCTCAGCCATCTCTGCATCCACGTCATCGCCAAAGACGTCATCTACGGTCCCGCCCTCAACACCATCGCCGCCGATATCTTCAGGGTCCGGTCCCTCAATACCCTCCATGGCATCGCCGCCTTGTTGAGAAGCCGAGCTCTCGTCATCGTCATCCATGTCATCCTCATCCCACATGTCCTTGAGGCCCCAGCTCGTCCCGCTCAGAACAAATCTTTCGCTGGGCAGCCGAACGCCCCATTCGTTCGGTACAATCTTTGGCAAAGCGATTTTGTTTCGCTCTCGCGCCAATTCCTGCATGTACTCCTTGCTGATGCCGCCTCCGCTGCTTCCTCCGCGGAATTGGTAGCCTAGGCGGGCGGCGATGGCAACCTTGACGGCATTTGCGCTGACGCTAGCATCACCTGATGGAGCAGCTGTGGCACCTGCCCCTGAGGCTGACGGCTTAGATCCGGCCTGTGTGATGTATGGGTCACCTGAGAGGTGCAATGCGTCGCTGAGGACGGAGGAGGTATGTCGGTAGGCAAAGTCCAGGAGCAGGAGAGGCACTCGCTGCTCATAAGACGTGACGCCCTGTGAGGTGAGCAGGAGCTCAACAAGGCGTGCGTCGCGGGGTTTAGGTGCGGCAGAGGGCTGTGGGTGTGTCGAAGGCTGTGGGGGTTGAGAAGAAGAGGCCGGAGGTTGACTTGTGGTCGTCGTTTGAGTGTTGGGGATTATTTGAGATGTGTTGGCAGACGGAGCTGTCACGCCATTTGTCTGTGGCTGGCTCGAAGACATAGTCGGGAAAGGTATCGGAATAGAGCGAAGCAGGAGTTGTGCAATCTGGCGACCAGAATGAGAACTGAACTGAGGCAGGCTGAATATAAAAGAGAATATGCGGCCACGCAGGTTCAGTGGGGGCTCGAGCTGCAAAGGATATTGAAGAGGCTTGTATAAAAGTCCAGATTCCGGATACTGCTCTCCCGGGGTATCAGTACGAAACAGAAATATATGTAAGAACAAGGAAGAAATCAATTTGCGACTCTGCAGCGCATCCCGCGAGGCTGCAAGTTTGAATCGCAGCCGACGAATTGAAGGTTCGCGGTCAGTCGCGGTGCATTGCGGTCGCTCTCGGAGTATCGTTGATGCGGCAGTGAATTTGGTGGTACGTAGTACGTACTGAGCATGCACAGACCACACCTTAAATTCAGCCCAATGGCAGCATCTCAATTCAGTGGACGTTACCAGCTGTAATCGCCGCAGCTGCAGTGGCCTTGCAGGGGCTGAAGGCTCTGGAAAAAAAAAGAAAAAAAGGCCTTCAGCGCACGCTTGCAGCAGACAGCAGGTGGCGACCCCACCAAAAAATTGATCTGCCGCCGATTCAGGTGCCGGTCCCGGTCATTCGAGTTGTTTTTCAGACGATGGCTTGACTCATTGAGGGCAAGACTCGGGATCATATTTATCTTGGTCCTTTGCCTCTACTTAATTCTGTCAATTCACCAATTCCCCTCCTCGTCGTTGCTGTGCTTGGCCCATTGCAATCGATATCGCCATCCCACTTTGCCCCTCATGGAAACGGTGCTTCCCCTGCCGTTCCTTGTCAGTGTGGCCATTCCTCCGGGATTGGCCAATCTCGACGGCCTCAATCGCGAAGAGGTTTCCATTCTCGCCAGTCCGTTCCTGGAGGCGACTCCCAAGATCCTGGACAAGCTCTCTCGATTTTTCAAGCGCCACAGCTCCGAGTTCCACGCCCACATCGACGCCACGACTCTCGAATCTACAGACGACGTGTATGCGCTGCTTGATGGCGGGGCACGCACGGCATTCGTTGCGCCAGAGTCGCTCTCGCAATATGCCGAGCTTGGAGCGAGAGTCCTCCCGGCTGTGTCGAATCTTGACCTTTCTGCTGCTTCCGAGCACGGCCTCCTGATCAAGGACTTTGACCCCACAGCCGCCAATGTCGACAAGTTCGCCGAAGAGGCCCGAGCCAAGAAGCTCAAGGTTCTCTATCTGAAGCCGGTGCCGGAAGTCGCTCTTGAGCAGTTCATCCAGGTTGCGCAGAAATGCAATGCGATTCCAATCCTGCCCTCGACCGGACTGACGACCGATAAGTCCGACGGTGGCAAGCTTTTGCTTTCCAAGGTCATTGCGACATACTGGAAGTCGGATCGCGCCGATGGCCTCATCCCCACCGTGGTTACTGACGTGTACGGGATTGCGCTCGGATTGGCTTACACGAGCGAGGAGAGCATTTTGGAGGCCATACGAACTCAGACAGGCGTTTACCAGAGCCGTAAGCGAGGACTATGGGTTAAGGGGCTTACCTCTGGCGACACTCAGGAGCTTGTTCGCATCGCATTGGACTGCGACAATGACACACTCAAGTTTGTTGTGAACCAAAAGGGTCGATTCTGCCACCTCGAGCAATTTGGCTGCTTTGGTGAACTGACAGGCATCGCAAGATTGGAGCAGACGCTCAAGTCTAGGAAAGAATCTGCTCCTGCCGGTTCATACACTGCCAGACTCTTCTCCGATGAGAAGCTGTTGAGGGCAAAGATCATGGAAGAGGCTGAGGAGCTATGCGATGCCAAGACTCCTCAAGAAATTGCATTTGAAGCCGCCGATTTGATTTACTTTGCTCTTACTAGGGCTGTCGGTGCTGGCGTGAGCGTGGCTGATATCGCCGCCAGCCTGGACGCAAAGGGCTTGAAGGTCAAGAGGAGAACGGGTGATGCCAAGGGCAAATGGGCTGAAAAGGAAGGAATCAAGCCTTCTGCTCCCGCTGCCCCAGCCAAGCCAGTCGAAGCTGAAAAGCCAAAGAGCGATCGGATTGTCATGCAGAGAATCGACTCTGCCAATGCTACTGAGGCAGAGCTCCTTGAGACTCTGAAGCGACCTTCACAAAAGTCCCCCGAGGCTATCTTGAAGATTGTTACACCCATTATCGAAGATGTCCGCAAAAACGGAGACAAGGCTGTCCTCTCTTACACTCACAAGTTTGAAAAGGCCACTTCATTAACTTCTCCTGTCCTGAAAGCTCCTTTCCCCAAGGAGCTGATGGATCTCTCTCCCGATACTATCAAGGCGATTGACATCTCCTTTGAGAACATCCGAAAGTTCCATGCCGCCCAGAAGGACGACAAGACTCTCCAAGTTGAGACCATGCCCGGTGTTGTCTGCAGCCGCTTCTCAAGACCAATTGAGCGTGTCGGTCTTTACGTTCCCGGCGGTACTGCCGTTCTGCCCAGCACGGCTCTCATGCTCGGTGTCCCTGCCATGGTTGCCGGCTGCAAGAAGATTGTCCTGGCCTCTCCCCCTCGTGCTGATGGTAGTGTGACTCCTGAGATTGTCTATGCCGCTCACAAGGTCGGCGCTGAGAGCATCGTTCTCGCCGGCGGAGCTCAGGCCGTTGCCGCCATGGCCTACGGCACTGAGAGCGTCAGCAAGGTCGACAAGATTCTCGGTCCCGGCAACCAGTTCGTCACGGCGGCTAAGATGCACGTCAGCAACGACACCAACGCGGGAGTCAGCATCGACATGCCCGCTGGCCCATCCGAAGTCCTGGTCATCGCCGATAAATATGCCAATCCCGCCTTTGTGGCCTCGGACCTGCTTTCTCAGGCCGAGCACGGCGTTGACAGCCAAGTCATCCTGATTGCCGTTGATCTTACAGAGGAGCAACTCAAGGCCATCGAGGACGAAGTTCACAACCAGGCTCTCGTCCTGCCAAGAGTAGACATTGTGCGCGGTTCCATTGCTCACTCCGTCTCCGTCCTTGTCAATACCATTGACGAGGCCATGCGCATCAGCAACGAGTATGCGCCGGAGCATCTCATCCTCCAGATCAAGGATGCCGCCAACGTTGTTGACCTCGTCATGAACGCAGGCAGTGTTTTCATCGGCGAATGGACACCCGAGAGTGTTGGAGACTACTCTGCTGGTGTCAACCACTCACTACGTAAGTCGATAAATTCCAATCCCTTCTTTCTCGTCCTTTTATGGTCGTATCATTGTGCTAACCAGCTATATAGCAACATACGGGTTCGCCAAGCAGTACTCCGGCGTCAATCTCGGATCTTTCCAGAAACACATCACCAGCTCCAACCTGACAGCCGAGGGTCTTCGTAACGTGGGCGGAGCAGTCATGCAGCTGGCCAAGGTCGAGGAGCTGGAAGCGCATAGGAGAGCGGTGGAGATTCGTATCAAGCACATGGATGGGCAAAAGTAGACTGGGGGAGGATATACCCCGACAATGGGTGGGTTTCTGTGTAAATTTAATAGGGACAAATATGAAGCAAGAACATAACGATGACAGAAAAAAAAAATGCTACTGGATATTCATTTTTAGGTAATTTTTTTTTTCAACGTCTATGATGATATGACGATTGCTTGATGCCGAAATTCTATGGTGACCCCTAAACTCAAATACGAAAACTTCCGATGAAAAAGAGAGAGAGAGAGAGAGAAAGAAAGAAGGAAAGAAAGAAATATATCTCGTCGCAGCAAAACTCGCTTCACCCCAGCTCAGAAAAGCTGATGCAAGAAAAAGAAAATGCCAACTTTTTTCTGCCGGCCCTTGCCTTGTTTTGCACAACAATCACCTGATATCAATCTCTCCTCCCCCTTTGATGAAACCCCCCCCCATCATATTCCAAAAAAAAAAAAAAAAAAAAAAAAAAAGAAAAAAAAAATACAGCCAAACGCCTCGCTATGTAATGCCCAATCGCAATGTGATGTGAAACTGATCAAACCTTCTTTCTGCTCTAAATGCATCGCCATGCGTCTCCTCTGCGGCGTGCTCTCACGAGTACCCAAACACGGAAAACGTGAAACTGCCTCCACGACGGAGGGAAAAGTCGAATCTTTGAAAAGATGTGATGTAAAAAAAAAAAAAAAAAGAAAAAAAAAGAAAAAAGAAAAAAGAAAAAAAGTAACGAACCCAACCGCTTGAAGCATTCCAATAGGGAAGAACAATGCAATAAAGCGAAAAAGACGTGAACCAGAAGCTGTTACGACGAAATCGTCGGCTTTCGAATCTCGACGGGTACTTCGAGAACAGGCAGGTCGTGCTCCTACAAAACAACCCTTCTTTTTAGCTTTCGTCCTTTTCTTTGTCTAATTCATCGCCTTCTCTTTCATGGATAGGTGACTGACCCCAGTGATTATCTCGGCTGGGACATCTTCCACCACCCGGGTTTCATCGTCCGATGCCTCGGCATCTTCATCCTCGTCGTTCTCCTCATCGTCGGCGTCTTCATTCTCGATGCTCTCGACAACCTCGTCGTCGTCGTAGTCCTCGTGCGAGATGTAGCTGTCTGCGAGGCCTTCACCAGCCTCTTCATCGTCTTCTTCTTCCTCTTCCTCCTCCTCTTCTTCTTCCTCGTCGTCGGTGTAAGTGCTACCCTGGTCATCGTTGTCGCTCCCGCTAGCCGAAAAGTCATCAATCTGGAGGGGGTCGTCTCTCCAGTACATGAAGTCGGTGTACTCTTCCCCGCCACCCCTGACCAGGGTGTCGACAGGGGGGAAATAGTGGTCCACAACCTCATTAATATTGACATAGGTCATCTTGAGTTTGTTAAGACTCAGGAGGTCAAGCGATACTTCTGAATTGGAGTTGATGGTGAAGATGCGGGTTCTGGGCACATCCACCGTTCGGTAGGAAATTTGGTCCGTGAGACGGTTGCCAAACCCGGCATAGAAAGGGCCACCGTCTGGGCCGTACAGGTTTCGTATGTCCCGCAGGGTTGCCATCTTGAACACGTGAGGCTTTCTAAGATAGACCTCGCGGCGTAGCGCAGCCATGGTACGATCGGGAGATAGAATAGTTGGGCCATGGGGCATTTTGAAGCCCTCCTGGACGATGTTGTTCAGATAGGCCCGGGTCGTGTCGGCCTGTCCGACGGAGCGACTCGTCAGGTACATGATGTTGTATCCATTCAGGGCAATGTCGCTGTAGAGCTTTGCGATGCCAGAATGAGTCCAGTCTCGGCCAATCATGTTGAGCACATGGCCAAGGGCATCCGACTTGGTGATGGTGCCGTCAATGTCTGAGATGACCACGGGCGTGTCGTGCTTCCAGAGATACAGGTTGGCCGAGCACGTTGCCCGGTTGACTGTAAAGCTCATTGTATTCTCTCCGTACTTTAGGCTCATGTCCTTCAACTGATCGCTAGTCAATCGAAGGGTCTTGGCGTAGCTCTTGGAGGGCTGGAGAGAGCCGGTCGGGGTTCGAGGGGGGGTATGCATGCCGCCAAGGCCAGCATCAGACTCTGAACGCCGGTGAGAGGGAACGTGTGGTGCGGTGGTGAGATCGCTGCCATCGCTCTGGTAGCCCGGATCGGATATGGCATCGGGAGCAACCGCATGGCGGTGTGCTTGCAATGACGATTCTATAGTCTTGTTCATAGCGGCCTGCTTGGCATCTTCGCTGCTGTAGACCCAAAGGTTACCCTCCTCATCAAACCCAAACAAGGCTCCAATGTCATAGTTGCCGTCCATTTCCTCCGAAAGGATGTTGCGTGCAAGGACTTCGGCACGAAGCATGTCCTCCTCGTTGCTCTTGAAGCCCGTCATGTCCAGCATGAGATCTCCCGTCTCGGTAATGTGCGTTGGAATGTTGACCGCAGATAATCCCTTGGACAGCGCCCTGGCGCGAGCAATGGCCTCCTTGGGCCCAAGGGGCGGCGGACTATGTGATCTGTCTGATTCGGACGGGCTCTCGTTGTCCGAAATGGCATCGTCAAGTTGCCGTGTCGATTTCCGCAGGATGTCGTCGGTGTGCGGTCGATCAAAGGCTCCGCGCCAATCACCAGAGGCGGGCTGTGAGCTTGAGAGCGGAGGGGACGACGATAGAGGGGTGATTATGCCTGCGACTACAGTGAGCAATGGAATCTCGTCACCCGCGCGTAGCCAGCAAAGGAGGCCATAGAGACATACCGTTCTCATCCATCTGAGGCTGGATAATGGTGGGTGACGGACGACGAGGCTTTCCTAGCTCTCCATCAAGCTCCAAAGCATCCGGCTCTTGCATGGCCGACGAGGCATCTGCCGGCCCAAAAGGCGGGCTGCTTGCCGGAGAGACCAACGGGGATGTCTGCATGGATTCCGGGATGGAATCAGACGTCTCGAAGACGAAGAAGGCCTCGCCGCCCTCGCCCAGCTTCATGGAGTAGGGCTGCTTGGCGCCATTGATGCGGAACTCGACCTTCTTCTCGTACGGGCGCAAGAGCGAGAACTTGCCAAAACGAACATGGAAGGGCGAGCAAGCCAAGGTGCCATCGTCGCGCTCGACGACAATAACGTCAATGGCGCCGCTTAGAGTTGCTGGGTTGATGGAATTCCAGGCCGTGGAAACCGAGTCGCTGAGGTTCCGCACGTACTGCATCGTGCCACCAGCAAACGCTATCTGCTAAGCTTCAGTGTGCGGTGTATCCTGTACTTGATCGACGGGAACAATTGGGCGAGCTGCCTGGCCTACAGCTTCTGTTTGGGCACTTGGATGACTTTGTATAAATGGCAAAGTAAACGGAGGGCAAACGGCGCCAGAATTGGGGGACCCTGCCACGAGTGGAGCTTTGTTGGGATACCCCGTGGTGACGTCGGTTTCAGACGGCGCTTCCCTGGCATGTGAAATTATCGGCTGTCCGTCACCAGAAATGCACGCAACGGCCGCTGAAACATGCGCCGCTGCAGAGGATCGTGAGATTCGGGCGCGCAGACAAAGAAGCCATACGGCAAGATACTGCAGTACACCGGATGCGCATACAAACACAACATATAAGCTCAAGAAGCCCCCATGAAAGGTGGCAAAGCGGGCCGCCAATTGTTGAGAACGTGCTGCTTGTCCGTTGATCCAACAAGCTGCACTTCGGCTGCAGGCACATGATCCAAGGCTTGGGCGAAATTCATCCGTTTGACAAGCGCTGTGGGGGGACCGGCAAGGAACATGTACAGGTACCTGCTCTGTACTCTCCACGCGCACAGGCACGCTCCATTCCGCATTCCATGGAACACTTCAGCGGCCTACCTACTACGGCAAGCCTCCTGAGGGGTCGCTGACGGGGGGCACAAGGGGTCAGTCCTGAGGCCCTTGGGAAAAGACGGAACATCGCGCGGCGAATCCGGGGTACCCCCAAGTACTGGGGACCTGGCGCTGCCGAACCACGGCCCATCATGTGCTCAACCATTTCCATGGGACTCGAGGTGAGAAAATTGCAAAAGAACAACGTAATACTACGGAGTAGTCGCGGCGGAATTGAGCAACCCCCAACAAGCCGAGGCTCCAGGCTCCCGTCTGCCTTTTGCCTCTTTGATGACTGGCTTCGCACGCTGGGACTGAAGGATTCTAGCGGCTATTCTCGTGCAAGCATCCGTGGCGGGGGGGCCTCGAAGCATCCCGTATTGCGAGGAGACTCACCTGACAGACCAAGCATGCCAGAGATGAGTCGTAGAGCCGGGGCCTGATCCTTTGTTTGCTCCCCCCCAATACCGCCTTTGCTGCCATCAACAACGAGTAATATGGCCTAGATCGTAGATGGCTGGAGTCTAGGTTTCGCGGATGACTACAGGCCGGTCTGCCAATATCATCAGCTTACGGCATGTGCAGAGCAGTGTGGTTGTGTTTGTCCTTGAATAGGCGCGCACTAAGGTAAGGGGAATACGACTTGACACATGTTGTGGCGGCCATTGTCCCCTCGTGTTTGTGCATGTGTGAGACAGCAATCCCTTGTCGATACTTTTCTCTTGATTTTTTCCTATTGAGGGCACAAATCCCCATATGTATCACATGGGTGAGGGAATTAGGAGGGGTAATGAGAGGCTATTCGCGGATGCTGATCTAGCTCGCATGCTGATCTCAATAGAATGTATCACACAAGCATCACAGTGGGATAATGGCTATAAAGGCATGCTGACGTCAACAGTAGAGCATTTTAACACAAGGACAGCCATCCAGTTTATAGTTTCAACGGCAGAAAGAAGCGGGTGTAGTACACCGTATGTAGGGAGTAGTAGGTAGGGGCACATCTCCTACTGCAGCTAGAGGTGCAAGGCGCAACTGTAAGAGATTGGACGAGCGGTTCCCATAATGCGTTGTGCAAACAACAGCTGTGGCTGGGCGTGGAAACTTTATTTGGGGATTTGATATCCAGCATCCCAGAGATTGCTGCCTACATTGTTGTTCCGGTGGTGCTTTCTTCTGCTATCGCTGCCTTGGCACTGGATAGGTAGCAAACCCCTTTGTTTAGAACCAGTACTCTATATAAAGGTTCAATACACACGTAGCTGCAGAGGTTGGTTCAATATGGATTAGACGTATACTACTCGTAAGCTACAAGGAGAATTAAGCTGTCTCGATGATAATACCCCCAATACCTGCACTGCAGTCGGTATTCACCGATTTTAGATATTATTGGCACGCTTGTTTCCGAAGGTTACACGACTCGAGGCTTGGTACCTTCTACTCCGTGCATACCCCACGAAACAGGCACTTGTCCACCTAATGAGAAGGTACATGCACTGGATAAGGTACCTCCTGGTACAGTAGATGACTGCACGGCCGTTGGAGTTTATATTTGTACGCGGAATTCTCTCCGGGGCCAGCGTCATGCTGGTCCATGATGATTGGAGGTTTTTTTTTTAGATGTGCTTCCATGTCCAAAGCATACCTTAGTAGTAGTAGCAACAAGAAACATTGGTGCACTGATAAAATATGCGTACGTATATGCATTGATACACTCTTCCTACAATTGGCGTTTCTGCCTCCACATATCCGTCTTGGAGTTGGCCAAACAATCCATCTCCACCGCCATTGCTCAAGCAGTGCCAGTAGCTGATGTGGTAGCACAAAATGCATCTTGGCCTCCTTTCCCCTCCCCAGTTCTTCACAGCTACACATCACGCCTCGTCAAGCCACATTGGCTTCACGTATAAGTGCCGATATGCAGGCAGCCCAGGCTATCCCCCCTGCCAGGTACTCATCAACCCTCCATTCTCTCCTCGCCATGATACGGCCATTGTGATATCGATGCCTTGTGTTTCCTTCCCACGGCTCCTGCTGCCTACCTACCTTTCAGTCCATTGCATAATCGAGAACTTCTCAAAGCAGTAGCCGCCAAGTTACATAGTACCAGGCCTCACGCATCAATTCTTCTCCACTTCATCCATCCCAGCCTTGCTGTTTTTTTTTTTTTTTTTTTTTTTTTTTTTGCCGATACGATAAGGCCTTATGCACGTCACTTTTTATTCCCTTTTATTTTCCAAGGCCAACTAGAGTTCTGCACATACAGGTCAGTACACTAATACCTTAGATCCAATTTTAGATCTCCCTTTTCCATGCCTAGAACTCGAGTGGCGCCGGCAGTCTTCTACTACAACAAACGTCCACAGTGCCTCGCCAACGCCACGCTATTCGTCACATCACATATACAGCCTGAATCATACAGCAGCGGTTTGCACCACAAATCCCGAGCACAGCATCTGTCGACTTCAGCTGCCCCCAGCTCAGCACCTAGCCTCCGCTATCTACCTAGCAGTACTAACCTCCTTGGCAGGGACTAACTGACTGGCATCATTGGATTTACTGCCAGGATTGATTCTCCCTGTCGGCAGCACAGGACGGCCATTTAACTGCTCCTGGCCAAGCTCTCGGTGCCGGCAGTGCAATCCATTACAGTACAGTACGCTGTTCGAAATTCAATCCACTGGCTTCCTGTCCGTGCCAGCTTGTCATCTTTGCACGGCGTCCCACTACAGTACTGCACTGTACAGAAAAAAAAAAGGAACATTGGAAAGGATAATAAAAAAAAAAAAAAAAAAAAAAAAAAAAGAACCAGCCCTCCATCTGCCAGCGGGCCAATCGGCGGCCCGGCTTTACTGGGGTCGCCTGCTGCTGCTCTTTTCTCCCGCCTCCAAACCTCCAACTACCGACATCTTCCCGCCTGGGTCGGCATTTCTGGCTAAGTCCATCTGAGAACATGTCATGGGAGCTTCCAGCCCTGACCCTTCTCTCCCTCAGCGCTGTTGGCTTCTGGGGGCTTGGTAGTCCTCAGCCCTTCCATCGCAAGGCCCTGTATATCCTCGTCAGCGCCTCGGCCGTCCTCATCGATCCTCGCCAACTCGCCGCGCGCATGTACGCAACCGCCCACGACGCCATTGTCGACTACCAGCTCGATGCGCTGCTAGCCCAGCACTTCAAGATGGCGCTCACTCTCGGAGCCGTGCTCTGGTTCGTTGCTCTCCCCTTCTCCGGCTGGGCCATTCCATGCCGTCTTGACTTGCTGACTTGACCAGGCTGCTTCACCGAGGATGGCAAACCCTCTGGAAACCCGTTCCCGAACTCATCAACATTCTGGGTGTCGATATCCCCGAGCCCCCCGATGTCAGTCTTGCGGGAATTCGATCCGATGCGGCCACTCTGAGTTGGACGCGCCCGACGAGCAATCGCCCTGTGCAGAAATATTCCATTCAAGTTAACGGGGTGCATGGTACGTACTGGCCGGCATGAGAATACTCCACTCTGCCCTGTGTCTGTGATCTGACCTTGTCTGGACAATAGTGGGCGATTCCCCAGGCAACGAGGTGGCCATTACCGTGACGGGCCTGAAGCCTAATCATTTCTACAACATTCGCGTCGTCGCCGTGGGGCCAAACAACTTCCAAGCCGGCAGTGCCCTTCTGCGATTGCGCACATTTGGCAAGGATGGGAGACCCCTTTTGGGCAACTCGCGATTGCCCACTAGCTTTACCGATCCTGATCAGCCTCGAATCATTCCCGGCGATGATGAAAGCGACGACTCTGACGATGCCCAATTCCCCGTGCCTTCGGTCGAAGCCGCACCGGTCCTCGACGGAAGCTCGGCCAACGCTCGCGACGCCAACGGCACTGTGCCGGGGCAAAGACGCAACACAATCAACCGTCGCCACTCGCCCTCTGTTGCGAGCATGGACCAACCTCACATCAAACTTCCGATTCTCGATGGCCCCGAACTGTCACTCGACGAGTTGAATTGCAAATTTGAAGGCATCCGAAAGGAAATCGAGGATACGTTGGCCCTCTACGCAAAGGACGAGGCCGAGGCGCAGCAACAGGAAGACGAGTTGAAAAAGGAAAAGGAGCGTAAACGACAGATGTTAAAAGAGAAGGAGGAGCAGACAGCCCAACTCAAGGCCATGGTGAGAATTACTATGGAGCAGATGAGAGCGGCGGAAAAGGAGCGAGCGAAAAAGGAACAGCAATTGCGGGACAAGGAGGCCAAAAAGTCAAAAGTGCGAGATAACGTCTCCAAACTTGAGGCCGAGATCCAGCGCATGAGAAGGGATCGCGAAGGGTTTGAGGCACAAAAGGCTGCCCTGGCAGAAAAGAGAGATCAAGATGTGCGGAAGCTCGACGAGATTAACGCTGAGCTTTTGGATAAGTGCGCCGAACTCGAGGCGGAGTTGAAAGACAAGGGGAAACAATTGCAGGATCTCAAGGCGGCTCGAGAGCAGCTTCCTGATGCGCACGATGAGCAGTGGAAGGAGGAAGATCTGAGGCTCAGGAGGGAGTGGGAAGTCAGGAGAAAGGAACTGCACTCTCGGTGGGTGGCGGAAGCTAAGAGAGCCTATGAGCTCGACCAGCAGATCAACATGGTAACGAAGCAGTTGAGGATGGAGCAGGCCAATCTCGAATTCTTCAACCAGGGGGTCTCTCCCAATCCCAATGCCGCCGAGTTTGACATGTCCCCGTCTGCTCGGCCTAGGCGTCTAAGTCAACATGGCGTCTCGGTGCCTGACGCAGGCCTGTCGTCGCCAAGCCCCATTATCCCTTCCGACCCAACCTTTCAGCCGTCTGCTGGCTTTACCAACCCGGGATTTGGCCCGGCTCTGTTCATGGATATGACTGCTCATGGCCAAGGCGATCTCCAGACGGAAGCCGAGCTTAAGGAGGCCAACGGGCCATTGAGTCCATCAGCAGCTCGCTCATTTCTTCCATCTAACATCTTTGACGAAATGGAGGAGCCTGGATTGGACCCTGACAACAATCTCCTGCCTGAACCTATCCAGGCAGATGACGACATTCAGTCACCGGCTTCCTCAAGCCCACCTTTTCACATATTCGTAAGCCCTCATGGTTCTTCGAACAATTTACCATTTCCCCAGTACACCGAAAGCCGCGATAGGCGGCCGTCCTTGACTTCGCTGGGTTTAAACCACTCGGCGACGTCTCCTCCCGCCACTGGCCATAGGCTGTCCAGCCTTCTGGCGGCGTTGCGTAATAGAGGCGTAAAGCCTGCGGATGAACTGGGGCCTGCTATTGGCACGCTCAAGCCTGGGCAGAGCCAATCTTTCCCTCGAGGAACGGATGAGCAGGAGGTGTTGGAGAATCGCAGAAAGATCAACTTTGCCTCTTGGATGAACCGCAACTCGACCGGGCCGGACAGCTTTGCCGGAATCCCTTTCTCGACATCCCGGTCTTTCTCGGCGCGCCGGCTGATACCATTTGGCAACTCGAGCAGTGGCATATTCGCCGACAGAGAAGCTGATAGGTCCAGGCCACCGTCCATAAACTCCATCGATTTGCCGCGGCCGTCCACAGACAGCGGCTCCATTTGGGGAGTTCAAGGAGATCAGGGAAGCTTGCTCAGTACCAAAAATCGGCTGTGGTCGCCCGAAAATCGATGGCCCTCGAGGAATGGATCTAGGCGCCCGTCAATCCATGGGTCACCGTCTATGATGACCACAACCTTGGCCTCTGCAGAAGATGCCATACTCGACGACGATGACTTACTTGACCCACAGACGTCGCCGAGCCAGATTGGTGTCATCGGCTCTCGCCCACCAACAGCGTTGAAGTCCATCAACCAGCGCCTGAATCCTACTGCCCCGACATTTATGGGAAATTTCTTCCGCAGTGCTGATAAAGACAAGTCCAAAGGTAAAGACAAGAGCAAGGACAAGGCAAAGGAAGAAAAGGCCAAGGGCAGGGCGCCCTCAACCCCCAGCGTGGAGTTTCCCCACGGACTAGATGATTTCCCATCCGAAGCACCAATGTCCCGAGACACGCAGTCCATTCACACTCAGGGTTCAGTCTCTGAGTCCCATGAATCGCTGATGCTTGATTCGACTCTATCCAATACACCTTCTGATCTCAATTCCAACACCGACTCGGCTGCGAAAGATCAAGACAACGTCGTCATGAAGCTTTTCCGCAAGGGCAGCTCCAGTAAGTTTGGCCTGTCGACAAGACTGGGTAAAGACTCGGGACTGTTTAAGAAAGGGCCCGGTAGCGCAACAAACTCGGATAGAAATATGTCGGTAGACCATCGGTCTAGCATCGGTGATATGGACGACCTGGGCGAGGAAGCTTCTCAGCTTGGTCGGAGCTTTGATAGCCTGGCAAGCAGCCCTTCGCTAGGCCCCTCCAAGTCGAGGGAATCGAGGGAAAGTCGGATGAGTGCGTGGCGCTTCTCCATGAAGAAAAAGGGCAAAGACGCGGCCAAGGAAAAGGAAAGCGCCGAGTTCGATAGGTATGCCGAGGAGGAATAAAAGCGTACCCCAGGGACGCATGAGGAGTTGGGGCCATACATGGGATGCCTCACAGCGAGATGGGCCAAGGCAATACACGTACCCAAGTAGCATATTGCCAGGTAGTACAGCATACAGAGTAGCGGTTATAGGCTCTCTCCCCTTTGAAGCCTGTGTTTCATTACCCATGATTCTGCTGTAGATTGATGGGTGCAAAGGATCACCTTGATTAAATTACCCAGTAATACTATACTGCGCTTCATCCATATTTAATTTTCACAAAGGCCGATATACCGGTAGTACACAAGTAGTTCCCATAATCCCATCTTGAAGGCATATCGAAGCCAAGACTACGGAGTATTGTAGCATGAAAGATGAAAGATGCGGCCCACTTTAACTTAAATAAGAGCAGGCTAATCCACACTTGGCAACGGCTCTTGCAGCATCAGGAGCTACAGCTTATGTACAAGTACCCGTCCCCGGTACGTACCGAGACCGACCATTGTTGGATAAACGAGATGCAGCCTGGCCCAGGTTAATACCGGCTTTACTTTACACAATTCGTTATCAATCATCGTCGCTGAGCAAAACCTCCCCGATCGCGGAGCTTCCATCTATTATCTTGCTGTACTCTTATAACCAGTTTTCTAACCCGCTCTTATAACTATGAATGGCTCTCTGGCAGCGTCATCCGCCGCCAATCTCGACGCAAGTGAGTCGCTGGCCCAATGGCAAGCTGTTCGCAATTAACATGGAGGTGCTGGCACAGTCGACTACGACCCCATTGACCATCTCAACCTCCTGTTTTCGCATCCATCTACTGTCTCGTCCATAACCCAAGTCTCTCAGGCCCTCAAGCACCGCCAAGATGATCTTTCCTATGAAATCAACACTCTCGAATCGGCCCAGGCCTACGAACCAGACTCGAGCCTAGAGCGAATGCGGTCCGCGCAAACGGAGCTTGCGCAGCTGTTTCGCAAGATCGAGACTGTGCGGTCGCGAGCGATTGAGACGGAGCAGAACATCACCTCGATGACGGCGGACATCAAGAGGCTGGACGGCACCAAGAAGAACCTAACGCTGAGCATGACGGCGCTGAAGCGGCTGCAGATGCTTACGACGGCGTACGAGCAGCTGAGGGGGCTTGCCAAGACGAGGCAGTACCGGGAGTGCGCGGGCCTTTTGCAGGCGGTGCTGCAGCTGATGAAGCACTTCAACAGCTACAGGAGCATCGAGCAGATCGCGACGCTGAGCCGAGAGGTGTCCGAACTACAGAGGGAGCTGCTGGAGCAGGTCTGCGAGGACTTTGAGATGGCGTTTACAAAGGGAGAGGTCGGCACCAAGAAGGGAACTTTGGTGGAGGCCTGCCTGGTCATGGACGCACTGGGAGACTCGGCGAAATCCAGACTGGTCGGCTGGTACATCAACACGGAGCTGCGAGAGTACCGCCAGGTATTCCGAGGCAACGACGAGGCGGGCAATCTGGACAACATCGGACGGCGATATGCGTGGTTCAAGCGCATGATGAAGACGCACGAGGACGACCATGCCGCCATCTTCCCCACGTACTGGCGCGTCAACGAGACTCTGGCCACTGCCTTCTGCGATGGCACGCGCGACGACTTCAAAGGCATCCTGGAGCGTAGCATGCGGCGCCCAGACGGCAACAAGATTGACGTCAACCTTCTTCTCGCGTGCTTGCAAGAGACGCTCAATTTCGAACAGAACCTGGAGAAGCACTTCTCCAACGACCCGAGGGCCAGCATTGACACGCTAAGCTCGACAGAGGAGAAGTCGCACACGTTCAACGGGCTAATATCGGTGGCCTTTGAGCCCTACTTGAGCCTCTGGGTTGAGTCACAGGACAAGCAGCTGGCAGCCATGATACCCAAGTACCGCACGCAACCGCTCATTCCTCCAGAAGAAGAATTCACGCCACAGGCCGTCATTTCCTCGGCTCTAGAGCTTTTCCATTTCTACAAACTAACTCTATCTCAGTGCGCGAAGCTGTCTACGAGTGACCGCCTACTGGATCTATCAAAGACGCTGGCCAAGTACTTGGACGAGTATGCCCAGCAGGTATTGCTACGAAAGCTGCAGTCGAGCGGGCAAAAGGGCCCCTCCATGCAGGATGCTGTCTTGGTCCTGAATACGGCGGATTTCTGGCACATCAACACAAACCAGTTGGAGGAGAACATCAAGAAGCGCATTGACCCCGAGCTGGTGTCCAAGGTCGACTTGTCGTCACAGTCCGACGCCTTCTTGGGCGTGGCAAGCGCTGCTGTGCTGGCTTTGGTGCGCATCGTTGAGGTCGACTGCGAGGGCGTCTGGAGGGAGATGAAGAATACAAACTGGAGCACCATGGACAGCGCGGGCGACCAGAGCACCTGGGTGGGCGAGCTCGTCAAACACGTCAATGGCAAGACGGAGGAAATCCTGGCCATAGTTACCAAGCAGCAGTACGCAAGAGCATTCTGCGACAACCTGGTAGACCACCTAGTGACGGTCTTTATCAACAATATTGTCCAGTGTCGGCCAATATCCGAGGTTGGGGCACAACAGGTAAGAGAGAAAGGGACAACCGGGGTTTACGTCGTAACTTGAGCTAACCAAGGATCATGTTAGATGCTCGTTGACAAGTATGCGCTCACAAAGTCGTTTGAAAATCTGCTGTCATTTCACAACCCATCGCCGGCGCAGCATGCACCGTCAGCCACGTTTGTGAGAAGGGTTGAGCAAAGCATGAATCGGATGGATCCTCTGCTCAAGACGCTGCAAGTTCGGCAATCGCCTCCAGAGGGCCTTGTGCAGGCGTACCTCATCCACATTGCAGACCGCTCAGACACAAACTTCAAGAAGATCCTGGATCTCAAGGGCGTGCGCAAGATAGACCAAGCTCACCTGATTGAGCTGTTTGGCATCCACCGTGATAGCAGCTCCAACGAGAAGCTCGCACAAAGCTCGCCGCTCCTGACGCCGCTGATGCTCACCTCGAGCCTCAGCAGCACCGGTGCCATAGGCGCAATCAATACTGCTTCGTCCTCGCTGGGAGGCAGCACAGCGGCAAGGTTCGACGCAGGGTCGCTGGGCGAGAAGCTGCTGAGCGCGGCGAGGGACATTAGCAACACCGGGCAAAGCGGCCCAGACAAGGCCACGATCAATGAGAACCTGAGAAATTTTGGAAAGTTTTTCAGGAGAGATATAGGCGGCCTTGGGCTCAAGTTTGGCATGCGCGACGGCACCGAGGACGGACAGCGATGAGGGACCCGCGAACGGAGGGGGAAAAAGGGGGGAGGGGGGGGTTTTGGATATCTCGCAGAAAGATGCCAGTTTCCGCGCCAGGACGTCATCCAGCCGCAGAGCATCGCCAGGAACCGTTTCCTCAGCCTCGAAACACCCGGCATGTGGGATTTGTCAACCAGACACGCTGCGATTCCAGGTCCAGCTTCACGCGCCGGGTCGGGAGCGGCGTCATTGGCCCGGCGTGGCGCATGGAATGCCGAAGATGCGGGCCATTTTTGCCTGGAGCAGTGATGCTTAGAAATCCGAGCATTGCAGCCACACAGCCTCGTGCCTGGAGGGTTTCTGGCGAGGTATTAGCGGCTGACCGCCCGCGCTGTGCCAGGGTTACTACTTGGTACATACTGTAGTAAGATGCGGCGTGTGTCAATTTCTCCAGCCCGCCGAGCCCCGCCATGGCGCCGAACTCGTCCGTGCTGTTTTTCCATCGTCTCTTGCATCTTGTATAAGACATTCATTCGCTTCTTATGCGACGCGTCCATAGAATCTAACGCTATATATATACCCATCTTTGCCAGTGCCTCTTCTCTTCTTCTTCTTCCCTCATCTTCGGACCAAAAGTCGCCAAACTGTTCGCCTCAACTTTTCGACGGACGCTTCGTTCGAGTGCCGGGCTTTCGATTGCCGCTGCTGCCACCGCATTCACAAAGAGTCCCGCCAAGCCTGTTGAGCACGGAGCAAGAAACATGCATAGCAAGGTTGTCGGTATGTCTGTTCTGCCACGGTGCTGCGATTGAGACGGCCATAGTCATAGGGAGGGCTGTCCGTCTTGCGCGATGCAGAGGCTGACTCTCGTTGTAGTCATTGGATCCGGCCCCGCGGCCCATACTGCTGCCATCTATCTGGCCAGAGCTGAGCTGAAGCGTAAGTTTGCCTCTCCGTTAGAGACGGTGGAATGGAAGGGCGCATACTAAATATCGGGGGAACAACAGCTGTCCTGTATGAGGGCTTCATGGCAAACGGCACCGCAGCCGGCGGCCAATTGACGACGACGACCGATATTGAAAACTTCCCCGGTTTCCCCAAGGGAATCATGGGCCAGGAGCTGATGGTGAGTTGGCAAAGACAACCTCTTCTTGTGCCGGATTTGCCACAGACGTATGCTCACACACAGCCTCGTCTT
Source organism: Trichoderma sp. TW21990_1 (assembly GCA_010015515.1). NCBI lineage: Eukaryota > Fungi > Ascomycota > Sordariomycetes > Hypocreales > Hypocreaceae > Trichoderma > Trichoderma sp. TW21990_1. The sequence continues at coordinate 102,521 of WXUD01000028.1, forward strand.
TCTCCAGGACAACATGCGCGCGCAGTCGGAGCGCTTCGGCACCGAAATCGTCACCGACACCGTCACCAAGCTGGACCTCTCGTCGCGGCCCTTCAAGTTCTCGACCGAGTTCAACCCCGACGAGACGCACACGGCCGACTCCGTCATCATCGCCACGGGCGCATCGGCCCGGCGCCTCAACCTCCCCGGCGAGGACAAGTACTGGCAGAACGGCATCTCGGCGTGCGCTGTCTGCGACGGCGCCGTGCCAATCTTCCGCAACAAGCCGCTCTTCGTCATTGGCGGCGGCGACTCGGCCGCCGAGGAGGCCACGTTCCTCACAAAGTACGGCTCCCACGTCACCGTGCTGGTGCGCCGCGACGTGCTGCGCGCCAGCAAGGCCATGGCCACGCGCCTGCTCAAGCACCCAAAGGTCACGGTGCGCTTCCACTCGGTCGCCACCGAGGTCAAGGGCGGCGCCGACGGCCTCATGAGCCACCTGGTCATCAAGAACGTCGTCACCGGCGACGAGGAGACGGTCGAGGCCAGCGGCCTCTTCTACGCCGTCGGCCACGACCCCGCCACCGCCCTGGTCAAGGGCCAGGTCGACACCGACTCCGAGGGCTACATCATCACCAAGCCCGGCACCACCGAGACGAGCGTCCCCGGCGTCTTTGCCGCTGGCGACGTCCAGGACAAGCGGTACCGCCAGGCCATTACCAGTGCCGGCACTGGATGCATGGCCGCCTTGGAGGCGGAGAAGTACATTACCGAGATGGAGTAGAAGGACGAATAACCAAGCGGAGGGGGATAGAATCTAGATCACAACATGTATATAAAGCAGTGACGATTTGTTTTCTTGAAGCGAAAGAACAAAAGAGTAGAAATAGACTACAGTCGATTCCCCCAATTTCACCAAAATGCTTCTCAATGCTCTCAAAAAAATGTGATCTGAAAAATAAATCTTTGTATTTCAATCAGGCAGCTCAGAGGGAATCATGTCATATTCCCTCCAAGGGGTTAACACCCCCCCAATGCCCTAAAGTTCCTCTCTCTCTCTCTCTCTCTCTCTCTCTCTCTCTCTCTTCAACTTTCTTTATCTGCAGATTGCTCGACAGAGGAGACGCGGCGCTGTCCGCCACAGTGGCCTCGTAAATTCATCCATGCCCATGCCACTAATACATTACTCTAGTGCTAACCAACGCTGATATTAAAAAAAAAATCATTAAACAAATATTCCGACAGCCATTTTTGTTTTTTTTCCGTCTCTTAGTTCTGCTCCAACTCCAGTACAGCTGGAGCCACGATAGTTGTGCCCTTGAGGTGCTCAAGTCCTTCGCCACCCTGAGATTGATGTTAGCATCGAGCTGGATATGCAGTGAAGAGATAAAGTGACAACTTACGTAGCTAATCAGGGGAGACACCTCGATGCCTTCATCTGAAACGACAGTGGCGCCGACGGCCTGAGCCCAGCGGAGACCCTGGGCCATGATGTCGGCCTTGCTGGTCTCGGGGTCATCCTGTCCGGTGCCGCTGGCGTTCTTGAGGGGAGAGAACTCGTCGCCGCGGTTGACCTCCATGCAGGCAAACTTGTCGAGGGGCAGCAGGGGGAAGCAGTCAAAGACAAACTGCTCGAGCTTGATGCCGTTGGGCTTGGCGGGCTTGATCAGCTCTCCCGTCTCCAGGTCGGTGGCGGGAATCTTCTTGCGGGCAACGTGGTGGGGCAGCTTGTTCGCCCACTGAGGAATGCTCTCCAGGAAGCCAAATGAGTAGTAGTGGTTGACAATGTTGGCGGCGCGGAACTTGAGCAGCTCGGGCTGGTTGGCGTCGCGGGCCTCGGCAGTCTCCTGGTCAATCTCTGAGTACTCGACAACGTCGGGCTTGCCGTTCTTGGTGAGGATCAGGCCGACGGACTCGGTGGCATCGCGCTTTCGGACCACCTTGGTGGCGATGTCGACGTTCAGCGAGGCGGAGAAGCCAATGAAGACGGGGTCGGCAACCTTGACCAGGCAGTTGTCGACGCAGTAGGCGTGGATGTGCTGGATGCCGCGCTTGCGCATGTCGTCCAGAACGCCAGAGACGATGAGGGCCTGGTAGATTCCGCCGTTGCCATCGGGGGCGACGGCGACCTTGCCCTTCTCCTCCAGCAGGATCTTGCCCTCGTTGGAGATGCAAGGCAGGACACCCTGCTCAAAGATCATGACGTTCTCCTTGGCAAGGCCAAAGAAGTTGTTGGAGGCGAAGAAGTCCTCGGTGGGCTTGCGAGTAGGTCCGCTGGTCATGACGTACCAGGGGACAACGGCCTTGTCAACGCCAGCCTTCTTGGCAGCCAGCTCCTCAACCTTGCGAATGCGCTCGGCCTGGATCTGGAAGAGGGACTTGTGCGACGGCAGGCCAATGTCGAAGCAGCCCTTGGGGGCAGAGCTTCCCAGTCGGGTGCCCTGGCCACCGGCCATCAACACGACGGCAACCTGGTTACTACCAATGAGGTCCAGACCAGACTCGTACCACTTGTTGATGTCGTCAGAGCTCGAGTCGAGGATGCTGGCCCAGGCGGATTCGGGCAGGGGCTCGAGCTTGGCAACGCCCTCGTCGGCTTTGGGGGGGTTCAATGCTCGGTCGGTGATCTCGCTGATGTAGACGGGGTCGAAGCCGGAGAGCTGCTCGAAGAAGGCAGTCTGCTCGGCAGCGCTCAGAGAGTCGTAGAATGTGAAGACATGCTCCTGTCCAGCCTTGGCGTACTTTGCCTTGAGCTGAGAAACAGCCTCGGAAGAAGGGGCGGGCTTGGAAGCGCCATTGGTGGCCTTGTGCAAAATGTTCTTGACGGCTTCCATTGTGGAGGGTTGGGGATATCTAGGTATTGATTACAAGCAGAAAATGGAAAATGATAGGTATTAATATGCTGGTAGATGGTACAAGATTGTATAGAGATACAAGCGAGCGAATTGAGGACGGTAGCTGGCTGGGGAGGAGAGAAGAAGAAAAGTTGATGTCGAGGAGAAGAGAAGAAGCCGGGACAGCTGCAGTCAAGTATAAAAGGAGAGTTTGGCCAAGGAGGGATCAATAGGAGAGAAGCAGGTACATGCACGCAGGTACCGGGCACTGCTCTCCACACCGAAAGTACGAATCGATACCTCTGCAGCTCCGCCGAATTGTACGGCTGTGAGGGCCATCCAGAGGTATCTCGGCCGTACCTCCTAATGACCAGCACAACGGGCTTTTTCTCCTGGCTGACGTCGTGCTGCCTCTAGCCGTGCATGTTTTGGCCCGCCCACCCCTCCAAAACCGCGAAAAATGCCCATCAGGGGGGGAGGGGAGCGCATTAGTGGGAGGAGCTTAACAGGCCCGAACCCTGGCAGCTGTCGGTACAGGTACAGCGCAGGTGCGTGTGCTCCCTGCGTGGATGGGCCTGTCGCCCAAGTACTGGGAACCTGCGCGTCCATGCCGCATCTGTCTTATACTGTGCTTCTGCCAGCGGTTCTCGTACAAAATGGCAGCAGACAAGGGCTTAGTCGTGCTGCTGCAGAATCTTGGTGGCAAGCCAGAGCATCAACTCAAATCAACCCAAATTCAATTCCATTCCATTCACTTCCGCGATTAGGGCACACACATCCGAGCAGGCTGAGGCGGAAATATGGTGCTGCTATTTTCAGCTTGGGGGGAGGCGGTGCGGCAATTGGCATCCACTGGCACTGTCAGCCCTCCGCCTCGCAGGAACGCTGCAGGCCAGTCCATCCACTAAATGGCCAGCTAGAGCCCCCTAGCGGGTGCGGTGGATTCGCCTGGGAAGAATCCGGGATGGATGGATTGCAGTGATCAGATTGATTTGCTGGTGTAAGAAAGAGTAATGTTGATGTAAGAAAATGAGGTTGTCTGTAGGTTAGGCGCGGCCGTCTTGGTCAACATTACTGTATTTGGCTGAGGGACGCCTTGCCAGAAATAAACACCATGGATGTCGACTTCGACATGTGATGGACAGCCAGTCTCGATACTGTACCGGCACCTCAGCTGTTGGTTCTCGTCAGTCACTGGGCCTTGGGCTCGATAAATGCTGCAGCCTGCATGAGCACAGTACAGTAGCTGCTGCAGCGCATCCGCAATCCAACTGCACGTCCGGCTACCCACGCCTTGGAGCCGATCTCCCCGTATATCCCAGGTCTGGATGTCGACAAGGGCCGGATACGAGCCATCAGGGCGGCGGACCTCCCGATTCGAGCCGCACATGGTTTCGTGTGTGTGCTAATAGCAGTAGCACAGGTGAGGCGCCCCTATCTTTGCGAGCCCCGTGTGGGATGAGAAGCAGCATGTGTGCGCATCCCCGCCGATGATTGCTGGCATCAGATGCCGTGTGACGTCCGTGGTGATTGTTGATGCCGCGCCCGAATCAAGATGCATCAATTGGCGGCCTCGGACCCCGTGCTGTCGTTTCTGGGCAATTCTCCCTCCCAGAGATGGCACTGTGCTGTACATGACTGGTACTGTAATAGTACTACTCCGTACAGTATCGCTGATGGCATCCCTGCTCGAACCAAGACTCTGTTTTGGCTTTGCAAAACAAATTGGCTTGACGGTGAGAAGGCGCAGGGTTTGTGCAGGACCGGCTTCTCACATCCAAGCACGATGCACGCCGTACTCCACACATACTCAACAAGATGCGGTCCAAGCAACATCACAAAGCAGGACAGCAAAGCAATAACTTGTCTAGCTCTGCAGCTGCTTGGTTCAGCCGCACGACACACATGGTTGAGTGGTCGTTGGCAGGCCACGAAAGCAAGAAGGATTGCTGCAAGGGCCGGTTCACAAGCACCAACTTGCAGCAGAGCCGAGGGCTTGCATCCCGAGGCGTGTCGACGACTGTATGGCTTCTGCTCGGCTTGGCGCTGATTCAAGTCTGGTCGAGATGCTCTTGGGAGTCTGGAATGCCTTGTAGGGTAATATAGGACTGACTTCACCGCAACTTGTCCAGCTCAATCAAGCGTGGATATGGTGCGAGAACTCCGTGCAGGTACTGACAGGCCGGCCGACCCCTGCAGGTTCCCTGATTTCTAGATCATCTCTGGCATCTAGACGTTCGGGTTGGCTCACCGACATCCTCAAAGCAGGAGCCTGAGCCGTCTCTATCTCTTGGTGCCGGTCTCTGTGAGCACATGCAATTGGTAACGGAAATACAACGAGCTTGGGATGTTTTTTGTCGAGATGCCAGGCACCAAGCACTTTATCAGGAGTAGCCACGTGATTCGATTGTCCTCTAGATATTGATTGTACATTCTCCTTGGTATCCATCATTGCGAGAACATCAACACCTGCACCTACAAAGCTACTGCACGTACAGCACTGAATCACCCCGTCCAGACATCAATACTCCGTATTATACTCGGTACCTGGACCTGGCAATGCTCAACACCAGACTTGATGCGCGATCTCCCGTGCGGGCCATGGCAAATGAAACTGAGCTGTGGCTGTGTCTACGCTAATCGAACCTCAGAATCAGCCGCTCCGTCAGGGATCTAGAATGCGCTGCTTTGAATGAATCACCAACCGAGCCTATGAACGGCGTTTGCTTTGCTTCTCGCTACAGGCTTGGTTCAGCCGCAGAACATGCTAATAACTATAGTACCTGGCAGTCTTTTGCTATTGGATGCCAAAAAATAGCCTGTTCTTCTCAACCCCTTGCCAGAGGATTAGGAATCAAGCTGCAGCTTTGCCTTGTCGTGCAGCCACAAGTCGCAGCTGATGACTAAGTCTGCCGCAAATATAGTTGGCTTCACGTCCGTTACAAAGCGTTCAACCTCTAACGACCTCTCGAGTGAGAGTGGAATGTGCAAGGCTTTGTTTTATATATATTCTTGAAAATTGCTTCTAAACATGTCATAGCGTTGTCACCGCCAAGGCAGATATAAAAAAACCCCGTCTTGATAAGCGCTATCGGTGTCAAATCCAGCAGAGTGTAGAGCTCAGCTTACACGCGTTCACGCATGCTACACCAGGCTTTGTGTTGAGTGAAATCGACATGGAGCCGCGGGAGGAACTTCCAAATACGGCCGACAGCGCAGATTCCCGAAAGCCTGCGACATTCGAGGGACGCTTACAGTTGAAGGACTTCATGTACTCGCAGTCAGTCCGCAGAAGCCCGCGGTTTGCGGCCGCATCCGAATCGCCGTCATCTTCGGCGACCAGCGTGACGGCTCCTTCATCCTCCAACAAGCGGCGACAGTCAGCAACTCCCAGCTCATCCTCTTCGTCACCGCAGAAGAAGAAACGGGCTCGTCCCAGTTCGGGCTATGCGCCGCCTTCGACTTATGCGCACCTCCCTGAGCTTCCTGATGCTGTCGCACCCAATCTGTTGGTGTTCTTCATCGGGCTGAATCCCGGAGTAGAGACTGCTCGGAAGGGCCATGCCTACGCACACCCCTCCAATCTCTTCTGGAAGCTCCTCTACTCGAGCGGCGTGACACCCCGCCCGTGCCGTCCCGAGGAGGACCGGCAGATGCCGGAGCTGTACAGTCTCGGCTTGACCAATATTGTTTCGCGGCCAAGCCGCAACGGCGCCGAACTGAGCAAGCAGGAGATGGATGATGGAGTCTCCATCTTGGAAGAAAAGGCTCGCCAGTGGCGGCCGGAGAGCATGTGCGTTGTAGGGAAGAGCATCTGGGAGAGCATCTGGCGCGTGCGTCACGGCTCGGCTGTGGGCAAGGCTTTCAAGTACGGGTGGCAGGACGAGTCTGAGAATATGGGCGTCATTGAGGGCGAATGGGCGGGAGCCAGAGTGTTTGTCGCAACGAGCACGAGCGGCCTTGCAGCGTCCATGTCGCCGGCTGAGAAGCAGGCCGTATGGAACCAACTAGGCTCCTGGGTCAAGATGAGGAGAGCCGAGAGGGAAGCCCAGAAAGACCAGGAAAATTTTCAAGAAAAGGTTGAAGATGAGACAGGTTCAGCTTCGGAAAGTTAAGCAGCCTTTTTCTTTTGTACGAATCGTTGAAGGCTGTTATATGCTCTGCTACATGTTGTCTTGGCTATTCGGGGCGGACAATCTAGATGGATAAAAATGGCATTAACTTTATAGAGTATATCTATCCGTTTTTGATAAATCCAACTTATCTAACAGCCAAATCCCAAAGTATATAACCAAACATGCCTATCCGTACTTCAGCCATCTCTCATAATTGAAACTTTACAAGTCATCAAACCAAAGCCTTCCCCAGAAAATCCACACCCGCCGCGAGCCAATCGCATGCGCCGCGCAAATCCGTCCGCTCCACCAAAAATGACATCGTCCGCTTGAACGTCTCCCAACTCCTTCACCTACAAACCCCCATCTCCATCAAATTGCCCTCCAACAAACGGCCAATATCTCCCCCAGAGTAGAGAACAAACCATAGAATGTCGTCCATTGGCCCCCAGCTCCCACCGCAGCTAAAACGGAGCCGAGACGAGACAGACGACGAGTCAACAACGGGATCACATAAACATGCTCGCCGCGAGGGCTCTCTGCAGAATCAAGACGAGATCGAGCTCAATGACTCCGGATCAGACTCCGAAGACGACTACGCACCGCCTCGGCCGTCATCTCTACCCGCTGCCCGAACAGTAGGGCCGTCTCTCCCACCACATCTCGCCGCAAGCAACAACAACGCCGACGAAATCACCCTCTCCCATTCCGATTCAGACTCAGACACCGGTCCAGCTCCTCCCCCGAATCCCGAATCTCATTCTTCAGATTCCGACTCCGAAGACGACTTCGGCCCATCCCTCCCGTCCTCCTCCGCCCCCCGCCGCCAAATCGGGCCCTCCCTCCCCCCAAGCCTCGTCGACGACGCTCCCAAGCGCGACGACTGGATGCTCGCACCGCCGCCCTCATCGTCCACCTTCTCCGAGCGCGACACCACCCGCCTCCGCGCCCGCAAATTCTCCTCCAAGCCCAAGCCCTCATCCTCCACCGCCCCCGGCGCACCGTCAATATGGACCGAGACGCCAGAAGAGAAACTCCGGCGCCTGCAGGACTCCGTCCTCGGCCGCACCCCCTCCGCAGCGGACAGCCCATCCAGTCTCACGGAGGAACAACAAAGAAAAGCCCGGCGCGACGAAGCCCTCGCCGCAAACATCCAAGCCCAGCGCGGGAAAACCCTTCTCGAAGAACACCAAGGCAGCAAGAGAGCCTCCGCGAGCGGGAACGGGAAGCGCGACTCTGCGCAGCAGGATGAAGAGGAGGATGACCCCAGCAAGAGGGCGTTTGATAGGGAAAAGGACATGGCCGTCGGCGGCAGGATCACGGCGACGCAGAGGAGGGAGCTGATCAACAAGTCTGCGAATTTCGGGGGCAGGTTTCAGAAGGGGTCGTTTTTGTAGCGGGGGTTTGTTTTGGTATTGTGTGATGGAACTTGATGTAGGATGGTGTCTTTTACGTGAACGAGAAGCCGGATCGGTGACATTGATGGGATAGAGGAACCCATATATACAATATATAGAGATTGCATTTGCACAGGGCAGTTCAACGAGAAGCTATAAGCCCTTGAATAAAAGCGCATTTAATACGAGGTTGAACTTGATCGAATCAATCGTTGAAAATACAAGGCATACACAAGACCTGAATATACGAGATGCCAGTCACGTCTCGAAAGCAGAATCATCATGCTTCTTCACTGATGCTTTATTGATAACCTCGAGCTACCAAAAGAAGCCACTCTAGCCACCCAACTCCGCCGCTCATGTCCCATTTCACCTCCGTCTTGGACACGCTGCGAGCTCCGTGGGCAAGAAAAAAAAACCCCCAGTCCCAATGCAGGGTCAAAAAAAGCAAAAAAAGAGAGAAAAAACCATTCGTACATAGGCTCCCTCATACATAAAACCGTCGTCGCCACCCCCTACCATCCTATTTCCCATAGCTAACCGTAATTTTTAAAAAAAGAACTACCTTACCTCTGTAACCCCTTCATAAGCGTGTATATACGTTGCAATCCACTTCGACGACGTTTTGTGTACTTGCCATTGAATGGCCAAATACACGGATAAAAAAAAGGGGGGGAGAGAGAGAAAAATCAGAAATGCTGTCATAATGCGAGACAAATTCCGAACCAGGTGGATAATACGATTCGAGCTTCGTGACGGGTGTGCTCAACACATATATGTTGGAAGAGAGAGAATGCCATCGTTGCGGGATAAGCACATCGTGTGGGGACGTAAAAAGGAAACATAACAAGACTAAACGCAAGGGCGCGATCCGCTGCATCATGTAGCAGTCGTGGTTGGACGAGCACCCGCCTCTAGCTGTGACGGGGTCACCGCCTCCGTCGCATTCATCCGCGGGGGCGGCTCGACTGTCCGTCCAAAGCGGATGGCGTGTCGGACAGAAGACAGCATGGTGACGGGAGCAGATGACTGGTGAGTTGTCTCTGCGGTATTGGTTGCCGTCTGAGCCTGCTGGGCTTGTGTTGTCGCATTGAGCGCCGCTATCTGTGCCCGTCGCCGTCCGGGGAACCGCAGCAGAGAAGACTGAGTTCTCGAGTTGTTATTGTTGTTGGTATTGTTGTTGTTGTTGCTGTTGCTGCCGGTGGTGTTGCTATTGTTGTTTCGCGGCCGGAACCAGGTCGTTGATAGACCCATGGGCAGATTCATTCGGGAATTCTGGCGCGGATCGAGATTGGCAGGATTGCCAGTCGCGGCAGAATCGCCCTCGGGGTTGGGTCTGGGCTTCGGAACGTAATAGTCGGCTTTGCACAGCGGGCAGCATGCGCGGCGGCTAGTCAGCCAGGGGTCCACGCACACAGCATGGAAAGTATGGCCGCATGTCAGTCCACGGACGTCATCGTCGTCTTCGAGGGTATCGATGCAAATGGCGCAGGTGTCGCCAGATGTGTTGAGAAGCTCCGGCGGCAGAGCGGCGTTAATGTGCTCGTCGTCTTCCTCATCCTCCTCATCCTCTTCTTCTTCGGTTGTCGTTCGCTTCAAGTTGTCATGGGGCTTCACGGGCCCGTCCTCGGGTGTTTCGCCAACAACCGTAGCGTCCTTCTTATCCTGATCGTCATCAACCTTTACGGTGGTCTCCTTGGCGGGTTCGGGCTTGGTGGCGGGGGATGCAGCCTCTTCAACGGGCTGGGCCTCGGTCGAGGTACGTTCTTTCGCAGCAAGGTCGGGAATAGCTCCGTCTGCATTATGAACGCTGTTCGGGCGACTGGGCGTGCCAACTCCTCCGGATGTGGGCAGTCCTTCACGAGCTCGCTGTGAAACCCAAGTCTTGTACTTCATCATGGGGAACTTGTCGTTGACCTCATCCATGGTCATGAGTTTCTTTTCGCGTCTCCTCCGGTGAGGGCGAGGCATGTTTTCGAGCGTGATGGGCTCGCCATCTTCGTTGGTCATGCGTGCCCGGTTGCGAGCATTGTACCTAAAGCAATACTTGACGCCGACGATGATCCTGCATGTTCGTTAGACGAGGATGCTGCTGGCTGGCAGGGGTGGTTGGAGGAGATTAATTGGGGAGCAAGCGTCTAAGCCAATCCACCCAGGCGGCCGTGAATACTCACCACAAGTTTGTGAAGACGACACCAAAGCCCAGCGCAACGAAGAAGAGCAGCGGAGAGCTGGAGCCGCCGCCCTTGTTGTTGTTATTGCTGCTATTCGTGTTGGAGGGAATAGAAGTCTGCGGGCTGGTGGTGTCGGATGTTGTCGAAGAGGCAGTTGCGGTCGCAGCCCTCACGACAACGTGGGCGACAACGTTGGCGACCTGGTCGATGACAGCCATTGTTGCGGCTTTGCGGAATGGCAGGCCGTGATTACTCGACGTCTAGAATGCCGGCGAGACAGGCAGCATGGACCGTTAGACGGCGGCTGTGTTTTCTAGTCCAGAGCGAAGCAGGCTCGGAGTCGTCGGCGAGCGGATGGCGTGCACCATGCAAGGCTGAAGGCGAGCGCAGGTCTATAGGCGCTCTTTATTGGCGTCGTCTTTTTCCCCGGCCTTGTCCAGGGTGTGGTTTTCCCTTTATGAGGGCGCCGTCTGGGTCATATATAAAGGAAAAGAAGGGAAAGGAAAACCGCTCACGTCTCGCTGCGAATCAGCAGCTGCGGACGCCGAACAGAGGGATTGCGGCAAGCGATGGGCTGGTGCGCGGCTCACGACTGGCGGCAAGCAACGCGCGTGGGAGGAGGAAGAAGCCAAAGAAACGGCGAAGCAGGACAAAGCAAGAAACAGACAGATCAATTCAAAGTGCGGAGTGCAGGTGGAGCGGTCTTAAGAGGGAGGAGGCGATTCAGCACATGCACCCATCCCTCGCTAGTCGCTGGCAGCGGGTGGTACAGGTAACCTGCGGGAAGCGTGGGCCCTCTGCGAGCGACAAGGTACGGGGTACGCACCCGGGCCAGGACGCTTTCGACTGCTAGGCACCTCAACAGCAGGGGGGCTGTTCCCCCTCTCTTCGCTGCTGTCCACTGTACTGTACCCAGTATTACTACCTCTATAGGTTGCGCTTGCAGAGGGGGTGGCAGCAAACTCAATTGGGCAGTGCACTGTGTGAGGCGCTGTGACGAGACTTTGATGTTGCGCTAACGCCCTTGCTGAGGGCCTGGAGGGCGCTGGGGGTGGAACCGTTAGTGGCTGCGACGCGCTGGTTTCTGGCCGTATTACGGGGCGTGAGTTGGTGCTGCTTTTGGCGCTGTGCAAGTTTCCATTGGGCTTGTCGAGGGCCGTCGGCGTAGCAGTTGGGCCGGGGGGAGGGATTGAAGCCATCCAGACACTCTTGGGGTGCTGTATTAGTTGACATCCGCGTTGGACTGCGTGTACTGCGTGTACTGCATGTACATACTATGTACATCCGCAGCATGTGGGCTTGATGACGGCTTGAGCAGCAATACGAGTCCATGCAAGCACTACTTCGTATGTGCGCGCGGCTCGGACAATTCAAAGGCCAGCACGCGGCTATTCAGCACGGGCGTATTGCGTATTAATAAGTACTTAGTAGGTAGACGAGCTGCCTCCACGGCGGAATCGAGATGCAGAGTCGCAGCACTACCACCAAGCTGCATCGAGCCTCTACTTACAGTACCGTACAGGAATTCCATTTCCACGGGCACAATCGTCAAATACATGTACTACAGTACGCTACCTCATATACCGTATCGAGTCAGAACCAACAGCTCGTTTCCCGTAGCTGTGGCGCCACTACCGACGGCAGGGGCGAAAAAAAGCAACAAGAGCTAGTATAGCTGGAGCTGAAAAAAAAAAAAAAGAAACGAAACCTGGAAATGAAATTGAAGGAGAATGAAAACAAAAAAAGGGCGCACTCATTAGCCCGCAGCAAGCTTGAAACCAAGGCAACACGCAGCCAACGGATTTGATTGTCTCACAACATGGCCGCAAATAGCAACAGCAGTTGTCCCGACTGGCATGCAACAATTCAGAATACAAGTATCACCACAATTACGCCGTGCCGTGTGTATTGGTAACCTCGCAGCTGGTTGATTGACCCGAATTCCAGCCCATGTGCGCCGCCTTGCGTATTGCGTATTGCGTACCGCCATAGCCTCCCAAATGTCTTCTTCTTCTTCTTCTTCTTCTTCGTCTTCTTCCTCCCTACCCATGTTACCCGGGCATGTGGATCTCGAGCACCAATTCTTCCAGTAGTCTAAACGGACGTCCCAGACAAGAGCCTCTGGTGGTTGTGCCATCCACCGTCTGGCCGACGACGGCACCGATCACCGTCACGGCCTCGGCTTCCGCCACGGCGGGTCGAAGAGTTCCGGCGCTGTGAGCCACGCCGTCCAGCCCTTTTTTTTTTTTTTCTTGCTTTAACTGTACTATGTAGATGCCATCCGTTTGATTCGTAATGGACATGCGCCCAAGCTACGGCTGACACGGCACCACTTGGACCCAATGGGCGGCCGCTGTGCTAGTGCTGCCGTTGGAATCAACCGCTCTGGATGGATGGATGTCTGGGCGTGAGAACAAGAAAAAGAAGCCACAGAATAAATTGATAACAGCAATGAAAAAAGAACCGAGTTCTGGCGTTGGGAGAGCAAGTTTCCAACCAAAGTCTATTTTTGAACTCGCTCAAACGTCTAGACCCGTGCCGTGCCTCGCTCTCGGCGACATTATCCCCAAAAATTTGAGACACTCATTGTTTGCAGTCAGTTTTTTTTCCCTCTTCTTTTTCTCTCACATCCCACTCGCATGCCTCCGCAACTGACCCCAAGCCGGGTCTGGCCTGGTCCGTCTCTTCGCCCTGCTTAGTTGGAGAAGGGCGCCAGGATGCTTTCGGCTTCGTGCCATTCCCGGGTGGCGATCATGGCTGGCCAACAGAACTGCGACTCTCCTGCGTAAGCGTCCCTCCCCAGATCGGACTGGGAAAAAAAAAAAACTGTTCTCTGCGAGGGCGGCAATTGCGCGAGGCGCCGGGTTCAGCGCGGGTTTTTCGTTTGCTGTCCATGTGATGCCCGTTATGCGTGTTCGTTATGCGTGTTTCCATCTCATGTTTGCGAAAAGAACGTTCACATGCGGCCTTGTGGTGCGACAGGCGGGGCTGATCTGAGGACATGGATCATGATGAAATGTTAACCTTTGACTTGCGTCGGGTATCTGGATCAGGTATCCCCCGCTCCCAGTCGACTGCTTATTCCTCAGAGGGCGCGCACATCGCCGGCGTAGAGTGACATTGCTCCCGTCACTACCGAGCGTACCGTGACATCCTGAGCGTTTGAGGCTCTGGAGTGCGTTTGAGTGCTGGAGGGAATTTGTAATGTTTCTGCAATTAGCATCAATTCGTGCGAGTGCTGCAGAGTGCTCCGTGCTTCCAGCTTGGGCCGTCGACAATGTCTCGCTGATACACGAAGCACATACCATAATAGTATGTAGTACTCCTACACATAAGCTTTGAAGCCGTCAAGATCCGCCGTCAAGCCGAAATGGCAATCGTTCCATCGCCTTCAACTTTCCGCGAGCGGCACCGGCCTCATTCGCTTCCCTGAGCCAAAGCAACAGCACCAGTTGCCTTGAGCGGGTTAGCTGCTGATTGAATGGATTGGATGGGACTTTGTTGGTGCCTTCTTCCAAAGGGGGGGTGTTAACAGTGCGTATCTCTCCGCCGACACTGTCTCCGATCCAGCGGAGCTTCCAACGAACGAGCATTATCGCTCGTGCCCTGAATAGACGGAGATGGATCGCTCTGCATGACGACAGCTCTGGGTGTCGCGGCCGTAAATCCGTCGATGCTCAGCCTCATGGCCTCTGCGATTCGGACTTTGGAAAGTGGAATTGCATCTGTCAGCGGAGAGGGACGCGAGGCTCAGTTTCATCCTCGTCGGATCAGTGCTGGGTTAGTTGGTCCGACAGCATCTCTAACACGCACAAGCACACGCACACGCACATACTATGTGCAACTATGTATTACGCAGCTCGATCCTACGCACGGCCGTTTCGGCCCTCCCGTCGTCATCCGAGCGTTTTCTGCCAGGTACCGTTATTGAAACAAAAGTCAACGACCGTGCTCGTCCGTCTATACGATATCAACAAATATAGATACAAAGTACTCCATACCAAGTAGTAGTAGCAAAAGCCAACATGAACCGGCAACTCTCTCCATCCACTCGTATCCGCACATCTGCCCTTAGTCGTTGCTCTCTCTGCTGACATCATGATAGCCTGACTGGGAAGCGGTGCCTGAGAATCGCCGCCTGTCTGACCTCTTGATCCTCGTCAATCTCATCCCGCCTGCATCCACCAGAAGCTAAACAGGGCATCATCCTACTGCTGCTCCGCCTCAATTGCGGCAGAATGATGGACGAATCTCGACAAAGGATCGAAGAATGGCCCAATCCTCCCACACACATGACCTCTTGCTCTTTTTTTCTTCTCCACGGATACTCACAATGAGGCAGGGAATGTTATATAATCATGCTCACTCTGGCTCACACTCACTCACTCACTCGATCCAGCACACCACTCTCACAACTAGACCGTGATGGCCATCAAATCTCTTCATTCTCGAATCATCCCGTGTAATACCCGAATCGGACTCCGGAGTAACTCTACCTATACAACATCTTTCTAGATCTTGGCCATTCCACGTCCGCAAGAGGGCTGTGCTCTGCTCTCCATACATACAAATCAAAAGATGCATTTTAATTGGAGCCGATAAACCCCCCCGCGTAACTCTTCTGTGGGCTACCCCAATGGGCCCTTTTAGCCGCCAGCGTTGTTTTTCTTCCACTCTCCATCTTTCTTTGACGTTTTTTTCATGGATTTTTTTTTTTCGGCGCCCACTGTTCATTGTTTTTTTGATTTCTTGCTTGATGGAGCGATGAGACTAATGCGCAACAATGGAGCCGGTGGCATGACCACGGACAAACTCCATGCAACTCCAAGACTCGCGGGTTTAGTCATGCTGCACCCAATCGCCGATGCCAATTTTTCTTTGCCCTCTCGCTCTCATGTCTTCTTCTAGCAATAAGTACTTGTACGTGTATTCTTCTTTTGCACAATTGTGGGTCATTACGCGGCTTTGCCAAGCGGTGTCACATCCCCTTGCGTTTTGTCCAAGCATCTTTTTGATGCTGAAAAATCAATGGTTTGCTGCAGGCTGCAAGCCATCTATCCCGCTTTGGCTCACCGCAGACAAATCAATCGCGCAGTTAAGAAATGGAACCGTACTGTAATCCTTAGGTCTCTGCGCTGCGACTTTTTCTCCACGAAAAAAAAAAAAAAAAAAAAAAAAAGTGTTATGGGTATTGCTCCGAGAAATAGGCCGCTTGAAGAACCAACCATTCCTTCGTATGTCGTCGTACTGTATACTGTAGTAGCAAGCCACTGCGGTAAATCGCTTCTTACATCATTTATATTTCATCTACGGTAATCCCATATCAATGCCTCCCAACAGCTAGACTTCATGACCAACAAAATACCATGTGGAAAAGTCAAACCGCTTCGGATCTCTCGGGTGTCTTCCAACCACCATACCAGTGACATCCCTCTGTGGATTGAAACCATATTTCTGTCGAATCTTGAGATATTGAATTCTGTATTGTGGACTCGAGCAGTGCGCCTTGTCTCCATTGCACAAGCTTTCAGGTCCCATGTCAGAAGCCATTGTCAGGGCGTTGCGGTGCCTGTTCCGTGGCGTCGTCTTGGGCTTGCAAGCCACAATGGCACGGAACAATTTTGATGCTGAAAACGGACATTCCGAAACGCCGGGGCGCTTACTGAGGCTTTGTGGATGAAGTTTATTGGGATGCTGGGTAGGTAGTTATGTTGTATCGCGAGTAGCATTGCTCCAGGCAAGTAGCATTTGTATTACAGGTAATGTCTGTATTGTATGCTAACTGAAGGCGTAGAGTAGAGTATATTAAAAGTAGTCATTGCTTGTTCTTTGTAGAGACCAAAAAGAGATCCAAAAATATTAAAACCAAAAAGCAGGGCAAGTCGATAACAGCTCCCTAGTGGTATCATCAATAGGCATCATCAGCCATATCCAACGCCTCCCCACATATCACAACAAAAACGCACACAGGCACTTCACCGAAAATCATCTTATGCAAAAAGGACACTTCAGAAGTACCGAACAAATCATGTCCATTCTCAAGGCCTCCTAGAGTGCCAGATGATTTAAAACGAAGCGAGTAGAAAACCTAAATGACAGGAATATGAAACCTCCCAGGTATTTCCATTTTGTATGATCCCCCCATTCCGTAAATGCCAAACCGTAAATAAAACCCACGGGATTGCTAGATCGTGCTAGGCCCCTTATCGAAAATGCATCAAAACCAAATCAAACGACGTGTTGTGTGTAAAAAAGGGGAAAGAAAGTGAAAAAAAGAAAAAAGAACGGAGGAACGGATTCGAGATGTGAAACAGGAGGTCAAGTTGTCAAATGAAAAGAAACCAGTGTCCCCCAACAGCCACATAAGATACCATCCAAACCAAGTCCCTTCAACGTGCACTTAGTGTTGGCCGAAAGCCCAGTTGCGTCTAGCGACGATAGGCAGGATCGGCGTCACCGTTGGACGGTTGTCGATGATCTCGACGCTGGAGCTGGAGCTCAGCGAGATCGAGATCGGTGCCTCAGCAGCGCTGTCGCTCAGCAGAGTGGCAGCAGGCGCGTGTCTCGTAACGGTCACGACGACGGTGGCAGTGGAGGGCTGAACCCTGCTGGTGCTGGTCGAAGTGCTTGTCGTAGTGGTAGTGGTGGTGGTTGTCGAGGTTGAAGGCGAACTGGCAACCGGGGAATGCAGGGTGACAGTCTTGGTGACGGTCGAGCCAGGCTGCACGGTTGACGGTCCCTGGTCGACAGTCACTGTATCGTAGACTGTCTTCCAGGCAGTTGTCGCCGTGGTGACGAGGAGAGTGACAGTGGACGGAGCGTTGTCCTCCCTGCCAGCTGCCGTGGTGGGTGCCACCTTGGGAGGCTGAGGAGCAGCTGAAGTAGAAGTGACGGGAGCTGCGCTTGGGCCATCGCTGGCACCGTTGGCATCAATGTTGACCTCGAAGTTGCTCGTCATCTGGGATTTGATGGCTTTGAAATAAATGTTCTGATTCTCGATCCACTCGCTCAAGAGGTTGGCGTGTTGGGTAGACGAGTCGCTGTTCGTGATCTTGATGTCGATGGTGCTGGCATAGCTCTCATTTCTGGAGATGGCATCCATGGTGAAGCCGTGGGGATCCTTCTCTCCGCGCATAAAGGTGCCAGCCCATGGGTAGAGGCCGTTGGTGGTGGCCTGGGAGTTGATGTGATCGGCGTTCAGATCAGGCCAGTCCCAATACCAGTAAATGGTGTAGATGGAGCCGGGCTTGAGGTCGCTAGGCAGCTGAAGGGTGGACTGGCATCCAAGCTCAAGGTCATGGATAGCTCCCTCAGGGGCGAGTTTGGCTGCTCGCTCAGTGCTGATGGGGCCCGGGTTTGGCTGGTAACACTGGCCGTCGTCGTAGTTGCGCGTGGCCAGGAGAACGCCACGACGGTCGCCGCCAGTGCCCTTCTTGTTCCAAACAAGATGGACGTCGAAGAGACGCTCGTTCTCCTTGGGCTGGCTGGTGCCGTAGAGGAAGACGGTGCCGCGGTTCAGGGGTTTCTTGGGCTGATTCTGGGGAAGAGTGGTGTGACCGTTCTCAAGATGGATGATGGCTATGTGGTCGCCCGGTGCGGCTTCCAACATAGGGAATTGAGGGTTCTCATCCAACTTGTACTTGTTCAGCACCTCTTCACCAGAATAGGCACTTTGACCAGCCGCTGGGAGAATCCACTGAGGGATGGAGTCCTGGAAGGCAGGGTCAGTAGAGTTGCGAGGAACCCAGCCGCGAGCGTATCCCTCGGCTCCAATCATGGTGCCATTGGGGGCGACCTTGTAGGCACGCTCAATCCAGGAGTGACCGCTGGCGACGGTGGCGAGAGTCGCAACCATCGCCGTCTTGAGGCTGATGTGGGGTTTGGAAGCCATCCTCATGGCTGGAACGCGTCTCGTGGAAGATGCTGGTTGTTGCGGACTGGCGACGAGAGTGTTGTTTTGCGTTGTCGAAGTGGTAAAGACTGAGTCTCAGGGCGATATCAAGGAACGGATGCTTCTTGATCTCGGTAGGAGAAAAGCTGAACCAATATACGATCGTGAAGGTGACTCTCGCTCTTGTTTCAGGTTTTGTTTTTGTTTTTGTTTTGGGGGGGGGGGGAAAAGGAGAAGAGAGAAGAGAGAGCGAGAAGAAGTGGAAATATGGGTTGCCAGGTGGCAGACTGGGTAGGGAGGCTGCCTATTCGCTGCGTTCGACGGACTGACGAGCAACTGGTGAACAGCTGTTGGGGGTTTCCTGGCACTTTTTTTTTTTTCTTTCTTAGTGACCGACTTTTGCTGAGCGTAGTGCTGTCGAAATAGTTGTTCCCAGTTTGCCGTTTTTGTGCCCCTAGGTCCTCTATAAATACAGTCGGATATGTAAAAGTCGAGTGTCGTGGTCGATGTAGGTTCGCAACTTGAGGATATTCAGGAGGAGAGTGAATCACGTCCAGCGCCGATCAACCCCTGTGAATTAAGGAAAAGTAGAAAAGAAAATGCAGTTGAGAGAGTTGTAATTATTTCCAGAGAGAGGAATAAGGAAATGACAAATGAAATGACAAAAGAGAAAAGAAAAGGAAACAGTTGTCTTCTCTTCACCTTGCCATCATCGATGCCGTCTCATCCGTGGAACAATCAGAAGCTGTAACAATCACCCACACACTCTTGGCAAACCGGCACAGTTATAAAACGGGAAGTGCCGGCAATCAAGGCGCAAAAGTTACCTGGACGACAGACAAAGAGAGAGCGAGAGAGAGAGTAAGAAAGCATAAGACATGACGGAATCAAGAGTCACCACGAGGCACTATTCATCATGGCAGAGGGACCACAAGCCATTTTTAGCTGAGGCATGTTACCGTGCCAGCGGGCTTCAACGGCAACCTATCGACGGCAGGGCAGCAAGCAAACGCACGGCAACAAAGCGGTCGCTGCAGCGGTCGGCCAGAGGAGGAGGCCGTGACATGAGACAGACGCTGGACCATTCATTTGGGCACCGGTTTGTACGGCACCAGCGCGGCGGCTGGCGAAATGAGGCCACGCAACAGCCCACGACAGCCCACGACATGACACGACACGGGCGAGCAGAGCACACGGAGAGGCTGCAATATCGAGCAGTTCTGTGTAGTACAATCCGGGCCTCGTTTCAGCAGCCAAGGGTCAGCGTCGACATGATAGGCTGGGACAAGCGGCGCGGCTTGCGGCCGATCTAGCAAAACGAGAGCATCAAGTACCGCCCTGGTTCTTCTGCACAAGAAATATCCAGCCGGGATACCTGCCGATACCCGCGAACCCATGGAATCCATCTTCGGTCGCAGATTGCGCGCAGCTCATTGCATGCATTGGCGGCGTCGCACTGAACAACTGAACAACCCGGTACGCGGCAAGACGTCCAGCGGATTAGGCGCCACGCAGAGTTGACGTGTCTGGAAATGAAGCTGAAGGAAAAGCACCCGCTAGCAGGCAAACGACTGGCTGTCATTCGTCGCCTCTGCCGACAGCTAAACGCGCCTCTTTTGGTCGCATTGTTTGATCTGCTTTTGATCTGCTTTTGATCTACTTTTAGGGCTGTGCAACGGGAACTTTTAATAGTCTTTGTGGCTGTTGGTTCAGGTCACGGGATTCCATTGTATGTATTGCAGCCGCATGGTGTAACATTCGACCTAAACAACGATGGGTTGCTACCTATTTGTATGCAATGTATCATAACTAGTTACTTTATTGATATAAATATATTTTCCAACGCCATAGAGAGCAGCGGCAGTAAAGAATGTAGCGATAGTGCTCCGTAGATGAAGTTGCGTTCCACTACCCAACCTCGTCATGTCTACACTACCAGCACGCAGAAAATCACATTGTAACGACAACACACCGTCTGTGAAACCGTAATCAATCGATGAAAAGCCGAGATTCCGACATCTGCCCACACACCGGTCCTCCTTGGCCCAGTTTCATTTCCCTGTCCGTCTCACGGGCGCTTAAATTGCGCCTCCATCCATGCCCTCAGTCATACAGCGTAACATCCCGCGTAGCCGCTCCCGCACCTTTTCCAACATCCATAGATGAGGTAGAAGATCCAGGGATAGCTCCAACATGGGTACTCCATATAGCTTGCCGCAAAACTACCTGGTAGCTTCCTCAATGCTTACATTAATATATCTGCCATGTGTTAACTGACCTGTATATTATAAACCCCGTTATCAACTATCAAGTAGTTAAGTATTGAGTAAGCCATTCTTTAACCTCTTTTCTTGCTTTGGAGAGTAATCTCTTCGTTCCATCAAGACCCTTTCTGTTCGGGCTCGCACCTTTCTCGAGCAGCAGCTGAAGTACCCCAATTACATGCTCTGACGAGTTGCCATTGGTATTCCTAACTGCCTGGAAAAGGAGGTTCCTACCATACCTCCCTTTCAAATTCCTTACACCGGGATGCTTCTCAGAAAATATTCGGAAAAACTCCGTGTTTCCATAATATACTGCAGAAGAAAGTATCATATTTTTGACTTGCTTGGCTTTTTGAGGAGGATGAGTAATCTTGTCGAGAAACAGCTGGACTACCTCCTTATAGCCATTCTTCACTGCAAGGTGAATAGCTGTGTACCCCTCTCTAGCTTCATGTACAGTGTAATCGGCGCCGTTGTCTAAAAGTAGCTGAACAATACCTAGAAACGGCATTTCGGCAGCAACCATAAGAGGCGTTGAAGTATTATAATCTGCTATATTGACGTCAGCGCCACTTCTTGTAAGTATTCGGACTGCACTTTCATGGCCTCCTATTGTCGCAAGAAACGTTGGAGTATCGCCGTCCTTGTCTGTTGTATTTGGATCGGCACCTTCGTCAAGAAATAGCTGGACTGTGTCTTCAAATCCATTCAATGCGGCGTAAAGAAGCCCCTCGTTCCTGCTATTTTCCGAGTTCAGATCTGAATTATCCAGCAACTTCCGTGCCAGCTTGGTAGCTCCAAAATACCCAGCTAGGCCAAGCTCTGTCATGTACAGTGGCAGCCATAGCCAGTCGTTACTGAGATATTTGCTTTTGTGTATGAGACACATGACTTGAGCTGCAGCCTGAGCTTTTCGGTTATTTGCAAGGAACTCTTGCATCAATCGACTAGATGTATTCGATTCACGTGCATGGTGTCCCCAGTTCACAGCTGCATAGGAATAAAGAGGATTTGACTGTAGCCGCTTCTCGATCTCCAGACTATATATCCCATCTTCGCTTACACCGTTCTCAAAGGTGTCAAATGAGAGATATACAGCACAAACATTTGCGATTCTCTCTTCTGCTTTAGGAAACCACTGTTCCCGCGTTCGAAGAAAGTATTCTTGTGCTGTGTAGTGAACTAATCGGATGACTTGACTCCCTTCGTCAACGGTGACCAATCCACAACAGACCGAGACGATGAGATCAATCTCTGGTATGCTTTCATTGTCGAAGATTCGTGGAATATTTCCGCTTTCTATCTCACAGCCTAATGCAAGAGCATGCTGAAACTCTATCATTGTAAGCTGTCTCTTTGCATAGCTTATCCAGAGCAGGGTTTGCTCTGCTAGTCGGCGGAAGCCATTCTTCTGGGACTTGATTCGCTCCACCGTATCATCGTAAGCCGCGTGGAGTATTTCGGCTTTCTGATCTTTCTGTCCTTGAAGTCTGAGCCGCTCCAGTGCCTGTCTCATTTCTTTCGGTGTGACTTTGTCCTCCAGTGAGCCGAGGTAAAGCTGTGCTAAGAGAAACCTAGACAACTATTAGCGTGAGCGCAGTTTGGCTGGGTCACCGAGTGTGAACCTAATACGAACATTCCTTGAACATTTGCTGAAATTTCCGTCTTAATCTGCTCCCGAAGCTCGGTATTATGCTGGACAAAAGCCGGAAGTTGGGATATATGGCCATCGATGTATTTGCATACATCGTCTTGACTAGCAACAACATCTATGGATTGCGACTCATTGAACAACTTCTCGATGTCTAAAATCGGCCGCGAAGTTGCAAAAATATTAACCTCGGCCATGGCTTGGAGATCAAAAAGCCTAGAGAGGAATAAAGATCGCTCTGCAGGCTGGCATTCATCCAGTGCATCGATCGCGAAAAAGACTCTGGAGTATATACTGCCCACAGACTGAAGAATGGTTGAGATCTCCTCCAAAGATGGCCGGTTGCTGACTCCATGCCTTTTATACATAGTCTTCACAACCTCTGGCAAGGACGGCTGATAAGCACAAAGCTGCTTAAGAAGACTTGCCATTAATCTCACAGCCGTTTGCTCATCTTGGCGTTTGAAGTTGCAATAATGATATGCAACACCAATGGTTAGATCATCCAGGGACCTGGTATGCAAATTGTCAATGACAATTGCTGTGAGAATAGTCTTTCCAGCCCCAGGTATACCTGGACAGAACAGCTTTTGCTTACTCGTTGACAGCCAATCTTGGTATTCTTTGGAGTCCAAAAACCACAGCCCAGTGCCTTCCTGGCGTCTGGAGATGTAGTCGCTGTGCTGGCTTCTATCATTAGAGTCGCTTAACCACTCCAGAATCTTGCAGTCTTCTTCTGAGTGTAACTGCAATCGTATATCTTGAACGTCCGTTTTAATTCCCATTGTCGTGTCCAAAACTAGAAAAAGCATTATTAACCCGTCTGGTTTGTTGAGAATTCGAGGACGAAAATGACTAACTTTTATCAAGGACTTCGCTGAGTCTTTGCTCAGCTTCAACCTTGCTTGGGTGAAGCTGACGGATCAGGTCTTTCGCATATGCAGCTGCTGTCATTGCTGCATAACCTTGCCATTCTTTGTTCTTATGTGAGTCGGAGTAATCACATATCCCACGGATGACCAGACAGGGGAAATGGTTCATCAAGCCTGCTGCTTCCATCTCAAAGCATAGCACATCTCTTTCTGCTGATAGCTTATCTCGAATAGAGGCGTCCTTCATCAACTGATTTGCAGAGGCTATGAGCCCGTAGTGAATTACAAGGTCATCCTCTTCGTATTCGATTCTCTCGCAGCGTATTATCAAGTTAGATTCGTCTTGAACACATGCTGAAGCGCATCCTCCAGGCTTATGTATCGCGTCAGAACGAAAGAGCCTGTCACTGGCTGCCGGCGGTTGCCCAAACTCTCTCTTCAATCTTTTATTTTTCTTCAGGACATCAAGAATTTCTTCTTTCAGTTGGTGGCCTTTTCGTCTGTACTGCGTTTCGAGAGCAGCTACTGCCGTTCGAAGTACAGTTGGGGGCTTGTTTAGAAACCCGGTGTATCGAAACGATTCCCCTTGAATCGTCTTCCCGAAGTCATATTGGAAAACGCCGCCATCATTAGCCGAGGCCGCGCTGACCACGATGTCCCCGAGGCGAATATCGTGTTTCTCACTTGGTGCGCCGCCACCAATGCCGACCATCAGACCAATCCTGATATTGGGAAAGCTACTCAGCAGGTTGGTTGCTATATTGGCCGCTGAGGCTATCCCGTACTCGTCGCGAGGAAGGACCGTGATTACAACGTTGTGCTTTCCGATAGATCCCAAGGTATAGTGGTTGGAATCAGTTGGTGGTATGCCCTCTGGAGCTTGGTGCTCCTCGTCGAGAAACTCTTCTGCGGCGATCTGCTCTGTACTTAGAGCGCAGATCCAGCCTATGGTGTAATTGTTACGATTGGACATGGTGGATAGTGTTTTGGATCGGAGTATGTTGAAGAAGACGTCGTAGAAAGAAAGATGGAGAGACTTGCATACGTGTTAAGCAAATATTAGGCATCAATTGTGCCTAATATAAACGAGGCTGTAGCTGCTACACACCATTATAGGTGATTACATGCTAGGTAGAAGCTACTTTTTGCATGCCTCTTTATCCCATGCTAATCTATGCCAGTATATGTATCTTAGCTTCTTGTAATGTATTGTGCATCTGTTTTATTTTATTCTATTTTATTTAATTAATTAATTTTTTTTATTTATTTAAATTTTTTTAGCCATATGTTCTATTCCTTGAGATTGATCAGGGGGTATTCTCTGTTTCGCGGTAGCTACATCAGCGGGTAACAATAGTTGAAACCGGGCTGTTGCGTTATCGCATCATTCCATGCGTTTCTCTTAAAACACAGCCCGTGGTGCAGACTGCACAGACTCGAGTACTCATGTTTCTCCCACTGCTCAAAGTCACAATCGTCTTCCATCTTAACAACCTATATCTCTTTGCGTTTATAGGGTAGATTAGTACATATACCTAGAGTAGATACAGTAGATACAATAGAGTGCATAGAGTAGGTAGAGTGGATGGAACAGATATGAGCAAGGCTGCCATACCTCTTTCTTGAGTCTAATTGCTGTTGCTGTCTTGCTCCTGAGGCGCGCGACATGTTGCGGGTAGAAAGAATTCCACCTCAGGCCCTTAGAATATTTTCCCCTCCTTCAAACTCAACATCATCCGACGCCCGACATGATCGCCACACTCACTCCATATATTATACAGTTGGCGACAATTGACCAGTGTCTCGACAGACTTTGTTGAGGTTTTGGGGAGAGGCCGCGGCGGCGTTTCTGCAAGCGGTGAACGTGGATGTATGTTCCCTCTTTGGTTATGACTCCATAGTCATGGACTGTACAAAAAGAGGAGCTAAAGAGATCATAGGCTGAGGAGAGAAATTTCCAGGTGGGAGTCAACTTATGCTAAAGATTGATGGATGTTTCTTTGTTGCTGTTGGGCCACAGAGGCGGCCAGGCTGCAGATGATGGTGGCTCGGGAAATGGCCGTGGCGGCGAAGGTACGATTCTCTTGATTAAAAATGCAAAGAGGTGAACTGACACGATTAGAGGCCGTGGCGATGTTGGTGGCTGCTGTCGGGGAAAAGGGGTGGCAACCGTATGCTTTTTGTCTCCATGGAAGTGATATCTGGTTGGGGGGGTTGTCTTCATCCCCCCCCCCCCCCCCTCTTTGGTCGGCTATTTTTGACAGAATAATTCGATATGATGCATTGCGTGTGACTGAGAAACTTGGTCTTTGGCAGGATAGCTAACACAAAGCTGCAAGAGAAAAAGTGCCTCGCCACGCCATACAGACCCTGTAACTCCAAAGCACGATACTCTATTTCTGATTCATTCAACGGGCTCTTCCAAAAGAAGTTCGTCACCAAAGCCAATCAGATTGCCACTTCATGGAGATTCGTTTGTGTCACTCAACATTGCGAATTCTCCGCATCGCTCCCGTCAACTTCGCCCAACCCATTGCACGAGAAGTCCATGAAACACACGAAAGCTGGTTCATCCATCACCACGCCAGTCATGTTCAGCCCAACGTGTCTTCTTCCGGGCCAGAGTCCCACTCTGAGAGTGCCTATGTTCCCTGATGTTCTATCTCGTAAGAAGCGATATTACCATCTTCACACTTCTAGAGCTATCACTTATCCAGCTTCGTTCTCTCTCCGTGTCCTCATTTCACACGTCCTTGCTGTAGAGTTTCTGCTTCAGATAATGTAATTGAATCGATATTAGATTCCCAAGACTACCTCTGAACAATCACTAATCTTGGACAATATATACATGTAGTCAGGCTCGTTCCTGCATATGATCTACCAACAGCGCCGAATAGGGGCTCACTCATGATCTCTCAAAATCCCATACCCCTATTCCGGTTAAACAACCGAGGCACATAGCTTTTTATACATTCCAACCAACCAATCATCTCGATTTTCCTCAGCAAGTTGTAATTCGTCTCTCTTCATCCTCACACAGAAGTAGCCGACAGTGGCTTAGTCGCAAGCAGACCGGTGACCTTGTAAAACATGTCTTCGATAGAAGCTCCGGCAAAGGCTGGGGCAGCATCGAAAATGTCTGCCAGGTATTGTTGGGGTATAATGTTGGTCTGGACATCGTCGTCCTCCATCTCCACGTCCTCGTCCGCGTTCTGAGCCTCCTCCATCTCATCATCGCTTTCAGCGTCTCCGCTGAGGATGATGGCCAATTTGTTATCAGCTTCTTGAGAAGCATTATCCAGTCGCAAATCTTGAAGGGGCTGAGCAGCCAGGATGGTTGAGGCATTGGAGCCCTCGGTGATGGTCCAGACCTGGGCGACATCATCAAGCGCGACAAAACCACTAGTACCGGGCACTGAAATTAGGCTCACGATCCGATGGGGTGTGTTGCGAACGATGAGAGGCTCAGGCTCGCTGGGGTGGAAGACTCCGATGCTGGAAGTATTTCCGAGAGGAAGGGTGACGGCGAAATGGCCGGATTCCGAGTCAACAGCAAGCTGTAGCAGCTCGTCGGCAGCGGAAGCCTTAGGCACAACAATTCCATACCGTAAATCGTCGCCCACAACATCATAGACATGCAGCTCTTCGGAAAGCACAATCACATACTGTGACAGGATTCGCAATGAGTGCAGCTGTCCCTTCCAGAGACCCTCCAGAATCTTGACAACTTCGCCAGAGGCCGCGTTGATAACATAGACGGCTCCCATGTCGACAGCGCCAAATGCTGCAAACAAAGTAGAACCGTCTTCCGAAAATGCAATGCGGGCTTGGGCCTGCACAGGAGCAGACGCATCACTGGGAATGTCTGTGATGGTATCTCGGCCAAGTCCATCGCCAATGGGAATTATTCGGGAGCATACCCAAGTGAACTCCACGTTGGCATCTGTCTTTCGTGAACCTTCTTGCTGGCGAGCCTTTGGTCGCCATAGACGAACAATGCCGTCTCCAGCAATAGTAGCAAAGCAAGTCGAGGCATTGTTTGATGCAAGATCGAGGACGGTCTCGGGATGGCTCGATGTATGCGGCGCATTAATCCTGGATACAAGGGCGATTGAGTTGCCATCGCCGTTGACCTGCCAAAACTTGAGGTATGATTCGTGCCTCTCCTTGAGGAACTGGTCGCTAACGTCGCCACTAACGGTTCCAACATCTCTATTCGAAGGAATCCAGTCATCGACGCTGGCCAGCCACTTTCCATCCGCAGAAAATGCAATGTGGGTGACGACAGGCTCCTCGATAGCGTAACCCTTGTTTGTCAAGTTGACGTCTGTAGGTTGCGTCCGAGCCAACGCCTGCTTGGAAATGCTCGTAAAGGTTTCAAGGTCGAAAGATTGCAACAGAGGGGCCGAGAAGTCCCCCGTCATCGTTGCCTGGCGGCCGTTGCCGACACAGACGTGAAGTTTGGAGGGCTCAGTTGCCTTGATAGCAGCTGGTATGGGCCGTCGCACTTTATCTGCCACTGACCAAACACGCTGGACGAGCAAGTCTTTGGGTGTTGAAGCTTCGACGGCGGCGGATTGAATGCCAGATACATATGTGGTAGGCTTCAGTTCAGCGGTGGATAAAACCATCGTTGAGTTGTCATCAAGATGCACAACGTAGGATGATCCACTGGTAGAAACAACAATGTTTTCTACGCTCCCTGACAGGTGCGGCAGGAACTCCTTTTTGGCTGTATCCATCTGCCACAGCACAAGGACGTTTTCGGATCCTCCCGAGATCATGTAGTTACCTAGTAGAGAAAGTTAGTCAAAGAAAGGAGAGAGAATCAAATGCGAGAAACCTACCGTCTCGAGACCATTTGAGAGCATGGACTGCCTTTCGATGCCAGTGGAACTTCTGGGCTTGGATGCCCTCTTTGGATGGGTTGGATTTTCCAAGTGATTGGCTTCGAGAAAGGGCATCATGATAGAGATAGATGGCTCCTCGTGCACCGCCGACAATAACGTCTACCACGTTATCAGAGTCGCGTCGTCCTTTGGACCCGCTAAGGGCAGAAGCTGGATAAACTCTGAAATCGAGAGTGGTGATGATATCAGGCACGTCGAATGAAAAGAAGTCGTATTTCAGCTGTTCGAAACCGGCCGACTGCTCGTGTGAAGCCACACCAAGGAATAGCGAGTCGTTGAGAGCACCAACCAAGACAAGACCATCTTGGCTAGACTCAATTAAGTGCAGGCCATCGCTCGGCTTCTTGGTGCTCAAAATATTCTTTGATAGTGGACATGAGAGAATATCGCCTCCATATGCGATCAATTCCGTCCGATTTGATTTGGCCGATTCAACCGCCACGACAACATCGGCCTTTCCGCCCGAAACCTCCATCGAGGTCACCGTGATTGCATGAGCCGTACTTGTCACCGTCTGGAAGCTCTGGTGTGTCTCGGTAGTCTCCGTCCAATTCACATGGTAGATGTGACCGTCTGAGCAGGCAACCCAGAGATATTCAGGGTTCTGAATGGACAGTTTGGTCGCAACAATGTTTGCAGGGGACGTGCCCTTTGACGAAGAAGCATCGACGGCGCCAATCGGGATTCGTCTCAAGAGTAGAGAGTCGCTGGCTGTGTACACTTGAACGGAGGTATTGTACGTCAAGATTAGGTATCTAAATGACATGAGAATGGCTCTGCTTCTGATAGAAAAACGAATTGGCCTCTTACTGGTCATCCTGAGTAAGGATGGGATCAATGTCGAGCATTCTACCACCCATGGGCTTGGAGATTCTCCAACCAGTTTCTCCATCAAAGGAACGGCTGACAAGGTCCTCGCCGCCGTTGCCCTTTGGCTTCAACAAGGTTCCATTCTCGGATTCGAAGTCTCCATCATCACCTGGAGATTCTGCCTGTTCGTCGTCCTCATCGCCTTGCTGCGGCCTTGATCGCTTCGATCGCGTATCGGCCTCGTTCAGAGGTCTCTTTCTCTTCTTGGTCGATTCATCCTGGGGCCTAGAGAGCTTGCTACCCGCCATTTTGGCAGAGATCCCGGAGAATGGCGCTGTGAGGAAATTGGGGAGGAATGGCATCGAGGCGACAGCACCCAGTTGCTGGCATAAAATGCTAGGATCAATGCGCCGCAGAAATTTTGGTGCCGCCATGAACTTTTTCCACTATCAGCGATAAGATAAGCAGCCGGCGGCAAAAATTCGGCAGCATAATCTTTTCAGCCATCCGCGTCGCTTTCGCAGCTAAACTCTTTCACGCTGCCAAGTTCCTACTCGACTACTCAAAACCACAATCGCCATCGCATCATCAAGATGATTATCCCTATCCGCTGCTTCTCTTGTGGAAAGGTATGCGCCTTCATCCTGTCTCTGATCAGGCAAGAAGATGACTAATTACAACAGGTCACTGGTGACCTCTGGGAGCGCTATCTCCAGCTGATCGCCGATCCGCGCAAAACCGATGGGTATGTAAGCCCTTTGACTTTTGAAGCAGCGCCCGAGACTGACTCTAGAAAAGCGATGCCATGGACGAGCTAGGTCTAAAGCGCTATTGTTGCCGACGCATGATTATGACACACGTCGACCTTATTGAGAAGCTTCTCAAGTACGACTCTTACGCCACTCCGAGGCGCCCCTGATCCGATTGCTAATCATCCTCCTAGGTACACTCCCGACGGGCGAAACGAGAAGAAGCAAAGATTGAACGAGTCGTCATAGTTTTGTTTTGGGTGAAGAGAAAGATGCAATGCACAGTTTGGCGTTTTGGATCCTGTTATTACCTGTATTGTGACTTGGCGCAAGGAAGAATAAAAATCAGATCGCAACGATGACGGCAAAGCCGCAGGCAACTCCGTAATAATGGAACGAATTATTTTCTGCGACGCGAATTTGCAAAGCAAGAGAGCGGGCGCTACATACTGTGATACCCATTCTTCAGGATCGAGATGGGGTGAATGTGCAGCAGAATTTTGGGTTACTGTTGTGGATCTTGAGGACGGTCATGGTCACACTTTGATGCTGACCCCATTGAGGCTCAATCTTTTTGTCGGTTGGACGATATGAGCTAGATATCCAACAGAAAGCATTGCCACCTCTCTCAACAAACACGTACGTCTTATACCACAAACAGAGATCCCAGGCTGGCAGGGCTATTCACCGCTTCCCATCTCCCCGCGTGTCTACAGAGTAGCGTTTTGCGGCATGTGCGTTGGTCAGCTTCACGTTGCGCAGCAGGGCAGAGCAGGGGGATCGGCTATCAACCACCAACACATGGTCATAGAGAGTAGCGCAAACCGAGCTAGTGGTGCGATTACAAAGGAGCCTTACCATAATATCTAGAGGAGCTTCATATGATTCCAACGTTGTATATAGAGAAGTACCCAAGTTGCCCACGCATTGTTACCACCCAGTGACTCGGTATAATGCAGAGATATAATGTGGGGGAGAGGAGACACTGGGATATCTCTAGGACGCCGTTATGGGGGAAAGCAAGCTCGGAATCTTCATTCCTGATTACCATTTCCCTTAGTTTCGACTAATGTTTGGTGCATCCCCGGAGAGCGTGTGGGCTGGTCACTGTTGAGATGGTAAGATTTCATGCTCGTCATCTGAATCAGGTGTTCGTGGGGACCTCTTCAACAGGTTTTTGTTAGCTGAATGCCGAGCTGCGCAAAATAACGTCGAGCAAGCTTCATGGAAGCAAGAATGCTTCGACCCAACACGCCAATAGAAGCAGAGCGAGCTAGTGCAAGCGAAGGATGAATTATCGTATCGAAAGATGAAGGCTGCGCCCAACAGCAGGAAAGGCGGTTATGCGCTGCCTTGAATAGGTGCATACATACAAAAACATGCATGCATACATAGTACAGGTGCGAAGAAGACGAATGAAGTAGTGGCGGGGGACCAACACCACGACCACCACCTTGCCAGCAAGCAGGTTTACCGAGGAATAGATTTGGAAGGCTAATTGAAAGCGATTTATGAGATCCAGGTGCGCCTAATGAGATTCGTGAGGTTCGCCCGCCACGATGGATCTGTGAGACGGTTTGATACAGGGGATTCCGCCTTGGCAGTTCCAGAGCATGGATTCATACGGACACTGGATTGCAAGCTGATTGAGAGCCTCCCAATCGACAAAGAAGCATCTCGCCGCAACAAGCAACTTTTAGCGGGAGCTGCGAGGTTTCGGATTCAGGACAACAGCTGCGACTCGGGGGGTGGACCTTTGAAAGAGTATGTGCGTGTGTGCGTGTGTGCATGCAGCAGGTAATACTATGTAATAGTACTAGAAGTCCGTACGTTTGCAGTGGCGAATGTGATTGACTAACCACTTGGCACCACTGGCTGCAATAGCTTTGTGAGAAATTGTGAGAGAGCTGAAGCACGACGGCAAGAGACATGTCACACGAGAATGCACAGCAGCAAGTGTCGACTAAAATCCTTCGTCGGAGCCAAGCACGAGGCGCGAGTCGATGAGGCCGGTGACGCTTGGCAGCAGCCGGCGAGAGCTTCTGGACGCTACATCCGGCTTATTTCCCCTCTTTCTTTGCCTTGGTGAGTCGCACAGACACACACACACACACAGAAAGAGAGAGAGAGAGAGAGAGAGAGACGATGTGTCTGCCTTTACGCTCCGAGCATGTGCATGATTCGATCCATACGCCGTATACTGTAACATGTACTACTAATGTGCAGTAGTATATATGCAATGACAAGGGACTTGGTACAACGCAACACACGTCGGAGAGCAGAAAATCGGCGGCCCACAGACGGGCTGGGAGCAAGTGGGCCTGGTCCGAGGCTAACCGGCTTTGTGTGAGCAGTAGCGCCGGGACCAGATCGTCGGGACAAACACTGCCAATCAGCTCAGGTTGACGAGAGTCGCTGGCCGGAAGCGCAGGGGTCGAGGGGCATCGCGGACCACGAACCGAGCAGATTGGCGCTGTGACAGAGGAACTGAGGCCATGGAGGTTGTGCTGATGAGCTGGCCGTCAGAAATGGGGTCCGGCCGGGGGGGCTGGTGGCGGCACAGCGAGCTGCGAGTTGGAAGCAGTTGGAAGCAGTTGGGCTCCGTGTTTGCGTTGCTGTGTGTGCGGCCAACAACAGTCATGCAGTATTATGGACAGACTGGGGAAAGGCCATGGGAATTTGTGACTCGGGGGGACCCCCAGCACGGCGCATTGGGCCGCTGAGAGAAATTGGGGTTTGAAATTGCTGTCCATTCTTTTATGCGTGCCTCAAGTTACAGCAGTAGGTGTGCAGCACATGTAAGTAACTCGGATGGACGAACGTGCGTGTAAGTGGAAGAACATGTAGAGACAGGAAGAACCATACGTCCGAGCTCTGTCCGAATAGGCATTACTTTTTTTCTTTTCTTTTCTTTTCTTTTTTTTCCCCCTCTTTCTCTCTCTCTCTCTCTCTCTCTCTTTTTCCATCCACAACTGACATGGTGGTTCGTCGACAACATCGTGACTCGGCAGGGAAAAGCATGTCATCCACCTGAATTAAGCGCCGACGCCTGTCGACTCCATGCGGGCTCTATCCACTCCACGACCGATCGTGTCTCTGAGTGGCCAGCCACTTAACGAAGCTCCTCTTCAAGAACTAGGTGCAGCATAGCAGTTCCCCCGCCCCTCTAACGGCCAACGGTGTCGCAATGTCGTGTCCGGGCAAAGGCTCTTCAAGGTTGTCCATGTCGAGAGAGCGGGCATTGGTCGTGTGGGATGACGAGAAATCCGGGTGGCGTTGGGAGGGGAGGGGTCAAAGCTCGAAGAATGACCAGGTACAGTATCCTGAGACGGGAGAAAGAGGCACTCGTCACTCATCTGTGCAATATCAACCTACAACCTACATAGTACATAGTATAAACAACAACCATCGGTCGTCAAGACTGGAAGCATTGCCGACTCGTCATGCCTCCTCCCGTCGGCGTTCCTTCGTGTATTACCGTAGCTGATCCCATCTGTACTCCGTTCTCTTGCGCGAGACGCGGCTGTCCGCCAGACAAGTGCTACCATGGCGTTTCTTCATTCAGCAATGGCCACCACTCCCCGGTCTCGCAAGACGCGTCCTCCAGGGATCCGCGGGCTGATCTGGTCAATTATCAGTTGACATGTAAGAGCACGGCAGATTAAGCGACACACTGGCCGCTGCGGCTGGCGTCTGTTTATCCACATTGAAGCCTGAAGCCGGAGAGGGAACGAAGCCTCGTCGTTTTTTAACCGCGGGCTCTCGAGCTGCATACATTAGCTGGAAGGATCTTGAAGGTTGCCCCGTTGCATGCACGTACTATTTGTCTAGTGCTGTTCGATTCTGCAGTGCTCCATACGGGCAAAGAGTATGTGCGGCGATACGGAGCACATTGATCAATAATGTCCTGTCCTATTGATACCTGCCCAGCAGCTGTAAGCTAGCCGTCATCACGGGTACTGCTTGGACGGGTAGCACCAGCGCCAGGCACATCTCCAGTCTGGCCGTGGCCTCTTCCTCCTACACCCAGAGCTAACCTCTGTCATTTATTATTGATCCGTCGCCCTTCCCAGAGCCTCTTGTGCGATTCGCCGGCCGGGAAGCACTGTGATCCAGTCTCAGCCCGGCTAATGCTGAGCGTCTCTTCTCTCTCTTTCTCCCTCTCTCACGCCCTCACGCTCTCACTGTTCTGTTTCTCTCCCTCGCCCCCAATCGCCTGCTGACGAAACGCCTTCATCTCTCCCACTCCCACACACACGCAAATCCCGTAAATAAACAGAAACCTCGACTTGCCGCATCCATCCAGTCCGAGCTCCTCTCCCCGCTCAGCCAACTACTACTGCTGCTGCTACTGCTAGCACCCGCAGCTGATTAGGCGCGAGCTCCAGCAACTGAAATACCGTCGCTGCATGTCCTAAGCAAGGGTGTTTCGACCCCCCTGGTCCATCTGCCTGGCCGCAGCGTCTCTTAAATCGGCCAGCCCGCCATCTGTCCAGCGTGCCTGGAACTGCCTCGCCTGATCTACGACTGGGACGTTTCGAATCGCAGCTCTGCTTCTATTCTGGAAGCACGCTGACCGTCAATCGAGGCCCGCGAACTGCGACCGCCTCTGCTAGTGCTGCGATCCTCCATTCCATCCATATCGCGAGCGCTGCGACTTGCCTCGCCGCGGCCGCTCTTGAGACCCCCAAGGCGTTCCGTGGGGTAATCAGAGGCTTTCTGCATCGTCAGCCGTCAAGCTGGGCTTTCTGAGTCTCTGGGCTGCTGTGTAGAACAAATCGCACGGTTCTGCATAAAGCAGCTCGACGTCGCGCCCTATTGAACGCTGTCGCATTGCATTGCATTGCATTGCATCACATCCATCACCTATCATGGCCCTCGAGGCGCCGCTGCGATCATCCACTGGAAGCCTGCAATTTCAATTCAACCAAGGAGACATGTCTACGACATCCGAGTCAGATGGATTCAGGTCCCCGTTCAGAATAATGTAAGCCCGAGACTTTTGTCCATCAAATCAATGCCATATTGACTCGTCTACTTTAGGTCGTCTCCTCCGCCCGCCACAGATTCCTCCTCTCTTCGCCCTGATTCCTTGCATCATCGATTGTCGTCCCATTCGATGAATTTGTTGAGCCCCAGTGATATCGTCGGACCGTCTCCCGTAACTTCCAACGGCACTGAAATCACGGAAATTGAGGACGATGTTGCCGACGATCTCGACCTGGATCACGTAGCCGGGCCACCCCATCGTCACTCGGATGTATGTATCGACTGCTCAAGTAGGACATTACATGGCACCGGCGTTAACCTCAAGATAGATGCTCATGCTTACCACCAACCTCCCGGAAATCGTTCGCCAAGGCAACCCTGAAGAAGCCATCTCCGTCATCCATGCTCCGGAAAGCTTTGCTAGTTGGGTGAGCATTACATGTGGCAAAACTATTGTCGAATTGCAATGTAGCTAAACTTATGTAGGCATCCAGCGAGCCCTCCGCCAAGTCAGTCACATCAACCGAGAGATCGTCCCCCAAGGCCGATGGTGCCAGTCAGCCATCTTCCACCGGGACCTTCAACAGCGTTAGTCCAATCTCTGTTGGCATAGACAGATCATCTGCAAAGACTTCAAATGCTAATAAAGGTAACTCAATAAAGCCTCCAAGCCACCCTACTCGCCCTCCCATCTCTACCGATGTCAAGCCTGTGCGATACAGCTTAGACAGCGCCACACCACGAGCACAGGACTTGCAGGACTTGCTCATGGATGGAAGCCGATTGCGTTCTAGCAGCACCAGCAGCCTTGAAAGTTGGTCTTTCAAAGCTTCAACAATATCATACCGTCGCTAACCAAGCATAGAAATTGACGAACAGACTGAGGCTGAGGGCGATGATGACGATGATGAACCCTTCCCTGAAGTGCCTCAAGTGGCCGATGAGATTGGCGATTTACGAACTCTCCTTCACGAATCCTGGACTTTGTGCAATACTCTGGCCAACCTAAGCTCAATGCATCGGCCGCGAGCTTTTAGGGATTCGGGAACTCCAGATGCTGTTGAAAGGGCCTGGAAAGCGTGCTGGAAGCTCTGCCATCGCCTCTACGACAACCAAGATGAAGACCCGGCATATTTAAGCGTCAAGTTCAATCTGGACCTCTGCCGTGACTTTTGCCAAGCACTGTTTGATGTCCGCGAGAAGAAGGACGAGCTAGCAGACTCTGTCCTAAGAGTTAGTTTTGAGCTGAATAACCAGTGAGTGTCTGCCACAAATGTTGACATTTCTTGACCAATCTAACACCTCTCCGTAGTCTATACAGCGCACAAGACAACCGGAACCTTCCAGAACAATTCCGGGAACGAACGCTTGACTTTTACATCACACTATGCCATCGCCTGATGAAACAGCGCGGAGAGCTCGTTGGCAAAACAGATCAGCTCCTCGGAGCCTGCTGGGCCCTGGCTGAAATGCTCTTCAGCCTGCGTCAGAACAGACTGGATGGCAAACCCGCAGACGGCGAACTGCTTCTCTCTGCGGTCCAAGCATGTTGGGGCTTGGGTGACATATTCAAAGACAGCTGGGCAAGGGTGAACACAGAAAGGAACACCCCTCGACCGTCCCAGGCGAGCTTCTTCTCTCACTCCTCCGACCAGGCTGGACGTGAGAGCCGGCAGTCAAATCGCTCATCGCGTCACTCAAAGCAAGTGAGCATAAAGAGCACTCACCAAGAAGAGAGACCGCGAAAGCCTCCTCCAGTGCCCGAAACCCCAGTCACAGAGTTTGAGGACACTCCAATCTCTCCAGAAAGCCGCTCTCCTCAGATGCCCAATCTCATGGTGCTCGGCCCTTCCAGTGACGGCGGCCGAGGTGGCAGATGGTCCAGCAGTGCATCCAACCTGTCGAGCTATTCGCATAGCAGCAACAGGACCTCAAGCACTGCCACCACGACCACGGCAACCGAAGATCCCAACGTTGCGCGTGCCAAGATTCTTGTTCTTCGCGCGGCCATGACTCTTGGGTTCGACCGTGACACCGTCACTGACCCAAAGACAGCGCCAGCTCTGCTGCAAAAGTTTGTACAGAGCCTCCCTGCAGATGCGTTCGGCCCTCTGCCGAGAGAAACTAGCCTCCTTCAACAGTACAAGAACTCTGTCCTGATGGACGCATTTATCCCCCGCAATCCTTCCATTCCCTCTCGCGGCAAGCGAGTTCCAGCGGTAGACATGGCCAAGAGTATCCAAACATTGGCCAATAACTCGCCGCGCTATGCCTACTTGCGTGATCTGTTTGGGTTCGTCTTCAAGTTCCCCATTGAGGAAGTGGAAGCTCGACGACATACAAGCATCGCCGTTTAAAGGCCCTTTATTATGAAGCGCCCTTACGCCGCAAAACAACAAGAAAAAAAAGAAAAAGGAAAAAAAACGCCTGTGCAAAAAAAAGGAGGAATGAACAAATAAGTAAGCGAGACAACATGATCAAAGATTTAGCGACCATCTTTCCTATTTCCAAAAACGCCCCAGATACCCTTTTACACTATACTTTGAATTGATCATGGCGCGGAGGCGGCGAGGGGGATGCAGTGAAGAGTTCCTGACTAGGGAATGGGTGGTCATGAAATGAAGGGTAGAGCCGTGCAATCATTCGTTTGGATAATGATGTTTGATGCCGATACGTCGCCGCAAGGCACAAGGGTTTTAGAGGCTGTTTGAATTTTTCGCATGTGGAGGCTATCGTCTGTCAGTATTTTTGGATTTACAGTACTACCATTTTCAAGCATAGCGAGCGAAGTGCGAGACTAGTACAATTGACTTGAATTGCCGTTATAATGATTGCCTGGGCTTGATGTAATCTGTGCTGGTGAAAGGTTTCTTCTTTGATTACATGGTTTACTGTGCTCGTTATGGGATCAACGAAGGCGAAATGAAGAATAGAAAAGAAAAAAACTCCATTTGCCTAGTGTTTTCGTATAGTAGAATATTCCTCATTTGCTTTCTCCCAAGGATATCCCTTTCTGCTCCGTTCCTTGCAAATAAACCTCTCCATTCTAGGTCCCCGGTTCGCATAATACTCCAACAATATGATACAAAAGTCGAGCAGCCAAAATAAAGTGTAGAAGAAAAAGCAGTGAAAATATCCCACAGGGTAGATATCTCCCAGGGATGAGCAGTGGCTACATGGGCAGCAAAATTCAGCTATAAGCTCGGTGGAGGCTCCATTTCGTGTTTGACCATGTTCAAGGGTGAAGAGAGATGAGTATGGGGAGACAGCGATTGACCGACAAGATTGTCAATTAAAAGCATCGGATCGATGGTTGCTGTGAGGTCTTGGTGAGGCTGCGACGTGAAATGGTGGTGCTGGTGAGTGACTAGGTTCGGATCGTGGATATCAGAGCGATTGATGAGTGATTGTCGTATAGCCTGGGAAGTAGCTGCCGTAAGACCGGTGTACTTGACGTTTCCAAAAGGAGAGCCTACTGGCTGCGGGATAGCATCGAATATCGAGAAATCGTATGGCGAAGAGTCTGTCGTCTGAGTCCAGTCCTAGTGGTGCTCGGCGACATCTCCTACGGCCAAAGACGGGATCTCGGCGACGCCGTGGGAAGATGCCGGCTCGATGGGCATCTCTTGGAAGTTGGGGATGAGCGGAAACGCCATGCTGGAGAGCGTGTCTAGACAAGAAGGATGGGCTTCCACATGCGACATCTCGGGGGCTTCGATGTGAGGGTGAAGATGCTGCTCTCTTTGTAATGGCAGATGGGTCTGTTGCTGTTCTCGGTGGCTTTGGTATGGAGATGGAGCGATATTTGGTGTAAGAGGTGAGAATGGGGAGGCTGATGAGGCTGCGAGGCGAGCTGAGGGAAGCTGATGCTGATGCTGGGCTGGGGCAGGCGTTTGAAGCAGCATATGAGTTTGACCAGCAGGATTATGATACAACTGCTCCATTGCTGTGGGAGGATGCATCAAAGCTGACGGAGCCACACCATCGCTAACACTCGTAAAGCCAGGAGAGTTGGTGGTTCCCCAACTGTTCAATGACACGGATGGCGTCCAACCAATGCCGGTGCTGGTGCCGTGAAATTGTATGGACTTTGGTTGCTGAATGCCATCCTGCGCTCCCGCATGTAGATTATCATGATAGTTATCTGCCAATGAGTCTGCTGCCGGAGAAGCCGAATGGATATGCGTTGTAGATAGCTGAAGATCGAGAGTGTCCCACTGCTGCGGAGGCGTCTCATACTCGACGGACCTTGACGAAGCCCGGTCTCGCCGAATCTGTGACCCAGTGATTTTCTTGATCAATCTTGGGATTTTGAGAGATGCCGACGTTAGAGATTGTGCTTTCAAACTGGCAGTGTTGGTAATAGGGAAAGAAAACCTACCGTGAACGCCCGTCACTCGAATCGTCGGGGCCTCTCTTGCGCTTCATCGACGCCACCGCGCCATCTTTTTGCTCGACTTGCTGCTCCCTTACCTTTGTTGACGGCCCGGCTTCAACGGGGCTTCCGAAGTCAATCTCATTGCCTTGCTCAGGTTCGTCTCCCTGTTCGCCCGAAACGTCGGGTTTGGGCGATGTCGCTATTCTGGGAGCTCGAGTATTCACCAACGGGCTGCTATAAGGACAGATGACATCGCGTTAGCTTCTGTTTATAATTCATGTGTAATGAAGATATCTCCATGTCCATAATAACGATAGAGAGAGGGGGTTTCATGTCGTAGGAAAGAGGGGGGGGCCGGGGGGGGGGGGGCTCATACTTAAACCTAGGGTCTTTACCGTATTTGTTCTTAATGTAACGAATCTGGTTATGGTTCAAATTACGTCCAAACTTATCCTTGAAGTGAGTCTGGATGTACGACTGCTTCTTCTTGCCGACGACGGCAGAGAGAACCCAGTCAATCTCCTCGTCCAGATACTGCGCCGCGCCAACCATGCTGCCCTGCTCGTCTTGTTTGACTCTCGATATCCTTTGATTCCAAAGATATCACACAGCGATAGCTTCCAGAGATGGAAGTTCTCTCTGCTGCGGTAGAGTTGACGTCGCAGAAGATCGCGTATTGAGTATCCCGGGAGAATGAACGCTTTTTCTTGAGCGTCAGACTCCTCAACGTCTTATACGACTCCTTGTGTTCCCAAAAGAAAGGCTGGAGAAAAGAATAGCCACTTTCACGGCTCCATTTGCTCTTGTTCAAAATCAGATTCACTTGTCGGCCAGGAGAGGAGGGAGCTGCCAATATCTGTGACGCTTGATCTGCAAACACCAAAAGAAATCAAGAAAATAAAGAAAAAGATTCACACGAGCGAATACCGAGAAAGTTCAAAAAGCGAGCAAAAGAAAACTCTCCGTGTAGAAAAAGAAAAGGAAAAAAAAAAAAAGAAGAAGAAGCAACAAGAAAGAAGGCAAAGGAGGAAAAAAAAAAAGAACCGGAGCAAACTTGCGTGTCCGCAAAGACAAAGCCCCGTGTCAACGCCGGCCTGATCCTCCAGGCCGAAAAAAAGACACGGCGAAGTAGCGCCGGCCTCTCCCGATCACGAGGTTCTTGCGACGTCAGTGCCTCGCCAGAGGAGGTGGGAGAAGATGTTTCCCACACTTGCGGGGGGGGACAAAATTCTGCGTCGGGAGAGGGAATGATGAAGTGCTTGAGTGTGTGTACACGCGTGAGAAGTGAAGCAACCTCGAGAGAATGTATCTAGGATTGGGGGAGACTGCAAAAAAGGGGGATGGGCGTGAGGAGAAGACCGTGAGGCAAACGCTCTCTTTCTAGGGCCGGATACAAAGGAGCTGGCTGCGTTTCTGATTCAGATACGATGTGGATGATTCAGCCTTGTCTATTGTGCTGGAGAACAATAAGAGAGGCAATAGGCTTTGCCAATGATGGGCCGGTTTGCCGTTTATAAGTGAGATAGAACCGCTCGATGCAGTGAATCATCGTACCATATTGGCAGACAAGAAAACAGCTGCCTGTGGAAAACAGCAAACGGGGTGGGTCGCGGCGATGTTTGGCTTTGCATCAAGCAGACTTGCGGTGACGGGAGATGGGATGAAAACTCAGGTGACCTGCTTTTCTCTCTGTGGAAATGCATCGTGATGCTTCATCTTGAGCCTAGTGCGAGCGTCTATATGAATCCATGTGTATGAATCTAGCCTCTATGTCCCCTCCAATCTTTAGTCTATCATGGTCCTGTTTTCTTTTGCTTCGTATGTCCATCGTCTATCGTCTATATATCTCTTCCTCGTTGTCGATTATGAATCACGTCGTCAAAGGAGACCCCCCACGCGAAAAGATTCCCAGCCAGCACTTGACCTGGCCCTCTTCCTCATCCTCGCCCCAATCATCTTCACCAGCCAGCTCACTCTCTTCTTCGCAGAACAACGGCGTCTCGAGATCCAGCATGGCCTGTTTAAAAGCGTCTAAAAGAGTTCGTGTGGTATTGTCTCTCATAGGCGCCATGACTACTGCCCTGGATTCCGAACCGAGAGCAAGATTCTGGCAGATTGCTGAAGCGAGGAGTGCCGGGTGGTCATCGTCATACAAGGGATCAGCAGCGAGAACGAGCTATTAATGCAGCAAATGGTGTTAGCAACAACGGTCTTGTAAATTACAACGCATATATATGGGTGGTGATGGTAAACTTACCTTGAACTGAAATGGTTCCCCAAAGAGCTCCTGGTCAGTCTCGTCCTCCTCTCCGCCCCATGTAAGTGGTCCGACCGACATGGAACCCCCTCGAGACTCCACCAAGCTCCTGTTCTTCTCCGTATTGTCCTTGAGGTTAGGAACAATGTTGGGCAAGTCGCTGAGAATCACATGCGTCTGCCACAAAGCCGCAGCCGCAACGCCCAGCAACCCAGTTCCCGAGCCGAGTTCCAGAACCGTAGGAGGCGGCTGACCAAGAGTCTCATCAAAGAGCTTGAACAGCGATGTCGCAGCCAGCCGAGGCAAATGGCGCGACAGCACATACGAAGAGCCCCAAGTCTTGAAGCCAAGCGAGTCACCTGTCAGCGCCGGCTCTTTGATGATCAGCTCAAAGGGCTCGCACGCAACTCCATCGCCTTCAAACGGCCACCGCCTCGTCACCTCGCCCATCGCGGTCCTGCCACATCTCTCAGACATGCGCTTGCTGGCCAGTTCCCAAAGGACCTCTTGCTTGTCGTAGTCGTCGATCCATGCGAGCGGGCTCTTGATGACAGATGAAATGTAGCGTGTCACCTCAGCCTTGCGCTGAGTAGCAAGCGACTCTTGAAGCGCAACAATGTCCGACTGTCGCTGTCTGTGGTTCCACACAGGCGGGCTGAGCTCCAAGCTTTGGAGAATGGAAAGCAGCTCTTCGTAGCTTGGCCGCTGCCACATCTGCGGGAAATCCTCCGGCGCGAGCGTCGCCATGCTGGAAAGGCGAGAACCGAAATCTCGCAAACCCAGTCAAAGTCGAGAAGAAAAAAAGTTTTGAGCGGTAAAGCTGTGAAAAGATGCCAAAGACGCCTCTAAACCACCAAAGAGATGAGAAAACAAAAGAAAAAGAAAAAGAAAAAGAAAATTGGTCCTCTCAACAGAGAGCAGGAATCTAAATGGCTATCATGATGAAAATGCGTATCTTCAAATCCGTTCCATATAATACAGCGAAGACTTCCAAAAAAGGCGACAACAAATACTTATATACGGAGTAGAAACATAAAAATCGAGCCCACATGCATGGATGTCACCGCAGAAAAGAAAAAAAAAATCGGACCCTGACTAAGAAAATGGCGGTACAAATTGGCAGGCACTTCATGGATGTGAATGGAAGCAAAAGATACAAAAAGCGGGGCTGACAACACCCCACGTGGGGACCCCTCCCAATTAGAAAAAAGGAAAGAAAGAAAACCGAATTGTCAGAAGAATTGCAGCAATGCAGCAGGCGAAAAATAAGCGGGACTCTAAAAAGGATACTACAGTAGCTTACAGTAGATTTAAAATGAAAGCAGGAGAGAATATTCCATAAAGTAAAGATGCGAAAATCTAGTAGACGTAGATAGATCTAGTATATACAGGCAGAGAGACATGTATATTTCCTTCCCCCCCTGCCAATTCCCAGCAGAATACCCCAGGAGAAAAAAAAAAAAAGAAAGCAAATATCCAGGGCAGATTACCTCAACAGCGCCACTAATCCCAAAGCCGTTACCCCGACACTTTATTACAAAAGAATAAACGGGCCGGCACCAAGAAAAAAAGGGACTTGCACGCCAAATCACACGGAGCCTCCCGTAAACATCAAATCAAACAAAACCCCAGGACATGAAACAAAAATGCAATGGGCCCAAAAAAAGGGAACTTGCGGGTATATTATAGGCTGTTTCAACTTCAGCTGTGACCTGTTAGCTTCGCTCTCCTTGACATTTTTCCTTCGGCCCACGGCTGCTGCCCCCGTAGAAACGGTAACACAGGTACCTCTAACTCCGAACAAGTACAGTAGCATCTACATGATACTACTGGAATCTA
Organism: Trichoderma sp. TW21990_1; assembly: GCA_010015515.1. Lineage (NCBI taxonomy): Eukaryota > Fungi > Ascomycota > Sordariomycetes > Hypocreales > Hypocreaceae > Trichoderma > Trichoderma sp. TW21990_1. The sequence continues at coordinate 145,630 of WXUD01000028.1, forward strand.
GCATCTCGGCAGGCGTTGGGGTAATCAACAAAAGATCTTCACGCTGGCGCTGATCCTCTTCGCATGGGCTTACTGTACAGTAGACTAGATCCCTCGTGCAGACTGCAAGCAGCATGACATCAACATCGTCGTCACAGCACATCTAGGCGACTTCACTCAACCAGCACCTTTACTGTTTCTTTGTCCAAAGACCCTTGTATCTTTTTTATCTACCTGTTGCTGCAAAGCCTAGACTACATACCTAGTCAGCACTAATTTTCGCCCCGTGTGGCAGGGCCCTGTGTTTGGAAAATCAACTAAGCAAATCAGACAAATGTTCCTCTGCTGGTCTCTTTGCTCGAGACTCTAAATTCGAATGGTATCAGCCATATCCTGCGCCAGAGCGTGCCTATCCTAAAGGCCTTCGCTGCGAGATGCAAAATCCGTTGCCCAAATTTCCTTTGGGGTAAATGCAGAGAAAAGCTCATTGTTACCGGAACGCCAGAGATATAAAAAAAAGAAAAGAAAAAGAAAAAGAAGAAGAAAAAAGCAGAATTATCCAGTCCCTTTTTGGTCCTATTATCGAATCGTCATTTCAACTTGTAAATCGTAAACCTCCCCATTGTACGTTGATGTTTTGTGTTTTGTGATTTTGTGATTTTCTTTGTCGGTGATGCTTTCGTTACCTAGTCTCGTGCGGGCGAGCACTCTCGGTAAATCTCCTTCTTCATACTCTCAAGCCGGCCTCTCATATCCAGCAAGTCGGCCAGCTTTTCGTGGGGAGGGTTGTCCAGCGCCGAGATCTCGTGATGCAATGCTTCATATTGCTGGTAGTAGGCCTTGAATTTGCTGGCCTTGCGTAGGATCTCGATGGAGACGCTCTCTGCTGCTCGTCGCTTCACCGCCGCAGGCTTGGACTCCATTTCCGACTTCCGCTTCAACTTGGGCGGTGGTGGTGCATCGTTCTCGAGGTCGGAGGCATTGGTGGGTGGTGAGGAAGCAAGGGGGGATGACTTGGTGGGCGAGGTATTCTTGCTCTTGAAGGATGATGACGCAACTGTACCACGAGAGTTGACGCTGGCGTCGGACGGGCGGTGCTTCAGCCGTGGCGCGGGCAGCGGCTGTCTTTGCTTGATGCGCTTCGACAGCGGGGTTCCAGAGCTGGAACTGGAGTCGTCGTCCTCACGAGGTCTCTTGACAGGTGCTGGCCGAGTTGGGGCCTTGATGGGTGGACGGCCGGCGACAATGACAGTGTCCTTGACCTTGGGAGCGGCAGGCTTTGCCTTCGCCTTGACAACGGGAGCCGGAGCCGGAGCCTCATCGCCCGAGGTATCGGAGTTGACAATGATTTCCTGTGATAGTATACGCTTGTCGTTGGCTTTGGAGCCAGCCTTGCTCTTGGTCGGAGAAGCCTTGGGGGCGGCGGGCTTCGCCTTGGGCTTGGAAACGCTAGCCTTGGAGGGCTGAAGCAACCGCTTGACCTGTGCCTCCTGGCTACTGGGCTTCTTCGCCTTGGAAGGGAGAGGATTGGACGCTGATCGTACCATCTTCTCGCCATCCAGACCATCGCCGGATACGAAACCGTCGTCTGCTTTCTGGACCTTGATCTTGGGCGCGGGGCCCATTGCCACCTTGGCCTGCAGCCGGCTCAAGCATATTCCCTTGCCGCGCTCCTCCTTCGGAAGCAGCTTCTGCCACTCAGCCTCGTAAGCCGATAGCCTCTGCTTGTCGAATTGGCGAATCGCGTTGTCAATAACAAGTTGTCTCTCCTCTTGAGAGGCGTAATCGTAGCTCCAAGGATCCAGCTCCTTCCAGTAGGTCTTGCGCATGGTCCATGCATCTGAGTCGGCGTTGTGCTCGGCGACCTTTTCAAGAGTCAATCGGAATTCGTGTTCCTTGCCCTCCCACTTCTCCTTCAAGTATTCGGTGGACCGGTCCTTGACGGCCAACTCATGAACCAGGGTAAATCTCTGCTCCTTAGCACGTTCCATAGCCTGCTGGGATGCAGTGAGTGTCGGGTTCAACGAAGGCGAGGTGATGCCATTGAGGCTGGGCGAGGTTGGCAAAGAGCCGGACTTTGAGCCATAGTTGGAAATGGGCTTGGCCCTGGACTTTGCCGACGCCTTGGCCTCAGGGACGTTTCCGATGACGCGAGCCCTGGTAAAAGGCGTTAATACACAACACCACAGCGACATGTAAATAGCACAAACCTCTCTCGCGCTGCGTCGGAATCCAGCCCGGGGGTGGACGACTTTCGGCGGTATGGCCTGACAGGCTTCGCGAAGACGTTGCTTGTGTGGGCTATTCTCTCTGCCCGGCGTGTAGACTCGAACGGGCGGGTGAGGTAGAGGTCGTAATCGGCGGAATCGGTGGGAGCGGCGATGCGGTGCGACTTGGAGCCATATTGAATGGTCTGGAGGGCACAGGCCCAGAGCAGTCAGCACATGAGGTTTTCCCCCCCATAAACCCCCCCCTATGGGCACCACTCCCAAGGAGGAGGGAGAAGAGCGCAGACTTACGGGAGTTGAACCCAGCGAGAGATTCAACTTTTCGCCATTGCGTGAAGACTGGATTATCGATTCGATCGTTGACTTGTCGAGCTGAACGTGGAAGGCCTGGGGCGGTAGGCCCGACTCGGAGCCAGAAGCCGCCAGGAGGAGGCCGCTATCCGGGACTTTGAGAGAGTTCATGCTGGCGACTGATAATGCGGATGCGACGTTGGTGCGATGCAGATTCCCAGCGGTAGAGGGAGCCAGAGAATTCCGGGAATTCGCAGGCAAGAGCCGGATAGGGGGGGTGAAGTCGTTATCAACACAGAGGAAGAGGGCAGCGCTGAGGTTATAAAGTGTCCGAGGTTGAGTTTGAAAGTGGCTTGAACCCAAGACGCTTGTTTATTCAGACTCAACTGAAGAAAACAAACTCTATGAATGGCAGGGAGGACGCCACATGATCGATTGATAAGCCGGTAGCGCCCAGGAAGTGAAGCCGACTTGTCGAGCAAGTGAAGGCAAGGTGAAAAGGTCGAGGACAAAGGGCGAGTCACATCCAGGCAGCGCGGTGGGCCTGCAATACGGGATATGGGTAGATGCGGAAACTGCGTGCAGAGTTCAATAGGCCGGCCTGAACACCGCAGCAGGAGGCGTTGGTGGCACGCAATCGCAGAGGCAGAGGCCGACAGTGAGCAACGGGGGGGAAATTGAAGTTGCGTGGGAGAGGGAAAAGAGTGCAATGATGCAGCTCCCGCGGTGGAGAGGCGTAATACAGAACGGTGGAATAGTAGCAGAGGTCTCTGGCAGGAGAAGAGGCAGAGGCAAGTTCCAGTTCCAGTTGGGGGAGCGGAGACAATGGCGGCGAGCGGGAGGGTGGGAACATGAGGTCTGGGGGCGTGTCCATTGCAGTTGAGACTGCGACAGTACATGCAGAGTACGGCGGTGGACAGCAGTGGACAGCGGTAGACAGTGGTGGACAGTGGTGGACAGTGGGCTGCGCGCACCGCAACAGCGGCGCATGCAGAGGGGTGGCTGCATCAGCCTGTACCCAGCCCGTACCGGCGGCCCTGCGAGTCCTGTACATGTACCTATCCTGTACGGCAGCCGATACTTGCGTACATGCGCGCTACTGCCTGTCCCTCGACGCTACAGACTCGCGGCGGCGCACGCCTGGCCAGGCCATCGACAGGGCATTGACAGGGCATCGACAGGGCATCGACAGGGCCCCGGACGGGTGGAGGCCAGCACGAGGAGGTACCCGGAGCTAGAGGCTCAGGTAGCGAGGTACAGGACAGTACGGTACGAGGACTGCGTGCAGCCAGGTACCTGCGGTACTTGGACGGCGCGCAAAGAGGGCTGCCAGCGCTGCTCTGCACATTGGCGTCCAGTGGTCCAACCGCTGCGTCTGGGCGGCTCCCCGGAATTCTCCCTCCCCCTGGCGGCGCTGTTGCGTTGGGCTGACCGACGATTCCAGCGTCCACTTCTGGCCGTGCTGGGTTGACTGATTTCAACGTCCACTTGTGGACGACATTACGGGACCTCATCCGGTACTGTGCCTAGGACGACAAAAAGGCGGGCCAGGGCACCGCTGGGACTCCGCCGGGCCAAGGAGCTCCCAGCCTAACGCCACCGGGGATAGCCTGGCAGTACAAGGGCCAAGTACTAACCTACGAGGTCGGGTAGCCTTCATTACTGTGCTGTACTCGGCTTGGAGCCTTGTCGTGCTGGGCCAGATTGAGGCGCTGAGCGCAGTTCTGCTGTGACACACACGCCGGATCAGCAAATAATGGGTTGCTCGCACATGCGGTACATGCCGTTGGTGTGTGCTGTTGCTGTAGTGCGCATGTACACGTACCCGAGGCGGCTGGGGCAAGGCATCAAAAATACCTAGTAGGCCGGTGGTTGATCCGTGCAATTGGCGATTCGGCTCAGTTCTGGTGTGGTTGAGCTTGACCTCAGTTCAGGTTGACTTCAGGCTCAATAGACGCCTTTAATTCAGTTCAGTTCAGTTCAGTTGAGTTCAGTTCGGTTCAATTCAGTTTAATTCAGTTCAATTCAATTCAGTTCAGTTTAGCACAGCGCAGAGCGGCGCTGGCCTTCCATTGTTTCTTCCCCCCCTGCGTCGTCTGGCCTCGTCCAAAGCCTACATGCTGTGCTCCGTAAGTATGTTTCCTTGCAAGGCATTGACCCATCTCATCTACGGAGCAGATGCAGTTGCCCCATATCAGATTTTTTGTCTGGTCTTTTTTTTTTTTTCTTTGTCTTTTTTCTTCACCTCCTTTGCGTCGGGTCCCCCCTTTTTTGCCCATCGACCAAGAACCCACCAACAACAAAGCCGTAGACGCCAGTCGAGATGCATTCTTCTTGTATGCGTGTGTGTACCTTTGTGCGGGACAGTTGTCCGTCCTTTCATCAGGCACAGCGGCACACAGGCCCTTGCTCTAATATGTGCCGTGGCTGCTCTTTTGCCCCTCAAAGGGAATCCCTCTGGCAGAACGGATATGGAACCCGAACGTGGCCCTGCCCATATGGATTCTGGTGCTGCCGTACAGCACAGTAGTCGTACTACTTTGTATTGCCAGCATTCGCCAACAAAGGGCCAATTCTGGCCACGCCCCCTCCCATTCTCCCTGGCAGCGGGCGGTCATGGCTAAAGGCCAAGCGAGTGTTGTCGATATGTACGTGCATGCAGCCACAGTCGTACAACACTAGCGAGCTCCTGATCCCAGCAAGTTGCGCAGAGCTGGCGAAGCAAAAGAGAAGGGGGAAAAAAACAACAGTCGGGCATGTAGCGTGCAGATACTTGCAGGGTACTTGTGCCCTACCAAGAGCTTTGCCTATGCCGTACCAATCCGCAGGCATACTCTGTGCACGAAGCAGGTCGCCGCCATCCGCGACGAGTGGGCGGCATGTACCGCTCGGGTACCAGCCGGTCTAAGCTGGATGGGGATCACCGGAGCAGGGAGCTAACCCAGCACGACGGTACAAGATTCAACGACAACCATGACAACATGGAGCTACTTGCGCTTGTACACACGCCAAGTATTGCTTCGCCTGGCAGCTTAGTATAAAAGGATTGGCTCACGGACGATCCCGTGGTGATTGCATCTCCTCAGTCCCTCTTCTTTTTCCCATTAGGCACCCGTTGTCGAGCATCAAGTAACGCCACCGGCGTTCTCAGCAGACTGTAAGGCAAAGCGTCGTGTGGAACCGAGTGACCAAGGCGCCGCCTCATTCGCCTGCGAGCGTCGCTTGGAATTTCCCTGACAGCCGCGTCTCCGTATTGGACAATCTGTGTAGCAGGAGAGGATCCAATCAGCATCGGACAGACGCCATTTGGGTGAGCAGAAGGGTGTGGTTGCGTTCTGCTGACAGCAGCCCTACGGCCGATGAATGTTTCAGCAGCATCTAACATGCTAGGCAGTTCCTTCGAGAAAGAAAAAAAAAGCTGGGGGCTGCGCGAAATAAGACTGCACGTCCCTAGCAGACCCTCAACGCCCGGCATGATGTCGACAATGCAGTCAATTTCACTTGTCAGACCGGCTCAGGAAGACGTCGTTGGAAAGCTGGAGGATGATCGTCAATGCACGTGTTTGCAGGGTAAGTGCTCCGGCATGTAACTGGAAATGAGGCTATTACGGGACGAGCCAAAGTGCGGTACCTGGGTACATAACTGTATGTACCGTTTCGACCCCCAAACTTCCAACTCAGAAGGAGCGTCTCTCGCTGTCCCGTTGGCATTGATCTTGTGCCCATTTCCATCTTAGGGCACCAGCCTGTCGTTTCCTCTCCGATGCAGACGGATGCCTGCAGGCCAATGGCAGCACCGCTCTGGCTCGGTGAGTCGAGATGGGCTTCTCATCTTCTCATCTCACGGGACCGGCGATAAACTTGGGTGGCACACGACACGAGCGCTGACATCACGCAGCGCACAGCTCTTGCGGGCACTGGAAGTACCCAGTCGTGTACAGGACCCCGACGGGTACATGTACAGATACACGTACTCCGTACGTACATGTGCCTCGTGCATTACTAAGGTTAGTACCTTGGCACACATGCAGAGCGCGTCACAGCCCTCCGCCTCTCGCCCTGCCCGACAGGACAGGCAGCGTCGAGATTTGTGCGCTGGCCTTGCAAGGCAAAATGCCCGCTGACGTCGCCGACGGCGTGTCTTGTATCGCCATTGCACTGCATGGACGTGGACGTTGGCACACACAGCAATGCGGCTGTGGACGTTGAGCCCGCCAAGCTGGTGGCTGGTGGCCGTCTTTGCGTCTTTGGGGGAATCCGGCCATCGCTCGGTCATCGGCCGGCGCAAGGACGCATGCTTTTTGCGAGAGGCATCAGCCCATCAAGGCGCGAACGGGTTCCGGGCCCTGAGCTGCCTCTTCCCGCCACTTTTTCGCCTTGCCTCGCCTTGCCTCGCCTTGCCTCGTTACCAACTTGGAGTCTGTAAAGCCATGAGCGTATACTTTAGACCTCGGTACTGTGCCAATGTTACATGGCGGGCTACTGGGTACGGTGCCGTACTGTACGTACAGTAGCAGATGAAGACAAAAAAATGGGCGTCGATATTAGTGGAGGGGGTGTGTGCGACATTCCCGCGATAGACTTGCATGGCCACCAGTCAGCTGTCGTTAGTAAGGGCCTTTTCCCACGTTCATCACTCGTACCCCATGTCTATGTTCCAAGTTGCACGTCGTCACGGCTTCGGTGCCCGCGCCGGAAAGGAATCTGGCCGTCAGCTGGCAGAGCTGATGCATTCCGCTGCCCGCTGCCCGATGCCCGAGCTAGCAGCAGCAGCGGCAGTATTACCAGCAGCAGCGGCAGTATTACCAGCAGCAGCGGCAGTATTACCAGCACCAGCACCAGCACCAGCGGCCAGAAGCAGCCAGAAGCAGCATCGACGCTGCTCGACTTGCTGTTGCTGGGTTGGCTCCTGAATCCTTCGGAGCGCTGCTGATGGGTTCCTAGCGACCGTGCTGGAGGCCCATCTTCAATCTCAGGTTAGCCTCTGAAACATTCCGTGCTCAAGTCAGCCGTGCCTGGGCCCTGCTCTCGCCAGAGCTGCGTGCACAGTATTGCAGATTGACGGAGGGCAGCCCACTCTCTCTGCCTCCCTTGTGTCCCTAGCCGGCAGCAATCTGCGAGGGGAGGCCCTGGAGCTCTTGTATCACCATACTGTGCTATATACAGTATACGCCGGCGCCAGTAGCCTGCTCCACCGGGACTATTTATTTCAATATTGACATTTGATCAGATCACCGCAAGCCACCCGCTGACGACTAGACTATCGGTTGTTGGGCGCGGTCAAAAGAGAGCTTGTCCATTGATGTTGGTTGACCCCGAAAAGAGCTCGTTCATTGATAGCATTGTGCTACATAGTACTACTACCTAGTAGGTAGTACTCCTGTCTTCCGTACTGTCCACGCGATGATGGGCACCAGGTTCTCTGCTCAAACAAGCGAGAAACAGACGCATCTCTCTCGTCTCACTGCACCAGAGTCTTGGCCTGGCTAAAGCGGCTGGGTAATGCAATTCGGCGAAACGGCCTTGCCATGTCTGGAACGCAATGCTACGCAGGTAGCAGTAATGCCTTTGTTTGGTGCAGTGTCGTCGTCGCCACCGCTGGCTGGCTGACGGCCGGCAGTGCCGCAGACACGTATAATGATCCCACTCCAACACAGACTGGGTACCCCCCGGAGCCTGGACGAGCCTTGGATCTGGGAACTTCGCAGCAGTGATGTATGTACTCCGTACTACAGTGCTCGTCACCACGCCGATACACCTTGCCATGCGCGAACCATCTCATGGCATGTCTGATCCGACGTGGGTGCTAAGCCTACCATACGTACTACTACAGTACTACTAGGTATGTAGCAATCTCGCACACTACCTAGTGGACTTGTGACGATGCAAGGGAGATGCCTCTGCCATGGTTGGCCATGTACCAACGTTAGCACGTTTCCGTGAGTGACGAGCATCTCCCTTGCCCGCGACACCTGGTTCGACACTGCCGTGAGGTACGCAGCTGTTCCAGATTGATCTCCCGCGGCTACATAATCCCTAGCGAAGGCCCCCCCCACCACTTGGCGTCTTTGGCTCACGGCCAATCCAATGAGGCAGCTCCTGCGCTGGGCGTCTTTGCAAGCAAAAGAGGGTGAATCATCTGACCAAGTGCCACCGGAATGAGGAGAATGCACATCTGTGTGGCCAAAGGGCAAAAGCCGCCAAACCAGGCGGCGGCTTTGTTTCTGGAGGCTTGCTGGCCTGGTGAGCGATCTGGGGGGAACCAACGACAGGCCAAGGCTTGCCGGCTGTTAGACCCCGGTGATGAGATTCGCAGACAGGCGCGCGCCCGCTGGGAGAGAGGAGGGACCCCCAGCGAATACAGTACATGGGAAGATGGCTGGAAGTACTGTATAGCACCGAGTACCGCACGGGTACTGTACTCGGCCTGTAATACTTGGTAAGACGGCTCCGGAAGGAATACGAGCCTGCAAAACATGAAAAAAGCAAGGCTCAGGGCGGGCTGTAAGCCGCAGCGCATTGGACCCTTTTTAAGTTATCGGGGAGATGGATGGCCACAGCCGCTGCGGGGAGCACGACAGCCAAAATAAAATTAAAATTAAAAAAAATTAAAAAAAAAAAAAAAAAGAGAAAAAAAAAGAGAGAGAGAGAGAGAAAAGAAAGTCTCTTCCGCCAAGCATCGTCGGCGCCGTCCACCACCCCCCTCCAAAGCATTTCAGGCTGCTGCAGCGGAATCCCAAGGCTGAGACCTCGCCAATCACCGGGGGCTTCCATGTACGTGCGAGAATAGCAGGGCCGCATGAGCGATGAAGTGCTGGCACGTGCCGCTGTTTGCACCGTCGCGGGGGGCCTAATCGCCAGCTTCCACATTTGGCGTTGCTTGCCGCTGACAGCGGCGCTCTCTGGAGGGAGGCCCTGCGGTTTTTGCCCGCCTTGGGGGTTGTCGGGTGTGTTGGCGTACGAGTGCAGCATATGGAGCAGTATACTACTCTGTAAAGTGATTTAACTGCAGTGGTCTTGACGCAAAAAAAAAAAAAATACACTGCAGCCAAACAAGCAGAGATCAAAACACCAAGATCTTCTGCTGTACAGTATGGAGCACAGTACGACCGGGGATGTACGTACTACTGTACTTTCGTGCTCCCAGACTGATGGGCGTGGCGGACAGGCCCGCTGCAAGGCATGCAAATCGGGCATGGCGTCGCGCGCCACACTCGCAAGCGTGCAGCAGCAAGGCAGGTACGACGACCCGGTACCTTCTCCTTCTCGACTTTCTGGTGCGCTGCGCGCCCGATGGCCGGACCAGAAGGAGGTACGTACCTCGAGGTAGTACAAAGAAGAAAGTCAGATTTGGCCCGGATACGAGACGCTTCAGATGCAAAGGCTGGATGTAGTACTACTACTGTTACTGCTAAACTCTCTCTACTGCGTTACCAGGGGCATGCATCTGCCCAAGCAAATCCACACGGCCCATGCAGAAAAAAAAAAAAACGCTGTCAATTTTTTTTTTCTTGTCCCCGATCCATTGGCTTTTCTTGTTCAGGGCCCGGCGCAAGCATCTCTGGTGGTCGGTGCATTTGGCACGATGTGACTGTACTTTGCTCTTTGTCCCTTTGGATGGGCGCGATGCCTGCAGATAAGGTAGTAGTATCTGTATATACCCGTACTGTACGAGCACGAGCACGACCAACCCCCCCCGGGCCATCGTCACTGTTTTTAATTTTTTTAAATTTTAATTTTGTTAATTTTGGGTACAGTATGGAGATGAGAGGACGGGCTGACTTGCGTCGGGAAATCGCCTGACGACGCCTCCAGGTTTTTCCTGTTTCCGATTTGAGACACGCGGATGTCGCACAAGAGTCAAGAGGGGAATTTTATTTCCCTTGGGGGTGGCAGCTTTCACGCAGCACTGGCATTTGACAGTGACGGGCTTCCATCGCTTTCAGATTGGGATGGCATCCCTTGTTGCTGCCGCCCTTGTTGCGTTGCTCTCTTTTCTCTTTCTTCTCGCATACGTACGTATCGCCGCGTCTTAGTGACACACCACACACTCGCACACACGCTCACACACACACACTCACACTTGCAGCTCCCTCGCTCCACGTATTTATACCGATTCCACTTCCTGATGCATGCCTAGTGCGGAAACGTATTGGAAATTTCTCTGCCAGCAGCCATGACGCCGTCGCCTGCAGCCACGGCGGCTTTGCTTGCTGCTACTGTACCCTGACCTCAGGAAAACGCAGTCTAATTCTGCAGCATATGTACGTAGGTCGTATGTGCGGTTGACAGCAGGGGGGGCCGGCCGTTTATCAGTTTTGCCGGCGACGACTAGGTATACGTATGTAGATGCATGGATTTACCCGTTTATACCTGCACAAAATTTTTCAAATGGCTCTTTCTTTCTCTTCTTCTTCTTCTTCTTCTTCTTCTTCTCCTCTCCCTTGTTCTCTTTTCCTTTGGTGCTTTCTCATCTCGCTTTCTGATACACCGAATTGCTGATTATGACATCTACCCAACAGCATGGTAAAAGCTAGGAACCTAAAAGCGTAGCGCAAGAGCAAAAACCCCATCGCAACCAACAAGACGTGGGCATCCCCAACCCGGCAGTACTACTATATACAGGTACATACAGTATACGGAGTACGGAGTACGGAGTACAGGACTTGGGGTCATCTGGCCGCCGCGCATCCCATTGGTTCCCCATGGTGATGGGTGATCAAGCGATCTCGGCATTATCCGCCAGGTTTGTTCCTCTTCTCGCTCCCCACGCATATTTCGCTCACGACTTGCTCCGGCACACCGTCACGATGGAGTACCAAGGTCGTACCAGCTACATACAGTACCTACCTAGTAGTACTAGTAGTACTCCGTCACTAACTTTCTCCATGGACTGCTCCGCGACTCGCTCCGGGGGCCCGTCCATCAGATGATCTGTAATCAGGGCTAGCTTGCCTTACCCATCCTCTTCCAACGGTTTCTTTTCTCCCGCTGGGGTAGCTCTTGTTTGGCCCGGTGGTTTTTTTATTGGGGAGGGTCCGGCGGCATTTTGTGGACCTGATTGTGTCATTTGGCAACTTCTGCTGAGAAACCACGAGTCCGGAAGAAAGTAAAGAACGAACATCACTCACGCGGAACTGCTTCTGCTGCCCATCCGTAGCGGGGAGCCACCCAAGTCCGACATTTCCGCCGTTCGGACAATACAGAAAACATGTCGGATCGTTGTGATTCGAGCAAGGGTCCTGCTGTCATGCTGGTGATGTTCGGTGAGTGAGTCGAGCGCTGTCATGGCAATGGAGCCATTTTTGGGTGAGGGCCCCGCAAATCCATGTAGACGACCTGTATGAGCTGCATTCTTGCTCATGTTTTTGCCCGAGTTACGAGTACTCCGTGTGAATCTCTCGCATGTCGTGCTGCTTGACAGGCACTGCCGAGAACGTCTTCTGCTCGATTGAACCGATTGAAGCCCCCCCCGCGGCTGTATGTCTCTCTTCTTCCTCGGGCCTTTCTACCCCTCCCTTTTCGTTCCGAAGAAGCATCTCAATGGCCCGGCACAAAGTGAAGCCAGCATGCCACCGTTTCCCTCTGCGTGCGACCAATATCTAAACAGCTAGAGCGAAGCCACAAGGATGTTCCTTTTTTGCTCTCTGAGGGGTCCAAGGCTGATTGCATGACCCGGGGTCAGATCATCCAGAACAGAAGGGGGGGGGGCGTGTGTAGAACGATCCATGGCTAGCCTAGGTCTTTAATCACCGTTGAGCTGCCTCCGGAGAGTCCCAAGTATACATGCCCAGGACAGAAGAGACGGCCGAGAAAGATGAAAAAGCTTCCGAGCATTGCGTCTGAGCGGCAAACGGGGCTCCATGCTCGCACATACAGTACTATATCGGCATGCCGGTTTTGCCTCTCCCGACTCTGTAACGCGACGCCCAGCCGGGCTGACTCGACGACCCATTGATAAACGACGACGGCCCCCATGGACCCGGCACGACCCTTGGACACACACGGAGAATAGGTACAATAGCCCAGTACAGTAGACAAGGAGGAAGAAGAAGAAGACCGGAGGGAAAATACATGTACGTACATCGTACTGATAAAGAGTGAAAAACGCCGCTGTTGGCAGCTCCTCGCACCGATTCCGATGCCGCAACGCAAACCGACTTGCTCCTGAGCAATTTTCGGGGGGACTCCATGTTTGTCCCTATCACAGCCACCATCTTTTTTTTCCCTTGCGCTCCCTTGGGCTACGCAAGCCACAGACTCTCACGATTGGCAGCTAAAGCCAAATAGTTTGGTTTCGACCTGGAGCCATCCATTGTACTAACGTGGCGAAGAAATGCGGGGTGGGCAACCAAAGGCCGGGAAAAAAAAAAGGCAAGAAAAAAAACGAACAGAGCAATCAAGAGAAAGGATTAGCCCGTTCGTTGGAATCGGACCAATCTCGGCTGGTGGCTGGGCCGCTTTTGAATTTAAACCGCGGCGAAAATAAAAGGGAATTGGGCTTATTATTACTTTGTACCTGGGTCTTGTTTCGCTGTGGTTATTTATTGGATGAAGGGGGAAATGCCCGGTTTTGCTATTCTTGCAATGGGTGCGCGTGATAGGCCGCAACCCTTTTTTTTTTATTTCATTTTCTTGTTCGGACTGGTTGGCCGTTGCAAGGATTGCCATGGAACCGATCCCTCAATGAAAAAGAAAAGCAACGAAAATGAACAAAAGCTTCGGGGGAGTTCCCCCCCAAGCTAGTAGCTGCATCCAGCTTTGGCCGCTCGGTGCGCGCTGCGGTTGGAAATTTGGCGCTGGGCGAGCTTTGCTTCTTCCCGTTAATTGCCCATGTTGCAAGTTTTGCCAGTGACATTTCGGCTGGGCATTCCAACTAACACGGCGCGCTTGAATGGAAATCAGGCATGCTTGCTTGCTTGCTTGCCCTTTTGGATAGTTCGACTTATTATAGGTGAAGCTAACTTACCTGGTAGTAAGAACCTATAGTGATGTGCTGTATTACAATGGAAGCTAAAAAGGCGAATTTTCGAATGGCTGGGGGATTTTTGTTCGGAGGGATTTCGAATTCGTTTGCGCACTTTTTCTTATTTTTTGAGACCGTTTTTTGCTTATTTTGTCTGTTCTTGCCATATTTTCTTTTTTTGGGGGGGTTTCCGGTGGTACTACTTACATGTACCTACCATATGCGGAAACACATCCAGCTTTGCTTCTGCTTGTATGACTCTGATCCATTGCCTTTCCCGGTGGTTTACTTAATATTGCGCCCGCTCAGGTAACACAGCATGCGCAGAAATAAGTGCTTCCTTCTCCAATGAAACGATGCGCGATTCGCCAATCAATTTTTTTTTTAAAAATCTTTTTTTGGAGGTACATGAAGAAAAAGCCGAGGAGAAGCATAGAACACCAACAGCAACGGAAATACGAAATCCTTCCAATGCAGCAAAAACGGCGAGGGGCAAAGTGAAAGGGGGGGCCGGCTGAAATACATCCAGCCAAGTACTGTAGATTCTACTGTTACCTCCAAGGTACAGTACGGCTGGGTCTTTTTGTGTCACGGCACGGGAAAAGGAGGGCTTGCAAGTGGCTGTCTGAGATGAAGATGCGAGTTTCATGCAAGTGTTTTTTGAGACATGCATTTGGAGGGGGAGGGGAGGTGGGAGGGGAGGTGGGAGGGGAGACCTTGATAAAGAATGTTTCGTCGGGTGACCGCCGAGTATAAGCGTGGATCAAGGTCCTTTTTTTTTTATTTGCCCCCCCTTTGCCGTTTGTGTGGAAATGATAGATGACTCGATCAATGTCGATCCCTTGATGCTGCAGAGTTAATGGTATTTGGAATTCACATGACGAAATAAGCTGGATGCAGTTTGGTGACGAGAACAGCACCTCATCTCTATTCCTGATAATAACACAATAGTAATTCAAAGTCTCCAGAAGAAGCCACACAAAGTGCACATGAAAAAACACTCCTCCCGTGTCAATGTGTCAATGACGCCGCTTCCACGCCCCCCAATAAGAATAGCCGTGGTTCGCAACTCTTGCAAGTGTCATTACTCTATCCCGTGATTCCCTCGCCCCTGGGGATTTACTGCGTCTTGAAGAGCAGGATGGCGCAGTGGCCGAGATAAAAGTATATGAAGTGCTTGGTCTCTGTGGATGCCGCACATGTCAGCCTGTTCCTAGACCCTTGAAACTGGGAGAGGGAGGGGTCGTCCACGTACCGTGAGTTACGAAGCTGCCAAAGTTGCGGCCGACAATGCAGTGCCAGGTTGGGCCCTTTCGCTCGTCAAACTGTATCGCTCGTATGTGGTTAGTGATGTCTCGTCTCGTCTCGAATAGGGGCGGGGTTGCCTGACTGTTCGCTTGATGTGTTGTGCAATGTCCTGTCATGTCCTGTTAGTACTCCCTTCTCGGTAGCAGCAAGAAACAGCGTCTGGCAGAATACCTTCTCAATGGTGAACTTGGCCATGGCTTCCTGGGCTAAAGTTTCATCGTCAGCCTCCCACCCTCTCTCTCACTTATAGGCTCTTTCCCCGCCAATGGCCGCCGTTGTCGAATCCAAACGTACCAACTTCTATACACTCCTGCTGCATGTCATCCGTCTTTGTACTCGTTAGCTGGATCGTTGCGCCGGCCGGTTCTCCCAAGGGCGCCTCACCATGTCTGCGGACTTGATCTGCGCTGCGATGCCAACCGTTAACTAAGCGCCTTCTCGTGCCGGTGATGCAATCGCGACTTACCCTCGAGCTTCTCTCGCGCTGCTGCGACCTCTGCCGGCTTCTCCGCCATGTTTTCTGACTGGCGCACGAGTATTTGGTTGTCTGATGGTAGCCTCGACGCGATTCCGCTGTGCATGACGAGGAGAGACGAGCATTAGCAACAGCGTTCCATGGCAGCAATGTGGTGCCGCAGATTGTCTCTTCGCCCCCCCTTCCCCCCGGGTTATCGCCACTCGCAAGCAGAGAGACGCTGCGGAAGAGAGAGCGCCTACCTCAAAAGATTGTTATTGTCGAGCTTCGTTCGCAGCTGGTGGTCGCGACTGGAGAAATTGCGTGTGGGATCGAAGATGGTCGTGTGCGCAAAGTTGCAGCAGCCTCGCGTCTCCTGAAAGTCGAGCTTTGGAGTTGACAAGGACCGCAATCACAGGCTAAGCACCGGGACGCACGAGCCATGGACGCCGCGTCTACTGTACCAAGCAGCTGTTAGGGGGGTACCGCCTAGACGGGCCTTTTGGCGGGGCTCCGTTGCTTTGACGACGCCACCTGGAGGTAGCTCTCCATCCAAGAGCTGGTAGGGCTGAATCGTAAGACGGTAACACGAGATATCACAGATGGAGGCTGATGAGTGGACAGAGTGCAGCCGATGTCGCTTTTTTTTTTTTCAATGAGCAACTTTGAGTTGTTTGTAGTGTGTAAAGCATAATTCGGGAGTCTTCTAGTGACGTAAAGCCCAAAGTTTCAACTGGCGAGTACTGTATACATATCCACCTGATAGTAGATGTACTGTATCTATGGAGTACATGTGTCTACCTGATCTAGTAGAAGTAGAAAACTCTAGCAGACATGTGTGGATATACTTTGGGTAGTATAGAGTTAAATAACCCTAAATATTCGAATCAATAACATTCCTGACCTTGCCTAGATACATACCGACCTACTTGTTAGTCCGAGATCAACCACCTGCTTCTAAGTAAACTACTTCGTCTCTCATCCCCTTCCTCCATTGGTTCTGGGCTTGCCGATCTGATGGGATCTGCCAGAATCTGGGGGTTTGATTCGCGCATCCAAGGGTGCTCAAGACACTGCTTGACAGTAAACCGCCTCTCCACATCCACAACCAGCATGCCATCAATCAGATCCAACGCCGGATCTGCAACTGTATCCCAATACGGCGATGGGTAGTCAAACCTGCCCGTCTTGATCTGTTGAGCGAGCGTATAGGGAAAAGCCTTACTGTACAGCTCATCAGAAAAGGGTGGAAAGCCGCACAGACAAATGTACAGGACCACGCCGCTGGACCAGATGTCTACTGGGAACCCGTATTTTCGCTCTGCCTCAACCGCCAATACCTCAGGGGCCACATCTAGAGTAAATTAGCCATCAATGAGCGTTGACAGGTTAAAATAATAATAATAAGAGAGCCGTACAGATAGGTGTTCCGCAGAGAGACGTTGCCCACTCCCATTTCTCGGTACTAGGACCAATGATTTTAGCTAATCCAAAGTCCGAGATCTTGATGACGAGATTTGCTTCGTCTGCTAATAGAATATTCTCGGGCTTGATATCGCGGTGGATGCATCCTTGGTCATGCTATCAACATTGTTAGAAAATCATCATACGAAGGGGGGGAGAGGAAAGGGCACTTCCTCTCCATCTCGCAACGACACATGGATTGAAAGATACCCAAGTTGCGGTGCTAGATATACGCAACCACTTCATAAGAAAAAGACACGGAAACTTACCAAAAAATCCAGCGCAGAGAACAGCTGCGAGAATACCTTTCGAGTCTCTTCTTCCGACAGCCTCGTCTTTGAAACGATGTAATTGAAAAGCTCGCCGTGCGGCGCGAGTTCCATGACCAAGTAAGTTTTATCAAAAGTGTACTCTGTAAAGAGATCGACGAGCCGCAAGATATTCGGGTGCGGATTCGTTTGCAGCATTTGCAAAATCTTCGCCTCTCGGAGAAGCCCAATCGACTTCTGCTTGTCGGATTCTTTGGAGGTGGAGGCTAGGACCTTGACGGCATATCTCACGCCCGTTACTCTGCTTGAGCATAGAAACACCTCCGCGTAATGGCCTTTGCCGAGTCTCTCGAGCAAGTCGTATCGTTTGTGGAAACTAATGTTGTACTCAGTTTCCTTTATGTCATCCAGGAAACCTCCCCCGGAGTCGGCGCTCGTCTGTGCAGGCGCAGCCCCTTCTGTTTCTGTACCAGAAGCAGCTTGCTCGGCCTCCTGGATGGTAGACAGGCCTTCCATGAGCCTTGAACTCTGTCTCTCAAGCGGCTTCTCGGCAACGGCACTGTAGTTGGCCGTGAGCTTCCTGACAAGTTGGTGGAGGCCCTTGCGAGAGGCCATGATGGAGGCTCGGCGCCCAGCTGGCCCCTTTGGCAGAACCGCTCCTCGATCAAAGAGGAAATTGGCAATGGCTTCTTGGCCGCTCCGAGTTGCAATACTCAGGGCCGAGTCTCCCAAGACTGTTTCGGCACTGAAATCGGCACCGGCTTCGACCAAGATCTTGACAACTTCGAGGTTGCCGCTGGAAACTGCAGACATGAGCGCAGTCCAGTCTCTGGCCGCCTTCATGTTAACGTCTGCGCCTTTGTCGAGTAAGATTCTAGCAAGGGCTTCGTTCCCGACCCTAGCAGCTCTCTGCAATGCAGTCTCATCCATGTGATCTTGGGCGTCCACCTCTGCACCCAGTTCAAGGAGCGCTTGTACATTTTCCACATGGCCGAAACCCACTGAGCGAATAAGAGCAGTCTCGCCGTCGCTCCCCCTGGCATTTATGTCATGGCCTCTAGATACCAGATATCTCAGAGCATCTGGGAGGCAAAACGCGGAGATCAGTACAAGCGCGGGAACGTGTCTGGGGAACTCCTGGCTCCAATTCGTGTATTTGTACTTGCTAGCCGTCAGGCTCCACGCTTGATTGATAGCTTCTATTGTAGCAGCTTCAGAGGCAAGTTTCTCAATTCTAGGCCCAATGTCGGCACAGCCTAGCTCGGCGAGATCCGAGCCCCAATACTTGGCGGCGTAGTCGAGGAATGGATACTGCTTTAACCGGAGAGCCATGGCCGCATCAGTTGTACAGTATCCGCTGGAAAAGTTGGACAACGTTAGGTAAGTCAGGCTGATGTCTGCGAGGCTCAGTTTTGCTTCCAGCAACCGCGCGCGGTGGCAGTTCTCAAAGTATTGTTGGGCAGTATAATGGACTAGACGAACCACTTGGGATTCATCATCCACAATAATGAGGCCACTGCAAACTCCCGTCAAAATATCGCCATCTGGGAGGTCATCCTCGTCAAGGGACTCCCCATCTGACAAGTCTCGTGTAGCATACAGATGCTGCAGGTCCTGGACTGTAAGACTTCTTCTAGCGCAGACGACCCAGAACAGGATCAGCTCGGCCAATTCAGCAGAGTCTGGGTCTTGACCGTAGATTCTCTCAAGCGCGTCTGAATATGTGGCATCCAAGGTGCTGGGCAGAGTTTTCAGCGCAATCCGCACCTCTTTGCGGCTGATTTTTCGAGACAAAGAGTCGACATGTAGTTTTGCCAACAAGAACCTGTTAAAATATGCTGTAGTTAACACACAAGTCCATATTCTTATACATCAATAGGTGCGGCTTACATCCCCTGAGACTCCTCGATGATTGCCCCAATAATGTCGTCTTTTAAACTCGGATCTTTAGCAACGTGCTTTGAGAGCCTGGGCTGGCCCTGTATGCAAGCGTTTAGGAAAGCCGTAATATCTGTTTGCTGGGCAGATATCTCTATTCTGTGTGCTGCACTAAAGTAGTCGTCAAATCCGCTCGAAAATCTAGACGTGCATAAGATCTTGACTGATGATCCCAGGGAAGAGATTGCTGAGATGAATCGGAGAGCGTCTTCTTCCGACTCGGCGCATTCGTCCAAGGCATCGACAACGATATGAAAGGTTTCAAACGTCGAAACCAATTTCCCCAGAATTTCGGTGATTTGTGCCAATGTCGGATGAGTGTTGTATTTCTGATGTTGACTGTACAGCGTTGCTACTTCCGAAGGCAGGGCATCATTCGAAGAATTCTGAAGGATCTGCTGAAGTATGCTGGACAAGAGGGCCGCAAGCGTTTGGCTGCTGCGCTGGTTGTAATCACAGTAGATGTATGAGCAAAAGGTGTTTGCCTGAGGTGGCTCCTGTTCGAGGTGATTGATGATGAGGGATCTTGTAGAAACGTGAGCTGTCGATATAAATCTCTAAGAGAATTTATGAAATCACATACGCGAGACTTGTCTTTCCAGCTCCAGCTAAAGGCGTTGAGTTAGCATATACAAAAGAAGCTTGTCTAATAGCTCGTAGAACTGACGTATCCCAGGACACCAGAGAATCCCAGTCTTGCTCTTCACCCAATCACGAAAGGTGGCATGTTCCAACAGCCAGATACCTGTCCCAGGCTGAACACTGTCCAGGACATTGACATGCCGAGCTCGGAACGATAACGGACTGATCCATTGGATGATCTTCTGTGTGTCGGCATCTCGTGACTTTGCTTCTGAGCTTTCCAACTTGCCGCCGATTTCATCAAGTTTGAGGTTCGCTAATTTAGCCAATTCTCTAGTGTTGAATTAGCAGAGGTGATGCCAATCCGATGAGAGCAACGCTTGTACATAATATTGTTCTGCAAGACTAAACTGAAATGACTCTTCGATCTCTCCAAGCACGTCAGCAACTCTGCCACTTTCTTCTTGTCAAATGGCCACGTAAAGGATTTCGCGAGCCGTCTCAGTCTATCTTGAGGCGCGAGCTCGGCAATAATATCTTCTAGAACTTGTCTAAAGAGGTGTAATGGGCCGTCTGCACCGCCGAGTAAACTGATGGACTGGGGCATGAGCGTATTTTCACTGTCTGGCATGTCATTCAAATCCTCCAGACGATCCTGTAGCATTTCGAGCAGGCAAACTGTGCTTCTAAGCTCATCCCGGAGCCGAGACCGATCGGCCGACCCATGCTTGATGTCTTTGAGATACTGAGTTGCCGTGGCTGCGAGTTGAAGCACAGCTACGACACTCGTCGAAACATTGAGAGGACCGCTCATTCTACAACAGAAGAAGAGATAAAGTCAATTTTTTTTATCAAGATTATTTATGACGATTCATCAGGACTCGTAATTGCACAGCTGTAGATGTTTTGCTCTGCTGCCTGGCTGCCTATAGCCTTGCAAAATGCGGGGCTGCAGTCATGAGATGATCACGATCAATTATCAGCTGCTATAATTGGAAATGCCGTATACGTAAATCTAGCGATGGATACATACATATAGTAGTAGCAAATGATAGAACAAATCCGGCTGGGCTGCAAGCCGAATACGACAGCGGTGAGATGACTCTACTGGGTGTGAGAGAAAAAGATAGATCCACCTACCAAATCTCCCATCTGCTCAATCTACCAGCATCTACGGAGTACTACACCTACATATCTCAACCAGATCTACCTGTATCTACCAAGTCCACCTACATATTTCAACTAGAGCTACCTGTATCTAATAGAATCGACATATCCATCGCATGGTACCTACACCATCCAACACATCTCGTGCCGCATCCACCTCGTGCGTCCCGAAATATCAAATACCCAGCGCATCAACCAAAACCCAAAACCCATTCCAATTCCCTTTGGCAATAGATTCACTCTCCAATCCAATACCGCAATCAATAATACCTCCCCTACCTCCTCATTCCACATCGTCCTCTCAAAGGGAGCTCAAGGGCGGCCATTCGACATCCTTTATACCTGTAACCCCGGCCCGCAAATCGCGTCCCCAAACCACTTTACGCGGTTCCCTGAAATCAATATACGCGTCTCCTCCCTTGGAATATTGATAGTTCGGGATGCACTGTTCCTGAGACCCTTACCCACGGAAAAAAAAAAAAAAAAGAAGAAGAAGCTGTAGATTCACTCATCTTCCCTTGGGGCTTCCCCCTCCCTCCCTCCCGTTCGTTGGCATCGGGCTTTCGGGCTTGTCTACGTGGTCTAAGCGTCTGGGCCACGCGACCGTTTCTTTCTTCCTCTTTCTTCCCCTTATCTCCCCTTCTGCCGTCTTTCGCTTCGGAGCGAACTCAGCTCAAGTGAGACATGTTACGTACGTTCTTCCGCAAACGGCCATGCACTTCGCTCAAAGTTCCACCCCAGCGATCCACCTCGTTCGTTCGGTGATGGAAAGATAAAAAGGTTCAGCCACAGATGCAAGCCGTTTGTCATGTATCAAAGGTGCCTATCGTGGCCCAATCGCTTGTTTGAAAATGCGATGCATGTTTGCGGCAAGGGGTTGATTATTACTCGTGTTTGTTTCTAAATCTGCCTAACCAAGACCCAACGCCCGTCCAATTCTCACCAAAGGAACCACACAGACAGTGTAAACGCCGTATTCTCCCGCATCCTTCAGCCGTTAAATCATCCAATCGTCCCCGTGCCGATCTCGTCCCTCCTGGGATTTTGTAGTTAAAAAAATTTTCCTTTCCTGCTTCCGGGCCGTGTATCCCCCTCCCCCCAAGTGTAAAATAATTTCCAATCGCGACTCAAAAAGTACCATCCCTATCTGAAACACAACCCCTCTCAGTCCTGTATCCTGGTTGTCCCAAGCCAGCTACCAGTCGTTAGGAATAGGCACATGTGTGCTCATCGAAGGCTCTGTCCGTCGCCTCTTCATGGACCTTGGGCTGTCGTCGTGCTCAGCCCCAACGGCGGATGCTGGTGTGGTGGCGACACCTGCGATGTGCCATTGGCTCGGATTCCACAGGCCAGCATGGTCACTGGGGTCCGCTCTTGGCTGCGTCGAGGATGCAGTCGCCCATTCGTTGCCTGTGGGAGTCGATGTGGCTGGACCGGGCCAGGTATCCAGCGTCGGCATCTCCCAACCTGCAATGCTGGTGGTGTCGTCGTACACCAGCTGAGTGGACAGGTCCAATGAGGCTGCTGTGGTCGCGGCAAGGTACTGGTTAACACCAGTCGCGGTCATGGGCTTCATGTCGGTGAAGCCAGCTTGGCCCTCAAAGAACGAAGGGTTGTGAGCCAACGACAGCGAATGCGACCGCTCATTCGTCGCCCCGCCCGCTGTCGTGCTCACTGTTGGTAGGTAGCTGTTCACATCCGGCATCGAGGCCATGTTGGGGTCAAAGCTCCCGCCCGCATAAGTGCCATGGATAGTCGCGGTTGGTGGTGGTGTTGCCAGCCCTGTAGGAAAGTCAAACACATTCATGTTTGTTTGTACCGGTGGAACTTGCGCGACTTGCGCGACGGCCGCACCGCTGTTCCACGCCGAGCTCAGGTTCTCGTTCATGATGCCTGCGAGCTGCTGGCTCACACTGGGTGTCGGTGACATAACGGCGTCTCTTGACATGCCGGGATCGGGATAGACTAGAGCCCTTTGTTGGTGATATCGCGACATGGGGTCGTTGATGGTGAGCCATCTCCAGGAAGTCCCCGACGGCTTGAAGACCGGGTTGTACTTGTACCACTGGTTCGTGGTGTTGAAGCGCCAGAAGATGATGGCCTGCCTCCTCCACTGCGACGAGTCGGGAGCACGGGACCACAACTCTTGATACATGGCCACTTTGCAGATCAGGTCGCTGCCCGTTGGCTCGCGTCGGCTCCACGAAGCTGCATCTCCCTCATCCTCAGATCTCTTGCGCTTACTGCCGGACCTCCCTAGCTCGTGCTGCTTCTTGGATTCGTGGCGCTTCTCCTTCTTGCGTTGGTGCTCAATGTCAGGATACTGCACGGCTGTGCTCAGGATGCTTGCCCACTCCACTGCAGGGAAGGGCACGTGGATGTCCTGTCGGGGCCGCATGTGGCAATTGCAGTCGTTCATTTTGGAGTCGCTGCATCCCCGATGGTGGATTCCGCTCTCATTGGTGTAGACGCCACGCTTGGAGTCGTCGCTGTACAGCTCATCTGGTCGAGTCAATCGGGTGATGCACTTCCAGTGGTGCTGCTGCAGTTCCGGCTGCGTGATTGCCACCTCAACAAAACCGGTGAGCTCTGATCCCGAAGGGAACTTGGCGTGCTCGTGCAGCTCCAGCGTCGAACAGACTTCCAGCAGAAGGCAATCTTGGTCCCGAGCCGGCAGATCGAGCGTGTCGTACATGGCCGGCGCATCCTTTTGCCATCGCCGGGTCACCGTCTTCAAGCATGCTGAAGTCGCCCGATCCAGGGCGCGAGTGTACTCATGCAGCAAGACGTCCTTGCCCAGGGCATCGGGGAAGTCGTCGCAGTTGGTGTACTTGTTCAGGTGAGGAAACGAAGCTTGGTCCAGGGGGGTGTTGTTTGCGTCGTAGGCAACGTCGTCCCGGATTTTAATCTCTGCCGAAGACACATAGATCTCGCACGTTTTAGGCCGCACCGAAATTGATCCCTGCAGCGATAGTAGCTGCGTAAAGTAGTCGTAGTTGGGTCTCACTTCGGGCACTCGGCCCTCGGCCAACGCCGTCAAGATGGGGTTGGACTTGAACGACTCCTGCTCTTCTTCATCATAGTAATCGTCAGAGTTGGTTGATCCGGGCTCCTTCTTTTCTTCGGAAGGAAACAGGAAATGGACTAGAACATGAGATAAAAATCCAACGAGTTAATGACCCATAAACTATCAGCAGCAAGGGAGAGTGAGGAGGGAGGGGGGGGAGTGTGCACTAACAGCACCGTAGATCTTCGAAAAACTTTTTGACAACTTGCATGTGGCTGGACACTTGTTTGCGTCCCATTTGCTCGATGCTGTCATTGCTGTTGTCAATGCGGAAGATTTCTTTGCTACCAAGGAGCGCTACGCAAATAACAAAGATGTACTCGCTGATGAGCATGTTTCGGCCATGCAGCTTTCCCCCCATGGAAAATTTCCGCCGGCCCATGTGAGGCATGAGGAGCACGGCTAGGCAGTATTTTCGCATCAGCTTCCTGAAAAGTGGATAGTGGACTTGGAGGGAGAGCAGTGCAACTCACAGTCAACAAAGGCATCCTCGAGCTCGGGGCGGCGCCAGACTCCGCCTTTATCCTTCTGAGTGTCCTTGTGAGCCTGTCGATTGCGGTAGTGTTTAAAGGCGGGCCAGTAGTAGAGAGGGTTCATGTCCTGTCGGCTCTTGCGAACCTGCCGGGGCTGGTGACGTGGCGTCTGAATCCTGGAGTAAAAGACCTCGATGGACTGTGATGGTACTATATGAGGAGGAATGGTTGGTGGCAGCGAAGATGCCGGCGTCTGGTAGCACGGGATGCTGCTGTTGAAGCTGTGCGCTTGGGCATTGCCGGCAGCCTCACGAAGAGGCTGTCTGCCGCCGTGAACATTTCGTCTCGCGTCGACGTATTCTGGTGCATGTGAGATTCCCTGTGAGGCAAGGACTGGCCTTGGCTGGTAGATGGAAGCCATGATAGATGAAAATGGGAAGAAAGGAATGCCCGACAGAAGAAGCTCAAAAGCTCAGCTCCAAGCCCAAAAAGAAGAGCTTCTGCCACAGCCCACGTTGGTGAAGAAAGAGCAGAGCCTGATGGACAAGAAATGTGGAAAGGAATTCGGGGCGTGGAATGGTGGGATAATGGACGCTTTGTACGAGGTAAAGAACAGCCTTTGGAACGGACATGTCTTCCCAAGGAGAGCCCGATAACATATAAACTCGAGACTGGGGAGGCTCTGGGCAGGGCCAACGGATTGTATTGACAAAGGGGAGGACGGGGGTGGTTAGCAGCTTGTCCTTGGCCCCTCCAACCCAAGATACATGCTCTAAGCTATCAAGATTTCGTCCAGCTGCAGAGTATCTAAGATGGGCAGGGAAGCTGGCGCAGCGGGGGTGGAACTCGACCAGGCGGCAACTCTACGTTCAGAAGACTATTTCCAGCAGCCAATGAAGCACAACTAGGTCACCCACCAGCACATGGCAGCGTGAGGTCTGTTACGAGGGGCGTTGGGCATGCAAGGGAGTCTGAAGGCGGGGCCAGGACGCCATGGTCTCACCCACCCTCTCCCCAGAGACAGGCGCACCAGGTCATCATGGGCGCGCCTCTCCAGGCATGTAGAACAAGATTAACATCAGACACAGCGCTGCGGCAGCCCTTGGGCATCGCGAAACCAGAATTCTTCGCTGAAGATCCAGGCCAGCTGACGGGGACCCCACGCCGTGTCCATGGGGAGGGCCGTTGTAGAAGTTCGACATTGGACACCCCTCCCTTGCCAAGGGATCATTGAATGTTCCTATGTATGTTCAATAGAGCGCGGGCTAGGGGAGGGGGCACAGCTCAGCCTTGTCAGTGCAACACAGCCCGTGGATATAGTTTTGCTTTCTGCCTTTTTACCTCAAGCCTCAAGCTCATCCTCGTCATTGCCAATAGTAACCTTTTTCCTCCCTCCTCCAGTAAGCTGCTGAAGGGCCATTTTATTGGCCTGACCCCCTACCTTTCGTTGCATCTTCTCGATCTCTTCCTCAGCGTCGACAGCCTCGGCAGCAGCAAAGTCTAATACTAGTCGCCGGCCGAGCAGGTGGGTATCTTTCAATGCATTTAGTGCATTCTCTGCCTCCCGAGGGGTCACAAAGTCAGCGAATGCAAAACCTCTTGCGGTATAGTCTGCCTTCTTTGGAACGCGGACTGATCTAAGTTGCCCATAGGTCCCAAATAGAGTGCGGATGTCTTTCTTGGTGGCTTGGAAAGGCAAGTTCTTGATGACGATCTTGGTTCTTTGGGCTGCAGCCTTCTTGGCCGCGTCCTCGCGCCGCCTCTCTTCGGCAGCATCGTGGCCTCTGTGCGAGGCTTTGACGCCCAGCGCATGGCCATCCAAGACGTAGCCGTTCATGGCCATGAGCGCCGCCTGGGCTTGGCTCTTAGATCGGAACTCTACGAAGCCAAAGCCCATGCTGAGTGTCTGGCCTGGCTTTTTGGGGTCTATTTTCGTCTTGACACGAGCCGAAACGAAACCGTCGAGAGGCTCAAAGGCCTCCGCCAACTGGCTGGTCGTTGTGGCAAAGTTTAAATTGCGGACAAAGAGGGATGCGGTTTCCGCAGTCTCTACCTTATCGCCGCTGGACAGCAATTCGTCAACACTTAATTTTTGGACCCCAGTGCGCTGATCCCCAACCGGGCTAGCCTGATCCTGCGTCGCGTCCTTTTTGAAAAGATCGACTGGAGCCTTTTCCAAGAAAAGGACACTGTCTTTGACTCGACGGTACGCCATCTTGCCAAATGCGGCCTTTGCATGATTCAGCTGGGCAAATTGGATGATGGCAATGGTGCCGGTGGGTGGCATCAGAACTCTGAGAACTGGGCCACACTCTTCAAACATTTTCCGGAGTTCTTCCATCGAAGTGCCGTAGGGAAAGTTCTTGACAAGAATAGATGTGCCACCTCGCTTGTGTGATTTGAAGGCATCCAAATCTACGCCATTGGAAGCAAAAAACGCCTTGGTTTCCTGGATGACGGTCGTTTCTGCAATGGCTTGCTTGACACCCGCATCGGCAGATGTGGGATCGAGAACTTCCGATTTCGAGACGCCCAGGCGTGCGGCGACGGAAGCGTTGACGGCGTCCTGGCTCATGTACATTGAATTCCAGTTGAAAACGCTCGTTGCTGCCTCGACTTTTTTGCGTATCATGTTTTGTTTCTTCAGGGGTAACTTGGACATTCCAAACTCGTCCACAATCTGAAGCTTCTTTGCCTCGGCAGGAATGATGTGCAGAATGCGCCCCTGGAAAGTTACCCCATCAAGAGCTTGGAATGCATTCACGGCATTGGATGAATCTTCAAACAACACCATCGCAAACCCCTTGCGGACTCCTGAAGCATTGGTCGGTAGATGTACCTGACTAAGTTAGCCACCGGATCAACGGAACATGGGATCGCAAAGACGTGTTGAGAATATGAACAGGATATCAGAAGGTCGAAGCATCTACTAAAATAATCGCCCAGGTTCACATCACATGCCGTAGCATAAGATGTCCCTATCTTGGGGTTCATCATGTTGCCTGTGTTTTTCTTTTTCTCATAGAAACATAGGGAAATCAAATCGTCGTCAACTTACCTCCTGTAGAGTGCCAAACTTTCCAAACTCTTGATGGAGATCATCTTCTGTAGTGGTATAAGGGAGATTCCGAACAAAAAGCCGAGACGTCCGTGTGATGGTGGCAACAGCATCCTCCGTGCCAGTGCCCTCCGCTCCCTTGGCATCTGCTTCTTCTGAGCTATCTTCCTCAGCAGCATCATGAGGAGAAGGCGGGGTGTCATCATCATCCCCGCCGTCTTGCACGACAGTTTCAGCCTCAACTGCTGTGTCTGTGGCCCGCGGGAGGTCGTCAGGATCAACAAGATCTAGCAATCTACTTGTGCGTGATCTTAGCCAGTCGTCATCTGTCGCCCCAGCTTCCGGTTGAGGAACCTTCTCGGCCTCTGAAGGTTTCACATCGTCGGCGACAACCTCTTCCGCCGCAGGCAGAGCGCCCTGGTCCGACGTCTCCCTTGGTAATTTTTGGTTTATCACCAGACTTCGACTCGCCTCAGATGACTCTGTCTTGCGTAACTTCTCTTTTTTCTTCGGGATTTGCTCATATTCGTCGTCACTCTCGCCCTCCACGACAAGGGGCTCCCCACTCGTGGCAACTCCTGTCATGTCGGCATCGGGATTTGTTTCATCAGCGATGACACCCTCCTTGCCGGTCTTCATCACACGAAGAAACTCTCGCAGCTTAGGGTCGGACTCGTCCAGATCCTCTCGCTTGCGCTTCTTAGAGCCACCCTCGTCGTCTTGCTTAAGGGACTGGTGACTTGCCACCTGTTGATCGGAATGGGCTGATCGCTGGTTCTTGTTCAGGGCTGGGTCTGAGATCTATCATTCCATCAGAAAAAAAAGTCCATGTTGTGTATAGGTCACAGGTGGGATCACGGGTTGCACCTACCGGCTTCGCTGGTTCGACCGATATCTTAGACATGCGAATGTACGACTTGTTGAAGTACTTGACGGCTCCTGAGGCATCCTCAGGTGTTTTGTAGCCGACATAGCCAATGCGACGCTGAGGGATGAGCTTGAGATCGGTGATCTCGCGGTTCTTGGCCGAAAAATGCTTCCGAAATTCCGCCTCCGTGATAGTAGGCGGAAGGCCCTTTACAAAAACTCTGGTTGTATCCATGTTCGAAATGTGGCCAATTAAAAAGGAAACCAATTGCGAGCTGGCCACCTTGTAGGCACACTTGGTAACAATTTTGGGGAGGGCCAGAAAAAAAAAATTCCACGAAAAAGTTGGAGGTTGATATTTGCATGGTTGGATAGTGGGGCGCGCAAGAAATTTATGCGGCCCGTGCGTTTCACCGAACGCCGTGCCAAGCTCCTGCTACCTGGTACCTCTACACATGAGCCTACCCTGTAAAGGCCGGTTTCTGCAGATTGAATCGATGTAAATCAAGACCGATAGCTCGGGTTTTATATCTATGATAGAATGATCAATTAGATTTTGAAGTCAACTTGCGGAATCACTAGCTAGTACCCGTGTTGGCTATTGGGTGCCTAGCATCACAGCCACTGGTTTCTAGGTATTCGATTCAAGCGTCTGTAGTATCGTTGCTATCAATCCTTTCTTCTACCACCGCTATTTTCTTGCATCAACTGCTTTCTCCTACTATCGGTAGTCTTTCACCTATCAATTGCTAAATCTATGTTATGCGATGCTCTTAGCCAACTTCGGACCCGGACCAAATGCTAAGCAGACGCGGGCTGTTGTACGTGTAGGTGATTGTTCCCGTGAGATATAAGAACAGACAGGCGTGTTTATACATGCGTGGCATCTCTCTGAAACAAGATATCTTGCCCAGATCACTACATGTAATCATGAATTCACTTTTCTAATAACAAGTCTAAGTCGCGATGGGCAATTACATCATGCACGGGTCGCATTATGAGAGGCCAAGATGCATGTGCATGTACATTAAGTTGTACATGTACTACTTAACCTTTCTAGCTGTAGGCCTCCCACAGAAATGTACATACACATACATGTATACCTTAATACCTCTACGAGAGGTAGATACGGCACTTATATAGATGCGGGGAAGACGAGTGAATATCCACGTTGACCACATCTCAAACACGTGGAATCGAGCTGGGTATGAGAACCGTCGTCCCTTAAAAGCTGGCTCGTCTTATCCTCTTATTGCCAAAGAATTCCCGATTCTATTTTTTACATACAATTCTATCAAGATGGGGTTTGACTACGGATTTGACATTTCCCCAAGACTCGAAGTGAATGACGAGAACAAAAAAGTTTACCAACAATTTTTGGACGAAATCATTGAAAAGTACAATGCCGTCTACGATGAGAAAGGAAGGCGGGAAGATGGCAAAATATTGGATCTCCCGAATTCTTCCAAGCACTCTGCCAAGAATCTCATCCAATTCATGATTGGCGAATGCCCGCATATGCCTAGCAGCCCTGAGCGATGCAACTACTTCCTACGCTTCAGTTCGAAAGTCAGCGGGCGATTGACAGCGCCTGCCCAGCCTTACATTGCGAACGTCACGGAGATTGCGAAGAAGCACTTTGGCAGCAGAGTCCGGGTTTGGCATGAACTGAACGAATTTGGGGAGCCAGAAGAGCAATACGGGGTATACACTTGGAGCGAGGTGAATAACGCAGAGAAGGAGCTTAGAGAACTGGGATCTGAAAAGGAAGAGAGTGGATAGATCGTGTCAAATGTGTAATTCGATCAGCTATTCGTGGACTGACTCTCTCAAATGTAACCCTGAAACATGACAAGTTTCTATAACTTGGTAGCAACGTCAAATTGTGTCGAGATGATGAAACAACTTTAACAATTGTGGCTACGTAATAACGCATCTTAGACTACCCATAACCACCTGTATTCAAGAGCCCTGTTCGAACGTCTTGCACCTGACAAGCAACGGGGTTATGTTGTCCTTTCCGTTCGTGTCTACTTTTCGCATTTTTTTTTTTTTTTTTAAAACTGTGACAGCGGCCACCACGCTGGGTGCGTCAAGAGTATAGTATTGCTCGCGGTATACTGTGTATCTTGTAGCATCCATCAGTTTAATACAGAAGTCTCGATATGCTCTCCAAGTGGACCAGTGTTGGGCTCTTAACCCTCCCGTATCCACGCATTTGTCAACACATGCGTTAAAAACATGGCATGTGATTTTTGTGTCGGAAGACACACATTACTAAGATCTCATAGTAGGTTTAGTCTTCTTCCTGTGAGATACTTAATAGATTGATAGCGTTTGCTCCTTGGTAATTCTTTATGAATCTTTTGTATTCCTCGCTCGCTCTTGTAATTCGTTCCGCAGGAACTGCTTTCGTCGCGGCGTCATGTCAACGATCGGGTTGTCGGACCATCTCTGAGAGCGACGTTTGTCTCGCTGGAGCATTAAACACACCATTGGTTATCCTCCATTTGTTTTCCATAGTCTTTCTGATCTCGGGTAAATATTCTTAGCTGCCCATCTCGGAGACGGGCCCGCGGGCTCATTCGAGATCTTTTCATTGATAATCGGGGATTCGGTTAGCTCATTCACAGGCGCGATGTTGGTGTCCTCGGTGATGGTTGACTTCGTTTCATCTACCTTCGTGATGTCGGTGGTTACAGCAAAGTCCTCGTTAACGACGGTTATCGCATGCGATTGCTCCGTTGCAATATCGGTTATCAGGACACCTTTCAGCCTATTATCGTCGGTTTAAGCTGCAATTCCCTGGTTCAACCAATCCCTTGCTGCTTCTTGCTGCCTTAGCTATCTGTTGGCGTTTAGGGTCCATTGCTGGTGCTCGGGCGATAAGATCTTTGGGCGCGGGACCGGAGATAGATTCATCTAGCGGCTGGGGCTGTTTCTTGTTTTCGCGGTAAGCGTGCAGGTCCGAAGCGACTTGTTTGACGTAGGCGTTGTAAGCGTCCTTGTTCGTCGTCTCGCGTTGTTGCTTGCGTTATATCTTGATCTTCGTCGTCGACGAGGGCAGCTTTTAACAGTGGCTACTCTACTAGCTTATGCATATCCTTTAGCAGTAGTAGTGCTAGAAGAGGGTAGCAGTAATAGCAGGAAATTTATATGTCATTAATCTTTACTACTGGTAATGCTAGATCAACCAAGGCTACAAGTAAATACATTCATTTTACATGTGTAGTCACGTACGCCCTCGGAGTACAGAGACCCTCAATACTCCGTGTATGCCGACTCATTGAATCCGATTTGCGTATGTCGATTGTGGTGCGGGGATGTGGAGAGATGGGCAGATATTTGAAGAGAGCGCTTATGGCGTCATCTGCGCTTGTGCTGACTCGGCTTAAAGGATACTTCAACCATCGTTTAAACCTCCATATCTTCATAAGTACTCCGATGAAATATAAGTGGTTGTCTCTTCTTCTTCTGAAAGATAACTTATAGTATCGACTATACTTACTTGTGTCATAGGTAGCCAGGTTCTTATACTCGTTTCACCATGTCATTCACATCCATCCCAATTCTCGACCTGGATCTATCCAGAGATCCGGCTACCAAGCCCGAGTTTCTCAACCAGCTACGCCATGCCCTGATGGAGGTCGGCTTCTTGTATCTAAAGAATGTAGGCATTTCACAAGAGCTATGGGATGAAGTCATCAGACAGGGCAAAGGGTTCTTTGACATTCCCCAAGAAGAAAAGTATGTTGCAACCTCACGTGGCAATTATCCAGTCAAGTTGACTTACTAAAGCCCAACTTAAATGACATAGACTCAAGATTGAAATGAAGAATGCGCCTTCATTCCTGGGCTACTCTCAGCTCTCAGCGGAAATTACGGCCGGGGCTATAGATCATAGGGAACAGATTGATCTCTCGACCGAGCATGTTCTCCCCGGTCCCGATGCACCGCGGTATTACAACTTACTTGGTCCCAACCAGTGGCCCTCGGAAGAAAGCGCGCCTGGATTCCGCAGCACTTATACCGAATACATGCGCCAAATGGGCGAAATCACCATCTACTTTACCTCGCTGGTTGCCGAGGCCATCAAGCTACCAAAGGACGCCTTTGAAAAGTACTTTGAGGCGGATCCGCAGCACAAGCTCAAAATTGTCAAGTACCCAGATTTGGCTGAACTGGGACTTCCAGAGGGCACGCAAGGTCAAGGCGTAGGGCCACACAAGGACAGCATGCTGACCAGCTACTTGCTTCAAGCTACGAACCACCGAGGTTTGCAGGTCCAGAATATCCAAGGCAAATGGATCGACTGCCCTCCCATTGATAGAACCCTTGTGGTGGCTATTGGACAGGGCATGGAGGCGTTGACCCAAGGCGTCTGCGTGTCAACAACACATCGTGTCTTATCGCCCGCCGCAGGGACCGGTGCGCGGTTTAGCATCCCCTTCTTCCAAGGTGTCAGGTTGAATGCGACATTTGAAGAGCTAGAAACGGTTGGAATCGGCAAAGTCCCCGAGGATGTCAAGGAGCAGCGACAAGAGATTGTAGAGAGAAACGGCGGCCGCATCGATGATGTCGAGTTTACGTTTCGCAAAGGCTCGGTAGCTACCACAATGGGAGAGGCAACTCTGCGTAATCGGGTCAAGAGTCATCAAGACGTGGGAGAGCGCTGGTACCCGGATATCCTAAAGTCAATCCTCGAGGAGCAAGCACAGGCTGCGCAGAGGCAACAGGCCCGCAATGTACCCAAGTCAGCCGCAGAAGTGGCTCCCACAGCCGTGGAGGCGCACTGAAGAGGGCTTGAATCCTCTTTGATGCAATATGATGGAAGGGCGTGGGAAAGGGAACGACCAGTGTAGGAATATGAATATGCAGACCAATCAACACACAGAAACAAATGGAAAAACGCCATCATGACAAGAACTACCTAGTGGCCTGTTGCTCTGTGTGAACCAAGTAATACCCGCGCTATAATGCTCCGCTTCCAGACCAAACTCCCTTCGCCTTGCTAGCAGTCTAGCAAACACCTGTTTTTTTCTATCTGATGAATCATTCTTATGAGGATGCGGCGAAAGTCGGGAAGCATTCGGCCAAGCCCTTGCTGTGCTTATTCTGGGCGTGTTCCAAAAGTCTAGATGGAGTCGGGATCCGTTAGCCACGGCCAAATCAGGGTATATCATGTGAGGAATGGGAAGGGTATCGTACGCAGGAGCCTTTGTGGTTTTTAAGAATGTCGACTTGCAGATCTGGCATTGGATGTCCATTGCCTGGGCGTTCTATGCAGGTTGTCAGCCGGAGTCGGATTGGCCGGCCGGACGGGCCATCAAGGTGTAGGAACGTACCACTTTGAGCTGAGATTTGGCAGTCTTCCCGCCCTTCTCATTGTTCCGCTCACGCTTCTGCTGTGCCTTGGCGCCCTAAACATTCGTCATGTAGGTTAGAAGCCGCCGGGATGATGCAGCGGAAGAGGCCCGTGGAACAGCGGGAGGAAGCCTTACGTTGCCCATTGTGATGGATGTGGGATGAAATTGCCGTAGAGCGGGGGGCCAGACGGATGCTGTTAGTAAGACGGGGATGATTGAGTATTATTATGAGTCGAAGCGGCGTTGGGCGGAACTGGTTGCCTTGGTGTACTTGAGAAGCAAAATATCGTCGGATACGGTGTCTCAAAGCTGAGTCGATATTTGGAGCCGAAAAAACTGATAAGACGATGCGATAAGCCTAGAAAATTTGCAATTGCACCAATGGGGAGGTCAGGTGAGCGGCCAGCGGTTGAGCATCCACTGAACGGGCGGCATTGGGGGGAGTGATGCGCTGAGAGGCTTTTAGTGGCTTGTACAGCACATGAGTCACTTACAGCCGCGGTTTAGTGGCCGAGTGGCTGCTGACGAAGACTCCTGTCCTGATGTGCTGGGAATGATATTTGATGGGATTCGCTAATGGCTAGCATCCTATATTACCAACTTGGCAGATCTAGGCACCTAAAATACTGTAAAGTATAGCGATAGCAGCAGAAAGTGGCGAAGCTGCAGAAAGTGGTGATAGTAGAAGAAAGTAGCGACGTAGTAAATGCCAATAGAATGGAGCGCCACAGGACAGAGCTGCGCCACTCGCGACTCCAACATCAATTGATGCTTACAGCCTGCATGGATGGCTTATACGCGCAGACCTCTGAAGGAGCTGTAATGGCTTGTTACATGTACCCTGCATTGATTTTCTTCTGGGAATTGATTTCACATTCAATTGATTCGACAGACCCTTCCCTCTTTTCAATGATTCCAGCCGGTCCGGTGTGAACCGGCCAAGAATTAATCACCTACCCAATTGAGCATACGGAGTTACATAGCATCGTCGGTAAGCCGGACCGGATGTGGCTGAGGTACCAGGGGTGAGCGTTCCGTTGTAGTACTATTAGGAAGAGGTGATAGAAGAATAGTAAAGTGCCAATAGTAGGAGACAAGTCACTGAAAACATTTTAAAGTTTCCTCTTAGCCTTTAAAGTTGTCGCAACGAACCTAGTTGATCCCTCACAGAGCCGGCAGAAATAAGCTTAGAGGGCTTCTTCTATCCGACTGCAACCCATGTCATCTCTCGCCATCCGCAGCCATGCTCGGATAGGCAGTTGGGCTGGAAAGGGCCGGCATCACCGCGCCTAGAGAGTCGGCGTTGCTTGGCAGACCTCCGACCTCTCATGTTTATGTTCTGGACGATCTTATGATGGCTTAAAGGCCGCCGATGCTAAGGCACGGAGGTGCATTAGTGACCGACCATGTACCTTAGCTAAATATCCTGGCCCGAATCGAGTGCAACTTCATAATGTTATGTACGTAACTCTATTCATTCTTCCTTACCGAGGCACCGACGCCGCAGGTTCCGTGTTCTTTTCCCACCAATGAAGGCTAGAGGCTGCTCAAAGCTCATTTACAAAGTAAAACATTGCTCGCGTTTGTTCCTTGGCTTTTCGCACTTGTAGTGCTTCCTTGTTACGCGGTTGTTGGCTACTGTACAGCTCATCGTCACCACTAAACTCGTGTTCCGGCAATACGATATGCGGCCTCTCTCTGCTGGGGCGAGGTGCATGCACTGTCACCCAATCCATTTAATAATACTACAAGTCTACATAAGGCTAGATAGTAATTAGGTAACTATACAAGTAGGCGAGGTAGGCGACCAATCCTATCGTGTTATACTAGGAGTAGTGCTAATTACTTACGTACCTACCTCAATGGATCGTTGCATCGATTGATACGGGCACGTATTATGCAAGGGCACTGCTGTTTACAGGGATTAATCACCTCTCTGGGGCGAATTTTGACCTTGGAAATGTAGTTGGCCACGAGGAAAAGTCTGGCGGCTGGTAGTCTTAGACCCTTGCAAAGGTGTAAAAGAGTATGAGTGACAGCCACAAGCTCCTCGCAGGGTTCCTCCACAAGGTTTGGAGATTCATCTTTAGACTTGCCTTTTACTGTTAATCATCTATGTTCAATGCTCTTCTAGTGGGGTGAATGTAATCCACCCCGCAGCTTGTCCGGACACAATTAGACTGGCTTCCTCGTCCCTTGATATTCCTAGTATTCCGCCATCCCCTCCGGAGTAATTCATGCCACGCCAAGCACTGCCTCTTTGGATAATAACGCTGACATTTGGGCTAGATCCGGGCCGAATGGCAGTCGAATTCGATGCGGAGTTGTAGGCTGACCGGCAGACTCTAACGAGGCCGTGATGGATGCATAAACATTAGGTGAGGGGTGAGGGGTGAGGGGTGAGGTCAACAAGACTTGAGGTTGGCAGGGGTCTTATATTCAGAGGCATTGATTGAACTATAAAGAGGCGAAAGCCCCGTCACTTTGGATGCTGCCTTTGACGATCGTCCTTCATCCTGCAACTGTTGATTATTGACCGGCAACATGTTGAAGCTCACGGCGCTCGTTGCGCTCATGCTGGGTGCGGCGTCTGCTTCGCCAACCCCTAGCCCTCCTGCCAGCGATGAGGGCATCACCAAACGTGCCACCAGCTTTTACTACCCCAACATGGACCACGTTAATGCACCACGGGGTTATGCTCCTGACCTTGATGGCAACTACAACTATCAAGTCTATCAGACAGTCAACCCAGGAGATGGAGCTTCTCTCCAGCGAGCTATTACTAGCGATGGAAGTGGCTCTCGTCACGTACAGTGGTTCGCATCACAGCCACGAGTATGATAAGGCCTAGTCAGCGTAAACGATAGTACAGATAAATGGCTAACTTTGGGGCCTAGGTTGTTTACATCCCCCCGGGAACATATACTCTCTCCCAGACCCTGAAATTCAACACTGATACCGTGTTGATGGGTGATCCTACCAATCCTCCTATCATCAAGGCTGCTGCTGGCTTCTCTGGTGATCAGACTCTTGTCAGCGGTCAGGACCCAAGCACAGAGGAGAAGGGAGAGCTTTCTTTCGCTGTTGCGCTCAAGAACGTTGTTCTTGATACAACATCAATTCCAGGTGGTAACCAGTTCACTGCCCTGTGGTGGGGCGTTGCTCAAGCTGCTCAGCTGCAGAATGTCAAGATTGTAATGTCTTCGTCCCAAAACGGCAATGGCCACACAGGTATCCGAATGGGTCGCGGTTCTACTCTCGGCCTCGCTGATGTTCGCATCGAACGTGGTCAGAACGGTATTTGGATTGATGGACATCAACAAGCCGCCTTCCATAACATCTACTTTTACCAAAATACCGTCGGAATGCTCATCAGCGGCGGCAACACCTTCAGCATCTTCTCATCCACATTCGATACCTGTGGAACTGGAATTTCGAACACAGGAGGTGCTCCATGGATTGCCCTGATTGATGCCAAGTCGGTAAACTCTGGTGTTACTTTCACAACCACCGGATATCCTTCATTCATGATTGAGAACCTGACAAAGGACAATGGTACCCCCGTTGTCGTTGCTCGAGGTACTACTTTGGTTGGCGCTTCCAGCCATATCAACACTTACTCTTACGGAAATACCGTCGGTAGAAACCCTACTTACGGCGATGTCACTTCCAGCAACACGAGGCCTGCTGCCCTGGCCCCTGGTGGTCGCTACCCCTACGTCCCACCGCCTACCTACGCAGATCTGCCCATCTCGAGCTTCCTCAATGTCAAGGACCCTGCGCAGAACGGTGGGCGCCAAGTACTTGGAGATAATACCAAGGATGAGGCAGCTACCCTCAATGCCATCTTGGAACTTGCAGCCAGCCAGAACAAGGTTGCGTATTTCCCCTTTGGCAAGTACCGTGTTGACTCTACGCTCTTCATCCCCAAGGGATCACGCATTGTGGGTGAGGCTTGGTCCACAATTACCGGTAACGGAAACTTCTTCAAGAACGAAAACAGCCCGCAACCCGTCGTCTCAGTCGGTCGGGCTGGAGATGTTGGAGTTGCTCAAATCCAAGATATGCGTTTTACGGTTTCCGATGTCCTTCCAGGAGCTATTGTCTTGCAGTTTAATATGGCTGGAAACAACCCTGGTGATGTTGCGCTTTGGAACTCGTTGGTGACGGTTGGAGGCACTCGAGGTGCTTCGGCTCTCACCAACGCTTGCACCAGCGCCGGCAACGAATGCAAGGGCGCTTTCCTCGGTATCCATCTTACCAAGGGATCCTCTGCTTACATTCAAAATGTTTGGAACTGGGTTGCGGATCACATTGCTGAGAGCTTCAGTGGAGGTTCCTCAATCGCTGGCAAAGGTGGCGTGTTGGTGGAAAGCCAGAGGGCCACCTGGCTTTACGCATTGGGCAGTGAGCACTGGTGGTTGTACCAGCTCAATCTTCACAATGCCAACAACGTGGTTGTGTCTATGCTTCAGTCAGAGACCAACTACGAGCAGGGTTCCAACACACAGCAGATTGTTCCCGCTCCTTGGGTTGCCAACGTTGACACCTGGGGCGACCCCAACTTCTCCTGGTGCAACGGCGGCGATAAGCGATGCCGTATGGGTTTCGGAAACTATATCAACGGAGGCTCTAACATCTATACCTATGCCTCTGCTTCGTGGGCTTTCTTCAGCGGCCCTGGTTACCAGGGCTGTGCTCAGTTCCAGTGCCAACGTAAGTTATACTACAGGTACTCTTGCATCTTTATCATGTGGCTAACATCGGGTAACAGAAACCATGCACTGGATTGCCGCCACCCCTAGCAACCTCCAAGCTTATGGAATCTGCTCCAAGGATTCCGTCAACACTCTGCGTCTAGGCAATGGCCAATTTATTGCCACCCAGGATGGCTACACAGGATCATGGCCAGGTGGTGGTGGTGATGTTGGCCGTTATACCACCTAAGTTGCTAACGAAGTATATGAATAGTCTGTAAAACGCGCCGTGGAGATGGCTGCGCAAAAAAGTCCTCCAATTTGTACATAGCTATTTCGCTGTCGATATGAATTTATGAACATAGTCAGTGGATACTTTGCTAATTGCCAAATTTGCCGTGTCGTAGAAACAACATATAAAACCTCTACATAATTCGGCCGAGAGGCGGCATTAATCTTCACCTGGAAATGTAACAGACTACCCAATCACATGACTATTGCTTGCTTTGGTGATTTCCAGTCTTGTCTAAATCGGTGCTGTGGAATTTGCCTTTCTTAGAAATCTCCGTTAATATGTGTCCTCTCCAGAAGTGCCTACTCAGCGCAACCAGCCTAAGAGAATGCTTGAATAGAGGATATATGAAAGGTAGATGTAAGCCTGTAGAAAGATCAAGAGAGACTGATATATTGAACTATGCTATTGGGCGGAGCCTCCAAATGGCGGAAAGACTTTTTAGGTTATTCATTACTATTCACGGCTGCCCACGACTCGTTGTCCTGCTTTACTATGAGTGGTTCCGGCACAGCTGCCTCTTGCTATCCTCGCAGATATTTTTACATCTCGCCACACTGGGCGATAGTGACATCCATGTTGGGTACATCCTTTCCGCGATACCCAGTTTTTGTAGCTTCCATCTTTTTCACTACATCCATACCGTCAACAACCTTCCCAAAGACCACATGCTTGCCGTCTAAAAAGGGAGTAGGAACGGTGGTAATGAAGAACTGAGAACCGTTGGTATTGGGCCCGGCGTTCTGGAGATATCAGGCAGGTTTAGCAATCGATATGACACAAGAGGAGGAGGGGGAATGAGGGATGCTTGAACATACCGCCATTGAGAGTAGACCAGGCTGGTCGTGCTTCAGGTTGAAGTTCTCGTCATCGAATGACTTGTATCCCCAGATACAGGTAGATCCTGTTCCATCGCCTTTCAAGAAATCTCCACCCTGGCACATGAAGTTTGGAATCTGAAGACGCAGATAAGCTTTACGTCACATAACTAGGCTTGCATAGAACAAGACTTACAATTCTGTGGAACTTGGATGTCTTGTATCCCTGCGGACGACCGCTAGAGTCTTTGGATTCTCCGGTGCAAAACTGTCGAAAGTTTTCAGCAGTTTTGGGGACTACATCCTTGAAGAGCTCAAATGTGATGCGGCCGAGTGGTTCGCCTGTGTGAAACGTAGTCAGCGGCGAGATCCAAGGACTAGCAGCAATATGACAAGGTATGGGATTGAAGTCTC
The DNA here is from genome assembly GCA_010015515.1 of Trichoderma sp. TW21990_1. Classification (NCBI taxonomy): domain Eukaryota; kingdom Fungi; phylum Ascomycota; class Sordariomycetes; order Hypocreales; family Hypocreaceae; genus Trichoderma; species Trichoderma sp. TW21990_1. The sequence goes on from WXUD01000028.1 coordinate 185,328, forward strand.
TAGAGGCAATAATGGTATGGGCTGTGAGTTTGCGACATGTGAGGAATGAACGTTGAGCACTTTCGTTTGGTGTAGCAAACAGCTGTGCTTCACACTTGTACAGACTCTTTGCCAGCATATACCCCGGCAGCATTCCAACTAACCTCCTAGCGTTATGTCAAAGAAGACCCTGATTGAATCTCAATTAGTCTTGTATATTCTCAAGCGAGCATTGACGGATGCACAAGCATCATTTGGGTGGTAGATGCACAGAGATGAAAGGTTGAAAGAACGTACAGCGGATTGCCCGACTCTGGCAGCTGAGTGGGCGGCATGGCGAATAACGCGCTGGAATGAGAATCGAATTAATACCAAGTTGATTGGAGTTCAATAGCGACAATGATCCTTCGCTCCAGATGTTTTGTTCTCGCTGCTTTTATGTGATGTGAGCTTCGCGTTCCGTGATTGATTTGGGTGAAAGAAGGAATCTCATATGGACCGGGCGCACTGTGACAGAAGCGGTGACTAAGCCACTTTTCGCGGGCGTGACGCGACCAAACTGTGAGATACAGCGTGCGATTTCGCATTGAGATCACCAAAGATGTTGTGAAAATGTAGAATCATCACAGTTTGAGGGTAAGCTGTCAATTCCAATCCCAATGATATCTTTATTTACAAAATTTTCTTCATCTTTCGAGAGCAAGATGTCTGCATCAACTAGAACTGTAGTATCCGCACTGTACGGAGCATTCTATGTGATATCCATATCGTCATGAAGCTTCAACTCTAAATCTCAGGAATAACAGCCTCCTCTGCAGAAACTCCCGCCTTCCACCTAAATGTTGACGCAACGTGCTCATCCAGTGGCCCAGCCTGCCCAGCTTTGCGATAGAAGTTTTCGCGATAAGTGCCTTCTGGAACGGCATAATCATCCCAAAAGAGACCACGCTTCCTGAGCACTGGGACCAGAAGCTCAATGATGTCCTTGAATGATTGAGGGAAGAGGGTGTAAGCCTGCAGGTGCCAGTCAGTAATCTATACATTCCAAACATATATATGGGATAACGCCATGTGATTAAGGAGGTACTGACAAAGTTAAAACCATCGATATCGGCCTCCTGAACCCAAGTTTCAAGACCATCGGCAACCTGCTCTGGTGTTCCTACTAGCACGGGGCCGTTGCCGCCTATGCTGACATGCTCGGCAATGGTGTGCTTGGTCCATTTGGCGGTGCCTGGAGAAAATCTGGCATACCCTTGAACGGTAGACCTGTTGTGTGGAATGTCAGCATTAGCGTCAGTTACAAATCATAAGAGAGAGAGAGACTCACTTCACGGCATTACTCTCAACCTCCCGCAGCTCCTCTTCATCGCCATATTGGCTGAGGTCAATACCAGTCCAGCCGCCGAACAGAGCAAGAGCTCCTTCGAGTGAGGCATATTGCTTATAATCTGCCAATTTGGCCTGGGCTTCCTCTTCCGTTCTTCCTAGGATAGGGCAAACCAGGGCGAGGACCTTGATGTTGCTGGGGTCACGGCCGAACTGTGTTTTAGCCAATTCCCTAATCTCCGCGATGCTTTTGGCGCACACTTGCGGGGCATGTGCAGAGACGAAAATGGCCTCGGCGTGCTGCGCGGCAAATACCTTGCCAGCTTTGGAAGTACCGGCCTGCAGCAGCAGGGGCGTTCTCTGGGGGCTGGGCGAGCAGATGTGAGGGCCAGGGACTGTGAAAAACTTGCCATTGTGGTTGATCTTGCGGACGCGATCAGGGTGAGTGTAAATGCCCGAAGAACGATCGAGTTGAACGGCATCATCTCGCCACGAGGACTCGAAGAGCTTGTACATGACTTTGATGTATTCCTCGGCTTGAGCATATCTATCGTCATGCTAAGAATGAGTCAGCACATCACGAAACTGCAGCCCTGCATTAGCTATTGCAACACCACTGACCTGGGGCTGTTGAACTAGGCCCATGTTCTTGGCTGCAGAGTCCAGGTAGCTGGTGACGATCTACATCTACCGTTAGCATACACACGATCCCCTTGTTGGCTGCATTGCATAATCTAGCTCTTCCCAACTTACGTTCCATCCGACCCTATCAAGGCTGTCAGCTGTGCGTCCAACATCGGCATGAGGTCACAGGCTAGTCTTACCGTCCCTTACTGAGATGATCGAGAGTGGAAAGTCTTCGAGCTAGATGGTAAGGCTGTTCATATGTCGTAGAGACAGTGACTCCGAAACCGATGCTCTTGGTCACTGCAGCCATGGCAGAGATGACAGCCAGGGGCTCATGTACTGGCCATTGCGCGCCGGAGGCGACGGCCGGATCCAGGGAGCCTGAATAGACATCATAGCCACCTGCATACCAACATTAGGTTAGAATGTCTATGATTGATCCCAGTCATTGCCATGATATTGGGCCTCGATTATCGCCGGGTTATCTTACCCAAAACATCAGCAATAAAGATGCCGTGGAACTTGGCCTCTTCGAGAAGCTTAGCCAACTCAGTCCAGTGCTCTACCTCATTGAAGCGCGAAGACTGGTCATCGGGATGGCGCCAGAGTCCAGGAGACTGGTGGCCACTGCCTGCAGCCCACCAATTGCGAAAGTCAGTACTATCTCTTTTTGCTCTGCAAAGTTAGCAAGGGTACTATTGGACGCACACATCTCTACAAATGCATTGAGCACTAGGCTCTTTTTTCCGTTTTGCGAACCCATGGCTGCCCAAATGATGTATGTCCTTGAAACGATGATGTGCTTGTTTGCTATTCGAGGGGAGGCGCTTCCTGAAGCAGCTTGCACGTATGTAATCTCATGCTGCTTTCCTGATACTGCCGATACGGCACATATATTCTACATAGCTCTCCGGAGCACACGTCCGGTTTTCGGTGCTTTGCGTGCGGCCGTCGCCGTTGAGCAAGACTCGACAGATTTGCTGCGATGATGCAATTCAAGTGATGCAAGCACGCAAGATGGCACCTCCACTTCAGACCGTGATCTCAAATGGTTGCCGTTATGGGTAAATACGGGAGATGCAGTCGGAAGTGCCCTATTAGAATTGACGTCTTGAAATAGCCTCCCCCAGATTACCCTTTCTGGCGATGCGCGAGACAAGCTCCGTGTTGGTGAAATCACGTCAGCGCGGGTGGGGATACCGCCATTGGCTATCAATCTTGACCTCAGCTACGGATTACTATTATATTGTACGACTTTCAAGCTTCACGCTAAAGATATCTAGTGTGGGTATGTACAAATTAAAAAAGCAAGCTTGATTAGCTGCGAGTCTAGACGATATCCGAACTGGTGGAGTGCGTATATTTTGCTGGAACGGGATATACTAGCACGGCAGAGAGGAGCGGCCAAATGCCGTCGGAGAGACAACTCTCAAATGCGGGCCTGAATGTTTCATGCAGTCATCACCAATCCCGAAGCATGTATTGTAACCCATGGGCTAGAGAAATTCCTGTTATTCCCGGATTAAAGTTGGCAGCCTAATGCTCCTCGGCTCGTTGAGAACGGGATGACGGCTTCAGGCGGAATTGCTGATGGAGAAGTATCACGCAACGGACATCACACTTGCTCTACCTATAGTACGATGTTTCCTAACATGGAAAGATCTTGAGAAAGACAATCTGTCGATATGGCATCTGTGAAACTGCTCTGGTCCTGTATCGGCGCTTGGCTTCATCACGTCTCCGTGGACGACAGAGATCAATTAGTACATATATATCTGAAGTATCTCTTAATGGCATTGACTGTTCAACACCTCAAGTTGGCTATTTGATACCCCAGCGACGATATGCAGCTCAAGGGTTGTAACATGATGCAGAAGAAATGCTTTTAGATACTCGACTTCTTGAGCTCGCTACTTTCTTCTATTGTCTGCTACTACCGCTACCTTCTGCTACTATCGCTATATTCCTCTCGTATCTACTATCGTCACTGCTTAGCCTTAAATTCGAGGCACAGGCGCTGGATAACCAACTTGAGGTGCTGAATAGCAACACCCTTCTTGATAGAACACTTTCGAGGAAGTGATTATATTGTAAATGATCTATGCCATCGCCCGCCCATCATTGGCAAGTTCTGCAACGACTTCACGTCTCATGGGCCTTTGCCGGGGCAAAATTCTCCTCAGTCAAGACTGCAGGAGATTCGGTTGATCCACCTGATTCTCGATCCCACTGCTCATCCTTGCTACCAAAACGTCTAATCACTAGCCAAGCTGGGGCAATGGAAATGGCCCACAGAGCAAAGTTCATGTAGATCCCGCCAACCTGGGCAAACAAAGTCAGAGAAGTCAGGCCATAGCTGACGGCTTGCCAGGCAGATTCGGTGCCACGTAGCAGGGCGGCATATCGGATAACATCGCCTTGATCCTTGGCGATTTGGGTGACGACAAAGTAGCTAGAAATGGCGTTAGTCATGTCTTGTAGCTAGCTATTGAGGACTCTAAACTCACAGGAAGAGGTAGTTGATCTGGAAGCCGAAAGTGAGGAAGATGTAGACCCCAAATCCGGATCCAAATTCAGAATCTGACCAATCGTATGTGGGAAGGGTGTGTCGATATCGCGTGGCAAGCACTGTGGCCCAAAGCCACCATGCGCCTTGAGTTATAACGATGAACCAGAACGTGTATCTTGCGCGAATCTTCAATGGTATCTTGGTGTAGTCGAGCCACCACTGTGTTAAATATGTTAGTTAGGGGCTTCCATACAAATATCAGCTTCGCTTGTTTCGACTTACGCCAGTGATATTTCCAATAATGATTGCAACGACGCCACCCAAAAAGGAGCCAAGAGCTCGAGCTCGGACAGAAAACCACACTGAAATAACACAGCAGTCAGCAAAGGAGCAGAACACGAAATGCCGATGAAGAGTCTTACGGGAGAGGTAAGTAAAGTAAACAGCTTCGGAAAACACTGCCTGTCCGATCCAAAGAACAATCAAGAGGAATTGAGGATTCACAAAGGCCTTTGAAGTTGCCTTGATCTCAAACCAGGGGCTCTCTACAATGGACAGCTGGACCTTCTTGCCATCCTGGCGCTGTACGTGCTGAGGCCTGCTGAGCAGCAGAGCAGCTAGAGCACCAGCTGCTTGGAGGGCGATGAAGACAATATAGACGGTATATGATACCTTTCCGGCTGCGCTTCTGTCAATGTTCAAGCCAAGATTGACAGCACCACCGATGATTTGGCCCATGACACGAAAGGTCAACCACCAACCCAGAGCCTTTCCACGATTCCATGGTTCTGGGTAGGCAATGGCAATAGCTGCCTCCACTGCCCAAAATACTCCTGCCGATATTCCACAGAGTGCTGCACCTAGAAGAACGAGCCAAGTGACGCCAAATCTGTTGTTCGTGTAGAGACCGGCTGCGTAGGGGGCATATCCCATTCTAGAGATATCTTAGCAAACAGTAACAAGCAATAAGAAGCAATCTATAAGCAAGTAGTATAGATGAACTTACGTTCCAAATATGAGGGCACCTTTGATGCCAATGTATCGAACCAAGACGCTCGAGAAGTAGCATGAAATCACCATAAGACAAAATGTCAGGGCATTGGCTGCATTAACGAGTTGCGGTGATTGACTTCCACCGGCTCCAAGTGAATTCATGGCTCCCCAGATGCCAGGAGCCATAAAATTACACAAACCTAGCACGGTAATATTGAAAATGGTCGATCTGTACCACTTGACTTTGACGCGTTGCTCCTTGGGCAACGGCGTCGTATCAGCGTCGAAAGCATCCTTATCCGACATATCGATTTCTTTCTTTCTTTCTTTCTTTTTTTTTTTAAAAAAAAAATAAATAAATAAGAGAAAAGGGGGTATCAAGACAAAGTGAGATAACGTAGCAAAAGCCGGTGAGAAGAGACTTTTCGAGGAATAGACCTTTCAACTCCGGGCTTCGTTCTCTATATCAACCATTTACTCACCAGTACAGATTCCCATACCGCCGGTAATACTTAATTCCCCGAATCGCTTCAGTCCCATCTGCTGGCTGATTGCGACATCGGGTTTGATACTACCAATGGACTGGACCGTTAGTTGCGGCTTGCGAAACGTATGCTTGCCAGCACGTCATCACAGAGGGGTCTTACTGTAGATAGCAAATGCCATCACTATCTAAAGATCTACGAGCAACGATGGCGCACATCAATGAGGTTCCACGTGTGAAATTTTACGATTTTTCTTAGCTGAGAAAAGGGATCTATCATTGATTTGATCTAAGCATCCCCGATTTAGCATTACCGAGATTGGCGCTGGGCGTCGGCTAAAAGCTACAAAGCATCTAGACTTTTGATTTTATTATGGAATTTTATTTAAAAAAACAAAAGATTTGACGTGATTCTAACATCTGATGTCCCAATTTGAGGTCTGTAGGCTACGGTATGACCCACCAGTTCTCGTGAACGCTTCGCAAATCAGGCTCTCCTGCAGTGATATACGGAGTGATATCCGACTGCGGATCGGCCTCAGCCCGAGTGCTTCCATTTCCGAAATACCAGGTAAATCGGTTGCCCGTTTCAGAGAGATACTCGTATTCCCAATCTTCCCACCGTGGATTCCTTTGGACAATGGTCAAGTGCGTTGCGCTGCCGGGCCACAAGCCGTGGATTCGGCCCCCTGGGACGCCGCCATTGTACCACGAGCTGCAGTTCTCAGACAGCACCGTGGTCTCGAAGAAGGCGTCGGTGTAGGCCACAAAGTCATCGGTGGCCTTTCTGGACGGCGTGATGGTCTTGATGCCCTCACGACTGACCTTGCGCAGGATCCTTGCATAAAGAGTGATCTGATTCTCCATGTTGTGTGGCACGGTGCCTGATCTCCCCGAGCCGCTGGGCCCGTGAATGAAGAGGAGATTCTGGAAGCCTGGCGTGGCGATTCCCATGTAAGCGTATGGGAAGCCATATGTGCCTGAGTGGCTCCAGTCGTAGCTCAAATTAGAGCCTCCTGAGCGGATGGGGAAAGGGGGCGCCAAATCGGAGTTGGCTCCTGTAGCACAGAAGATGGCATCGACATCGCGAGTCTTTCCATCGACTGTCTCAATGCCCGTCTCGGTGAATCTCTTGATAGGTGTCTGGATGTACTCGACGTTGGGCTGTGAGAGAGCTTCAAAGTACCCCGGTCCGGGCGTAAGTCGACGGCAGTGAGGAGAAAAGTCAGGGATGACCTTTTCAAACAGCTCCGGGTGGTCTGCCAGCCGCGTCTTGGCAAGTTGTGTAAGAGTCTCTTTTGCTTGTTCATTGACCTCAGAGCCCTTCAGCCAGCCTTGGAAGCCTCTGAAGTAGATATCCTCCATCTCTTTGCGGTACTTGATGTACACCTCCGGGTCTTTGAATGACTCACGGAGCTCCTTGGGGATGACTTTGGGCACAATGGACGTATCGTGGCCAGCAAAAGAGGCTGCTACCCAAGTTTTGTTCCTGGCATAGTGATCCAGGTGCTTGACTCGCTTCTGGATATTTGCGACAAGCTGGAGACCGCTGGCTCCGTTGCCGATGATGGCGACTTTCTTGTCGGTGACATCGAATGTCGGATCCCAGTTGGAAGTGTGTCTCAAGAGACCTTTGAAGTCTTTGATGCCAGGATAATCAGGAAGCTTCCAGGCATTGAATCGTCCAATGGCCGTGAGGACAAAATCTGCCTTGTCAACTCGCGACGTGTCTGATTTCAGATCGCGGACACTGATGAGCCATTGAGACGTGGCCGGGTCCCAGTCCAGCGCCTCGACCTTCTGAGAGAGCTTCAGGAATTCGTACAAGCCATATTTCCGCGACAATCCTTTCCAGTACTCGAGGATCTCAGGACCTTGGGCGAACTCTTCGGTCCACTGAGTGTTTGGATCAAATGACGATTGGTAGACATGAGCGGGCACATCGCATCGCACTCCAGGATAAATGTTTTCAAACCAAGTGCCACCCTAATTCATCCATTATTAGCCTTTCTGCTGACTCAAAGTCTTGTTCTCCTCACTTACAACATCTGCATTCTTCTCATAAATGGTGAGTTTGATCCCCGGGACTTTCTGGGGCAACAGTATGCCAGCCAGCACTCCGGACAACCCAGCCCCGATGACGGCCACATTCAATTCCCTGGGCTCATCGATGAAGCGGTCTTTCAGAATACTGATCTTGGGCACCTCATACGGCTTGGGAATAGCAGCTGAGGCCGGGGATGTCGAGCTAGCACCTGCGCCAGGCTTTGGGGAAGCCTGCGCAGTAGCCGGGGGAGTTGGCAGATCAACAGTAGCCATGCCGAAAACTTTCTTCTTACTTTTTCCTTTTTCCTTTGACCGCCCTGTTAGAGGATTTGGAATTAGGCGTTTAGGAAGACAATAGTCCGATGGAGGTGAAGGGGATGGTTCAGCTAAAAGTCGACGCGGGCGCTGGCGTCTGGTGTAATCTCCTAGCTTGCGTGTAAGTCAAGCATCAAGGGACGAAAACGAGACCGGATCTAGCAGCTAATTAACCATGCATGGCGCTCGCTCTAATATCGCAAACGCCCCCCATTGTGCCATTCATTTTGTGCTTTGGCAATCCCAATAGCCGATGTTGTGACCTGCAGTCGAGTGGACTCTCAAACGCCGCCAGGCCATGAGCAAGGTTGGTGAGCAATCACGCAATCCGGCCAAAACATGCCCCTCGCCAAGTGACACCTCGCAACGCCGCTACCGTCTCCGAAAGCGGCTTTATCGGGACTGCCATCGTCACTCGTGATATTGCCGATTTCTTATGCATCTCGTTAGCTAAATCGGGTGTGACTGGGGTTGATAGAGATGGAAGCGCGGAGGCGCGGAGGCGTGGATTCGGCACTGATGCTACGGCCTGCAAATGTTTTGATAAGCAACTTTTTTTTCTTCTCCTCTTCTCCTTCTTTTTTCCTGAATCATCATCTCTGGTATTAGTATTTCCATCTCAATATTCATCATGGCGGGAGAATCGGTAAAAGCGCAGACAGTCCTGCTGCTTCACGGACCACGACAAGCTTATCAAATAACAAACAACTACGAGACGCCGCGGTTGATTAGTGATGATGAAACAATCATTCGGACACACACGATAGGGTTGAATCCGATCGACTGGAAATCACCGTGAGATAATAAATCATGTAGTTTACTTGCGTAGTTTGCGCAAGGTGGACGAGGGCATTACTAATACATGCGATGGTGATATAGAGACTTCAACTTTGGTATCCCAACGTTGCCTTATATCGCTGGCCGGGAACTCGCCGGAAGAATCACAACTACCCCTCGGAGGAACTCTCGTCTAAAAGAAGGCGATCGGGTATGATCTTCCTAAGTCAACAGAAACGATTACCAAGTCTCAAGAGGCGCATTCTAACAGACCATCTACACAGGTATTAGCCATCTCAACCGACTACCGCGACCTCCGGAAAGCTGCCTACCAAGAATACGTCGTCTCCTCAGATTTCAATGTCGCAAGGATACCTCCATCCATCTCATTCCAGCAGGCTGCTGGCTTGGGAGTCGCCTTCTCTGCGGCCGCGATCACCCTGGGAATATGCATGGGAGTCGACTTTTCGTCTATACTCGATGGCCCCGACCTGCTTCAGCTCATGCGCTCTGTTCCCACAGAGAGCATACCAGAGGATGTAAGGGCAGAATGCTTGCACGGCATCACTGATTCCGAGAGGGCCCTTCCAGGAGACTGGGTGGCTATCTGGGGAGGTATGTAAAAGACAGCAACAGCTTCAGCTCCTTCGATGGCATGTAGTTGACACTTTACAGGATCAACAACATCAGCCAACATCACTGTTCAGCTCGCCCGTCTAGCAGGCCTCAAAGTCATCACCATCGTCGACACAGCTAAGCACGGCCTCCGCATCTCCAATTGCTCCGCGCAAAGGCCCGACCTCCTCATCGACAGTCACGACACCGACCGTGCCGTCGACATCATCAACTCTAGCGTCGGCAGCCAGCTTCGGTTTGCTCTCGACACGCGCGGACGTGATACGGCTACGATCCTTCTCGACGCCCTCACTCGCCAGAAGAAGCTCGCTGATGCGCCGCCCTCGCCTCCGGACACACCTCGAGAGTCCAAGCGGCAGACGTCTCATCTGGTAGGTCTGACAGGGCTGCCGAAGGAGGCAGCTCCGGAGGGAATCGCCTATCACACCGTCCCGATCAAGATCTTCCATTCGATTCCCTCTGTTGGTGAAGCGCTCGTGCTGTGGCTGGAACGGTTGTTAGAACAAGGCCTTCTCCAGCCGCCTCCTATCATTGGTGTCGAGAGCGGATTCGACGGCGTCAACAAAGGACTAGACAGGATGAGGGCGGGTGAAATCAGTGGAGGAAGATTAGTCGTTGATTTGTTACCTTAGTTTAACTACAATGGCATTAGGATAGAGGGTATGGTTAATAAACATACAGGGGGGTGGCCACACATCTAGCAGCCTCTTTGATATAAAATAACAAAAATAGCCGTGTTCACTTTCTTAGCCTCTTTGACCGTCTCAAAGATGCATTATCCTCCACCGGATCTTTCTCTGCACCTTTCTCCTCTGCCTTTGCCTTCTTCTCAACCTCTTCACTAGAAGCCATCTTTCGCTTTTTCGCTGATGACGAGGTAGCCTTGGCTGGTGTTTTAGCCTTCGCTGCAGTATCTACCTTCGAATCCTTCATTGTCTCCGGTTGCTTCATCAAAACATACGCCACCTTTTCAATATCCATCGCCGACACACCGAGTCTCTTGGCCAAGGCATCGGCTTCGGTGCGCAAGGCCAAGTACTCCTTGGGGTTATACTTGATAGGAGCCTTCTTCCCATCGCAGCACAGCCAGTAGAATGCTTCGTCGGAGAAGAAGATGACGTTCTCGGGATCATGGACGGAGAGGAGGAGTGACGCCGTGGCAGGGCCGATACCCTTGAGCTCGGAGAGGATTTTGAGAGCGCTGCCAGCGTCTTTGGAGGATAAGTAGAATTTGATGGCGAACTGGATTGTTTGAGAGGCTGAGGGGGGGTTGGAGGAGACGAGGGACATGAGCGTTGGGCGGAATTTGCCGTGTCGTCTGTGAAAAGGGTTTTGCGTTTCAGTTTTTTTTTACTCATACATGACATATTGGTGAAGTGAGATGTGAAATGAGATGCGCATCATCTCATGTGAGTGAAGATGCGTGTATACGGGAGCGTCTCATCGAGCGTGAATACACGCGGTGGTTGAAGACAGACGAAACAATATGGCAACTTACAACTTCCACTCTACTAGCATTTTGACATCATCAAGATGCATTTCACGCTTTGGCTTCTTCAAGTTGAACGTCTCAACAGCCTCCACGTAGCGGTACTGATCCAGTTCGGAGAGAGTCTTTTGTCCATTTTTGGCTGTTATGCACGCATGCGTTTTGCGTTCTGATTAGCTCAACGGTCTCTTTTTATTCAACGTAATACAGCTTAGTCAAACATAAATAACAATGCAAAATATGCTTTTCACGTACCGCTTTTCGATGATTGGGATAAGGCCTCAATGACTGCTGGATATCGACTTAGATAAGACGCGAACTGCTCCCCTGTGATTTCGCTATGGGGTACCACGTTTGAAGAACTCATTCTTCTACCGGCGATATCTCGGATCGCGTCAAACGCCGGTTTCCGGAGAGTAGATGTTTGAGAATATCTTGAAGACGGAAAACCAGGCCTTGTCTTTCGATGTACGAGAATCTGGGCGAGACGCGAAGCTGAATGAAGCATTTAGGAAAAGCCGTGCCTGTGTGTTGAAAAAAGGATTAGACTGAGTGCTTATTAGTGTCTAACATTCACCCCAATAAGGAAATAGCGGGGATGTCTTAGAGGGTAGACAGAATTCGCCAGCCATCTATTCCAGCCAACTTCACTTGTAGATGATGATTTTAAAGGTGGACAGATATAATAATTCAACAAAAGAAAAGGCACAGTTATACTATATAAATTAGTTTTTTTTTTTTTTTTTTTTTTTTTTTTTTTTTTTTTTTTTAACCGTATATAAAAGCTTCAAGTTCCTTCCGTCTGATATTGCTACCAACACCAATAATCACACTCACTCAACGCATCACCATCCTGCATCTCTATTTTTGTCAACCACACAGTCGCAATTCAATCTCAAATCGGCACATACCAAAACACCCACGCACCTCCCCTTAATCAATCCTCCTACATCTGTCCTCCAATGCCACGTTAAATGGTAAAGGTTACAAACCACATCCTAGTACTATGGATTCTCTCGGAGATTACAAATCCCCTTCGGAGACTTATTAAGAGCCACATCAAGGCTCGGCTCGCGAACGGCTTAAACACGAAATGTGGCATGCTCTATGTCCGAGACTCGCCTGGTTCGTACAGGCGCTGGCTGCCTTGGGAGCATGTCTGGCTGCCCTGAGCTACATCGCTGGACTTTGCAGCTCTCAACATCTTAACTCCGGGCGCCGAGTGATTTACCATGGAGGAATGGCTTCACTGTTATGATGCGGGACATGGCAGCTTCGCAAATATAAAGGTTGAGAGAGAGGCATTCATGAGATAGATAGATCCATAACCGCAATAAACAACCATTCCTCCACCCTCATCACACTTCAACACCCATGGCCGCAAGCATTGTCCTCGTCACCGGTACTTGACCGCTCCATTCCAACCCATCGTCTTCCAAGCACAAAAAACTAACCCACAGCCCAAAAAGGCGCCAACCGAGGCATTGGCTACGAAATCGTCAAAGCCCTTGTCGAATCCCCCCTTCCCTACCACGTCTTCCTCGGCTCCCGCGACATCAACAAGGGCAAAATCGCCGCAGCCTCGCTACATCCTCGCAGTGGCAGCTCCATCTCTGTCCTCCAGCTGGACGTCTCTTCAGCCGATTCCATTGCCAACGCCGCCGCCACCGTAAAGGCAGAGACCGGCCGCTTGGATGTCCTCGTCAACAACGCCGGCATTGTCGACGAAAACCCCGATTCGATGACGCGGCTTCGGAATACCCTCGAGATCAACACCATTGCGCCGTTTGCTGTGACTGCAGCTTTCAAACCCCTTTTGATAGTTCAACCAGAGGACGGGACAAAGGGGAAACGCATTGTCTATGTGTCAAGTGGCCTGGGATCCATCGGCGCGAGATTGGATTCACAAAGCCGTTATTATTCCGTTGCTACTGTCGAGTACCGCATGAGCAAGTCAGCCCTCAACATGCTGGCCGCTTGTGATGCTTTCGAGTTGAGGGACTACGGCGTCAAGGTTTTTGCCTTTGATCCGGAATTCGTGGCTACAGATCTGACGCACACTCCCGAAGAGCGTCGCAAACTAGGAGCACTTGAGCCGAGTGTGAGTGGTGAAAGTTGTCGAGATATCATCGAGGGGAAGCGAGATGCCGATACTAGCAAGTTTGTTAGCATCAATGGCGCAGAATGGCCATGGTAGAATAAGAGCCATGTATTTCCACTGCAGCAAATAAAGGCACCTCGGCGTAATATCTTGGAGACTAAATGTGAATAAGGGCCCGAAATAAAAGCTGTGAATTTTGATCGAGTAATATACAGAGTTAGTCATGAGACCCCAAACCAGATAATCACACACATCCCAACCCATACCAATTCCTCCTGTGTCATTGAGTCAAATCAGCCTGCTCTTCCTTAGCTTTCCGCTACAAGGCGATAAGTAGTGTCCTAGAAGTGGAAGAGCTGAAGGATCGGCTGAAATGATACCATCTCACTCACTCCTTTCGTGGCCATGGTTCCATTCATTATCATTGAATGACTTATTCATAGTCCACAAACACCTTTTTTTTTTTTTTTGCAAAGCACATTATTACATGGCTTATCTGCTCTTTCGGCTTTCGCCGTCGACCTGAGTAGCAGCGTACTTGTCGCTAAGCTCACCATACGCCTTGTTAAGCTGCTCAGCCTGCTTTTTAAGGTTCTGGAGGTCCTGGTCCTTCTTCTCGAGCTTCTCCTTGAGGGCAGCAATCTCGCCAGGGTTACCAGCGGCAGCCAACTTCTCGCTCTGCTTAGTGTTCTTGTTGGTGCCCTCGTAAGCCTTGAGCTTATCCTCCAGGCGTATGACTTCAAGGATCATGACGTAGGTGCGGTTGAGAATCAAGGAAAGAAACAGCGTGAAGCCGCAGAGGTACATGTTGCGCTGAGAGTAAAACTTGCGGGCCTGAACTTCGAGGCGCTCGGATCCCATGACAGCGGCGGCGCTATTGACGTCGTTTAGAAATTTGTCGAAGCGAATGAGCCTTCTTTCTGAGTTGTCAACGGAACACTTACTTTCCCTTAATACTCTGCTCGTGTGCAGCTAGAACCTCGAGCTGCACTCTGTAGACTCGGTTCAGGCTGTCGACGAAGAGGATGAGGATGAATACAAAGGTAATCTTCATCCAGTACTGTACTTTGGCGATCAACGGGCTCTCGGAAATGAAGCTGTCATAGGCCTTGTCAGCGCATAGCTTATATCATATCGGGCGTTATTGGGCACCGTACGTAAAGACCCTCCGCTTGATGTTGAACGGGAGCGGCACAAGCAGGAGCATAAACATGGCCATCTCGGCCATTAAAAGGCCAAATACCTGGTAGCTCGTTAGCACAACCCAAGCATATTTTGCTCTTCGTCAAGCTTCGTGACCATACAAGAGTGTAGTATAGCGTCATCGTGGTGTCGGGCAACGGCCTCCAGCTGCGAGCTCTGTTTTGTTGTCGACGGAGGTAGCGGAAGAAGCTCGAGAACGGCAAAATAGTTTCGGCAGATCAAAGCAGACGGCAAATCGACGTTTGGCTCAGACAGATGCGGCGAGTCTGTGGATTCAAGGAGCTGCTTTTGTAGGCGGGAGGATGGAAGAGGAAGATGGAAGAAAAAAATCGAATCCTAGGCAAAGTGTTCAGTTTGTCTTGTGGGTTCAGGTACCTCAGCTGTACAGCTCCGTTGCGTCGAATCACCCACGTCATCGTGTCCTGTTTGTGGCTGGGAATCGCCCCGCCCCCGCTACAGAGATGTGGCTTGATAACTTCAGCCAGGTGCTGTCTCTAATAACAGCGGCTATCTTGAACGGTTTTAACATTGCTAGCTTATTGGCCAAACATGTTCTAATTAATTAATTTATTTTATTTACCTATTTTCAATATATCTTCCAGAGCTTTTGTGCGTGTAAATAGGCAGTATAGACAGCAACACTCAGTGTGCGCAGGCCCCTGCAGTTGCCCATAGTCAAGGTGTACATTACCTGAAACAGGGAAACAAGGCTTCGACCAAGGCAGACAACTCTGCGCCACATTCCATGATGGAGTGTGTACACGTAAAAGTACCCCGGCATCTTTATGTTGAGCACATGTTTTCACATGTTCGTCATCAACCAAGCACTCTGTTCACTGCTAGAGGCCACGGTATGGTTCTTTGGTGTCGTCTTCGTTTAAATTATAAACATTATCTAATTGATACCTAATTCATACAGAGCAACGCTAGTAGTTCTGCTCATTATCTGGTTCAGCACCTGACAAATTGGTCTATAAGTGATATTCCTGTCATTTTACAACTCCTAACCCCATTGGCCTTTACCCCGTTACGCCTATGTCCCCTCCCTAAACTTCGCCGGTAATCGCCTATTCCTAGATGTCCTGCTCATGGCGACTGAATCCTGGTCATCCCGGTCATCCTGGTCATCGCTGTCCTCAATTTCAATAGCATTTTCAGGTTCGTGCCCGCGGCTTAATCTGTTTTGCTTTGGCGTTGAGGGCGTAGATGAAGGCAGCTGTATGGTGATAGGCGCGCTGGTGTTTGCCTCAAGCTGGGATTCTTGAGTGGGCTGTTGAACCGGTTGAGCAGGCTGGACCGGCTGGACCGGCTGGACCGGCTGAGAAGATTCTTTGGGTTTTTGGATGATTCGAGGATGCTTTCTAGGCCGGCCACTACCAGGTCGGGCCCCTCCTCGTTTGCCACGTGGTTTTGGCTCCTCTCCTTTCGTTGACTTGGAGGGTGTGTCGGGCTCCCTAACTCTCTGTGATCTCGTTGTTTTCCGAAGCCGTTTCGAGCCAAGGAGTTCCCCCCCTTCAGAGTCGACGCCTGATTCGGCTGCAAGCGACGTTGCTTCTGTACCAGGTGGGCGGTATTCTTCCTCCTCGGAATCAATTAGCATGTGGCGCTTTCGCTTGCGGGCTTGAGTCTCGTCCATCGTTCGTTGGACGGCGGTGGAATCTTCATCCGAGACCGGCATTGCTTCCCTCATCGTGGTGGTTGTCGTGGCGGTAATGGTCGTATTTGTTATCTTGGCCGTCGTCTCCTTCTTCTTTTTCGATTTTGGCCTTCCTACCTTTTTGTGCTCTATCTTGGGTGCTTTGCGTGCCACTCGATCACCAGTTTCGGCGCGCTTAGGTCGACCAGCCTTTCTGGAACCCTCCGGCTTCTCTCCAGACTTGTTATCGAGCAGTTTCTTGGTAAGATTGGGGAAATTTTCTCCGTAATTGAAAAAGAGTTCCTCTCCGGCCTTGATATCCCTGAGGGCGGTAAACTCGATTCGGAACTCGCCGTTTACATAGAGAATACGCGGGGTGATGTTGCATCCCCGAGTGTCGTGTTCCGAAGCGTGATTGATATATCGACTCAGATTGCCGTAAATAGCGGCGTCAACCCAGATACCCTCGTTTTCGAGCAGAGTAAATACGTATGAGATGTTGGATTCTTCGTCAAACACATCACCGCGCCTTGCCTCTCGACGGACGCCCTCGTCATGGGTGATCAACTCCCCCACGTACTCAACAATGAATTCGTCCTGAGCAATGTCCTCGGCAGTAAAGAGTCCGTAGCCAACCCCTTCAAGTTGGCTTTGCCCGAGAAGAAGGGTCTTGTGTCGCCCACGCTGTAAATCGCAATTTTGGCACCCCGTAGAGTGCAGCCACTCGTCCTCAGCGTTGGCAGGGTCGGCCCGTTCAAACGCGCCACATGAACCACACAGTTGCGGATCACACTCACGGTTGAGTTGCACGCAAATACAGGGCTTTTCCTTTTGTTTAGAGAGACATGTCTTGCCCTGAGAGTGGCAAGCACATCCTGTGAATTTGTAGAGACAGTTTGCCTCTGTGCAGCCGCAGAATCTTTCGCACAAAACCCCGGCATCCACACATGAGCATATTTTTGGGGCGCATGGGCCATCGTGAGAACATGGTTCGAGCAATTCACGCCGCTGATGTTCGTGGGTAATGGTATGATCTTGCCAGTCTCCAAGGAGCATCTTCCGCTTGCGGTCATACCATGAGATGTTGCGCGGCCGAGGGGGTTCAGTAGGTTCCGGCTGAGATACCTGGATGTTTAGGTACTGATATTCCGCGAACACCTCATCGCAGTTGCGGTTCAGGAATTCGGTCGCAAGACAGATGGGGTCAATTGTAGTTTTACTGAAATCAGTCGTGATATATAGAGACCGCAAGAGACTGCGCTCATCTTCAGTCCACGGCTTCAACACTGCACTCGGGTCTGGGGGGAGTTTTAGACGATAGCACCTTCGCCGACAAGGCACATCAGCAATGGTATTAGCACCTGCTGCCGCTATTCGTTTCCTCTTCAAAATGTCCGACAGCGGCGCGCAGGACGACAAGGAAAAGGTGCGCTTCAAGTTTTCGTGGTCGTACTCGCCATGATCGCAAGAATGGCTGAAGCAAATGAGACACCCCAAAATGCAGTATGTGGCCAGGTTGGACTCGACAACATCATCCTGGCTATCTTGCTGGACGATGGAGGCATCCTTGGCGGCAGGCTTGCTGTCCATAACACTATCGACAGACTCGTCGAGAAACAGCACCTTGCGCAATTCAATCTGCTTCAACTGCGGTTGATTTTCCTTAAAAGCAAGCTGGAATGCAGCAGTGAACATCTCTGCCGCCCTGCGCGCCTCTGGCGTCATGGTGCTCCCGTCGCCTTGGGATCTTATAATATCTGTCTTCTGTTGGGGAGTTATGGCATCATCGGATGCCTGGCTTGCTATGTAGCTGATCAGGGTGGACTTGTTGCAGAGTGGTATGTTGAGCTGCTTGAGCCACATATCCAGGTAGAGTGAAAGAGTCGCAGCGCGCTCGGCCTGGATGATTGCGACAAACTTTTCGTCGCGGTTCATGGGTTTGAAGCCTGATTTGAGATCAATGTCCTCCAGTTCTTTGAGCCAGAGATTGTACTTGGCCTCTTCAGAGCCCTCGAGATCGCGCAGATGGGGAACAAACGTCAGCATGGTATTGGGCATCAATACATTCTTTTTAATTTCCACATGGTGGAATCTGTAAGATGGGACAGCGTCCTTGTTGGTCTTGATGCAAATCACGTTGTAGCGAACGTCCTTTTGATCCTTCTTGTTCTTGTTGTGGTGCTAAGCGGGGGAGTCAATTCTCAATGCTCAAACGTCCAGTTTCAAACTTCAAATTTCAAATGTTGGCGATAGATTCTGACCTTGAATTTGATTTTAATCTGCTTGCCCTTGACCTCTGGATTGGGATGAGTCTCCAGCTCGCGAAAGAGATCCAGGCCATGATGCGTGCGCCACTCTCTGCACTTTGCAGACTCAATGGCATGGGCGACGAGCTGCGCGTGGTCCCGCCGAACTTCCTGGTTGAAGGTTGTGAGCTGATTAGCAAGCGTCTGGACAGTCCACTCCGTCACAGGAACCGTCTGAGCCTTGGGCGTCTGCACTGCCTCTGGCTGGCGATGGCCATCTCGCGCCGGCGTTGCTGTCGATGGGTGCGGCATGCTGAGAGCTGGACTGGCGCTGGTTACGACACCAGAGTTCTCTGGCATCTCGGGCGCATGTTCAGCGACGCGGTCTGCCAGGGGCAAGGACGCGCGATCAGGGAGAGCGGCAGGCGTCCAGTTACTGGCGTCGATGGCACCGATGCAGGGAGCCGGAGTAGGCGTCGGAGCAGGCGTCGGAGCAGGAGCAGGAGGAGCGGACGAGCAATTTCTCGTCAACAGAGGAGGGATGGGACCTCTGGTTGAAACCGCGACGCCAGATCCGCTAGTCAAGTCTAGACGGGCCAAGTGGCTTGGGTCGCCATCTTCCGATGTTGCGAATACCTGTCCTCCGTGGGGCATCATCCTTGCCTATCGAAAATTCAATCTTTTGTTGCACGCAAACTCTCTGGTCGCCTCGTTTGTATCACAGTAGCAGGCGTCCTGTTCTGAGCCGGATCGGTGAAGGATGCCGCAGACCCGAGTGTAAATGAAGGGCCGAAGCGCACAAAAGGGTCTGCATGAGAGGCCCTGAAAGAGTGTGAAGATGAAATGGAGTGAAGGAATATCAGGCCTCAACACGCTGTTGACAATGGGGATCACATGCAGCTAGACAGCAAGGCGGGCGAGCGATCGGCGGTGTTCATGTGAGGCTGAGCGAAATCTGAAGATGTGGGTGAAATCGGATCAACGATGAGATTTGACGGCTTGTTTCAACTGCAAGGCGCCGCCTCTGGATTCCTGCCCAGCCACAAACCAAAACACAACTCTGGCCCGATCCCAGCGACCGCTACACCGAAGGGGGACTTGATTAGCAGAGCATTTCCACGCCTCGCACCGCTGTAGATCAACAAAGAGCACCCAACACTGGCCCTTGAGATTATTGGAATCGCGAAATCGGGAAGCTTCCGCATCGCGTTTTGGATTGAGAGTCCCGGAGCACGCGAGCCCTGGTTGGCTGGGCCGGGCTGTTGGTGATTGGCTAGAGGTTATGGCTCAAGTCCACAAAGAAAGCCGGACTTCGCTAGGCCGGATTTGGAACGCGTTTACGGAGCACTTAGGACGCACGGCATGTATAAGAGCCTGCTTCAGTGTTGCAGAGAATATGTAACTTGAATACTTATATGCACATGTGGTTGTCGACTTTATTTTCTGTGTCTTTTCTCCACTTTGTTCTCTTTGTTTATCATGGAACAGTTATCCACGAGGCGGCCGTTTACAGAATCTAGCCTTGCAGTCGTGGGGGGCCATTCCTTCTCTCAACTAGCATATTAGGTACCCGACATGCATATACTACTAGGTTAGTAGTACTAACCTCGTTCCCCCCATACACTCAGTAAAGTAACATCACGAGTCATGAGGCTTATCCATGGTCATCTTGACTCCTGTGAAGAATAGGATCTGATCTGACAGATGTGCTTTCAGCCAATCAGCCTCCATACTTACTGGTTATAGCTACCATACACTCCCGAGCTGTCCAAGTGCCGAAGCATGTGGAGCTGTGTACCTGCATAAGATTTCAAGGCCCCGTCCAGATATGGATGGACTCGCCAGGTTGTAAAGCTGCCTCGCGGGAGCAAAAGGGCTAAGCGAGCCTCCCAGCATCAGGGATTAATTCCCACGTTTGCAGATTGTGCATCTGATGTGCGCCAACAGCGGACGTCAACGAAACAAGGTTCATCTGCCGAGTACAGCTGCACATGCGGCTCCATTTCACATCTGTGAATGTGAACCCACCCCACCGCGGGAATCAAGGCTGCAGGACCCCTACTTTCCAGGCTGGAGGATGTTGTGCTCTAATAAGCATCGAGCCAATTGATTCGGGAGCAGCGAAGATACCAGTCCTTTGTTTCAATCAATATCTCTACAAACGGTCCATCTGCCTTGCCGTAACAGCCAAGAATCGAGACTCTGTGTTCCTGTAAACTGTACTCTAAAATCCAGCATGGACAGGGTTGCCAGTACCTCGATGGCGATGCCATGACGCATCGTGTCTCACTCCGTCAGATGCTCCCCCTAGACTTTAACTTGCATTTACAGCAAAAACAAGAAAACGCAGAAAATAAGTTTGTGCTTGTCATTCACTTACCCCCCCTTGCCCGACACTAGCATCTCAGGCTTGCTCCAGCATCGTCCCCAAGCCGAATTTGGCATGGCCCATCACAGCCACAACAATATGTCTCTGCCCAGGAATCTTCCAATTGAGTCCAGCGCCCGAGACATGCATTTAGACAGCTGCCAGGTAGAGGTACCCACGACCGCCCGGCTTGACGCTCTGGTCCGCTGGTCCCGGGCCCTGATCTGACGTCGTCGCCGTCGTACCAAAGCCATTGCATTGAGCCTAGCCCAGCCATGAGTCTCTCGAACTGCGGGGATGACGTAGCGAAGGCGCAACAGCTGTCCAGCCGATGACGATCCGCCAGCTCCGCCAAAAAAAGCAGGCGGCCGTGACATTCTTATAATCATCTCCCCATCCCGTCCCCTCCTGCGTCAGCTTTTGCTTTCCTCTCCGTATTGATACGCCCTACAAACACCATTTGCCAATCCTCTTCTGCGCGCCCAATCCCCATCGCAGCGCCGTCGCCTATCTTGTCCATCTTCACGCATTATCCATTGCCATTCGTATCAATTAGCGCTCAGCCACACCGCCAAAATGCATCGAACATATTCCATGCGCCAGTCCCGCGCGCCGACGGCGTCGCAGCTCCAGGTATGGATCAGCCGGCATCTGCCATTTTTTGAACCCCCGCGTTGTCGCAGCTTAGGGACTGATGAGTCTGATGGATAGAGTCCGCCCCCTCCGCCGTCGTCCACCAAGTCCGGCCGCTTCTTCGGAAGGGGAAGCTTGGGTGAGTGCCGCGATGGCTTTTCTAGCATTGTACTACTCCACTAGCATCGAGCAACATGACTTCGGCTATGATTATTGTCATTATTTCCACGCCTGCTTGAGCCGCGAGACCCATAGTTACGCCGACTAATTGATGGTGCAGGCCATGCTCTCCGTCGCAATGCCGGTGGCGCCTTCGGGCCAGATCTAGCCAAGAAATTGTCCCAGCTTGTCAAGATGGAGAAGAACGTTATGCGAAGTATGGAGCTTGTCGCTAAGGAACGCATGGAAGTGGCTGTAGGTCTTAAGCTTTATAGTTCATCGTCTTGCTTCAGTTGCCAACTGATGTGTGTATAGCAACAATTGTCTCTTTGGGGTGAAGCTACCGACGAAGATGTCTCTGACGTCACCGACAAGATTGGCGTTCTGATCTACGAAATCGGCGAGCTAGAAGACCAGTACGTTGACCGATACGACCAATACCGCATTACCATGAAGAGCATCCGCAACATTGAGGCATCGGTTCAGCCTAGCCGAGACCGTAAGACGACGCCTATATCGAGCAGCTGACAATACAAGCTAACATCACCAGGCAAACAAAAAATTACCGATCAAATCGCCCAATTAAAGTACAAAGAACCAAACTCCCCAAAGATTGTGGTGCTGGAGCAGGAGTTGGTTCGCGCCGAGGCCGAATCGCTCGTGGCAGAGGCTCAGCTCTCCAATATCACTCGCGAGAAAGTCAAGGCTGCTTATGTCTACCAATTCGATGCCCTGCGCGAGCATTGCGAGAAAGTTGCCATTATTGCTGGCTACGGGAAGCACCTACTCGACCTCATCGATGACGCCCCCGTCACTCCCGGCGAGACCCGAGCTGCGTACGATGGCTATGAGGCTAGCAAGGCCATCATCCAGGATTGCGAAGATGCTCTCACCAACTGGGTCACTTCCAATGCTGCCGTGAGCTCCAAGCTTTCCACTCGATCTCGAAACCTTTCTCAGCGACGACGCAACACCATCCGAGCTAGGGAAGAGGGCCATGACCTATCCCATCAAGACGTGCCGCTGAACGATAACGGCTCGTGGGTTCAACAACAACAGGGGGTCAGAACGGACAGCGACGCCGAAGAAGAAGAAGAGGAGGAGGAGGAGCACCCTCACTCTGCCATGGGGAGTGACGGCGGCATGAATGGCGAGGCACGAGGTCGAACTCAAGAAATTCTTGCTTAGGATACTACCTCATCGTTCGTTGGAACACAGTGAAAACGAAAAAGGGGGAAATGGAAATCGAGAGTACATAGGGTCCCAGCCTTGGAGAGCAAGGACTAATTGCCGATATCGTCGATTTGAATGCCGCCGACCTGGCGGGGGAGTTTTGGACAAGGCTGGAACAATCACTGGTTGGGTCAATCTGCTTTCTTCTCTTTCGAATAGTCTTTTGGCACGTGGCTATTCATTAATACCTTGCATGAGTTACATAATATTTTTATATGAAATAAAACAACCCCCTGATTATGTACCTAATGCCATCTCTGGGTAGCCATATTCTGATAGGTACCCTCGGCCAAGGCGGATGCACAAACCTCAAACGCCATGTTTTATAATGAAACGAACCCATCTCTCAGTGGCTATATATACATTTGATACCCTTTCTGCCTTTGCTTCAAACAGACCGGGATCTCATTTGGCTCAAGAACTGTTCAGCCTCCATCTTCACAATGTGTTGCCCTGGAACAACGATTAAGCCTAGATATCGAGACGTCATGTCCAGAGTGGTTGAGCTGCCAGCGGCATTTGCTGCAGCCGCAGCCGCATTACGTTCCTCTTCCGAAGGCTGCCGGTATTCATGTGTGTTTCCCAGCACAAGATTCCTATTCTGTGCCGTCGACGACCGGATTTAGCAACATAGGACACGGTAAATTGCAAAGCCTGTCCATCCTTTTTCTCGGGGAAACCAACCGGATCTGTGCATTTAAGATTGCCTCGAAACATGCGGCCATCTGTGGTGTAGATGCGCAAGCTCTGGTTCAAAAGAGATGAAAGATACTCGTAAGCCTCATCTTTATCCATTGTGTTGTGAGTGAGGACTAGCCTTGGCCTGGAGCAACACACGGATGGAGATGCAAGAGAATCAAAGCGTGGGGGAAAAGCTGCATCTGATCTAGCTGTCAAGGGATGTTGCGATAAGCCGGGCGGGCCAATAGATAGAGCTGGATCTAAGCTTGACAGCCCCACCGCCTCTACAATAGCGTCACTGTAAGAGTCCATCGAGCATCGTGAATCTTGCATTCTTCTTCATCACACGTTGTCGCATTTCCGTCTCTACGATCACGGTGGAAGCGAGTTAAACTCGCACAAGCCTCATCGCAATGCTATCATCACCTCACTAGCCAACACAACCAGTCGCGGGCTATCAGTAGGCCCGCACCCTCGCCATGGGTGTTAACGGGCTTTGGACGGTGATCCAGCCATGTGCACGGCCTACCAACTTGGCAACGCTCAATCGAAAGCGTCTGGCCGTGGATGCATCGATTTGGATCTACCAATTTCTCAAGGCTGTTCGTGATAAAGAAGGCAATGCGCTTCGCAACTCACATATTGTGGGATTCTTTCGGCGCATCTGCAAGCTTCTCTGGTTCGGCATCCAACCCGTCTTTGTGTTTGATGGTGGCGCTCCGGCGTTGAAGCGAGCAACCATTCAGAAACGCAAACAGAGGCGAGAAGGAAGACGAGAAGATGCCATCAGGACTGCGGGAAAGCTTCTCGCTATTCAGATGCAGCGACTCGCAGAGGAGGAGGAGGAAAAGCGCAAAAGGGAAAAAGAGAGGCCGCCAAGGGTGGAGGAACCAGAAGAAGAAATACCCGATGCTAACAACTTGGTCTACGTTGAGGAGATTGGCATGTCTCAGCAAGAGAGGCTGCGCAATCGCAAGTTCTATAAGCAGGATGCCTATCACCTGCCGGAACTTGAAGGTGGGATAGCATCAATGGGGAAGCCAGATGATCCTCGAATTATGAGCGTAGAGGAGCTGGAAGAATATGCGCGCCAGTTCAACAACGGAGAAGATATCAACCTGTACGATTTTAGCAAGATTGACTTTGACGGCGATTTCTTCAAGAGCCTTCCGCCACCGGATAGGTACAATATTCTCAACGCAGCGAGATTGAGGAGTCGACTCAGAATGGGCCTTAGCAAGGAACAGCTTGATGATATGTTTCCAGATCGCATGGCTTTCTCCAGATTTCAGATCGAGAGAGTCAAGGAGAGAAATCACCTGACGCAGCGACTCATGTATGAAATCGGAATGTCTGGGACTGACCTAACTCTCGGCGTCAATGCTCGTATTGCCGGAGAAAGAGATCGAGAGTACATATTGGTCAAAAACGAGGGTGTGGAAGGAGGTTGGGCTCTTGGAGTGGTCAGCAAGGAAAAAGATGTTGGAGAAGCCCACAAGCCGATCGATGTGGATGCCATTCAATTCCACTATCAGACAAAGGAAGAGGATAGTGAAGAAGACGAGGACTTTGAAGATGTACCCATCGTTGGTGTTAATCGACTACCCAAACTGTCCCAGTCAGGTGCTGCGAGCCTTCACGCTGCTCAAGAGATGAACGGCATACGACAGCAGCTCTATGCAAGTCACAGACAGGGTGTTGCCAACGAAGATTCCCTGTTTGTCGAGGGAAGATTGGATCCGACAGAGAATATTCCTGAGGAACAGCCTGTGGAGCTTTTACATCCAGAAGAGGAGCATGAGCTAAATCTTGCAATTGCCTTGTCATTGCAGAGTCAGCACGGCATTGGCCGAGAATCGGAAGACAACACTGATGCTGATGATGATGTTCGAGACAAACCCGAGTGGACTCAAGTAGCCGTGGAAGCACCAAAGCCTATTGGTCATAGTAGTGGCTCAATAATTGCCCACATTGTAAACAATAGGGCCAATGCAGCTGTTCCAAAACGACAAGAAGCCCAAGCCGCAGAGGAGAAAGCGAAAGAGAGCGACAGCGATGACGATATGCAGACAATCTTTTCAAGGTCACTGAAGATGAAGAAATCTCAACCAAAGCCAGTCTTTGAGAATAAGAAGAATCCGTTTGATGGACCCCTTCCATTTCCGAAGCTGGACTGGGGATCATCTCTTTTTGCTAAGAAAAAGACACAGCAAGAGGAACCGATTGTGGTTACCGCAGGCGGGGATGACGGTCAACTGGATAAAGGGGGAGAACAAGGAGAGGATTTGAGTGGCGGCTTCGAGGTTGAACCTCAGCAAGAAGATGGCCCCAAGCCGCTACCTCCGTGGCTGGTGGATGACGACACAGACATCCGAGAAGCAATCAAGAAACAGCAGGATGTCGACAGAGAAATCAATGCTCAAGATAGAGCTGAAGCAGAAGAAGAAGAAAACCTTCGACGACGAGAGTTGCGGGATCAGTTGATCGAGATCCAGTCTTCTGATGATGATGACGATGGCAGCGATGATGTCAAAATTGTTGAGATACCACCATCACCAGAAGTGATGCCAACTTCTAGCCCTGTAAAGGTCGACAAAGTACAAGAGGAAGATTTAAACATCAAGCCGCCTGCAACTGAGCCTGCTCATGATGAGAAGAATAGAGCACAGAGCGAATCGCCAGAGCCTGAGTTTGAAGAAGTTCCTATACTCGAGGCTCCCACTACTCCGACTCCCCCTGTTGTAGACGCGGAAGAGAGTCATGACTCACCTGAACCCGAGTTTGAAGATGTTCAGCCAGTGGCCAGTTCACTAGCTCACAGAGATCCACAAGCAGACGCTTTCTTAATTGAGAGTATTCCTTTGGGCCAGCCTCCACCAGAGGGGATTCCGGATGATGACCTCTTTGCCGACGTGGAATATGATGAGTTTAGTGACCCTGAGGACGAAGAACTCCTGGCACAGATGGCCGAAGAAGCAGAGGAACATGCTCGCTTCGCCAGTGAACTGAACAACAAGTCTACCCAGCAAAACAAGGAAGATTATGAGAGGGAACTGAGGGCCCTTCGAAATCAGCAGAAGAAAGATCGCCGTGACGCAGACGAAGTAACTCAGACGATGATTACAGAGTGTCAAGCTTTACTTCGCCTATTTGGTATCCCTTACATTACCGCGCCAATGGAAGCAGAGGCGCAGTGTGCAGAGCTGGTTCGGCTTGGCATGGTTGACGGCATCGTGACAGATGACTCTGACACATTCCTCTTTGGTGGCACGCGGGTTTACAAGAACATGTTTAACAGCAACAAGTTTGTCGAATGCTATGTCGGTGCGGATCTGGATAGAGAAATGTCCCTTTCTCGAGAACAGCTCATCTCTCTCGCTCAGCTCCTGGGATCGGATTATACGGAAGGACTACCCGGCGTCGGTCCGGTCACAGCGGTTGAAATTCTCTCCGAGTTCCCCGGCAAAGACGGCCTCGACAAATTCCGCGAATGGTGGAAAGAAGTCCAATCCCAAACGCGGCCCAAGGAAGCTGACGCATCCTCCTCTTTCAGGCGCAAATTCCGCAAGTCTCAAGCCACAAAGCTCTTCTTGCCGCTGGGCTTCCCCAGTCCAGCCGTCTACGAAGCCTACCTTCACCCAATAGTCGACAGCAGCACAGAGCAATTCCAATGGGGCGTTCCTGACGTGGCGGGCTTGCGGGAATATCTCATGGCCACAATCGGATGGAGCAAGGAGCGTACGGATGAGGTGCTGGTGCCGGTGATTCGGGACATGAATAAGAGGGAGATTGAGGGGACGCAGAGCAACATTACTAGATTCTTTAGCGGGAGTGTTGGTGCTGGCGCGAGGGAGACATTTGCTCCCAGGCAGAAGGTTCGGGGAAGTAAGCGGATGGCGGCTGCGGTAGATAAACTGAGGGCGAATATGGCTGGCGAAGAGGAGGCTCCGGAATCGGGGGAGAGTTCGGGGGCTAATAAACGGAGGAGAACAAACAGACAGCGGCGTGCTTGAGAGGGATGTATAGAGTTTGTCTTGTGAATAATTTCGTGATATTAGATTAATGAAGGATCTCATCGTTTGTTCAACCTTAGGACTGATTGCATTTACATTATGTGTTTGGGTGTCTCTGTCAACCGACAAATCATCCAGAGGGAGGAGTATGGCTGCCACTATTGCTACTTTCTGCTACCATCGCTACTCTTTCAGGTAGATCTGTTAAATTTGTAACACGAGACGCTGAATAGCCATCTTGAGGTGCGCACCAGTCACTCACTACCCTTTATCAGGACCATTCAAATGGCCGCACATGACATTTTCAGAGCATGAAATGACGGAGGCCACAGTTACATCCACCCCCAAACAATGAGCACGTGCCCGCCTCGGTTTCGCAAGAACAGCACCCAAGGAGGAATTAAGTCTGCATATTCAATGTTTTAAGCAAGTGGATAGTCGTTCTGACCTACGAAAAAAAGAGATCAAACACCATTACAAAGCACGACTGCATCATTTACAGAGCATCTGCCGTATTGCCAACCTCGGCAGCTCCCCACGTGACCCGCGACAAGCATTCTCCCAACGGAACCGGACGGCTAAACCCCGGATCAGCATCCCGCCCACAGCCGTCCAAGCCAACTCCGTATGCGACGATTGATTCGCCGCGCGCCGCGTGGGCAAAGACACAACTTAGATCCCGATACAACTATTTTTTCCTCCCCGTTGCTTTGTGCTTCCCTAATTCCGAAGGCCAGTCTGTTTCTTTGCTTCCCCCCGCCATCGCCTCTATTTGTCGCTATAGAAACCGTTCGTCAGCAAAAAAAACCTTCAGCAATGCCGGGCATGGACCAGCGTGAACTCGAGTCGCGCGTAAAGGCGCTGACCAAGGTCGTGGCAGCAAACGAGCCGCCGGAGAATGCGCTGAAGCTGCTGGAGTCGCTCAAGAAGGATGCGTCACCGACGGAAGAGATGCTACGGGTACGTTGATTTCGCCGCCGCTTTTCTCCTTGGGGGTGCTGTTTTTTAAAAGGCGACGTTTGGCAATGGCTGGCACGAGGCTGCCGATATGCGTCTCTTATACGGGCCGTGAATGCATGTTCTGCAGGCTCCATTCGATCTGATTATCTGTCACGTTTGGACAGCCCCCCCGGTCACTGCCCGACGATGTGCTGCCTGCCATCGTCTCCAATTGCAGCCTCTCGTCACCATTATCACAGCTTGCTCTTTTTTGTATTTCTTGTCCGCTGTTCTTTGTTCTGACATTAGTTGTCGCAAACGGCAGGCCACGCGCGCAGGCGTCTTTGTCGGCAAACTGCGGTCAAATCCCAACAAGGAGATTGCACGAGCCGCCTCAGAGCTCGTCATTAAGTGGAAGAAGCTCGTCGAGCAAGAGAAAAACTCCAAGCTCCAGAAAGCAAAGATGGGCTCCCCGTCAGCACCCGCGGCCGCATCTCTGCCCAACCCGTCGGCCAACGCTGCGTCCGGCGGCGCCAAGAAGGCCTTCAAGGGCGACCCCGAGAAGCGCAAGTTTGACACCGACGGCGTCAGCATCAAGCGTACTGAGTCCAATGTCCGCAACCAGTGCATAGGCCTCATTTACAACGGCCTTGCTTACCGATCCACCGACTCCGAGACCGATGTCATCGCCAAGGCCGTTGCCGTTGAGAATGCCGCGTTTGTACTCTTCCGCGGTGAGGGTGCCGAGTACAAGAAGAAGATACGATCACTCTTCTCAAATCTCAAGAGCAAGTCCAATCGGGAACTGGGCCGGCGCGTCATGGCTGGGGACATCTCGCCCGATCGATTTGTCAACATGACGGACGAGGATCTCAAGAGCGAAGACCAGAAAAAGATGGAAATCGAGCTGGAGAAGGAGAACATGAAGAAGGCCCAAGTACCGATGGCTGAGAAGAGCATCAGCGACAGCCTCGAATGCGGCAAGTGTAAGAAGAAGAAGGTTAGCTATACTCAAGCCCAGACACGAAGTGCCGATGAGCCGATGACAACGTTTTGCGAATGTATGAATTGCGGCAACCGGTGGAAGGTATGTATTCTTTTTCTCTTTCTTCCCTCCTTGTACTATATACATGATGTGTTAACGAGAGGCATTCCGCAGTTCTCATGAGTCAACGAGAAAGAGAAAATTACACTAAAGGCGCCACGTATGCCTCGAGGAGTATGATGACGTTGTTTCGATTTGCTTTTTGGTTTCCTACGGAGCGAATGGGGTGGAACTTTTTTTCGGGATGGGAGTTATGGAAAATTGATTACCTCTTTTTTTTTTTTTCCTCGGGTATCCTATGAACTCAAGACCTTCTGGCGTCATGTAGTGTTTTTTCTCCCCTCATGTTTTACCGTCCCCAGCATGTCTTGCGTCGGCGTGCACATCATGAACTTGGTGTTGCCGCGAGGCTATGCAGTTTGTTTCATCTAGATCACCTAATAGATCTCTGCTGCCAATTCTCTATCAATCACTCCTTCTCAGGCATAAGTGATACTGCTTGTGGAGCTATGTTACAATATGTACAAGATAGAGCTGATCCAAGCTATGTTTTCATCATGGCTTGGATATCCCCAATTCAGCGAAAAGGTCTGTGGGCTCCCCTTCCTCTAAGCCCATTTCTTTAATATTCTTCCAGAACTTACTCAAATGCCGGGTGCCGGAATCACACAACAAGGTGACGACTCGGCTGCCGGGGGGCAGTTTCATTGCCGTCATAACAGCAGCGGCGCAGTTAACAGAGCTGCTGCTCCCTACGAAGATGCCATCATTCTCCACGAGCCACCTGGCCATGCGGCACGCCTGCTCATCGGTCACCTTGACCGCATCGTCGAGCAAATCTCGCCCGATTTCGAAGTTGTTAGTTATTCGGTTGATGCCGATTCCTTCCACCATTGAATCGACCTGTTGTCTGCGTCGGGTGCCTTCCTTCTCGGTAGGCGAGTACATGACGCCGTGTTTAATCTTGTTGTACAGCCCGCTGCCCTGAGGATCTGCCAGGACGATCTTGACATTCTCCATCTTAGCCTCGAGTTTCAGGTACCTTGCCACTCCTGATATCGTCCCGCCAGTTCCTGCGCCAGCAACGAATGCATCAAGATCGCCGTCTGTCTGTTGGTAGATCTCCGGGCCTGTGCTGATGACATGAGCCTGCCAGTTGGATTCCGTCTCAAACTGGTTAGCAAAGAAGCCCTTGCTGCCATCCTTGGACGATCGAGTGTGTTCAATGGCGCGCCTTCGAGCCAAGTTGACAAAATGATCCGGGCTGGTAATTGGAGCCACAGGGACTCGTTCCACAGTTGCGCCCAGATGAATCAAAAGATCCGATTTCTCGAATGCCTGGTCGTCGGGCATGCAAATGTGAGCCTTGTATCCTTTTGCGCGGGCCAGAGTAGCCAGCGAGATGCCCGTGCTGCCCACAGTTCCTTCATAGATGGTGTCGCCTTGATGCGGCGTCAGGAGGCCCTGCTTCTCGGCCTCCAGGATCATGTTGAGAGCCACTCGATCCTTGGGGCTGTTTCCAGCGCCATTGAGGAACTCTGCTTTGGCCAGGATGGTCCGGCCAGTGGCTTTGGAGAGAGATTGGATCTCGATGAGGGGCGTGTTGCCGATGCAGCCCTCAATGCCATTTGATGCTATTCCGGCGGACCGAGACGACGGGGATTTCGTATCATGGTCCTCGAGCTTCACCGGCGCTCCCCAGAAGAAACTCGCTCTCCTTGAATTAGTGCTCTTGTGCCGATATCGGGATTCGAGCTCGGGATACAGCTCTTTGAATCCCAGGGTAGCGACTATGCCTGCTGTAAAGGCAATGGCAATGGCGGCTGTGCCATATGCCTTGGGATGATCGCTCAACGACATTCTACTAGCCGTGAACGGATATACCTCATTGTAAATGTATTCACAATGCCCTCATTTTTCTTTGGGCTATTGGGGCTAACAATAGAGGATGAAGTGATGAATTATGCAGGATATGAACTTTGCCTTTTCCGAGGTCATTCCTGAATCCCTGCACTAAGGACCTGAAACTAAGAGCGCAAAAAAAAAAAAAAGGTACGTACCGAGAGCTCGCGGGGCAGCCCTTCGGAACAAACCACTTTCCGGGCAGAGCTGCGAGATCTGCCAATAGCTGCAGCAGCACTTTGCCTGGGACGAGAACATTTCCTCTTTTGAAGGCATCACGACGTTGCCATCATGGACTCTCCCATTGTGGCCCATCTCTTCCGCCAGCTATTTCGACATCGTCCTCGCGGATGCCAAGGTCTGCGCAATGGCCTTGCCAGCAGACAAAGGCAGCCGCATCGCAGCCTCGGGACAAGACCGTCGATAGATCGCGGCATGAAGACCAACGAGAGTCGCTGGCAGCAACGGACGCACATCCTGCCCCAGGATCGAAGAGAAGAGTTTGCACAGTATCCGTACATTTCGCTGCAGGAGCTGAAGAAGAGGACTGAGCGGCCCCGCAAAGTAAAGATGCTTCTTCGGGACTTTATAGATGGTATGCGTGTGCTCATGCAATCTCACCCTACTGGCGAAGATTTGGCCGCTGACAATGGGAAATCACAGACAGTCTGTACAATCCCTCGTACGGCTACTTCTCCAAGGAAGCCGTCATCTTCAGCCCGGGCGAGCCCTTCGATTTCAATTCCATGCGAGACGAGCTAGAGTTCCAGGCCGAGCTGGGCAAGCGATACACTGATTTCGAAGACCTGCTCGACGAGAAAGAAGGCGAGAGCCCGACGAGACAGCTGTGGCACACACCCACTGAGCTCTTCCGACCGTACTATGGCGAGGCTATTGCCCGGTACCTGGTCTCCAACTATCGCCTCACGACGTATCCCTACGACGACCTGCTCATCTTCGAAATGGGCGCCGGACGGGGAACTCTGATGCTCAACATCCTCGACTACATCCGTGCCGCCGACCCCCAGGTCTACGCCCGCACAAAATTCAACATCATCGAAATCTCCTCCTCCCTCGCCGCCATGCAGAACCGCCACCTCCTCTCCACCGCCGAATCCCGCGGCCACGCAGACAAGGTCGAGATCATCAACAAGTCCATCTTTGAGTGGGACCGCTACGTCCCCTCGCCGTGCTTCTTCCTCGCCATGGAGGTCTTCGACAACTTCTCCCACGACGGCATCCGGTACGACGTCACCACCGAGGAACCGCTGCAGGGGCACGTGCTCATCGACGGAGACGGCGACTTTTACGAGTTCTACGTCCATGAGCTGGATCCCCTGGCCGCCAGGTTCTTCCGCGTCCGCCATGCCGCCACCGGGGGAAACTATCCCAAGCCGTACCCTTCCAACCCGCTTCTCCGCTATCTGTCCACCAAGATGCCCTTTGCCGCCAACCTCTCCCACGCCGAGTTCATCCCCACCAGGCTCATGCAGTTCTTCGACGTCCTGGAGAAGTACTTCCCCGCGCACCGTCTCCTCACGTCCGATTTCGACGCCCTCCCCCAGGCCATCAAGGGACTCAACGCGCCCGTCGTACAGACGCGTTTCCAGCGAAGAATGGTCCCCGTCACAACCCCCCTTGTAAGTCCCCGAAACATCTATATATAAACCTTGTCATGAGTGCAAAACTAAAACATTTGGCGCAATGCAGGTTCACCAAGGCTACTTCGACATCCTCTTCCCCACAGACTTCAACATCACCGAGGCCATATACCGGGCCATCACCGGCAAGCTGACCCGCGTCATGTCCCACGGGGATTTCATGCGTCGGTGGGCTTACGTTGAAGACACGGAGACGCGGAGCGGAGAGAATCCTCTCCTGTCGCATTATAGAAACGCCAGTGTCATGGTTACTGTATAAAGTAGTGTATATAGATAACTCTACCAACTTTGACGAACATGTATCAATACAATTAACGAGCATTCATCCTTTCCAAGAACTGGAAGCCATCAAATCAGTGACATGGCCGTCTATTAAAACTCGCTTTTTCAGATGAATACATGTCTTTGGCTTCCTACTCATCTGTGCTACCTAGTATCCACCCCAGCACCCCCAATCACCCAGAAGATCTAGTTTCCTATTTCACATGTACCTTTTTTTTTTTTTTTCTTTCTTATTCTTGTTCAATTTGTCAACAAACAAAGCATAGCTCCTATATATATAATAATACACAAAACCTTTTTACAGTTTCAGTTTCTCGCTCAGCCATTTCCGCGCAGTCTCGACAGCGTCGTCAATCTTCTCCGGCTGAGTTCCTTGGCCCTGGCGGGAGGGCTCCTTGCCGCCTGAGCGGCCGCCGATGACACCGGACACGGAGGCAGCCCACTGCTCAGCGGTAACGCCTTGTGAGGCCAGATGCTATAGAAGGATTGAATATTAGTGATATGTTCATTTTATGTCTTCACTTTTATGGAGTGTGAAAGCGAATACAATAAGGGTTGAATGGGAAAAACAACTCACAGTTCCGACGTAAACTCCGTGGGCAACAGCGCCCTCTTCTTGGCTGCCGACAAACAAGTAAACAGACTTTTCCTTTTCCTTGGACTGGTAGTACTTGATGACCTCTCCCACAGCCTTGGCATTCGCGCTGATGGGCAGTCGGCCGACATACCACTGGCTCTCCTTGTTAGTCTCAAAGTGCAAGGCAACAGTGTCGACGGCCGTCTTGGACTCCGCCTTTTGCTTCTTCTTCTGCTCAGCAACCACGGCGTTGGCAATCTTCTGGAAACGCTGGTTGAACTCGTCCTTGGTGAGCGTTGAGATGACCAGCTGGCTAAGGTCCTGTGAGACAGCCTTGACCTGGGCCTCCTTCTCGGGGCCAAAGGGAAGGTTCTCGAGGTCGATCAGCTTCTGCTCAAACAGCTGGGCCTCGCGCTGGACCTGGTGAGCCGCATCGCCAGTGTATGCAATGATACGACGGATACCCTTTGCGATACCGCTCTCCTCAACGATGACAAGATCCTTGATCAAGCCGGTCTGGTCGACGTGGGTGCCGCCGCAGAACTCGACACTGTACTTTCTCCATTCAGCATTCGTGGGATCCGCAACCATGGCATCCACGTCCATGCCGATGGAAACTACTCGCACAGGGTTTGGATAAGTCTCGCCAAAGACGGCACGAAGGCCCTCAATCTTGAACGCAAGGTCGAGGTCCACCTCTTTGGAGTAGATCTTGTAGTTGGCGCGGATATCCTTGTTTGAAAGCTCCTCAATCTTCTTCAGCTCGTCGAGCTTGACCTGAGTCTTGTGTGAAAAGTCAAACCGCAGCTTGTCGTTGTCAACCAGAGAGCCCTTTTGGTTAATATCGTCGCCAAGCACCTCTCTCAGGGAGTGGTTGAGAATATGTGTGCCGGTGTGGTTGTTGCGGATAGGTTGACGGCGAAGCTCATCGTACTCGCAAATGACTTCATCGTCGGAAGAAAGCTCTCCGTACTCAATGTAGCCACTGTGGAGGACGTATCCACCAAAGTCCTGGACATCCATAACCTTGAACTCGACGACATCGTCAATGACAATACGACCAGTGTCGGCGATCTGACCACCAGACTCTGCGTAGAAGTTGGTCTTGTCAAGCAAAACACCAATGGCGGTTTTTGCGGGGATGTCCTTGGTCGACTTGATGAAAGCCTTGCCGTCGAAGATGTACTGGACCTTGGCCTTGCTGTCGCCCCTGAGATACTTGGCGTCATCATTCGTCCTGGGGACCTTGAGTTCTGAGTCGAGCTCGGCAATCTTGTGAACGTCAAGCTTGGCAAATGTCTGCACTGAATCCTTGACTGCCTTGCTGGCCTCTCTGGCCTTTTCACGGGCAACGGCAACCTCGGCCTCGTCAATGTCCAGACCGCGCTCCTCAGCCATCAACTTGGTCAAGTCGACAGGGAAGCCAAAGGTGTCGTAGAGTCTCCACACGACATCTCCGTCCAGCTTCTTGACATTGTCTTTGGCGGCCTTGGCAGCATATCTCTCAAACTGGGCCTCACCGCGGTCCAGAGTTCGGGAGAAGGCCTCCTCCTCCTCGTCAAGGATCTCCTTGATATCTCCCTGCTTCTTGCCAAGGTCGGGGAACTGCTCGCCCATCTGCTCAACCAAGGCAGGCAGAATCTTGGAGAAGAATGAACCAATCTCGGCATTCAGATATTTGCGGGCATACCGGACACCACGTCGGAGGATTCGTCGAATGACATAGCCGCGGCCGTCATTGTTGGGCACGGCGCCGTCTGTGATGGCAAACGACATGGTTCGGATGTGGTCCGCGACAACTCGGTAAGCGGTATCAATACCGTCAACGTCATCTTGGCCGTATTTGTCGGTATAGGGTCTGGCGCCGCTGACTTCCTCGATCTTCTTAAACAGAGGAGTGAAGACATCGGTGGCGTAGTTGGACGCGGTATCCTGGAGGGCAGAGACCAAACGCTCGAAACCCATACCGGTGTCAATGTGCTTGGCAGGCAGGGGCTTGAGGCTTCCATCCTTTTGTCGGTCGAATTGCATGAAAACGAGGTTCCAGATCTCGACAACCATGGGGTCGTCCATGTTGACGAGGCTGGCAGCGTTGCGTCCTCCAATCTTGTCGTAGTGGACCTCGCTGCAAGGACCGCAGGGACCCTGGTCACCCATCTCCCAGAAGTTATCCTTCATGTTTCCAGGAATGATGTGATCTTCGGGCACACCAGTCTTCAACCAAAAGCCCTTGGCTTCCAGATCGGGCTCGAGGTTGAGGGCCGGGTTGCCCTCGAAGTATGTGACGTACAGACGAGTAGGATCAAGGCCATAAACCTTGGTCAATAGCTCCCACGCCATCTCGATAGCTTCCTCCTTGAAGTAGTCGCCAAACGACCAGTTGCCCAGCATCTCGAAAAAGGTGTGGTGGTAGCTGTCCTTGCCGACATCGTCGAGATCGTTGTGTTTGCCACCGGCACGGATGACCTTTTGGGTGTCGACGGCGCGCTTCAGGTTGCTCATGGGATCGGACTTGTTGACGGTGCCCAGGAAGATGGGCTTGAACTGGTTCATACCCGCATTGGTGAAGAGCAGGGTCGGGTCATTGTGAGGGACGACAGAGCCAGAAGGCACTGGATAAGAAAAAAAAAAAAATCAGCATGTGTCAGTCGCACAGAATTTTGGCGACGATAGATGGCTCGCCACGATCGGGGGTAATGATGCCAAGCAGGCAATGCAATCGATGAAAAAAAGACGAGGAATTGATGTCGAGCATCGCAAGCAGTCAAACACCATCTCGTCTCCGTCGTTGCCGCCCTGGACAAGTTGGCGATTCCCCCTGGTCGAATTCAACCCCGCCACTTGGAGGGGCGATGGCGATGGCAATTCAATCTTTTCAGCACTCACCCAGCGTGTGCTCCCTCTGCTCGAAAAAGTCGAAAAAGGTCTTGCGCACCTGCGCCTCGGGCCAGTTGCCCGCCATGCTTGCAAAAGTCGGAGTTTGGAGTCTTGGCTGGAGGGCGCGCGTGGATGCAGAGGCAGAGGCAAAAGTGCAGCGAAGGCGAGGGTGCAGATGCGATGCTTCGGAGTGCAATCGGCGGGGTTGTGGCGGGTGGGTTTTGTAGAAACTTCCACAAGAGTGACTCAAGCCTACAAAGGACGTCTGTCGCCCGCTTCTGGCCGAGCTGCACTGTGGCCGCGTCCTTGCCAGCTTCCGCATCAGCACAGACGGGAGTCACACGCTCAATGCATGCAGCCGGCGAGTTGGCACAGCTGCTGTTGTCTTTTGGCGATTTCACAACCTGGAGGGTTCTTCGTTCCATTCGGCTAAGCAGGGGCGAGTCATACGCAGACGCCGACAGCGCAGAGACATGCTGGGGACCTCGTCCGCGCCAGGCATCCTTACTATGGAGAGGCAGCGGCGCAAGAGGAAGGCCGAGACGCTCGACCCCGATCGCGAGCGCCTGTCGAAGCGCCTCAGCCGGCTCAATATAGGTAAGCTCTGCATGATCTAGTTTGATGTTTTTATTTTCTCTCGTCGTGATTTTGTCCCAAAGCCGTCCAATGCGGTTCCTCAATGCACCGTGGCGGTCAATTCGCTGACGCTTATCGCAGAGCCAAAGTCCAAGCTCCACGTCCCAGTCGAGACTCCGGCCGCTGCAACAACGTCGTCACAACGCCCCAAGCCGACGTCGGATGAGACGATGCAGCTGGACGACTCCAAGCATAAAGTGTACATTTACGATCTGGACGCCGAGCTCTCCTCCGACAGCGAAACCGACGACGGCAAGCTGGTCTTCCTGCCAGACATCGAGAAGCATCTGCGCCAGAACCAGATTCCACGCCACATCCTAGCCAATGACGAGGGCGAACTGGCTGGCATGCAGCTAGTCCTCTACAGCGATCCCAAATCCCTCTCCCTGCCCGAAGAGAAGGACGGCGTGCGCAGGGCCATCATCGAGGCCCGTCAGCGAGCAAGAGAGGGACAGAAGAAGTCGGACAGACCCAGCGAGACACGCAGCAACGTCACGCCGCCCCAGATAATGTCTCAGACATGCTTCCAGACAGTGGAACGAGCGATGCCACACAGTAACCCAGCGCCAACTCCCCTCTTCCCCTTGGATGATGGGTGCGATGCTATGGAGGTTGATTAACGAGTATAAGACTAAAGATGACTGATTTGTAGAGAGTGACGCTATGCACGCATTATACCTAAGGGTTTAAAATTGGGGGAGTTTGCTTTATTGGGTTTAATTGTTTGTTTTTCCTCCTTTTCTTTTTTTTCTTTTTTTTTTTTCCCCCTTCGGTGGCGTTTAACAAGTTGACGTTCTTCCATTACTACCTTCTTCATGCTCAAGCACCAAGACCTGTACATTGACCATTATCTTTTGGGATACTACTTATGCTATCCATAGTAAATACAAATTATTTGCCATTTTGAGGCACTCAAAACTAATCATCGCCTCCGTGACGTCCGCAAACATTCTACGTCTCTCAATCTATCTACATGCCGGAGCTCAGTTCTCCAACCTCATATCCTATTACCTCGTCACTACGGCAGGGGGAGGCCCCGAAGGAGGCTCATACACTGGCGCAGCATTCTCCCCGTCCGCCCGCTGGGTGGGCTCCTGAACGAAGTCAAATTTATCGCCTCCATCTGTATAGCCCGGGTATGGAGGACAAGCATCAGAGTCGTTCATTGGCCCTGGAGCCATGTTAGTCATGTTACAAGATTCTGGGGTCCATTTTCCTGCTGTGCCGCGGCCATATTCCGTTCGTGTTTGTATAGGTCCTCTGAACAAGAACTATTCCGGACTTGTTAGTACCCTCCACTATATGGCAATAGCAAAACTTACTCTGTGGTGTGCCCATAAAGGCGACTCACGATGAAACCTTAACCGAAACTCGAGAAGGAGTAGTAAATAGGTCATGGAGATCGATAAACCGACAGCCGCAAGGATGTAGTATTTTGAATAGTAGTTCTGACTCATTTGTTAATTCCATAGCAAATGAATCCGAGCCTTGGAAACCTTACTCCTGTCCCCACGTAAATAATAGCATCGTTGTGAATCAATGAGCCGAAGGATGCATGCTCGTCTCGCATCTCTAGTGCCACGAGTCCAATTCTCGGCATCGTGACCAGTATTTTTATCTCCGAGTAAAAAAAAGAGAGTAAGAAGCAAATAGGTAATCTCGTACAGTCAAACATATCATAAGGGAGGGCGAGTAAATACCAAGTACTGCAAGTTTGCTATGTTACATCTTACACTGGCCTCAGCCAAATAGCAGCCCTTGCTTCTCTCTAGAGAGAAAAAGCTATACGAAAAAGAGTCGTATGGCAAATGGCGTGTGCCAAACCGGTAGCGCAGCCTGAGAGTCTGTGCTTTGGAATTCTGTGACGATCCATTTTGGAAGGGTTTGCTGAAGGTGTTTTATGCTCAGAGGAAGACCATCTCTTTAAATACCCACCATCTCAATTTGACCGATTCAACTGCTTTCTCACATTGTGTATTAATTCTGTGCTTTTTCCTTACACATCGCAATACAATACGTTGCCAACACTGCTGCTCAACCATCGGAGAATGGCGTATCTGGAGTAGACTGGAGGAGGTGATCCGAGCCAGGGGCGAGAACTTCAGTTTTGATTTGCAACCAACAGGAAGCTATCTGAAATCCCTATGTTTTGAAGAGGATCCTATGATAAACCAGGTACGCTATCGACATTAGCCACAAGGCAATATGCTTAGCCTCGACACTCGTACAAAACGCTCACTTTATATAGCAAAAGAAAGAAGAAGAGGAACCTGTAGAGAAGTCTTATTATCATTCAATAAGTCTCTTGTAATCCCTAGATACGGATACTGTCCCCCCAAAAAAGAGAGGGCATCGCCACTATAATACTTTTGCATCCTGTAACGCCACCCATAATTTTATATGTACGTAAATATCTGCCTATAAACCCATCCCTCCTCCGGCCCAGGCGGGAAACGCATCCTCAGGGTTAACCGCATTGCCTTGTGGTTGCCTCTGGTCTTGACGCTCTCCCTCGTTGTTCTGCTCATGCTGCTGCTGCATTCTTTGTCTCCACCACAATAGTAAAACGAGTGCCGCTGTGATGCCTATAATAAGGGCGCTCTCGATAATTCCATCCAGAGGGTCCTCGCCGTCATCACCGATAGTGCCATCGTATAAGTCATCATAGTAGTCTTCGTCGTACAAGAGTTCATCATCCTCTAAGAAGTTGGCTATCCACTCTGACAGCGACCAGTCTTTCTTTTTCTCTGCACAAAATCGTCAGCAAACATCCTCAGGTTTCCGATTATGTTCCCTTCTCTGCTCTTTAACTTACTCGGCTCATCTTGGATGGAGTGGATTGATCC
Source organism: Trichoderma sp. TW21990_1 (assembly GCA_010015515.1). Lineage (NCBI taxonomy): Eukaryota > Fungi > Ascomycota > Sordariomycetes > Hypocreales > Hypocreaceae > Trichoderma > Trichoderma sp. TW21990_1. The sequence continues at coordinate 225,550 of WXUD01000028.1, forward strand.
ATTGATCAACGTGTTCCAAGCACTTCGTATCCGAAGCTTTAGCAATCCAAGGGTAACGGGGAGGTACGCTTCGTCGTTGACTGCCAACGCATGGTCGTAGAATCTCTTGGCAAGATGGAAATCCTGTGTCAGTCCGATGCCATTTTCATGCATCCAACCCAAGTTGAATAGCGCCTGAGCGCTTTGCGAATAGTCGGAAGCACCCGTGTAGCACTGAACAGCTTTGCTGATATCCTGCTCCGCGCCAATACCATAAAAGTAGTAGTCGCCCATCTTTACAAGGGCGTCGACATTTGCTTGTCTGGATGCTCGCGTCCAGTAGATCAAGGCTAGTGAAGGATTATCGAGTAGCCCGGATTTGTCTTTCCGCTTGCGCAGCAGCTCGGATAGTGGTAGCTTGGATCGAATCGTGTCGAGGACATAGGCAACATTGGTTTGCGCCTTCTCATATCCTTGCTCAGCCGCCAAAAGATATTCGAGAAACGCGAGGTCGTAGTCTCCAGCCTCATATGCGTCATTTGCGTCCGCCCAAGATGAGACAAGGGGCTCTGCCTTTTCGGCCACGTTCTTGTAGTAGCTCAGTGCCATACTACAGAGCTTTTCGCGACCCAGACCGTGGAAAACCAATTCTGCTAGATAGTAGTTGGCCTCAATGTTGCCATAACGAGCGGCCAGCTCAAAGTAGTTATTGGCGATGCGAACATCCTCAGTGCCACCTTGGTCGAGGTACAACTGCCCCATCTGGACCTGCGCTGGGGCATAGTCGTGATCAGCCGATACTCTGAACAGCTCAACGGCCTTAACAACATTCTCTTTGACACCGTAGCCGTGCAGATACATGAGTCCCAAGCCGTATCGCGACAGCGCATCGGCCTGTGAGTCGCCGCGATCAAACCACAGTTTTGCTCTATCAAAGTTCTGTGTTACCCCATCTCCTCTGAGATACATCCGGCCGAGGTAACCGGCCGCCTTACCGGCCAGTTTCTCGATGCCCGACTTGGCATTGTCTACAACGCGTCCATTCTTCCAGTATCTTGACGCAACCAGCAAGAAATATTTCCTGGCTAGCTCGTAGTCGTGGTCCAGACCTCGCTGGCCCTCGTAATAGATGCGTCCCAGGTTGAACGAGGCCTTTGAATCGCCCTTTTGAGACATGAGGTCCAGATACTCAATAACATCGCCAATGGCAGCGTTGGCATCCGAGTTGGGGCTAGGCTTAAAAGCATTCATACCGGCGCTGGAAGCGCTCGCCCCTTCTCCATACAAACCCCCGTCGTCGTCTGCAATGCGCCATGCCTGAGATACCCACGACATTCCACCTGGAGGACCAGAGCGGTACCATTCGATGGCCTTGTCGGCCACGCGCTTGTAGTACTTGACGGCAGTCTCACAGCTCTTGGTTGCCCCAATGCCTGCTAGATGGCGGAAACCAGTAGCCATTTCAGCTCTGGTGTCTCCTCGAACGGCGGCGAAGGTATAGTAGAGGAGCGCCTTGCCTTGGTCGCGAGGGACAACATTTCCAATGCCGGTTGAGTAATACAGCCCAAGCATGTACTGCGCCGTAGTATTTCCATGGCTCGATGCCAGCTGTCGATAGTACTTGAAGGCAGCGCCAAGGTCTCTGGGGTGGCTATAGTTGCCGAAAAAGTTGAATTCGGCAAGAATATACAATGCATCGGAGTTGTTCTGGTTGGCAGCTTGCTCAAGAAATTCCACCGCATTTAGCAGGGGACCGTTGAGCGTCGTCGCCTTGGAATGCAATGGCGTGGTGACGGGTCCGGTTGGGATGGTCCTCAGGAGCAGGCGCAAGGCTGAACTGATTATTCCAGACGACTCTTGACTTCGTCGGGGCGGCCGTGGGATCTTTCGGAGCTCGGCAAGGGCAGCATTAACAAAATCGTGTCCTTTGGCTATGTCAGCAGCGTCTTCAACAGCAGCTTCCAAATGGAGAGGTGGCTGCGTACCAGGTTGCGAAAAGGCAGCGCTTTCCTGCCCTGCCGCAACATCGATAAAGGATTCAACCGCATGTTTATCAGCGCCTGTTTGCGCTGAGGCGTCGCTTTGGCTGCCGAGAGGTTGCTGGTCGGGAGAGCTGAGGACGGCCGAGGCCTGCGCAAGCACTGAGACACCCGCGTGAGCTCTAATCCAAGCAATGCACAATCCGGCGGAGCAACTTACGGAGTAGCCAGGCGATCCAGCCTCTCATTCTGGGCAATTGCTATGTGCCTATGTTCGGAGTAGACGCCCGCGGCATGGCTATCGTGCAGAGAAGAGGAAGCGGTGCCTGGGAGTGAGTCGCAAGATGTTGCATCAGATCCAATTCGGTATCGTACAAGCTGTCCACTACTCAGGCAATGATGGGTACAGTAATAGCATAGGTAAGCTTCCGCTCCCGATTCCGCGCCATGGCGTGCGATGACTAAGCGCCCCTGTTTGTCAGGAACTGGCTGGCGTCATCGCAGCAACCGGCACGTGTCGCAACGGTTAGAAACAGAGAGACGGGACGGGTTGAAGACACGCGAAAAAGCTGCTACACGTACGCCGGAGACGCCCGGATATGCACCTCCGCTGTCTAAAATACAATCTTCTCACGCTTCGTCACGGCCTTGCATGATCTACGGAGCACATCTACCCAGAAACAGCTGCACAGAATCAATGGCAAGCTGCGGGACGGCACAAGATGCCCGGCGAGGTGGGGCCGATTCGGCCAGGGTCTCCCCCAAATACCCCAAGCGTTGGCTGAGATCCAGGCGTCTTGTCCGCTGAAGTCCCGCTGAAGGCACAGCAAAGACACTGCTAGCGAGTCTCCCTGCCTAGGTACGTACGTACTCCGTAACAGCAGCAGCTTACAGCGCTAAGGCCGCCACTTTTCAGCCGTCACGCGTGAGAAAGCCAGGGCTGCAGCGCGTTAATGGCTGGCCCTAGCCCGCGTCGGAAGACGCGCTTCCTGGCAGCTTTTCTCAGCCCAGCCATCCATCGATTCCTGTCAAACATCTGGCACGGATCAGCTCGGTTGAGTCTCCTGGATTCCTTCTCGTCTCCTCCGCCTCTCCCAGAATCTGTCATTGTGCGACTGTCTTTGGCTATTAGCTATTAGCCATTAATTCACTTATCGTGACTAGAATCGTCCGTTCGCGGGCTATTACTACATATTCCCTCTTTCGACGACTCTGCCGCCCAACTCCACTTCTCCACAGCCTTCAATTCCGCACAATGTCCAATCTCAAGAGAAAAGCGGCCTCGACAGGCAATGAGACAGAGGCAAAGAAAACAAAGGCTAATGGTAGCATTGCTTCCTTCTTCGGGGCTGTCCCTAATGCTTCCTCTCCAGCAGCCAAATTTGACAAGGCAAAATGGGTTGAAGGCTTGACTGCCGAGCAGAAGGAACTGCTCAAGCTCGAGATCGAAACTCTCCACGATAGTTGGCTTGCACTGCTCAAGGATGACGTGACCAGCAAGGAGTTTCTTGAATTGAAGAAGTTCCTAAACCGTGAGACGGCCGCTGGCAAGAAATGGTTCCCGCCCAAGGAGGACGTCTACTCCTGGTAAGTAGCCCAAGCCCAACGCCCTCTTCACATGTCAACATAGCCTAACAAGTTCAGGTCTCGTCACACACCGTTCAACGAGGTCAAGGTTGTCATTGTCGGCCAAGATCCTTACCACAACGTGAACCAGGCCCACGGTATGGCCTTTTCCGTCCGACCGCCCACTCCGGCACCGCCGTCGCTCAGAAATATGTATATTGCTTTGAAGAAGGATTACCCCAGCTTTGTTGAGCCAGCGAATCGGGGTGGCTTGCTGATACCATGGGCCGACCGCGGCGTGTTGATGCTCAATACATGTCTTACCGTTCGTGCACACGAGGCCAATTCACATGCTAATCGTGGCTGGGAGCGTTTCACACAGAGAGTTATCGATCTCATCGCTCAGAAGCGGACCCGAGGTGTCGTATTCATGGCATGGGGAACACCAGCCAGCAAGCGTGTACAAAAGGTGGATAAACAACGCCATCTTGTACTCCTCAGCGTCCACCCTAGCCCGCTCAGTGCGTCTAGAGGATTTTTCAATTGCGGCCACTTCAAGTCGGCGAACCAATGGCTTATTTCTCGATACGGCGACGATGGCGAGATTGACTGGGCTTTGAGGCCTGACAATACGACCAAAACAGCTACCAAGGAGGCTGCAAAGAAAGACACCAAGGAGGATACAGCAGCTGCTGCAAGCGGTGACGAAAAGAAGACGAAAGAGTCGAAAAAGGAAGATGAACCGGAAGAGGTTTCATCGGAGAAGCCAAAGAGTAATACGATGCCCAAGGGCGAGGCAAAGGCAAAGGAACCAGAACTCGGCGATGACGAGGATGACGAGGATGACTTTGGTTCCGATGAAGAGGCTGTGTTAGAAGAGATCCTCAAACTTGCGGCAGAGAAAATCAAGAACTAAACAGCTTACCTAGAGGTATTGGGCGGGAATTCTACGAATCGGGGAGCAGCGATGTGTTCACGGCAATGTCTGTATTTACGAACTATGATACTACTAAGGTTAGTAGCTATTCGGGTGACACTACCACAGGTAGCGTCGGCGGCGCGGGATTTGGGACTTCAGATTGAACTACTTGTATAAGAAATGAATGTGATTTGAGACAGAAATCAAGCGGACTAGCAAGCGGATTTATTGTATCGAAATTTTGTCTCAGGTGCTATTGACCTTCTTGTGGCACCTAACTGCTTTGGAGTCAGCTGGGAGCGCAGATGCTCATCTGAGATCCATGCATGTGCTCTTAAGCCAAACAACCCATTGGGCACAGTATTCCGCTCTACTATAACCATAAAAAAAACGTTGCAGACATGTCTACACAGGCAAGGATTTAGCTGCCGAGGGCTTCGTAATAGTATTCTATTGTACGATTTGATTTCGCCTGGGGACACGGATTGCTCCAGACACCATGCAGAGCGCAGCTCCATATGTCGTATAGGTACATGTATTAAGTAGGCCACAGCACTCTGTACCTAGATGAGAGACAACCTAAGGTATCTAGAGATACTAGGCAAGGCCGGCCGTTTATCTGATGTCAATTTCGTATTTAGATTATGAAGGGCGCGGTTAGCCATCGCTCCTATTTGGCCACAGGTAACTGCCACCCATTCAGCACTCAAGGGATCTTTCAATAGCTTCCCGTAGACCCGGGACAATGGATAGCCACTGCCGTCATCTATTCCCTTTCCAGGCCTCGACTACCAGGTAGGTACCCAGTTGGCAATAAAGCAGGGGTCGAGGAAGCGTGAGGTAACCAGCTGAAGACCTTCCACGCCCGTACCCGAATAAGAGGTTCAACGTGTGATACTTGGCGTGTGTCTCAAAGCTGACCTTCTCGGCAGCGACAGCCTTACCTGAGTGCTAATTACTCTTGCTTTGTAATTATGACCGTCAAAGTATAGGGGCTCTCCTCTTCCGGGGGGCATGATTTTGTCTTGTCAAGCTTCATGTTGCTATCATCCGTCTGCTGTACCGTCTGTACGCATACCGGTACTTGTACGCGTATGGATATACTAGCCTAAATCGTACACAACCGACGAAGCTGTCCGTCAATCAATATCAAACGGCGCCTCGTGATAGGACACACAACTCGCAGTTTTTGCACCCGAGTACAAAGTAAGAAGCTGGCTGCTGACAGCCCTAATGGTAGGCTGAGGATTTGTTTCAAAAGATGCTAGCGCAAGCAATCGAGCAATATCGCCAGTGGTCCAAGCTTGCCCAATCCCTGCCTCGTATGATTCCATGTTCACGGCGCAAGTTTCCCGCGCAAAGCCCGCTGTATGTACTTGGACATACGGAGTACTCCGCATGGAGAAAGGCTCCCATACATGTGCCTGACTTGGTAAGATCAGATACCCGACTGAGGCGACGTAATATTGGGGGCGACAGCGCACAGGTCCGAGACAAGAGAAGCATGCGTCGCCGTTGAGCCAAGGTGGGTGCGCATGTGGCGCTGGCGTTGCATCCCAGCAGACGAGTAGTACTTGCATCTGCATGTGCCCAATCCAGCCTCACGATACCGTACTGTGCTGCACTGTATTACGTGGAACAACAGACCTGAACACCCATGTACACCCAAGTGATAGAAGATGATGAGCCTTTGGACGGAGCTCCAGCCGCGACGCCCAATGGTTTGGCCTCATTTAAATTTCAGGGTTAGCCCGTCCGCTGGCTCCCGGGGCAGCCATGTCTGGCGCCGACGAGGTATCGGTACTCGCACTTTTCGACAGCGCTGGCCCTCCGCCGCCAAGGTACAAGCCGTATCTCTGCTCGCTACTGCGCGACGGCCATTTGGCGGCCAAGGCAACCCCCACCATTGTCTCAGCAAAGGCTGTAGCCACTGCCGCTTCCAGGCACAGGTATCGGTACTTGAGCGCCGCAGCTCCACCAAGCGGCTCGTCTCTCCAACAGGTGCGAAGGACTGTGTTACAGGCAACAGAAAAGCTGGAGCATCGCTGCCATGGAATCAATCAAAGCTGACATGTGCTGTGTTGTACTGTACGCGCACATGTCGACAAAATGCTGCCCTGTGCTGTGCTGTCCTCATGTCCAATCGCCCAAGTCTTGGCCTGGCAGCCAAAGGAACATGCCCAGTAAGACAGGGACAGAGCCCAATTGGGCCCTGTGACATCAAGGTAGTAAGTACTAACGCCGTAGGGAGCACCAACGGCGATTGCAAACCTATCAAACGGATCAACCACAATCGCTGCAATTGGCCTGCGGGCAGCACAGTACCTGAGCCTCGATGCTGCCATGCCCAAGCAATGCAAGTACCTGCCCGCGCTGCCGTCGCCGGGCGAGTACCTTGGTACCGGCCTGGCCCCTCGCTGGCGCACTCGCGCGCTCCCACCAGACAATTTAGCATCTAATCTTAGTCGCATAAAGACCCGTAGACTGGCCCCTGGCCCGGTCGTGTCGCGCCCCTGAAGACTGAAGGCAGGCGAGCAAAAAGATTCCCACCATCTTCTTCGCCATCTTCAGCAAGCGAAATCATCCTCTTCCTCTGCGTGCGGGACGGCGTCCCTTCTTGAGGATTGTGAGCCTTTTGTGTGCGCGCGCTGGCTGCTTCCCCTCGTTGAGCTTCATCCTCGCCTCCAACATCTGAAGTGCCCCTCCTTTGCTTCGTTTCTTTCCGTCGCCTCTATTTCTTTATTTCTTATTCGAACCCACCCCTTGCTGTGGCCACCAGCTACGCACTTATACGAAATTCGCAGCGCGAATTGATTGCCTTATTTTTCTCTGCATTGTCGAGCCTAGTGGTGTGATTGGCATCTCGGCAGGTTCAGTCGCTACGGCTGGGTCCCTCGCCCGAGACTCGGCTTTGCTTTTTCTTACTTCTTGTCTGCAAGCTATAATCCACCGCTTCTTGACAGCGCTGGAGCCTGCCAGCAGCAGCAGCAGCAGCAGCTTTCTACCGGCATATTTGTTCCTTTGAATGATTTATGCCACTCGTTACATCGACAGCCCATTTTCCGGTCGTTGACAGAGTTGCCCAAAATGCCCGGCATCTTCTCTCGTCTCAAGAAGGAGGCCAAGTCCAAGAAGACCGGACCTGACGACGCAGATCTGCTTCCGCAGAAGAAAAAATGGGACGATGATTCGAACCGCACAACGGTCGAGCCTGAGGAGGTTCGAGAGCTTTTACACGGCTGCTGCGAAGAGCTCAAGTCGCGAGGTAGGCCAACCATCGATGCTGGCTGCTGGGCAGCTTGCCCACGATTCCGGTGATTCATCGCACATTTACCTTTGGTTAACGATTGCGTTCCAGGCCTCGATCATCCATTCTTCCTGCTTCCTTTCCGACCGACGTCGAACCCCAGTGCCGCGCGCACCTTTATCCGAAACTTCTTCAGCCGTGATTCCCCAATTAGCGAGGCCGATCTGCGTCAAGAGCTGCGCATGTTAGAGCCCATGGTACGTGTCTCTGTTTGCGTAGCAAAGTGGAATGCTCACACAAGGTGTAGGTCATCTCGGGGGTAGTGAAATGGTGCTGGAGCCGTCTTCGCGGCGGCCTCGTTGGTTGGGATGCATATGAGTTGTTCAAGGTTGGAGAACGAGGTATGTCATGGGGACTTCTAATAAGCGCTTTATGGTTACATGCTGACTCTTTGGTGCTACCCAAGACTCCAACATGGCCCGCGATTCGTTCAAAACATTCATCCCCCTCAGCGTGGAAAATGCTGCGCGCCAGCAGATAATTTTCGATTTCTTCAGCCTGATAGCGGCAGTGGCTGCCCATGGCAAGAACAACGGCTTTGGTGGGCGCAAGCTCTCTCGCATGGCCGCGTGGTGGGCGTTTGAACACAACGACACTGGTAACGGCTTCGACGGTGGTTATGCGGCATGGCTCAGGTACGACGACGAGTTGCCAACTCTGAATACGGAATATAGAGGGAGCTTCATGCTAATGTTTTTGCGCTTGCAGTGCTGCCGATGCCACCAGTCATCTCTTTTTCGCTTATCTCAGGTCGCTTTCCCCTGAGCAAAACCCCACAGGAATCACCATGCTGCCCAGGTCCCTTCAGAAGCTGCTTCAGGAAACCGAGTATCCCCCGCAGAGGCCGGAATTGCTTCTGGTCAAGACCAAAAAAGTGGTCATGATTGTCGACACAGTTTCCCCAACCCCGGCTGCCTTGTTGCGCAGGGCGAATCACTTTGAATACCGTGACTCTGATAGCGAGCTCCAGGAACTTTCCGGCTACGAAGACCCAGTGCAGGCACTGACAGACGAATGCCAGCGAGTTCTCAAGGCAATCTCATTGGCTAATCAATCCCAAGCGTCGAGCGCAAAGGTTTCCACGAGCTTACGAGATGCCTCTTGGTCCCGATTCGAGGATATCGGATTCGCCAGCTCTCTAGAGGAGGAAGACGATGATGAAGGAAGCGTTGTACCAAAGAGACCGCAACAGCTCAAGCCGTTCCAGGCGCTCAGCGACAGCCCGCTATCGGGCGGCAATGGGCTGGCACGTCCGACTACGCCTTCGTGGGCAGACTTCTTGTCGGCCGGTTTTGTCGACGATAACCAGTCAAGGCCAAGCTACCTTCTGCCTCCCGATAAAATTCTCCCGCCGCTATCGCCGGACGGTCGTCAGCTCAGTTCGCAATCTCACCAACCAAGGCTCGAGAGCGAACGGGCAGTTGAGCCTGGAGAGCTCGCAAGCATTAGGGTTATCGACCTGGATGACGCTTTCTGGTGGGTGTGGATGACCAGTCTTGCTCCAGAGGAGACCGCCGAACGCAAGTCAGCTTTTGGCAGATGCGCTGTTGTCGAAACTTCGATCCGCGGTTGCCGCTGGCTTGTTGTGGAGGAAATCATTGCGGGGGCGGCTCCTGACGCTCAAGAAGGAGCCTATATTGCCGAAAAGAAGAGCTTGTTCTCCTGGACCAGGCGTTCCAAAACTATCTCTCGACGCAAGAAGTCTCTCGACAAGAATGACAAGACTGCGATAGCCAACGCCAATGATAGCAAGGCCAGCATTGGCCCGGATGCTCATGCCAGGGTCCAGGCAAAGGCCGCCCAGCTGAGAGCCCAGCAGGACCGGGAGGAGAACCGCCCGTCACCTGCTGTCCGCCGCGGCCGTACCGATGCCGAGCTGCTCGCTGAAAAGACTAATAGTGTTATGACCCTTCAGCCCAATATTCTGGGTGAAGCCTCCTCAGCTATGAAGTGGGTTAAGAAGTACGACAAGGGCACCATCAAAGACATCTACATGGCCAATGACAGCGCAGGTCGAGGAACAGCAGTTTCCGAACCTACCGACAACCATGAAACCTCTGGCGGTAACCTTCCTTCGCCTGCAGTACCTCCAAAGGATGCTATTTTGACACCGGCCGCTTCGCCTTTACCTCATGGACACTCTGCCCTATCATTGGTTCCTGAGAACGTCTTGGAGGAGGCGCGGTCTCGCTCTCCTCTCCCAGAAAAGGCTGAAACTCCTGTGCCTTCTGCTCCCGAGCAGACAAAGGCAGAGCCCAGCCTACCGACACCTCCCAAAGAAGAGCCCGCTATCCGGGTTACGTCGCCTACCTTTAATGGCAAGCCCACATCATCCGAGTCTCCACGGGGCCCTGAGCCCGCGAAACACCACAAGGGTGGTTTCTTGAAGCTGTTTGGCCGCAAAAAGCGCAACTCCAAGAACCTTGAAGCTGTTACGACTGATCTGAACAAGATGCTCGAGAAGAACGCTGCCAAGAAGTCTATCGAGAAGCCCATGGCCAGTCCTGCTCCTGTCTCTCCGATAGAGCAAGAACCAGACACGCCAGCGGATGGAGAGCCGATTTACGAGGCGATTTACGACCAGCCGGCCGATGACGCCGCAAACGCCGATGCCCCTAATGAACCAGATGAGCACGATTTCTCAAGATTTGATCAAGGTCCTCTGGATGACGTACCAGCCTTTGTCCCCGAAGATGATGATGATTTTGAGGATGCGGCGCCGCCACCAATTACTCGTCCTGCCCGCCAGGAACCCTCCAAGTTTACTTCAAAGCTGCCTGTGAAGGAAAGCTCTAGCGCTCCTGTGAAAGAAGAAGGGCTCGCTCCTGGTATAAGCCCCGGCATTCAGGACCGCTTCGCTCAGCTCCGCAAGAATGCGGCTGAGCGAACCTCTAGCCGCCCGGATGACTTCCCCAAGCCTACCAAGACAACTGATGGTGATGACGGAGAGGAGAGTACGTGCTAGCAATTATCCCCTTTCTTTTTCTCTAAATCTTGCATGCAATATACTTACTTTTCTGCAGCAATCGAGTCTCGAGTCGCACGCATCAAGGCCCGGGTCGCCGAGCTCACGGGCAACATGGAGGGCACATCAGTGCCTCTCCGTAATAACTGAGCAACCAAGTCAGACCAACCCAACCTGCCCGATTTATTGTTATCAATACTTCTTTACTATTTTCTGCCGCAATTTGATACCACTCGTCGTCATTTTCCCTTGAATGCAATCAGAGATACGATGCAATGTGCAGCGTTTCATTTTTAATACTAGTCGATTCTCTACTTTATCTCTCTTCATCTTTACCCCATCTTTTATTTCTTTCAGACTTATGTATGATACCACCTAAAAACTAAGAAGCGAGTGTGGGGAATCTCGAAGCGCGTCGATATGAGATTTCAGCCATTGCTATTACCACGCACGATACAGTCATTTTCCCATACAAGACAAGTATGTGCGTTGAAAAGGTCAATGCATTTGGAACTTGGAATCTGTCTTTAGCTTTCCCCTCTTCGTCTTCTCTATCTAACCCCCCCGTTTTGATCCGGGATAAAACTGTCTGTCATATTTCCTTTTTTTCCTTTCGTTTTCTCAATTCTTCTTCACCGAGTTTTCTTGATTCTGTCCTGTCCAAAAAGAAGAGCGTTGGAGGGTTCAATATGAAGATGGAAGATGATGAATATCGTTGATACATACTCCCTCAGGGTTTTGATACCTGATATAGAACCTGAGAATGCAAGAAATACTACTCGTGCTTATTTTTTATGCTTTTGGTTGGATTGCGTGATTACATCTTGGGTATTATTGTAATGTATAGTATTAACAGTGTGATGTTGCGACTCTCTGGCCATTGAATTGCTTGATTAGACTAGATGGGTTCCCAAGATTACAGTAGATGTAATACGGAGTAGATATATGGTAGAGCCTTTGTTGAGCATATTGTCACTACAGAGGCCATTATGCGTAAAGGAATCATGGGGTTATAGGTAATATAATTTTATTTTCTATCTAGTCATTAATTATTCATTAAAACAGAAAGCTAAAGCATCTTCAAGCTTCAAATGCGAAGAACCTTAGTCGATGTTAAGGATTTTAGGAGCAGCTAGTAGAACCGGTGTCCAGGCAAGTTAGCCGAGACACCTTCGATAGCATTGGTTCCAGAGCCAATGTATAACAACATACGACATCGTGGTTTCTCAGCAGCGAGAGCGTAGATACCCCATCGACGGTGGAAGTCTGTAGGTAGATGTTGAAAGTGTTGGAAATAGGCCTCTATCTCTATGACTATCAGGAAGTTGTGGAAGAAGAAGAGAAAGACAAAGAGAAAACCAGGTCGAAGACATCTTCTTCGATTCCAGCTTGCAGCATATCCCGTGTGGATATACATGATTCTCAATAGAAAGAACTCAATAGTAAGGGGAGATGACAACGGTAGTGTGGTCGAAGGCCAAGGTGCAGAATTGTAGACCGGCGTCGGCGAAGATAGTGAAGAGAGTATTTGAGAATTGAACGCTTGATTAGTAGCCGTAAAGACTACTATAGGTAAAACTGTCTCGCAGTCACGGGAAGCATGACCTGTTCTTGGAGTCGTTGTCTGGTGATTTGTTGACAGCTAGGGAATGCACCATGAACTGGCTTCGACCAACGCGCAACAACATCTCCAAGACCTAGCTTGTCTGACTGCTATGAGGACTATGGCGCGAGAACAAGAACTAGGGGACATTTTGATGGGAAAACTTGTCTTGCTCTTTCCATCTAGAAGAAGGAAACACTCCTCCTTTATATCACGAAGCCCGGCTTAGTCACTAAGCCTAGCTACTAATCGATCACGAGGCCCGTAAGGACGCCTCGTCAAAGGAAACTGGATATGACTTCAAGAGGATAAGTAGCAGTCGAAATCAGGATATCGGGCGTGTATAACCGTACATTTCGACTGCTCGAGCAACCGGCATAACCTTGTCTAGGTTACGGGAACGCCTCTCATGAGCTGTCTTCATGATATTATGTTGCTGCTGGTTTGGTGTGAGTCAAGTATGGAATTGAAGGCGTTACTGGATATGCCGAATATGGTGGTATTGAGGGCTTATGGCGCCCTGAGTAATATCTGTGGTCCAGGCGAGGAAATAAATGCAAATATTTGGCCGTTCACTGCCTATCTTGACCAGAGCCTCTTGAATGAGAACTTCCGCGTAGTAACTGAGACTACGGATAAACTCTTCACAGGATGCTGTTGGTGCTGGTAGCAACCCATCGATTAAAAAGGCAGCATCTTCCGTTAAAGTGATGGCTGCTTGCTGAATGACTTGTATGGGCTTAGCCCAAGTCTCTTCTATGTCAACATAACTGTTGACGGGGATTGCTATTCTTATCCCCCTTGTTACCAATCATCTTTTCTAGTTGCTCTGGAGATCGCTTAAGATTGCCCGCGGTACCTTCATCCCGCGGGCGGCTCGGGTTGTCTGGTGGGTTCAGAATTCAGTGAGGGCAGCCGATTCAGCAGCGTCTGCAGTCTCTTTTCCAGCGCCTTTGATTAGCTTAGTTTAATCTTTGGTTGCGTCATTCGAAGGAGCGAGTAGTAGGGGCACTCTTCTTGACCTTGGGTCCATTTCTTCGGCCTAATCTGTTGCCCGCGGCGCGCTTCGGGGGCCCCTGTTCGCCTGCTGGGGCTGCATCGTGTTTCCGTTTAGGTGAGACTGGCCATGAGCAACATAATTACGTCTCATAGTTTTCGTAGAGTACATCGACCAGAAGATAAAATGAAAAGTAGCTTCAAGAGCGAGGAATAGTAGTGGATGTTGAGGGGCTGTAGAAGCAGCTGGGAGCGATGGCATGCTGGTTTTTCGAAAATCAGGACACATGTCGGGCTCCGGTACTGGCTCTGGTCTTCTCTTCATCTGAGTCGCCTGCTGGCGATGATGCTGACTCTCATGTGCGGTGGCCTCTCGCTTTGGTATACTGTGCATCTTTGCAATCGTGGTTGTGACAGCGGGTGTCTTCACAACAGCGACGGAAACGGTCGTGTTTTTTTGTAGAGGAAGTAAATTGGATTTGGGCAAGGCAAAGCTTTGCTCTCATTTGGACAGTCGCGTGAGCTGAGGCAAAGCAGCAGCTGTGTTGGATGATGCCAGGTGGTGAATGCAGTTGGGTGGAGACTGAGCTCGGTTGTTTCTCAGGAGAATTAATGTTTGGTATGTCTGTGGGCCAGAAAGTCGAACATTTTGAATGTGTAAGGGATTGTACATGAGGCAACTCATGCTCTTGGAGGCAGATTCATAACTTCCGCCACGGTGCGGGTGTTGGTGATGCAATCGCTATCGCGGGAATAGACGTGGCGTGTGCTGATGCTGCGCTGGTTTGATATGGTGATTTGTTGGCTAGACAGATTGATTACATCTAGTACGCATGCCCCCTTCTTAGGGAGTAGGTGGGTTTGGATCCTTGGTCAGTGTTGTTGGTGTTGAGACGCTTCCTGGAAGAGAGTTGGGTTGTTGTATTAGAGCTGGCTGCTGCTGCTGCGATCGAATATGGAGGCTTGTGTAGATCCACTGGGTGATGAATTGGCTCTTTTGGCTGCCACTGTATATCGGGAATCTCTCATAACTATGCTTGCGAAGTCTCCTAGAAACGACGACAGCGCGGGTGGAATACTGGGCACAACGAAATCCCCGCCACGATTGCTGTCAGGAAGAGAGACGCCTCTCAGCCAATTTGCCTCGCAAACAGCAACGTTGTCTTCCTAGGTTTCTTCGTCGTTTGCTCTTTCAAACGCGGCAACTCAGTAAATTTTGTTACGAGGTGCAGCTATCCTTGGTGTTAGGAACTACGACTTGATCGTAGAAGATGAGGTTTTGGGCGACTCACTTACATGTAACTCTAAGTAGGAAGAGTCGTGATGCTTTTTGTATGTGTGAAGTACCTCGCGTTGATATAGAAGGTGGAAAAAGAGGAAACGGAATTTTCAAACAGAGGCACTGTTTTATATCTGTGCGCAGTTGCCCGGGGGGGAAACTTGCAGCGGGGAGACGAATTTTCCATAAGCCGAAGCAACGAGCAGCTGTCAGGACAGCTGCTATCGAGATCCCGACTAACGTCGTTAAATCTGGTACGAGGCAGTGTTATACTTGAAGGCGTAAATCGTAATGAATAAAATAGAGCTTCCATGGGTGTCTGCCATTATATAAAGAAAGGATGAGATGGGGTGCTATCGATCCTCGACTTCTGTGAATGCTCTCTATGGAACAATACTCCATAACCAGATCATTCACCCTACCACTACTATCTATGTGAATGTTTCTCTTGATGACTATCAGGTAGTGGTGAGAACGGATACCTACATCATTAATCGGTTCTGATGTTAGTACAATGCATGATCAAGTGGGCATTCACCTCAACACTGGCACACCGCCCTCTGCCGCTTGATATGAGCTTCAAAAAGCCATTACCATTGACTACCGGCAGCTCTATGCATCACGTGCTACTGGTGCTCATACCTCTTTGTGAGAAACGTGATGCACCTCTTTCTTTATATCCTTTCTTTTCTGTTTTAAACTTCCTCCAACGGGCTTCAATCCAAGCTCAAGACTGACTTGTACTCGTCACATCCAAAACGATTCAATACTGCAAAAAAATACAAGCAGATTGCCAGCTCCAATCAAACGCCAAAGAGACCCGAGATGGAACATTTTAACGCGTTTATCGGGGCGAAGAGAAAGGTCACGACGTCCATGGCTGGACAAAAAAAGAAGCTGAAGACATTTTGCTCCACTGCCACGGTCTCTCAAGCTCATCATGAGGAAGAAGGAGATGGAAAAGATACCGAGTTGTCATCAGGCAATGCAAATCAACCGCTACGTAACCAACAAGCTCATACCCATGATTCCGGTCGCGTATGGCTCCATACGATACAGATCAGAGCACTCAACGACCACTGCGCCCACATACAGGAATCTCTCCGCATCGAAAGGCAAGCCAGGATGGACTTGCAGCTGGTTGTTGAGAGACTCATTCAAACCGCTGGGAAACTGGAGGAGACCGTCCGAAAACTGGAGGAGAGGCTCGATATCCAAGACGAAGCAATGAACAGCGCCGCGATGTTATGCGGAAGTTTCTCGAACCAAATCGAGAAACTGCTAGAAGCCACCTTTGGACCTCAGCTCCAATTGTAGCAATAATCGCAACTGCGATGATGCGCAACGCAACGGGAGTCGAAATTCGATGATGAATCTAAATCAAGAGCATCTACTACATTTACTAGAGCTTATTTATCGTTACTTGGAGAGAAAATCGCCCCATGTTTATGAAGTCAGGGGCGTGAACTTCCAGCTCAGCAGAAGCCATCTCGGGCGCTATCAGCGGCGCAGGTTATAATTTGGCATGCATCAAATATCCAGACTATATATTCCAGGCGTAGACTCCTACGATAGCTTTCATGTTATACGCCAATAGCCCTCTGAGTTTGTCTCTATCTACCAAAACCAGTCATAAAATCGTGATGTAAGGTCATCCACTCGCGATCTCTGGGGGAGCCGTTGACAATTGTTCCTATGTAGAACCTTTGAGGCAGAGCGAGTTCCAGCTTCTTCCATCATGGTGGTTAACGGTTTTACGTGTTGCAGAGGAAATACAAGCATCAAACCTGATCGTTAACCTCCATGATCGAGTGGCCCCCTTGCGATCATGTCCCATTCTCCTATTTCCAGTGCGTTATCTTTCTTCTTCTATTATCAGCTTTTTCAGGGGTTTCCCACCTCTTTTCATTTTTGCGACATATTCCACAAGCGTTTTATCATTAAAAAAAGAAAAAAACATAGCGCAATTCCAGCTAGAATTGCCTCAGACGTCTCCGTTGCCAAATCTGCTGCCTAGCAGCCCGGTCGACACTATACCAGAATTTCACGCATCTCTAGTAGATCATGTGATCATACTATATTACAAGACTATTTGTACTCCGTATGGTCTCGAATATAGGCACGTAAGACTGTTGGTGGCGTAGAATGATTATTGTTGACAAACAAAACAAGAAAAAGAAGCGCTTAATGGTACACACCATCTAGAGCTGAATACCGACGAACATTGCATGTCATTAAACCAGTATACCCCCATTCCGCTCTAACAACTTTCAATCCCATCCAGATTCTAATTTTTTCCCCTCAACGGTACACAATGCATCTATCCTCCCCAACAATGACCGCACCGTCGCTCTCCACTCTTAACTACATCCTGTTTGTTGCAACAAGAACCTTGGACGCAAACAAAATCCAAATCACGGCATCATTCCCCCTGCATAATTTCCTTTTCCCTTTCCCTTCTTCTCCCTTTCTGTTTGCAAACATGTTTATCTTCATCCCGGCTCGTATCCTGCCGCATTTGGTCCGTGCTTCAGTCAACTATCTCCCCCCCGGCAGCTAGCCAGCCGTGTCCATGCAACGTCTCTCCCGCTCTAACCCGCCACGTTTAAGCTTGTATTGCCGCGAAAAACCGGCGGGAGATGTTCATGCTATTTCGTATCGGTGCCGAACCGGGTACTGATTAGCCGGCGTGAACGGCCGTGCTGCCAAGTTTCTCGTGGTTCGCGCAATAAAAAACAAACTCAACCCGAAAGCACACATAGTCGTCTTGGCTTGCTGGGAACTCTGTAGATTTGACACATCACTGTACTTTTTATTGTATCGTCGGCTTTACAGTCGTGTGGAAATAATCCTGCAATCTCTCAAAAAACATCATGTTCTAAGCATCATCGCCAAGATCTCACCTCAATTGAGCTTCTAATTCGTATTATCGGGAAACCTTAAAATTCATGTATCACCAAAGAAGAGCACAAGGAAAAGACATCAAGGTAAACGAATATCCAGCACTCCAAGTGGTACCTCAGCAACGCGTAGAACAGAAAGCAGCCTTGGCTTGTCCAGACATACAGGACAGCCACATGTGACTTCTCTCACGGCTAGCCAACACGGCCTGCTGCTGACAGTGCGTAACCTGAATTTTGGCCATCGTACCGCCGGCAGCTGGGGAGGCGGCTCTGTGGGGAAGAGGCCGTATCCTGTGATACCCTTATTACGAACGCGCAGCCGCAGCCCCTGTGACAGCCCGAACCGTCCCAACAAGCTCACGGCGGCCAGATTATGAGACCCCCGGACAAGATGTATCAAAATGACGAGCATAGGGCGAAATAAGCTAATTATATGGATTTCCCGTTTGTCGATTGGTGGCTGTGGACAATTAGCTCGGAAGGGGGCTGCGGCCGCATATGCGGCCAGGCTGTGTGGGCCGACCAATGGCATTCAAAATTTGACCACTTGGCTCACGAGGCAGACAACTTCTCAATGGTGAATCATAAGAAACAATCAATTAGGTGGGAAAGAGGGGGAAAGAGGTAAAATAAGACACCGCTGTTAGATTTGGTATGATGCTGTAGCTGTGTGGCCTAGGTATAGGCAGAATGGCTGAGGCCATAGGAAAAAGAAGAGCCTCCCCGTAACATCCGCTATACCTAATCACTGCCTTGTAACCACTGACTATGTACTTGCGCTATCAATCATCCGGCGTACAAGCAAATTGCATCCTCCTCATAACTCAGACAAGACGGAGAGAGTAGAAATGGAAAAAGTAAGTAGGACAAAGGAAATGGAAAATAAAGAAAAGACGAAATCATGTCGTCACTGGAAAATAGAGAAAGGTGAACGGATGTAATGAAGTGAAAAAGAAAAAAAAATCGAGAGAAGAAAGCGTGGATACTCCTCTTGCGAAAGATGAATCCAGCATCAGGGGCCGGAGGAGCCTAGGCCAATTGCTAGGGCTTCCAACTTTTGTCTATAATTGAGTGCAGTAAAGAAAGAGACGAAGAGAAAAGAGGGGGAAGACGAGGGGGACAAGAGGAAAAGAGGAAAAGAAAAGAAAAAGAAAAGAAGCTGAAATGAGATGAATGAAAAGATGAAAAGAAGAGGGAAAATGGGATGAAACCGTGTCGAGTCGTATGAACTAGCAGCGAAGGCGATATTGGTACAAAGTCCATTGATGATTATTCAACGAGCTGGGTTAGGGCACTCAGGGCGTCTGCAGTATCCCTCCCATGTCTGAGTGCCCTGGTCTTCGATTTTAGAGCAGCCACAGCTCGGCTTGCGGGTGGACTCTGTGATAGTGCAGCCACAGTGGGTGTAGTGCTGTCGAAGGATCCAAACACACATGTTGATTGTTTTGGGGAGAAAGTGGCGTGGAATGGGGTTTGCGGGGTGTAGAGAGGAAGCAGAGAGATCTACTAGAGACAGGATTCTGGATTGAAATCGGCTTACTAGAAGGAGCATGTCTTGTTAGTTCTTCGTAGTGCAGAGAGTAGCCTGCATGGGGATAGTTTTCGCATACAAGATTCTACCGGTTGATTTTCTTACTGTAGAAAGGATTGAGGCGTGGCCTTTGCACAAACAGCTCAAGTAATGGAGACTGTAGAGACAGGAGTATGCAAGGCGAGTGAATGAAGTTGTCTGCAGAAGGTTGTCGAGTGATGCTCTTGATGTGGAATGCTGGATGAAGCTTAGGAGGAGATATCGAGAAACACAGCAGGTATGTTTGTCGTTTATATATCTTGTGGAACGAAAGCCTCGGGCCTGGGTAGAGGCTGTGAATATACATTGTTTGCTCAGAACGGTGTTCGTCCTTACCCAGGAACAAAGCCCCTTCAGGCAGAGTACAAGACCAGACGTCAACGGATGTATCGCTGTTGGCTGTTTGCTTCTTCTTCTTCGGGACTTCCCAGACGCATGCAAACGGTTGTTAGATGCACATTGACATGACTCCAGACGCATAACAAGAAGTTGAGAAGCCGACATGTACGTTAGTCGCCACCAATTTGTGCTCGTATACGTGGCCGGTGTTATGGGTGGTGCCGCGGGACGGTGTTAGTTGTCGTCGTGTCTACTCGGCGGTAGGTGCGAGGTTCTGTCTGCCTTCTGGCCCGTTCTCTCGCCAGGGGGCATTTTGTTGTCTGGGAGAAGGGGGAGGCAGTGAGGCGACATCAAGTAGCCCTGATCGGACCACAAGGCATCGCAGTATCGGCAGTTTGCACAAGGCCATGTCAAAGGACGGCGCGGGCCCAGCTGTGGGTGTACCCGGTCGGCAAGGCCTGGATGATGTTCAGAACCAACAGCACTGGGGACGCCTGGCCCCCCCTGTCCTTGTACGAGTGCGTGTACTTGACGCACTTGTATGATGTGAACCTGTATGTACGTATGCGGCAACGTGTGTCTGTATGCATGTATGCGCATGTGGTCGAAGAATCTTTCACATCTGTTTGGTGTGGGGGGGTTGGGAGATGGATGGGCAGAGATTGGCCATGGGTGGAGGAGGTGAACTCAGTCTTGAGGAAGAAAACGAAAGTGGAGGCGATTTGCATCTAAGATTCTCAAGGCCTAGCCCCCACCGGGCCTGCAATTCGACGACACCAATGCGAGGCGTCTGGAGCTACGATGCAGGAGCCGCCATTGGTGCCGCGATGCGAGATGACTAGACAGTTCCTAGGGCTCTAGCCCGTAAGCCAATGCCTTTGTGTGTTGAGTGACAGTGCTATTGGCAGCTTCTTGGACGACGTTCCAGATGGAGATGCCGTACGTGAGTCTGCAGTACGGGCCTTGGGTCGTGGTGTTGATGTCGATGTTGATGTCATGCCATCCCAGTCATCGGAAGAGTCATTAAAGCTGGATAAAAAAATTTCGCTTAATTTCGCCTTCTCCTTCCGGGCTTCCCTTTCCGCTATTGACCAGAACCACACCCCCATACCCCCCCTCTTCTCAACTGGAGGTTGTTGGTTGCGTCTGGTTGAAGATTCAGAAGGCGGAAGAGCCATTTTGACTTACATGTCCATACGCTAGAAGGCCCTTGCAAGATCTTGACTACACGGACATGGACATGGACACGCGCTGGAGTCACAAACAATGACGAGTGGGCATTTATCCTTTGCGTACCGGAAGAGAGACGGGAAAACAAGCCTTGGGTGCATGTAGCCGGATCGTCATACCAGCTGCCCATGTACGAGTACGCGTCGAAAATGCAACACACAGAGATGCATGTACATAGTATCTACTGTATGGGGAGAGGCAAGGACAAGGGCTGCGGAGGCGAGGGCGGGACATGTCTCTCCTCCTTCAGCTGGAGGAAATGACTTGTAGCAGCCATTGAGGGGAGGCAACGAGCCTATGGGGGAGTGGAGAGGATCGAAGGTACATGATGGCCTCGACTAGGGAGCAGATCAGGGATCTGAGGGGGGGGTAGTGCGGGTAGGGGAGCTGCAAAGTGTGTAGAATCATCACATCGTGTGCGTGCGTGATATTGTGTGAAAGAGAGGAAAAGAGAGAGACGCCAACGCAACGAGAAAAACGGGACGCGCGGGTCACACCAAAGAGTCCATCATCAACAGCCACTTTTTCTCGTGGTGACTTGGCGCGCTCACCGAGAAGCCAGTGTTGCCGGAGATTTTCAGCAGAGCTTCACAGGGCGAAAGACGATGGAGGAACTCGCAGTCCGGCATCACGACCGACTGAACCCTGCGGCACTGGATGAGGATCAGGAATCAGGATTATGCTAGCTTCACATATCCCTCGTCGGAGAGCAATCCGGTGCAGAAGAGCCGGCTCCTGATGCGTTTCCCGTATCCAAAGTGTGCTTGTTGGCCCTGCCAGTTACCAAGCCAGGCAAGGCGTTGCTGTGTTGCGCCTCTAAAAAATCGACGGGGGTATCACAAGCGTTAGACGCCCTGTGGGTCCAATGGATGTCGCACATGATCCGCAGCGAACAACGTCTTATTCTACTTGGGGCATAGCCGTTGAGGCTATCACCAGTCGAGATACCTTGGAGAGGCAGTATACAGTACATGCCTCGATACTTGTACATAGTATGCGGTGGACGGCAAATTGCACTTCCTGGACGAAATGGGGATCAACTGCTCTCCTCTAATCTCGGTCAACACAAAAGGTCTGAGCTGTCCAACAACAGAGAATGCTGGCTTAGTTGCATGTATCTGGGCCGGGGTGAGACGACGCTACATGTACTTGGGCCAGCTTAGCAGCAGTTGGGGCCGCATGAAGCCATAGCATCAGTGGATGGACGTATTGGAGAAGAAATATCTCAACAAGGCGCAGTTTAGTTCCTAGGTGCCTAAAGCCGCATGAATGCTTCTAGAATGGCCAATTATTCCGCATTCTCCAATGCTTTGACAATTGGTGTCAAGTCTGAAACCATCGGTCTGCAGTCAGATTGTTTGCAGTCCGTGTCCCTTTCCTTCAGCCGTTCGTCTCTTGTCGCTCGGCGCAGTACGGAATTACGCCCGCGGATGTCGACTCTGGTAGCCTGGATGCCAGGACCCCCGGACTGGGTACATGTGTCTATTGATTAGCGATATCCGGATGAGACGTGGCGGTCTCGTAGACGCGAAGACGCCGTGATGCGGGCCGTCATGGGCCCAAAGCGGAAGACCAGCGTTGCATTGCCAGCTCAAATGGGCTCGTCGTATCGCATATCGGCGCCTTGGTTCCATTGCAGCGCGGCTCTCACGACAACCCGCGCTCAGCAACGCAAGTGGCTCGGTCAAGAACGCCTACAGCGCTCGATGAGTGAAACAAAGGCATTGTGGCAGTGGGAGAGGCGGTCGCCTAGTCGGTGGACAAACGCTGCTGCGCCAGAAGCCATCTTTGCGTCCTGAGCAAACGGCGCCTGGGTATCACGGCTCAGCTGCAGCTATCAAGAAACTCGACGTCTGGATTGGACCAACGCAGCCAACACGGCTGATACTTGTGGGCTGTGGCGTTGACGTCGGCTCCCACATGGAGACTCGAACCAAGGACCCCCGTCAAGCAAATGGCGAGCGGGGGGTTCGGCAGCTTTTTCAATAGAAAGTATTTCGGCGGTGCAATTGACGGACTCGGTTCCATTGTGCAATCCCCCCGCCTCTCTGGTATAAGTCACAAGTTGAGATGAGGTCGTAATAGCGTCGCCCCGTAGTAATGGAGCAATATACTGCGAGGTGACAAAATAATCTGTTAGTTTCATCTTGGCAGCTTGTCGCCCTGGGAAAAAATGAGAATGCTTGTATATTTTTTTCATTTCGTGGTAATTTGTATGAGTCGACAAACAGATCATGACAACTCGCCGAGTGCCGGCTCCTGGAGGATCACAATCTACAGGTGGCCATGGTAGTGCTTCGTACTTTTGCCCCGATCATCTCGACTCGATGTGCATCTTAATCCTTCGCAGCAGGTGTCCTGCTCTCTCAAGGATCTTCTGCCGGTTCGTGTTATTTGCCGTGGGGGTATTACAAACACGGCGTTTTGTGCCTTGGTCTAGGCCTGACAGCCCAGCTGCCATTAGAAGCATGCTGCAGTCTGGATCCTATCTGCATTGCATCCACAGCTTGAGACGTTTGTGTCCGCAGGACAGCACAGGTAACCTCGGGTTAACACTCGAAAATTTTTAATTTATTGTTTTTATTTTTTATTTTTTATTTTTATTTTTATTTTTATTTTTTTAAAAAAAGTCTTTTTCACGAGTTTGCTGCTGTCACCAGGTTGCATCCAATTTGCATTTACCCACCAAGTATTCGTGGTACTCTCGCAGGCTTGGGCAGTTGGTCCTCTTGTTGGGACGGTTCTCGTCTGGCCTCCGTTGGGAAATCGAAATACTGGATGCTACATCGCCTTACTAATCTTGGACGCCTCAGGTGCAAAATAGGGCCACAAGCAGGCTGAAATGAGGCTTTGCACTGCTAAAAGCTCGATTGATGCCTTTCATCAGGTACCTGCACTTGGTTCCTGAGCTGAGCCTCGCAGCTGCTTGCCAACAATCGCTCTGGAGACACCCATTGGGCCATCTCCATGGCTGCTGCTCTCTGCCAATTTCATCTTCTGACGCCTGCGCCGCGCTGCTCGAGGCAAATATAGAAGAAGCAGAAGCACAGCCGCCGAGGTCATGCAGGTACCAAGAAGATGTACCCAGGCACAAGGCGGTTCTTTGGCGGGGCTGGACGCCGCTCTGCGCTGCCATTGGCCAGCGACAGACATGTCAGCCTGGTACAAGACAAGAGCCTCCGCATGCGCGGCTGTGATGGGCGGTTCTGGCTTTTCCTCCATTCACACTCGCACACAAGCGACTTCCAGGGATATCGAGGCGCCAACGAGCCGCCTTGGAGGGCAGGATAAGCGCATCGGGCGGCGTTGCTCTCCTGATGTCGACCGCATGTCGTCATTCGACGAGTTCGTCCAGTCTAGATTGACAGAGACCGCAAGGGCAAGCCGTCGTGGCTGAAGCTTCCCATGGCACCAACGCCTGAGACGCTGTGTTAGACGCCTAATGGGAGGAACTGCTCTCGCGGTGGCAAAACTGAATTCTATGGTCACTTTCGTTGGTATTACCCGCGCTGCGTCCCTTTAGGGCGACTGAACCTGCTCTTTCGGCAAATTTCAATATCAGAGTCGACTGGCCCACTCACGTCGTTGTCGTCTTCGTCGTGTTGGCCGTTCACCTGCTAGGTTCGTGTAATCAACAAACCCGTGCGGGCGGTGCCGTTGAGGCTGGAACAACGCCATAGAATCACCCCTCCACCTTGCTTGACTTGGTCAGGGGTTGTCAATCGTTCAACTGCGCCGAGTCTTCCCCCGCTCCGGCCCGTTGTGTGTTGGCTTCCTCATGCCGTGCAGTAGACAGGGATTGGGAAAATGATGGTGTTGCTACGGGATAGCCCGCTATCTTGGTTATGCCGCGGGTGGTAGCTTGCAAATTGGAACATTTGGAGGAACCAACCACTCGCCTGTTCCCACATGATATTGCAGATTATCGCCTGTTCAATGGGGTTGCTTGCGTAGTGGACACATGCCGCGGCTGCGTTTACAGACTACCACACCGGCTGTCTGCCTTTGACATTCGCCTCGCTTGTGTTTGGGCCTCTTGAGCCTCCCGACCAACTCCTAGGTCGGTCTTAATCCACACGGAAGAGACCAAAGGATGCGGCCGACGATGCGGCCGACACCCTCTCATGCGGCTCTCGCGATCTTCCCGCTCAAAGTTCAATGCGGCCTTCCATGCGGCCCTGGTAATTGCCGCACCCGGCAATGCTAGACTGGCGGCCATATTGATGACCGTATCTGAGCAAGATGTCCTTTTCATCTGCCAGATCAGCCGACACATCTCATAGACATTGCAAGAGATGCTAGTGAGGCATGGCGCAGCATCTCTCGGGCCTTTCCTAGTCTGACCGGCAAGGCAGGCTTCAATGGCCTCAGTCGCGGTGCCAATGTTACTCTGAGCTGACTTACAGCTCCTGTGGTGATACCGAGCATGCATTGCATCATGATGCTTGCTTCCGTCTGTGATTCAATAGCCCAAGATCCACACGCAACCACACCTTTGAAGGCCGATCTAACAGCTTAACCCCAGCGCATTTCACAAAAGTCAAGTGATTATACTCCTAGTTGCAATCTGCTGATATTCCTTTATGCAGCATGAATCAAGACATGGTAGCATGTGCTCATGGCAACGCAGAACCAACAAGTTGCGCATTGGTTTCCCGAAGTGGAAGCATTATCGGTTCTTCATTCGGTATTTCCCGAAGTGGAAGCATTATCGGTTCTTCATTCGGTATTTTCCCCCTTTTCCCTCTGATCTAGGTGTAAAGTCTATTCTCGACTACAACTTTTGAAGTCAATCATTAGGTACATATAGTACTAAACGTATCTGATCCTGTGACTTGGCTGATCAACTGGTTGGTATACCTTCAGGAGACGAACAAGTCCACAACTCGGCAAAGGATGCATGTGCCGGCTTACAGGAGCTACCTTTCTCATCAAATTGCTTGATTTCGGTAAATCGGTAGCAGCATATCGTCTTGGGCGTTCTAGCCACGTCGGACCTTTACGTTGATCGCCATAAACCAACCCCTTTCATCATGATTCAATGGGGGGAACAACATGGCCGGCCTTGGAACTTCTGCGAGGGAATCAGCCATTGGGGGCCAGATGGTCTTGGCCGCAGGACAAAATGTCATCAGTGCATATCTATTGACTCAATATCCATCCGAACTCGCAGCTTGTTCGGGCAAGAATTGATCCCAACGTTGTGAGCGGACCCAGTTCCGCATTTGCCGAAGCAGCTGTGAGACTTGACAGGAGACGCTTCTCCACCGGCGTCTGACGAAAAAGAATTTTTTTTAACCCTTGGCTTAACGCGCATATTGCCGATTAGAGAGACGCGGGCGGCCGTCTAGACGATAAACCAACGGAGAGTCAATGTCTCTTTTCCCATTCATGAGCGTTACACTCATGGCGGCTACAATGAGGTTGCCACCCATGCCGAGCATCTCGATGTGACGCTGTTAGGGCGCTGACTGACGGAACCAATCATAGCCCATTTTAAGCGCTTGCGATTACCACTCGCGGTAACTCGACCCACTGAGGCTCGAAGAGCTTAGACCGAAACGGGGCTGAAGCTCGAATGTGGATGGCTTGAGAGTCAACCTCACTGGCGAGAATGCTGTGTGTAAACGCCTGCTAATCTGATAGACTAATATGATGGGCTAATCAGTATGACGGGAGCAATATGTCGACATCTAGTGAGTGTAGTACGACAAGCTAATCTCCTTTTCGTTATTAGTTCCAATACTTCACCTCCGTTGGACTCGGGCGAGAAGAGACAAACTAGCAAGAACAGGGCCGGCCCGAAGCAAGAGACAGCAGGCGGACTTAATACAATGCGGATGACTCTTCCTGCATCTTGATCGAAGCAATCACCAACAACCCTTATCCTTCTGGTTAGGTAGAAACAGAAGTTCGGCCGCCGTACTTGGGTATAGGTTTCCTATACACACCCCTCTTCGTGCCGGGTGCCTGCACGTACTCCTCTGAAGTCCATGATATCCTAGCTTGAAGCTGTAATCACTAGCCATGCAGGCAGATTTTTCTCTATCATGTTCGTATTTCGGACATACGGACGAAATCTTCCGCCCCTCTACATGGTGGCGGCCGAACCTTCACGACGGTGAGCCGATGGCTTGCTTGTATTGCTTCAACCCAACGCCCCGTCGTCGTTCGACTGCGAGTACGCGTTCAACTCGGCGGGGTTTTGTGAATCTCAACAAAGGGCAGAGGGCAGAGGGCAGAGGGCAGAGGGCAGAGGGCAGAGGGCAGAGGGCAGAGGGCAGAGGGCAGAGGGCTCGAGTGTTTCTGCTGCCATTGCTGCTTTGTACTGCTTTCCTACTATCGCTGGTCTTTACTAGCATCGCTACTCTTTACTGGTATTGCTATTCTTTCTAGCATCTGCGAAATTTCGACATATGATACTGGCTATCAAGCCCCTAAAAAAAAATACTACAGAAGGGTCGCCGGCAAGATATGTAGGTAGTCACTGCGTACAGTGCATGGCTTTGACCACGCAATATCTGCCTATCTCTTTTCACCTTCTTACAACAGAGACGGTAATTGTCAGACGAATTCAATGCACCCAGCCAAGAGATGGGTTGTTCTTAGCTTTCTGCCTCGTCTTCTTTGTCTATCCTCTGTGTAAGGACCTGCCCTGGCCACCCGTCGACTTCAAAAGTCTCCATCCTCTCGAATCCTTGGGACTCATAGTACCGAACTAGCCCCCCACTACCACCGGCATAGCAATCGACTCGAAGTAGGGATACGCCATCCTTACGAGCCAGCGTACGCGCTTGCTCTAGCAGAAGAGTGCCGATTCCTTTGCCGCTAGAAGCCCTATCCGACGCGAGAAACTTGACGTACAGCTCCGGTTCGGTCGCTGGCTGTACATATGGATGCGCTTCACCAACTGTTAAGGCGCCGACGACGCCATTGATAACGGAAAGCTCCTCATTTTCTTCTCCAGACAAACCATTTTCTGTCCTCGACGGCGATTTAGTGTCTACTGCAATCCATGTCCCGCCTGATTCCGCAAACTCTGTTATCTGCTTGATCCTGCGGGGGTTGTCTGAATGTCTTTCGGTGCCCCATTGTCCAGGTTGCCCTCTCTTCACAAGCCAATCAGTTGCGATGTCCATGAGCCTTAGCATGGCAGGAACATCTTCAACAGTTCCTGGACGCAAGGTAATGCCGCCTGTACTAACTTTCTGGGGAGCGCTTCTACAGAAAAGGTTAGTTCTCGTCACTTGTGTTCGAAAGACATTCTAGTTGGCTGACATACTCCGAGGACATGGTATTTATGCCAGGAATCGAACGATGACTTGAGCACTGGAAGAACTTGGGACTTTAGCACAGGCCTGGCTTCTTGCTCTAGTTTACTATGACGGAGCCTGAGCAGGTTAAATATCTTTATTTCATCGCTAAAAGAACCAATGCCTGATGACTGTGGCAGGAATGTGTGTATTGCAAGTATGTGTACGTGTAAGATGGGACTGTGTCCTCACGCTTTTAGCGCTGTTCGGCCAATCATCGGAGGTCTGTATCCTAACGAGTAACCAGGTCTGCGTAATTGACTGCTCAGCGGTTACGTGGCGAGGACTATGTAGTTGAGTCAAGCAAGGGCGAGTTCAAATTCTTCCGGCAATTGCCATTCAACCCAGGCATGGCAGCATCAATGGTTCTAACAAAGGTTCCAAGAAATACTCTGAAGACTGTCAGTGATGGCCTTGTGATTAACGCGTAGCCATTGCCAGTGAAGGTACATTTTCGGCAAGCCGACGTAGCAACTTGAAAGGTAGATGTCAGACACTACCGACTGTTGAACTGCTTGGCTGATGGTTAATCTAGGCTACATCTAGCTCCCTGGTTTAGAGCGTCTGTGTTTGTTGTGTGGTAAAAAATCCCACGATATGTCTGCAGAAAACATTTGCCGCGGCTTGAACAGCTGTTATCGACGGACGCGTGGCCCCAAGTTTCAACAGTTTTAGACACCTTAAATGCATTCGTTGGGACACATACTCTCTCGTGTTAACAGTGTCTAATAATACAAGTCTTGTGACGCGCAATCTTCAAGAGGTTGGTGGGAGCTGTACCCGTGACTGACTTCTCTTATAGCAGTTTACACCGAAACGGTGTTCCGGGAGGGGCTGCCGAAACAAAAGCCATGGTACGGAGCTTTTTTTTTTTTTTTTTTCGGCGCTGGAGAGTGCTCCACCAGGGCCGCTCCGACGACCGGAATGAGTCCGCAGGCTGTTGTCGTGCTGCAGTGGACATGTTGCTTCAACCCGGCGTCGCGAAGATACATACTTACACGACTAACTCGGCTGATCTTGGGAGTCTGAAGAGAGGACAAATGGGTGAGAGTATCTGCTACTATTGCTACTCTCTTCTAGTTTGCTATTCTGTTCTAGTACCTGCCAAATATGGGACATAGGGTGCTGAATAGTGACCCCTGAGCATATCATCGTCAATATGTCGTTCACATGCACGACACAAGCTTTATGAAGATTTGCTACGACCTCCCTCCAATGATTCGAAATATGGTACGTGCCGCAGCATCAATCTAATCAAGTTAGAAGCGTCGACTATGGCCAAAAAGGTCATTGGAGCAGCATATAAACAAGTCTACAACTTTACTCTACTTATTGCCACTAGCCGCTGGGCTTTCTCCTTCTCCCTATCCCAGCTTGCTCTTGTGATTAAACACCACGGGTGGTTCAATCAGCTACGAGAGTTAGTTCAATGATGGGTGATGCTTGGTATTCGCATTTTGTCAAATAGTAACCCTGACAATTTGACATCCATGGTGGTGGAATTCGCCACATGGCCGTTGCATCTATGCAGGTTTTCTTAAGACTTGCGTACGACAAGCTATTACCTCTATCTTGTGAAAGAAAGAAACGGGGGGTGACTAGACAGCGGCCCAAGTTGGTTATCCAGCAGCACAGCGACTACTCCCTATCTGGCTCTTCAAATGCCTGCTGCTTTTTTCTAGTGGCTGCTGCTGCTCCGTACTATTTCTTGTATTCCCTGCTATCCCTGCCTCTTTTATAGTATCCACTACTATTACTACTTCTTCTGCTGTCTGCTATTGCCACTAGTATTTGGAACACGGGATGCTGGATAGCCCACTCGGAGTAGCCGCTGCCTACAGCTCGTGTCACCATGCAAGCATATCTTCTTATCTCTTTCCACTATGTTTTTTTCTCAATTTTTCGCGTTTCCAATAGTACCTAAACACGAATCCTTCAAATCACAAACATTAAAACCAGCAAAATTTTCTTAAGGATTCGCCACAATGGCCTGCTTCACCATATATAGCGACAGGGTTCACGACACACACAAAACCAAAAAGCTCGGGCAGAAACACGACAGTGACAGCACAGGGCTTTCTACCTAAGAAAGGACTAAAGATATACCTTTGCCGTTTCTACCCGCGTTTTCCTCTAACAGATTGGCATCCTCGGATTCCCTTCATGGGCCAGCTTCCATTAGGAATAGCGAGGATGCAGCAATCGGCCAGCTTCGGGATGCAAGCATCTCCCGGCCCGCAAGGGTGCAGAATCTGCGAGGGCATATCTCGGGATCGAAAAGTGGCATGTTCGGGCGCGGATAGTATAGCCAGGGAAGCCCAGAAAGGGTTAAAGAAAAATCTGGCATTCAAATGTCAGGAGATCTCAAGGCAATTCCAGATCTCCTCCCCGCATCCTGCTCTGGCCCACAGGCACATGGGAGAGAGCTGGGGGTGGTATTCCCGACATCGGTTCCGAAAAATCCCTTTGGGTGCCGGAACGCTCCTCCAATAGGCCGCGAGGATCGGCCGGGACTGCCGTCTTTACCCCGGATCTCAGTCATTGTGTAATGCTGCCGCCCGAGCATCAAGTGGAGCTCGGCTTCCGTGATATTGCATCTCCATCCTTGACGTTTTGCAGCTTGCACCGTTTGCTTCGCCGGCGGCTTACAAGGCCGTACCTCTCCGATGATGAAGTTGGTGCGCCGGCAAATCTCTGGCTCATTTTTTATGTTTTTTTATGCAAACTGAGCTCGATTCATCACGTCACATGCTTTAAACCCGATCAGCGCTAGGGCTGTCGTAAATTCGCACGTGGGCTCTTATCTCCTTTGCCGCGAAGACCGCCAGCCCGAAAGAACCGGACCAGAGCAGAAGAACCCTACGGAAGGGGGAGAGAGAGAAAAAAAAAAAAAAAAAAAAAAAAAAGGGCAGTGAGCACTGAGACCCCAGTCCAGCGTGGGGGGAACGATCTCTGTCATTGGCGCTGGAGGAAGGGGGGCGGCCGTGCCAGTGCTGCATGACGGTGATGGCGATGCCAGCCAGTCTGAATGGACGAATTATCCCCTGGCTCTGCTCACAGACGTGCAGCGGGCGACGCGATGCAGAGCGTCTTGATCCAATGACGGGTCGGCCAGGACCACCGCTTGCGAAAACCAGAGGGGCAGCTCTTGTGTTCACATGATGATGATGTGTGTTATTGCAGTCTGAGGAGGCTGGCGGGAGGCGAATGGCTGCCCGTCTGTCGTCAGATCCACGGCCACGTCTCAGCCCACTGACCTCCCATGACACACCCCGTTGCGGCGTGCCATATCCACGACAATCTCTCAGCATCCGTGCTCCCGATCTTGCGCGGGTCTCCGCCCATGTTGTTGTGACGGCCGGCTTAGCGTCAGTGGCAGCGCGGGTTGGAGGCGTTACGTACATACTACCTAGTGGTAGTGTGTACCTCCTTGCTGAGATGTACACCAGTCGCCGTGACACCAGTGCCGGAGCTGGTGAGCATAAAGAGCACGCAATCCGCTCTTCTGTGGGTTTCTATCCTGCCCTTCATCCATCCATCCTCCACATATATATCCCCAAGCTTCCCTTCCCTATCTCTCTCACACAATTTCTTTCCTAATCTCTACAACCCGTCTCTCTTCCTCGGTCTACTATCTCTTTTCTTTTTCTTTTTTTTTTCTCAACCCAACACTCCAAAAATCCACAACTTACAAGATGTCTCTCGACTTTGCCCGTGCCGCTCTTGCTGAGCGCCGCCCTTCCTTCTTCCTCCCACTGGCGCCTGCTACTTCTTCCTCATACCCCCAGCCCGAGAGACGATCCTCTGTCTCTGAGGGTTCGGTCAGGCCCCGACGAGCTTCCATCAGCTCCCCAACCGGTCTCAGAGTCCTGAAGCTCGCCCCTGTCTACTACGGCGAACACATTGGCCAGAACAAGGACGACTTCTACGATGTCCCAGCCTCTCCTCCTCTCCCGGCCGTCACTCCTTCTTCTTTCCTTTCACTGGCACCGGCCACTTCGTCTTCCTATCCTCAGATGCCCACCAGCACCTCGGGTACCATCCCTGAGAGGCGACGATCCTCTTCCAGCTCCACCACCGGCTTCAGGGTGCTGAAGCTGGGACCTGTCTACTGGGGAGAGCACGCAGAGGACCACAAGGACGACTTCCACGATGTTCCCACCTCTCCTTAGAGCGGGAAATGGAATCCACTCAAAAATACTGGGATTTAGCGATTTTTTTTTCTTATCTTCTGTTTTTTCAACACCCCTCGAGGGATGAAGCAAGCGAAGCTACTGTTATCGACACACTAAAAAGTTTTCGGCAATACACACACACAAAAGTACGAGCCACTATCAAATAGTGGGAACGACGAGAGAGACAGATTTTACCCTCTCCGCCGGCATTGGCGCAATGCTAGCGCCTAGGCTTGGCATATGTTATTGGAATGGATGGATGAATGATTTGAGCGAATTGGGTTTCTTTCATTTTTCATTGGCGAATGACGAGGATCTTCCAACTATGGAAAGAATGTAACAGTTTGACGGGCTATTTTGGGTATCACCTTTTAGTTTGCAATATTGTGCTACGGGATTACTTCTTGGACAGATTGGTTTAGCAAGATATGCAGTATGAAATCAATACACGAGGACTCTTGACCTAACGAACACGCTCCCCAACACCATCTACCGTTGCCTTTTGATCCTTCTTCCAGGGTGGTGACGACGCCTCCCGTTCTTGGCGGGGGGGACTATGTCTCAGTTGCTGCGATGCTGTTGGTGGAAAGGCGAGCGAATGTCAGTTTAAGCTTGAAATGCCGTGTCTCTAGTACTAATGCGAGGGAGCGCTTGGTTGTCTCTGCCCAAGATTTCTGTGATACTTTGGGAGCGAAACATTGTGGCGAGGCTGCTTGGCAGTCAGCGAATATTGAGACACCTGGGGGGGTGATCTACAGAGTTTGGCGTAGGGAGAGAAGAATGATTGTTAATACGAGTGCTGATAGTCACTTGTTCATGCTTATTTACCAAGCATCTACGTACAGGTATCTCCGTGGCCTCCGTATGATGTCGGGTGCCAAAAAGGGAGAAAGGTAGCTAGCGATTCAGGGGGCCGAGAGCGAGCTCACTAATGCAATACAGTACACCAAAAAAAAAAAAAAAAAAAGCTGTGCCAGAAACTCCACGGAATACTCCGTACCAGCTATTAACACGGAGAGGGTCCGAGATTAGACATCCGGGTCTTCCACTTGGCCTCCCGGTTATAGCCGGCAGAACGACGAAGAAAAATATTTTCAATCTATTTTTTTTTTCCTGTCCCGTGTCACTACCCCATACGAAAAAGAAAATCTCTGCTCGGCTGTGTAATATCGGTAGCGGACGAACCAGAATCTAGCAGTGAGAAAAAAATGGTTTGCTTTTGATGCAAGCATAGCATGATGTGAGCGAGATGGATGGGGCGCCATGGCTGGATTTGGTTACCCCGAGGCCGGGATTCCGACGCCATGGGCGAGATGGCAGGCATTGCAGAGCTGCGAGGGATGGGAGCTGGAACCCCGTGCATTGGAAGCTACAGAAGCTAGGGAAGGCTTTTTGGGTCTACTGGACCGGGCTGGGCACTGGGCTTGGCTGGACTGTACGAGTTGCATGTGTGATGTTTGTGTTGTGTTGTGTTGTGTGTGTCTATTAGTACTGTACTGTATGTGTGAGAGAGCATGTCTGTGTGCTGCAGGGGGGGTTTGAAGGGGGGGGCCAGTGAATGCGGACGAGGGGAAGAGGGTGACGAGATAAGCGGGGGGTTGTTTATCTTGCTGTCATTGTTCTGGTTCTCGTCGGGGTTTTTTTTTTCTTGGTTTCGGGGTGGTTTTTATTGCAGTATAACGGACAAGATGGCGATGCCAGTTGGTGATACCGGATAGACGCACAAGTACTAAGGTACCTCTTCCACACCACCACAGCTTGGACGGGGACACGAAATCTGGTGGTGTCGGTTTTTTATCTCGCCAAGTGCGGGGAGGCAAAATACATGCAACTTCGCAGCTGAGCCACGAACTCTCTCCCCCCACGTCCCTTCGTGTCTCGTCCTCATTTCTCGTTGTTTCTTGGCGGCGCCTCCCTGCCGTCGGGTATCGCTCCCTGGTAAATCCGAAACGATTGGATCCCGTCGCACAGAGTGGCAGTACAGCACAGTTACAGTACACGGTGGTTACATGGCAAACTTGCGGTGAATGGAGGGGGAGGGGAGGTAGATGCCGAGTAGCGAGCTGAAATGAAGTGTGATGTGATGTACAGAGGTACGTACCTCAGCAGGTTATAGTTGGTGTTTTGCCAGGTACCTCTAACCGCCAGGATCTACTACCTCCTACTAACCTACCTGTATATACCTGAGTACATAGTAGCTGGACGCTGTACATACTGGCTCCTCATACGTAATCTAGGATGCATGCTGGATGGCCATTCCCCCAGAAAAAATAATCAATATTGATGAAAAACCAGCTAGAAATGCAATCCTACCTGGATAAAGTCGTTAGTCGGGCACATTCTGGACTCGTACAGTATATAGTAAACTGCAATGCACTGGCAAAAAAAAGAGGGCTCTAGCTGCAACTGTAACCGAGGAAGTGAAGGAGGAAGGAGGAAGGAGTGACGGAGCGTCGGTGGATGTGTGACGGGGCAGGCACGTTGTGCAGGCATTGGCAGGAGGCAATTGGGCCGGCAAAGCACAGCTCGCTCTGGGACGGCAGGCAGCCGGATTTCCCATTCCATTCCATTCCATTCCATCCACCTCGTCTTTTCTCTCTACTACCGTGCAGTCTTGTTTGTGCAATTTACCTATACAGGTACTACTACTAGGTACTATACGCAGTCAGTATAGAATCCATTAGTAGTACCTTGCAGCTGCGGTGGCGAAGCAAATAATTGCCCTGTGCGACCTATGCATACTGCTGGAGTTGTCAAGCACGGAAATGCCCCGAGAGCTCCGTCATCAAGGCGTCGCTGCTGCATTTTCGCTGCGTCGCACCTCCATGGATGCCTCGGCGCGACAGGGACCCTGATCTGATCAGAGGCCAGCGCCCCACCTGAGATGAGATCTGAGGAGCAAAAGGGCCCTGCTGAAGCTGAAGCTGCTGAAGCTGCTGCTGGAGCTGCTACTGGAGCTGCTGCTACCTCTACTAGTACAGGTACTACTGCTGTACGTACTGGAACTCCAGAGCCGGGACCAGGCTCGGGCCCTAGTCCCTGTCACGCGCGATAGTGTCCTATGCAGTACGTACAGTCCAGCAAAATTGCACAAAAACCCGCCTCGACCATCTCCGGCGCAAGTATCATGGCCAGGGCGTATTTTATTGTTGCATGTGCATGCCAGAGCCCTACGTACAGGCAGGTTGTGAAGTCATACGCAGACAGCCAGCCGTTGAGAGGCGGATTCACGGTAGGATTCTTGATGACGGCATGGCATCCACCATCTCGATCTGGACGTGATGTGCGCACGCAGTGTAGTACTACAGTATGCAAGCGCATCCTGCCATGCTGACTCTGTTCGACTCTAATACTGTACTGCACTGTACTGTACAGACACTCTAGAGCAGCAGTCCTACAGTGCAGTGCTCGTCTCAAACCCGTCTCGTATAAAGTTATTGGCGGTAGCTGATTCATCCCGTTGAAAAAGCATCACCTTGTTGGATTTTAGCAGCAAACTTCATGATTTCCTCCATAAGGTCGATTTAATATCAGCTGAGTAAGAATCAGAGCTGTCACCAGCCACACAAAGTTTATTCATTATGGCCATGATATGCTAAACCTTATCAAATATTTGCACAGGGCGTCTTCAGATTTGACACTTACTTTTTGGCCATATGCCGTTGATCTACAGACCCCTAAAAATAGCATCTACTCCGTACCTGGTATGGATTCAATCCCGTGTAATGCCCGATGGCATATTCTGGTTTCTAAGCAAGCATCACTTGTGTTGTCTATGCTTGGTAATCATCAATCACTCACTGCATCTCACAACTTCAAACCAATCAAGAACTTGTCAGAAGAAACTCGGATTACTATGGCAAAGTTTGAATGAGTACAGGTAATCTCACAAGCGTCTCTGCGTGATGTGCCGACAATGATTAGATCCTCAACCTGCCTCATAAAATCTCGTGAAAATTGCCGCCAAGAAAAGAACACGATCCCAGATTCGTATCATAGTAAAACAGTGGTACAAGTAGTGGGTGATGACAACGATCGAAGATTGAGAGTGCTGCTGTTGTTCGTGGTTGCGGATAACCTTTCGCAACTAGCCTTCGCAAGCGTCTTTGCCTCCGCGAGTTTGTCCTGCTAGGAGGCGGCGTTACTCGGGCTGCATCACCGAGTCTTGAGTAGCAGTCTGCTCCCCAGCGTGATCATTGTTGGCGGTGCCGAACAGTTTAGCCAACTGAACATCCAGGGCGCCGGACAAGACCTCACAACCCACTCTGAGCATCGGCATTGCCGCTTCCCGGCCAGAATCCAGGTATACGGAAACAATCACGTCGGTGACTATGTCAAGGCCCTTCTCTAGTATCTTATTGATGTTTGCCACGCACTTCTCATTAAGGCGTTTTCTCTGCGCTGCCGAGTCTTGGGTGATGTGCTTCTCCCCTGCGTTGGCTTCCTCGGCAGCGTGGACCAGTTCAGCCATCTTGGCGGTGGCATGGCTGAGAACGCGTGCGTCGAGTTCTTCCCAGATGATTGATCTGATAGTAGCTGCGGTAGGAATTTCGATTGCTGGCATCGTCTCCGTAGCTTGTTGTGGCAGGGGGGTGTTTGTATTCGTCTTGCCAGAGGTTGGCTTGTAGGTTGGAGAGATAGTTGGGGTAGTGTGATGATGGCGATAGGCTTTAAGTGTGAAGTGTTCGTTCTTGATTGTGGTGGAAGGGGAATGTTGTTGGGGGGGAGAAAAATGCAGAATCGGAAAAATGAAACTGGAGAGTTATGGCAGGAGCAGAACGCGTCACGCGGCACACAACTGGCTGTTTACTCGCGTGCGTGCGACAACTGTCCCTTTACGTGACGACATCTTTTATGTAGGTAATCGACTTGAGCGAGCAGATCCAGCACCGCAACCTGGCTATATTGTAGGAGTGGTTATTCCGCATCCTATGTCTCAACTCCAACAGCGACAATACAAGGTTCTTGGAGAATCAGGTACTCGTTAGATAAAAGGCATTTCCTCCTTCCCTTATTACGACGCTTGCACTCTATGTCGTCGCTGGGGTGCTAGCCAGTCATTCCCATACTTGCTATCACTAGGTATTACAAATCGTTGCGATAAGAGACTTAAATTGCTGCTGTAAAAGCTCAGACTAGGCTATCGGGTTGTTGACGTGATACGCCAACGATAACTACGAGGTCATCGCTCCGCCTCCTATGAATACCAGATAGTTGACTCCAAGAAAATACCCTAGCCCCCTTTTCCCTACTATAGCAAGAACAACACGGTTCGTAGAAAAGGCGGTTTATATGAGCAAACTCGGTTGTCGTTGGGCCACTCTTCAGCTTTGTGGTACTCTTTTATATCAGTGAGATTTTGGCCATGGTAGCAAGAAGACACTTGGTTTCAACGATACCTTTTTACATACAAGAGCATATACCCAAGTCGTAGATTGTCGTCCGGAATCGTAGTGTTTGGCTCATTACCCATCTCATCTACGCCTCTGTCAACGTCTTCAAGTATGCCATTAGCTTCCGAGTTAAACATTTTCCTGACCTTCAACTTTGTTTTCGACTCACCCTCCAGCTTGAGTCTTGCGAAAGACGACTAATCAAAGCAAAGATGGGCCAAGAGTGGCAAGGTGCTGCGTTTTCTCCTGGCGATACGGCATTAGGCCGTGACGAGTGGCCAGTTGATGTCAATTGCTCAGTTGGTGCGAAGCCTGTACCCAGCGGTACTCTTTGAGAGATATCTTGAACGGGCTTTTTGGCCATAGTATCGTACTATCTTTATCAGAACGGGTTTGAAGCTCCTGACGCACGTAAAGCTCGACACACTCTCCCCTAGCTCGCGGCAATCTCTCGATACGCTGTTCATAAAAAAATTCTCAACACCTTCGTCAATAGATTGCTATAATCCCATGAAGCACTCCTCTCCATCTAGTTTCGCTCCTTCCAGATTTCAGTCACCTTGCTTGCTTCTTGCAGTTAAGCTCAGTGCCTTTGATAATCCAGTTTGTTTTCACCCTTGCTCTTCTTTCGTTCGTGATCCCTCCGTGATCCCTTACAAGCTCGATCTTTAATGGAGGCAATTGCGGGTTGGGACATGGATTATCGTGTGCTAACAGGCAAGCGAGAGTCGTCATCTTTTCATCGTCGGTTTGCTAGTCTTTAACGTGCTCGAATTTGTTGTGCACATCTTTAGCTTGTTCGTCCTTAGTGTGATTTATGTGGACGTAGGCTTCGCCAGCGTGCTCTTTGACAGTCTGCTTGCCGTCGAGATGGTATTTGTTGACGTGCTTGTGGCTAGGGATAGTATTAGAAAACGCAATAATAGATAGAGATGTTCTAAAGGCAAGTGAATCTTGACATACCTGAAGGGAGGGAGTGTTGGGGACTACGTGATCTCACGCGCCCGCAACCCACTCTCATAGCTATCTTCTTCTCCTCTCTGCTCGCCTTCTAGTTAGGCTTTTCTCAGATCATCACAATACAGTTTCCCAA
This sequence comes from Trichoderma sp. TW21990_1, assembly GCA_010015515.1. NCBI lineage: Eukaryota > Fungi > Ascomycota > Sordariomycetes > Hypocreales > Hypocreaceae > Trichoderma > Trichoderma sp. TW21990_1. The sequence goes on from WXUD01000028.1 coordinate 264,159, forward strand.
GTCATGCAGCTTGCTTCTCGCAATCGAGACTAGCGCCTTTCGTGTTCTTATTTATTTTCAACTCTTTGCCCGCTTCTTGCTCGTGATCCCCTTTTCGTGATCCCTCATAGGGCGAGAGAAGCCCAGGAGGAAAGAAAAAGAGATGGAGGGAGAGAAATAAAAGAGAGAACTTTATAGAAGGAAGAAAGGGGTTCTACCATCACGTGAAATAGTTTCAGCCTGTGAATTCAGGCCTGCCAAGCTTCATCACGCAAAGCTGTAGAGCAGCTGGTGGCGGCTGAGAATGCACTCATCCCTTTACCTCTTTACTGGGACTATATGCCGGCGCCAAATAATTGAAAACACATCTCTTGTCAACTGTTTCTTCTCCCGTGATTCTCTATATAAGGACCGTAAGTTCTATATTTTGTGTTTGGTTTATTTATTAGCGTCTATTATAGATATCGCGAAATATTTTCACGGCGCTGGGGCATATTATCAAAGCTGCCCTCTGCACCTTGGTTATTCAACTTTCAACCAAATGCATAGCAACCTAACAAAATTCCAATACACTTAATATAGCAAGCAGAAGCAAAATGCCATACCTTCAGTAATATTGATTAATAAAAAGTCCACTGCTACTTAAAGCTGCTGTATGTGCGAAGAGCTACCCATGTATGTATTACCGATTCGAGTATCAACTCCATGTGGCTTCCACATCAGTATGCGCACCGGCATCGCTCATCCACCAACCTAACCTTGACGACGGTTATATATCCATTACCGGTGCAGCGCGAGCAATCTATCCGGCGAGGGGTTCCGTTACGGCAATGCATGCAGAAAATTGAGGGCGCTTGGCAACAGTACACCCAACACCGTCCCCGACAAACGTTGCACGAAACAGTGGACGTCTCCTCACTTGTGATCTTGAACCAGCCGGTCCCGTTACAATCTTCACAAGTTGGATTTGGTTTCCGCTGGCGAGAGCGATCAGAGTCTATGGATGACCCGCTTCGGATTGAGCTGCTTCTGCTTGATCGGGGCATTATGAGTGGCAGTGGTGAGCTTAGAGTGATCGAGGATACGAATAGTCTGTCTGCAAGAGCGATTAGTGTGGCAACCTGAGATTCTCGAGATTTACAATCAAGAATTCGCTGACTTAAGGTTCAGAGGCGGTCGCCAAGGTTCAGAGGTTATCGCAGAGGTATAGACTTGCTGCGGAGCTGATTTAAACACAAGCAATGGCCCAGGATACTACGGTACTTATACCAATGCACCCTCAAGTTGACAGTGTTGGAAGATGCAGCTTGGTGACGGTATTCTGCACCCCTTCATAGCCGAGCTGTGAGATTTGTCGTTATTTGCTGCCACTGTTGTGTATCGTGACACTTGGGGGCGGCTTTTAAATGGCTCTCATTATATGCTGACAGCTTGCAAAATGGCGGGTCTTGGTAGCGAGATCTCGAGAGCAAAGGTGGTAGAAGCGCAGGTCTACGTTTTGAAGAACTGCTTTGCAACATGTCGGCTGGTTGGTGGGGGGTCAAGAAAGGTGCTTTGGCAGCTGTGAGTCGTCGCTATAGCGAATTGATGGAGCATTGACTCACACATGGATTGCAAGCAGATCAATTGCAAAAATGGATATTACCATAGAATAGAAAAAGATAATAAATAAGGGTGGTGAAGCTGTGGATGAGGACCTTACAGGAGTTGGCGATGCAGTTCACTTCGATGTGTCATGTTGCGCATAGAAAATGTACGTGTAATACCTGGGATATCCTTACTTGTTTATAGTACCACCTATACCAGAACCTAAAGAGTTTTTCTGATGTCATTTCTTTTCCTTATTTAGAACAAACATTAGTACTATGCAATTTTCGCAGATAAATACATATACTTTGGTCAAAGATGCTATATATAGCTCCTCGATCCTCATCGTTATCAAAGTTTGTTTCGTTACATTGCATCCAGCAGCCTCTGTGCCAGGACGGGATTCAGCTGTAGATGGTAACACATTGCCGGATATTTGGTTTCTTCAAGGCTTCAATATTCCGCTGTAATTTCCCTCGAAAAAGCTTTCCGTATAATACCTCTACAAGATCCAGTTCGGTTGCCATTCCGCAGAAACACCAATTCTTTTTGTATAACAATTTAACCATGTCCAAACAAGAAAAGAAAAGCGAAAAGAAAAACTATATCGAGAGATAAATCATGGATACCTATCCGGGTAAAACCCCCCCCCCAAAAAAAACAACTTGATCCAATTACACCTGCCAAGCCACCGCTCTCCTTCTCCCCTCGGGGTCCACTACTCTCAAGATTGCCCTCCAGTCAATCTCGATCACTTCTTCGGCCTCCTTCTTCGCCGCATCTTCGCCGGTCCCATCATTTCCCAGTCTCAGAAACGAGAATGAACTGCATTCTTTCCCCTGGTGAAACTCACACCACGACCGATCATGCCTGCCCTTGACCCTCAGCCTCGCCTCTCTTATCCCCGGATCCGCCAACAGCCTAACCAGCCCTTCCAGCGGCGGCCTATCAAACACCCTCTTCCTCTGCCGCAGAAAGAGCCTCGAGGCTGAATGGGGCCTCTCCTTGGCTCCCGTGCCGTCATCCACCACCAATGTCAAATCCGCCAGCTCGCCTCTCACTGCCATATCCTGCAGAAACGGCCCCAGAGCCTCCCAGAGCCACCCCCTCAGCCTATCGATCCTCATCTCCAACTTCCGCACCCTACGCCTCGCATCTTGCGACAAGAGGAGAAACCGACCTCCCGTCTGTCGCAGCAGAAGCTGTCTCTGTGCCAGTTGCCTGCCGCTCCTTTCCACATCATCCGGCAGATCCTCGGCCGCGTCATCAATGAAGTGCCGCACATGGGAGGCATGATTGCCCGTCAGATCCAGCAGAAATGTGTTTGCCGGTCCGTAGAAGATTGGGTGGGCGATTGCGTATATGGACGGGTGGATCAGGAAGATGGGCACTGGGTTGATGCCCAGGGAGCTGGCTGTGCAGGGACAGAGAGGGATGGTGCCGTTGTTTGGGGCTATGAGCAGTTGCTGTAGGATCAGCGACAAGATGTCGACTGGAAGATCGAACAAATGAAGAGACTCGGTCATCATGACTTGATTCCAGAGAAGAGACCACGGCCGGCCTGTTGGTGCTTGGTTGGAAAAGGCACGAGGGCAATTAGTTGTGCAGTGTATCAGCCCAACTGAGAATCAGCGACTCTTTCGGGATGTCCTGGGACGTCAGAGAGGTTTCCGAGAATGAGAAATGCAGCTTTGCAGGTTTGAGGTGCTTCCGAATAGATACTGGCGACAAAGTGAGATGCTGAAGATGGAGAGGGTGGGGTGGCCACATGCTTGTGTCGGGCTCCAGGGGATTTACCCTTCGGAGTTTAGAGTGCCGAGTGCGATGCGATGCTGGAGTAATTGGCCAAGTTACGACCACCTGTCCAAGTCATGAAAACACATGCTTTCGGAAACTTGATAATTATGTATGGAATACCCAAGGATTGTAATTTAATTTTGTTAAAGATAAATAAATAATGATGCGGTGTGCAAATACGTTACGGAGGAAAACTGAGTGTATCAATAGGTAACCATAAAGATAGTCCTAGAAAGAATCATCGCCGCCAAAGTGCTCAAAATAGAAATCAAGATAGATTCACTATTTTAAGGCATGATTATGAATTATTCCAAAGTATAATCGCCATTAGAAGGCATCCTCGCTACTTAAGATGTAATTTACTACCGCTAAGTAAACTTTTCTAATGTCGTAAAGGTCGTCATAGCCTTCAAGGTCATCAACATCAACCATGCCGTCCAAAACTAATTACACGACGCCAACCTGGCACATCAATCCTTTCACTATTCTGAGCTTCCCGTCCTTGACAATTAAGATTTAGGACATGAAGATCGCAGTCGCGGATGTTCAATACACCTACCTATGCTAAAAGCGCTATGGAAGCCTACGGTCGCCAGGCTTCACAACTACTGCTTCCACGTGCATTGCCGCCTACCTTTCTTCTATTATTCATATGGAAGAACAATAATGATAATGGATAATTATTGCCATCCTACGGCTTCAAATATGGTAGAAGAGTGTTTCGCATGCCATGTGTGATGCAAATCATTCTTGGAGTCAAGCAGAGGGAACGGCTAATCAGAATCGCAATATATTGGAGCTATTGAAAGAGATTAGGTCTACCTAGCAACATAAGGAATATTAACTGATCTTCTCCGCTTTGCAGTATTTCTCAAATATAGAGAACATAAGATGGCTATTTCTGGCTGACACACGTCTAGCTCACAGGTCACAATTGGATACCGCGTCTTTGTTGCTGCAAACATCGCCATTTTGGAACAGACTTCTACTCATTGCCATCTAATGGAGGTGCCACTAGTCTGCTGCTCGCCTTCACTGCTCTAAACCCCAGGCACTCGATCAAACACTAGCAGATACGAGGTAAACGGTCAGTTGTTTTACCAACTCTCTACACCACTCATAATTGGTTTCAATATATTGACTCTAATAAACTCATGACTATATCATGCATGTATCTGAAAGCTCAATATTAGCGATGGATATCTCAACAGCACACCCTAGCTGTACAAATGTTTGACCATCGTGATAGTGGACATTTTCCTTCTTTCCCTTAAAAAAAAAACCTTCCATTGTGTTAACTTCTTAGTTTCAGCGGTCTTCTCTCTTAATGGCCTGCTCAATTTTCGAAATTCTGTCTTCCAAGGCATCCTTCCTGCTCCTTTCTTGGGCCAGTAGCTCCACTAGCCGCTTCTCCTTGGCGCTATATTCGTCCTTCACCAGCTGCATCTGACTGCGGAGAAATTTCAGTGACTCAACTTGCACTTGATGAAGCTCGTAGCACCGTTTTATTGCTTCTTCCATCAGGCTGATACTGTCACTGGACTGTTGGCTGCCAGTCGGAAGTCTGCTCTCCTGGTCATGAGAGTCCTGCAGCGCCGTATTCATGGTGATCTTAACTTCAAGGGCGGCTGAGGTGGATATGGCGGTAATAGTCTTAGTATTGGGAGACGTGATGGAAGCAGAGGTGTTGAACTTCGGTTTCTTTTTATCCTGGCTCATGACTCTAACCGCCTTTCGTTTTCCTTTACTGGTTGTATGGGTTGAGTGAAAAGTCCACCGCACGATTTGTGGTTCCTCTGGCGTCCATTGCTGCAAGCCAAAAAGCTCCTTGTAGTTCTCGGGAACTATTCCAGCTGGGGCATCGTCCAATGCCATCGGGTATTGTTTTGAAAACTCTTCAAACCACCCTTGATTCGCGCATGCTATCGGCCCAAACATCACTCGTAAGGTCCAGAAGCGTGCCCATGTCGTCTGTCGAAACATCCAATTGCATAATTTGTGCATATGGGCGACACCTGTACTTCTTGAGAGTCTGTACTCGAGCTGTTTGTCCTCGGACTTGAATTCTTCTTGTAGCTCAGGTGGCCAATTGTTCTTTTCGGTAATGTACTGTTTGATGAGCTGCTGATAGATGGCTTTGTTGACAACGTTGTCATCCTCGCGTGGCTTTGGGTATATCCGGAGAAGCTCCTGAGGGATATCGCCGAGTGGAATGGATGCAGTCGCAGTGCCGAGCACTTTAACCAGGTCCACGTTGACTGGACTATCCATGTCGCACGTTTGAAATCATGCGAAATGAATGAGTAGAAATAAGAAAAGTGGGAGAAGAAGAAGGAAGAGAGCTTTGTGGTGCATGCAGAGATGTTGGCACGTGACGAGGATTGCTGCCAGCTGGTGTTGAAGCTGCAGGTCTGCCTTCCTACCTGTACATGTACTTACCTTTCCCTACCTCCTACTAAGGCACCTGTAATAATGCCATCAGACTTACATGTAGTTTATCCAGAAGATTTGCTACCTACTAGGTACAATCATCAGCCCTCCCGAACCCAAGTTGGCTATACGGCATCCCGTGTCCCAAATTTAGCAGACACTAGAAAAGAGTAGGCAGTATTAACATCAGTAGATACTCAAAGAACCGACAATCTACTCAGGCAGTAGTAAATGAAAGACATTTCCTCTACATTTTGCTACGATACTTGGTCTCCACGTAGTCAATGGGGCGTTGGATAGCCAACTTGGGGTGCTGAATAGCCACTCCCTATTTCATTAAGATCACCTAAGGTACCTATATATTTAAGCTATTATAGTTAATGAACGTATCAGTGAATCAAAGGCATCTGTGTATGCGCATAGAGAAAAGTCTAGGATAGCTGTACATGTATATATCATGATAGCGACTCGCTCTTCTGAGGATTCAGAGTTTTATTTATTTTCCTGCTACCTACCTGTGTCTCTAGATTCATGTCTAGCTTAAAGAGTCTTCCCTTTGCTGTCCTCAGCTTTAGTCATCATCCTCATCCCTATTAACCATCGTGATGGACATGTGGTGTTCGTCATCCGAATCGTACTGGGGGGTGAGCGGCGTTTCTGGGCTAGCCGGCAACTCCACCATGGTTGTAGGAACTGGGCGTCGGGGGATGGTCAATTGTTGCAATGGGACTGTCTGTCGTCTGGGTAAAGGGGGGGCAACTTCGTCTGGATCTTGTCCAACTGGAGGCGCAGACTCGGTTTTCCGCGGGGGAAGACTCGGGCTTTCGCCGTCAAGTTCGTTGGTCGGCCGCTTCGGAAGAGGGGGATTGGCGGACTCGGCACGTGGCATAAGAGCTGGAGGTGTGATTATCAAGCCATGAAGAGATTCCGCAGTCCTATCTTCATCATTGAGCTTGTTACTGGAGCCATCTCCGAAGTCGATGAGGTCTTCTTCTTTATCCTTCATCTGGATGGCATCGTCTCTCTCGATATCCTTTCCAGCCTTGACGTTTACGAAGCCACATTTGCGCAAAATCTCGCCAGTGAGGGAAGGATATCGAAGATGGCCGCTAACACTCTCACTCAAATCAATATTGACAATGCCATTTACATCCTTGATTGGTTGCAGGCCAGCAACGCCGAGCGCAAGGCTATGCATCCGGTAGACGAAACCCAGGACCATATCGTTCTCAGAATAGACGTTAAAGATCTTTCCCGACACCACAGGTCGGATGGCCCGCCAATGAGCTGGATCAGATGGAGCCGGGGTGCCGATGATGACGACTGTATCGACCAGACCAAAGGCGTGACGCTCAGCAAGGGACTGCAAACAGGCGTGGATCGTCGTCGCACCGAGTGAATAGCCCATGAGTGTGACGGGTCGCTCGCCTTGGACCTTGTTGATGAGTGCGTCAGCAAGAAGCTGCCCAGCCTTTCGAGATCTGTTATTTGCACGATTGAACGGATTGTCCACGTTGGAGGCAACAGCCAAAACCTGGATTGGCCAGAGGGCAGCCCAAAGAGTCGCCAGAACAGTTCGCTTGATGACTTCAGCCTTGAACGCAGTCCAGGCAAATGAACGGACAAGGTCATTGAGTGCGGTCCCCAAAGTAAGAAGAACGCTCATCTCGTAGCGCAGGGCAAAGACCTCCGTATCAGTGCTGAGAATGCGCCAAGGCTTCTTGATGTCGTCTTCCGAATTTAGCCAGCCGTTGATACCGATGGTAACACGGAGGCGGCGTTGTTCTTTTTGCTCTTTGGTTAACTCCTCAGGGACATCTGTTGTGACCTCCTCTTTGAGAGGGAGGAAGCGGAAGTCCTCTACCTCTTTTGCATAGTTGTCCATCATCTCACCCTGAGAAAGTAGCATGTCAGCATACATCCTTTTGTCAATGCAAAGCATCTCGACTTACAGTCATCTTGGCGCCATAAGCTCCAAACAGAGTCCCGACCAAAGCTCCGTTCATCCAAAAGATGCCGAGAAAGCCCGCAACACCGCCCAAGCCAACTCCTCCAAGAACACTCCCAATGGCCCCAGCAACAAGAGGGGCAGCCAAGCCCCCCGTGACTCCGATAACTGCAGCACCAGCTACAGATGCTAGTCCAACTTTCCAAAATCGGCTGACCTTGTTCTCCTGTCGACGTTTAGCAGCCTCGGCATCTGCAGACATTGCTTCTTTCCGGTCATTGTTGGCCGTAGAAGATTCCATGAGAGACATGGCAATCTCCGCTTCTGTCTTGTTAAGAAATGTCTGAGACAGTTCCAACGATGAAGCCAAGTAAAGTACCAGAGCACGAGAATGAGCAGAATATTTTCCGGTAGATAGAAGCAACAGCAGCACGCATGTGAGCGCCTCCTCCCGGTCCTCAACCGGGATAGTTGTCAGCCTGGTGGGCACCGGTTTATACGCCAATCGCAGCATGGAGATATCCTCGGTCTCATCTACCGGTATGCCGTCTATGTCAAGGAGCTGTCGATCGCTATTGGGCATCTCCAACTGCTTCTTATCCAACATCTCGCGCCGAGTTCTCCTCTCGGCCGCTATCTTTTGTGTATCTTCCACGTTCACAACCTCCTCGAGCTTGGATATGACTTCATTCCGCCATTCCAGGGTGTATGTCAATGCCGCTGTTAAGGATTCCTCTGCTTGCCTGGTGGTCTTGATTCTTGGCTGCGGCAAGCCCCGAGATCTGTCGCCTTGTGATACAGAGTTGCCCGCCTTCTCCGGCGAGTCTGAAGGCGGCGATTCATCATATATGTTGCCCTCATCGTCTGGAGCAATGGATCCCAGCTCATCAGGCCCAGTCTCCAGCTCGGAGATCATGTGCAAGATGATTTGCTGGACAAGAACCAACAACGCCTTTCTTCTGGCAGGATTTAGGGCTATGACAACCTGTCGCGGATCCGCGCATAGTGGCGCCATATTGATGTGCTTTTCGCCGGTTGCTTCTATAGACGAGAATCTTCGAATGGATGCTCTAAATCTCAAAAGTGTTTGTTGATGTAGGAAGATGATTGATCACCGTTGACATTAGGCACTGACGGCGACTAGCTGGTGGCACATCACACGTCACAAGGATTAATTGGCTGTTGTCGGGCCATCGAATCCTTCAGCCAAGGCGGTCTAATCAATCCTGCAACAAGGCAAGACACGGCTAATAAAGACGACGGTTTCAAAACATCAATTTGCGAAGCGCGGGGAAATGATGGAAAGAATGGATAGCTCTATGCAGTGTGCATGTGAATGGAAGAGACAATCAATGCTGACCGCATCAAGCCCAATGTCTCATTAGGTTCCCTCCGGCTCTATTTTTAGTGAGCGCATTCCTCTGTTGCAGCGCTTGACCAACCACTAATTTAGTGGATTAAGAAGGGTTCGAGAGCGTTTTGATATCAAATGACGTGGTATAAGATGGTAATTCAACAGCAGAAGATGGAGTGATAAACTCTCCATTTCAATCTTCGTCTTTCAAAAGAGAGAAAGGGGGGGAAAAAAAGAAGCAGAAGCAGAAGCAGGAAAAAAAAAAAGAGAGAAAAGTCACAAAAAGGTCAAAAAATGTAACTCTTCTCCGGGGAGAATTGCTCTCCGGGGACGGAATCGAACCGCCGACTTTTCGGTGAGATGTTACCCATTACAGCCGAACGCCATGAACCAACTAGACCACCCAGAGGATGTTGAAGAGTTGACATAGTGCTTACTAATTTTATATATAAGGCCTTAGCTTGTTGCACAGTGGAGCAGGGCTAGTAGTACTGTACTTTACCTAGCAGTGACCTCTCTGATAAGCACTTGATAAGCCCCGGCCCCGCTAGAAAAATTCCCATCCAGTTCTCCTACCTAAGCCGCCAGCACTGTTCAAAGGGCAGCAGCTAAGATCAAGTTTTGTTCTCGAGCCTCATGTCGAATTATCGCCCACGATAGAACTGCCGTCCCCTAATTTCCAGGTACGACAGCCGTACCGCCAATTCCTTCGACACAATGGACGCACATGCGCTTCTTTCCGCCCAAGGTTGGCGTGGAACAGGCCATTCTCTGCATAAGACGGACGACGCAATTGGCCTTGCAAAGCCTCTACTGCTGAATCGCAAGACCAACACCAAGGGTCTTGGAAATACAAAACACTTTACAAGCGATCTGTGGTGGATGGACGCCTTTGATGAGCAGCTCAAGGGACTCGACACGTCCAAGGAAGGCAAGGTAGAGCAGACAGTAAAAACTGGGAAACTCAATGCACTCGACCCTGGACGCGTATCAAAATACTCCATCTACGCCTCGTTTGTTCGAGGAGGGTTCCTTGAGGGAACGCTCAACAGAGAAACAACAGACGACTCGACTAGCACGGACTCCGATAAGAGCGACGAGAAGGAATCCGAGTCTACAAAGACAAAAACTACAAAGCCTAAGAAAGAAACCAAGGAGGAGAGAAGAGCTCGGAAAGAGGAGAAGAAGAAACGGAAAGAGGCGCGAGCCCTAAGAAGAGCAGCAAAACTCGAAAGGAGGTTGAAAAGAGCCGAGGCGAAGAAGGATTCGTCCGACTCTAGCAGTAGTGTAGCAGAGGAGAAGGCGCTTAGGCGTGCTCGGAAGGAAGAAAAGCGCAGGCGAAAAGAATTGAAGAAGATGAAGGCCTCGGGCGGTTAATGGGGGATCAGAAGGATAAAATTATATATGGCGCATTAGCAGGGAGTTTGGCTCATGTTTTCAAACACAAGGGATACCCAATAGACAGTGTTTCAAGTTTGTATTTCTTTGGGCTCCTTGCCAGGCTGTCCCGGCTTGCCAGACAGGATCCAGGGCCGTCTATCCCAGAATTCATCCTTGATGATGTCCAAGTGTTCCACCACCACTTTCGCCTTGGCTCTGCGCTTCTTGTCCTTTTCGGCTTGTGATTTTGATTGCACTACCGGCTCCGCAAGGGCATCTGCTGCGGCGGCCACATTGTGACTGCTGGGTTCGGCCAGCTCGTACTGATGCAAAGTTAGCTCCTGATACACCTTAGTTTTCATCAGCGAGGGGTCTCACTTCTCTGAAGACTATGCTGCCTTTCTTGAAGATTTCCGGTTCGTTGTTATAATTAATCTGAAACCGAGAGAAGAGTATTTCATTTTTATCCGCTGCCAGTGTTCCCTAGAAACCAAGTTAGCATATCAACACAATATCGAAGGAGAGTACGCGCCGCCAGTGTTTTCTCTGCCTCCTTGTTATCCAGGCCTCCAAGCTGTATCAGCTTCCAGAAGGCGGTGTTATACAAATTATTTATATGACCTTATTTGTTAGCAACGGAATTCCACTCATATGATTGTAGTTGTCTTACAATCGGCTTGCCTCCAGCTCATGTAATCACGGAGATTCTGAACTGTCGGGTAGCAGACAGCTCGGCCGTCAAAGGTCGGGAGAGGGAATGAAAGGGGAGTGTCTGGAAAGTATTTCGGCCACAAATAAACGTAATTTGCCGTAAACGTAGAGACAACTGTGGTAACGAGTTTGCTAAAGCTTTGTCAGTGGATGATGAATGTAGGGTAAGCCGGGGTTCAGGCGTCGCACCTCGCTCTCCTCTCGAAGAGGGTGCAGGATTTGTGAAATACAAAACTGAGAATCATTAGACTATAGAGTACAGACGGGGTTTTTGGCTAACGAGAAATTATTACCTGTATTCGTCGCTAACTCCATAGGCAATAGTGATCTCTGGCAAGTCAGTCACCACCGCCTTGGCCGCCGCGTTCATAAGATCAAGTGCTCTCCGATCATTTGGCTTTTCGAATTCATATTTGGCACACATCCTTGAACAAAAATGTCAGAAATACAGCAAACATTCCCTTTCATTCGTGTCTTTACTTAGTGAATCCTCTGCCATCTATGCGTACTACGATCCATGTGTTGGGCAAGAGAGAGTCTGGCTGCTCGAAATTTCGAACATACTCAAACCTAGACCATCACTTAGCATGTAACAACGCAACCCGGAATTAGATCATCGTACTTGGAGTTCGCCATTCCGAAATCCGGCAAAGGCTGCCTGAGCTTTTGTAAAAGAAGGTAAAAGAAAAGGTTTGTACCATTTGAGCGTAAACAGAGATACTGGGTAACTTGTGCGTCATGCTAGCGCACATCCCCGCGGTGGAGCATCCAGGTCCCTCAATTCCGCGTTAGGCTCACGCCTTATTGTGAAATATTAGATGCACCCCTCGCGTGGCGCTTTCTTTTCGTCAGCCTTGCAGCATAGGCTCTGCCTCGCATTCGTGCTTTGAGCTCCTCGCAGCCTTCTCGCGTCTCCTCGACCATGTTGCCGTGCTTCCCTCAACAAGCCCTAGCCCTCTTACCGCAACGATGAATCTCCTTCTTTCAGACGACTATCTCCTCCAGGACTATCCTGAGAGCATGACGAGCACGATTCGATCCGGCCATGCGACGATGCTGAGATTTAACCGCAAGGGCGACTACCTTGCCTCCGGCCGGGTGGATGGAACCGTCGTTGTTTGGGATCTGGAGACAATGGGAGTTGCTCTGAAGATGAGAGGACACAACAAGAGCATCACATTCCTGAGCTGGTCGAGATGTGGGCGGTATCTGCTATCGACCTGCCAAGGTTGGAAGGCCATACTCTGGGATCTGGAGACTGGGCAGCGGCATCGTGAGGTGCGCTTTCGGGCTCCAGCTTACATGGCGGAGCTTCATCCTTGGAACCAGTATGTGCATCCTGCATTTTGCATCCCAAACAGCGCCATTGACCCATTTGTTTACATACTCGCCTAGTAATCTTTTCGTCGCGTCTCTATTCGAAGAGCAGCCGCTTCTAGTCGACATCTCTGAGCCAGTAGACGTCAAACTCGTTCTCCCGTCAGCGCCGAAGCGATCAAACACCGACAGCGATCTTGCTCTCAAAGAGAAACAAGCAAAAGAAGATGCAAAACAGATGACGACATCTGCAATTTGGACCACGACCGGCGACCACATCATCGCGGGAACGAGTAAAGGCAAATTGAATATTATCGATGCCAAGACGCTCGAAATTATATACTCGGAAAAAATATGCACAGGGGTTATCACGACCATGAGAATAACAGGCTCTGGTCGAGACCTCCTAGTAAACTCACAAGATCGAATCATCCGGACATTTCGAATACCAAACCTCTCGGTGGAAGATCTCGACCCGGATACAATACAGTTGCCACTCGAACATAAGTTTCAAGATGTAGTTAATAAACTGTCTTGGAATCATGTTACTTTCAGCGCAACGGGTGAATACGTGGCCGCGTCTACCTATAACAATCACGAACTCTACGTTTGGGAGAGGAATCACGGCAGTTTAGTCTGCATGCTGAAGGACCCCAAAGAGGAGCAAGGTGTCATTGAATGGCATCCTTCTCGCCCACTCCTGGCAGCGTGTGGGTTGGAAACCGGCCGCATATATATATGGTCCGTCATCAGTCCTCAAAAGTGGTCGGCGCTGGCGCCGGACTTTGCCGAGGTTGAAGAGAACGTGGAGTATATGGAGCGAGAGGACGAGTTTGATATATATGCACAAGAAGAAATTCACAGGAGGCGGCTTGACGCCGAGGACGAGGACGTGGATGTGCTGACGGCTGATCATACAAAAGAGGGGGATGACCTGGAAGATTTTCACATGCCCATTCTATTCAACCTGGGCGAGAGTGACAGTGAAGACGAATTCGTTGCGGTTTCGACTGGGACCATGCGGCGAAGGAGTCCGGGAGAGAGCCAGGCTGATTTAAGCGCCGGAGCTGAATCTGCTGCCCCTGTGCGCAAGAAGGGAGCAGCTGTAGCGAGGGGAGGAAGAAATAAAAAAAAGTGATGTGGAGGCTTGATTGCATGGCGTTTTTATTTATTTCTATTTCTTATAATACCTCACTTTTACCAGTAACCGATAGAGAATAGACAAGTCTTAATACGAGGTAGTGGCGTAGATGGCATGGAGATGTATTAGAGGAAGCAGCAAAACAGCATGTGAGGATGATGGTAATTCTAAGATCTAGGGAGCTACGTTATGCTGGTAATATGCTAAAGGGATCTTTATATTCGCTGTGCTGAGGTAATAAATACGGTCATGTACTTGGGTCGCGGCTATCTTACTGGATGACGGTCCTCTAGTTCGTTCGACGTCAGTCAATATCAAACTCTACATTAACAGTAAAACCAGCTTAACAGTAAAACCAGCTTAACAGTAAAACCAGCTTAACAGTAAAACCAGCTTAACAGTAAAACCAGCTTAACAGTAAAACCAGCTTAACAGTAAAACCAGCGTAGTAGCGATACTGCAAGAAAAGTAAGGATACAAGTAGATACTTGAAGAACCAGGTAGAAAAAAGCATTTCCTCTACATCTTGCTACGGTAACTGGATAGAACTCGCTGCGGTGCTGCAAAGCGACTAGTAGTAGTATTCCCTTACCCAGGCATCCATCCAGCAGCAAACTAGCATCTGAGGCTGATATGAAACCCAAGATCCGGGCAGCTGAGTCACACCGGTGACATGCTGAAAAGAGCTTGGTTGGCCTTGCATCAGGGAGGGGAGGAGTGTGATTAAGACCCATTGTTGCTGACAAAAACAGTGAGAATTTTTCTCTGTGAAACCCGGGCAAATAGCGTGAGTTCTATTGTCCTTGCACCCGCCTTGCCACCTTTGCCACAGTGCGGCGCAGAGTAAGCCTACTTTGTTGCGGCCTGAGGCACCAACTGCTGCGGGCGCAAGGAGGTGGTGGTCCCTACATGGTTTAGCGGCATCGAGGCACCAACCGCCTCACGTCCAGAACTTTCGGGCTTCTTTGATCGTCTCGCCTCAACCACGACAAAACCCTGCCTGCGACTCAGAATCATCACCAAGCGTGTCGGGCATCGAGTCTGGCACCTGGAAGCACCCGAAAACGACGATAAGAGACGACGCCCTGCGATTTACGTGTTGATACGGCCCCAGAACTGGTGGCGACGGGGGAGACCTGCCGTGAGGTTCTCCTGGGCCTGGTGGCCAGGACTGGCGATCGAGAGAGCGCCATCTCTCAACAACTCACAACCGCCTCTGCCATCGATTCTTTGGTTTCCAGCGATAGGAAGTTGTCGCCTCTTGGAATTTTCAGTGTTTTTCTTCGCGCTCCGCACCAGTACCACGACTGCGAGGCGCGTGCTTCGTCTGCCGTCCTCACCGATTTTTTTCAGCTTCTGTGATTGATTCGATTGAAAACTCGCAACTACCTCGAAAATGGCGAACCTTTACTTCACCCACTCGAGCGCACCGCTCAAGACGGTGCAGGAGATCCAATTTGGACTCATGTCTCCCGAAGAGATTAAGAGCATGAGCGTCGCGCACATTTTGTATCCCGAAACGATGGAGGAAGGCGGTACAAAGCCGCGCGACGGTGGCCTCAACGACCCTCTTCTCGGCTCGATCGATCGACAGTTCAAGTGCAAGACCTGCACGCAGGCCATGGGCGAGTGTCCTGGCCATTTTGGACACATTGAACTGGCAAAGCCCGTTTACCACCCTGGCTTCATCAAGAAAGTCAAGAAGATCCTGGAAATTGTCTGCCACAACTGCAGTAAAGTGCTGGCTGATGAAGTTGGTCTTCTCTTTTCCATGAAGCCTTTGCCTCACTGGATGCTAACCTGAACTTTCCCAGAGCGATCCCGAGTTTGTTGCAGCTATCAATACTCGAGATGCAAAGCTCCGCTTCAAGCGCGTGTGGGCGGTCTGCAAGAAGAAGCGGAGATGTGAGAATGAAGACCGGACAGACAAGAACAAGGACGAAGAGTTTGCACCTGGCATGAAGCCAGCCCTTGTGGAAAGTCATGGCGGCTGTGGCAATGTGCAGCCTCAAGTACGACAGGTTGCCCTTCAGCTGAAGGCCGCCTTTGAAGTGACCCAAGAAGATGGGCCTAAGCGGAAAGAGACTGCTCCCATCACCCCGGAGATGGCTCACAGCATCCTCCGTCGCATTTCTGAAAGTGACCTGCGTAACATGGGTCTCAATTCGGATTACGCTCGTCCAGAATGGATGATCATCACGGTTCTCCCCGTTCCCCCACCTCCAGTCCGTCCTAGTATTTCCATGGACGGCACCGGCACTGGCATGCGGAACGAGGACGACTTGACCTACAAGCTTGGTGATATCATTCGTGCCAACGGGAATGTCAAGCAGGCGATTCGCGAGGGCTCGCCGCAGCATATTGCGAGAGATTTTGAAGAGCTGCTTCAATATCACGTTGCAACCTACATGGACAACGACATTGCTGGCCAACCTCGTGCTTTGCAGAAGAGTGGTCGCCCCGTCAAGGCAATCCGTGCCCGCCTCAAGGGAAAGGAGGGTCGTCTGCGAGGCAACTTGATGGGAAAGCGTGTTGACTTTTCCGCCCGTACTGTTATCACGGGAGATGCCAACCTATCCTTGCACGAAGTCGGCGTTCCTCGCAGCATTGCTAGGACTCTGACTTATCCTGAAACGGTGACGCCTTACAACATCGGAAAGTTGCACCAATTGGTCGAAAACGGTCCCAATGAGCATCCTGGAGCCAAGTACGTTATCAGATCCGACGGAACCCGTATCGACCTGCGACACCATCGACGCGCGGCCCAAATCTCTCTTGAGTATGGCTGGAAAGTTGAGCGCCATCTGATGGACGGCGACTACATCATCTTCAACCGACAGCCTTCGCTTCACAAGGAGTCCATGATGGGTCATCGTGTCAGAGTTATGCCTTATTCTACTTTCCGACTCAACCTTTCGGTTACTTCTCCATACAACGCCGATTTCGATGGTGACGAGATGAATCTTCACGTTCCTCAGAGTGAGGAGACTCGTGCCGAAGTCAAAGAACTGTGCTTGGTCCCTAACAACATTGTCTCGCCTCAGAAGAATGGTCCTTTAATGGGTATTGTCCAGGACTCTCTTGCTGGTGCTTACAAGATCTGCCGGCGTGACACCTTCCTTGACAAGAATCAAGTGATGAATCTTATGCTGTGGGTTCCCAACTGGGATGGCGTTATCCCGCAGCCCGCTATCCTGAAACCGAGACCGCGTTGGACCGGCAAGCAGATCATTAGCATGGTGATTCCCAAGGAAATCAGCCTGCACGCCCCTGAAGACAAGTCTGATTCTCCCCTCCGGGATACTGGACTGCTCATTCAGGCTGGTGAGCTTATGTATGGTCTCATGAAGAAGAAGAACATTGGTTCCGCCTCAGGTGGTGTAATCCATCTTTGTTACAATGAGCTAGGACCAGATGGTGCCATGGCGTTCCTTAATGGCGTTCAGCAAGTGGTTTCCTACTGGCTCCTGCAAAATGGCCACAGTATTGGTATTGGTGATACAATCCCAGACAAGCAGACGATCGAGAAGGTTCAGGTTCATATTGATACCCAAAAGGCCGAGGTCGCTAGGCTTACGGCAATGGCCACCGCTAACGAGCTGGAGGCTTTGCCTGGTATGAATGTCCGAGCAACTTTCGAGAACAAGGTCTCCATGGCCTTGAACATGGCCCGTGACCAGGCTGGTACTACGACCCAAAAGAGTTTGAAGGATTCAAACAACGCCGTCACCATGGCTGAATCCGGTTCGAAGGGATCATCCATCAACATTTCTCAGATGACGGCGCTTGTAGGACAGCAGATTGTCGAAGGAAAGCGTATTCCATTTGGCTTCAAATACCGAACTCTCCCCCATTTCACCAAGGATGATTACTCCCCCGAGGCTCGTGGCTTCGTGGAGAACTCTTACCTCCGTGGTCTTACACCCTCGGAGTTCTTTTTCCACGCCATGGCTGGTCGTGAAGGTCTCATTGATACTGCCGTCAAGACAGCTGAAACAGGTTATATTCAGCGACGTCTGGTCAAGGCCCTCGAAGATCTCAATGCTCAATATGATGGAACCGTTCGCAACTCTCTGGGCGATATTATCCAGTTTCTTTATGGCGAAGACGGTCTTGATGCCATGTGCATCGAGAAGCAGAAGCTCGGCATTTTGAAGATGTCTGACGAGGCGTTCGAGAAGAAGTATCGACTTGATCTGGCCAACCCCCCTGAATGGTTTAGAAAGGATTACGAGTATGGTAATGAGTTGACGGGTGACAAGGCTTCCATGGCTCTTCTTGATGAGGAGTGGGATGCACTTCTTGCCGATCGCCGTGAGGTGCGACAAATCAATCGCTCAAAGATGGGCGAGGAGTCGATGCAACTCCCTCTCAATATTGGTCGCATGATTGAGACGGCGAAGCGCGTGTTCAACGTCAAGGCCAACGATCGAAGCAACTTGAGACCTTCCGATGTCATTCCTGTTGTGAGGAACGTCATCAATAAGCTCAAGATTGTTCGAGGTGACGATCAGATTTCTAAAGAGGCAGATGCTAGTGCTACCATCCTCTTTAAATCTCTTCTTCGTTCTCGATTGGCTTTCAAAGAGGTGGTCAAGGAGCATCGCTTGAACAAGCTCGCCTTTGACCACGTCCTCGGTGAACTTCAAAACCGATGGGACCGATCGTTTGTCAACCCTGGTGAAATGGTTGGCGTCCTTGCGGCGCAGTCCATTGGTGAGCCCGCCACCCAGATGACACTGAACACCTTCCACTTTGCTGGTGTGTCGTCCAAGAACGTCACGCTCGGTGTGCCTCGACTCAAGGAAATTCTCAACCTGGCAAAGAACATCAAGACCCCTAGTATGGCTGTGTACCTGGATACTCCACTGGCTAAGCAGGAGCAAGCGAAGAAGTTGCGAAGTTTGGTTGAGTACACAAACCTCCGATCCATTACATCCGTCACTGAGATCTACTATGACCCGGATGTTCAATCTACAACCATTGCGGAGGATGTCGATATGGTTGAATCCTACTTCTTGATCCCCGATGACAGCCAAGACACTATCGATCAACAGTCGAGGTGGCTCTTGCGTATCACACTTGACAGGCAAAAGTTGCTTGACAAGGAAATCAAGATTGATGATGTTGCTCAGCGTATCAAGGAGGAATATCCCAATGACTTGGCCGTCATTTTCAGCGACAACAATGCCGATGAGCAGGTTATTCGAATCCGCACCATTCGACAAAATGACGAGAAGGATGAAGATGGCGAGAAGAAGATCGAAGATGATGTGATGCTGAAGCGCCTTGAGGCCCACCTGCTGGACACTCTGACGTTGCGAGGTGTGCCCGGTGTTGAAAGGGCTTTCTTGACCAAGGGTACTCGCCTTGTCGAAGCTGCTGATGGATCTGAGCTCGCGCTCAAAGACGACGTCCGCTGCACTCAATGGTACTTGGATACCAGTGGTTCAGCCCTTCGCGAGGTCTTGGCTGTTCCAGGAGTTGATCCTACGCGAACCTATACCAACGACCTGTGGCAGGTTATTGAAGTATTTGGCATTGAAGGAACTCGAGCTGCGCTTGTCAAGGAGTTGACGGCTGTTTTGGCCTTTGACGGTTCCTACGTCAACCATCGACACATTGCTCTACTCTGCGATGTTATGACGTATCGTGGAAGCATATCTGCTGTCACTCGACATGGCATTAACCGCGCTGATACAGGCGCGCTCATGCGATGTTCATTCGAGGAAACGGTTGAAATTCTTCTGGAGGCAGCTGCTACGGGAGAGCTTGATGACTGCCGTGGCATTTCTGAGAACGTCATGCTAGGCCAGATGGCTCCCATGGGAACTGGCCACTTTGACGTCTTCCTGGATCCCAAGATGCTGGAAACCGTTATTTCAGACAACTCTCGCATGGGTCTTATGCCAGGTATGCCAGTCAAGGAGGGAGAAGCCGAGGGTGCGGCTACACCTTACGATACTGGATCTCCCATGGGCGATTCTGGCTACTTCAGCCTCAACTCTCCTGCTGCCGGAAACTTCTCGCCTATTCAGGGAGCGGGCTCGGAAACACCAGCTGGATTCGGAACGGAGTATGGAGGTGGCGGCTTTGGTGGTATGGGGTCTATGAGCCCGTACTCCTCCATGCGTGGAGCATCCAGCCCCTTCAGCGCCTCTCCAACGTCGCCATTCAGCTCAGGTATGGGTGGCTACTCTCCAGCATCGCCCAACGCGGGATACTCTCCTACGTCTCCCATGATCGACGGCGGCATCGCCCGATATGCGGCATCTCCGTCATTCAGTCCTTCCTCGCCGTCCTTCTCGCCTACGTCGCCGATGCTGCGACCGACGAGCCCTGCCAGCCCCAATTACAGCCCTACGTCGCCGAGTTACTCGCCTGCGTCCCCGACATCGCCGAGGCACTACTCGCCAGCGTCGCCGGTTCAGTTCAACTCTCCCACGTCACCCAGCTACTCGCCTGCTAGTCCCAATTATAGCCCTGCCTCTCCTAATCTGCATGGACCTGGCGCAACTTCTCCCTCGTATTCTCCTGCTTCCCCTTCGTGGTCTCCGACATCTCCAGAAGCTTACTCGCCTACGAGCCCAAGCTTCTCCAAGAGCCCCGGATCGCAACAATCTCCAGCCAGCCCCAGCTACTCGCCCACTTCTCCATCATTCTCTCCTCGGACGCCTGGCCCGGGAGCTTCTGGAAACCAATAGTAAGTCATGCTGTGAAGTCTTGAGACTGTAATATTCATTGCGAGCATGACTAACTTTTTCTGCAGTTCACCTAATTCCCCCGCTAACGACTGATTTTATCCCATAATGCCTTCGACGCACGTTTTGCCGTCGACCATCGATTTAACCTTTTTTCTTTACTTTGTGTTTTTTTTTTCTATAGTTCTCCCGGTGGAAGGATTGCGAGAACCTCAACACGATAGATGTTTATGCAACCGGTAGCAAAAGCCGAAAGTGGATAAAAAAAAGAAACACCGATACAAAAAAAAATCCCATAGTTTTGTTGCTTCGCGGTCTTTTCAGCAGAGAGATTAGAAAGGGTTGACGACAGGTCTGGAGCTGACATGTATACTAGACGCCAGAATGAAAAGTTTTATCTAGGGGATTGACGACCCAGATTGGAATCAGATTGCAAAACGATAATGGGCTTGGCAGAGGAGAGCAAACAAAACTAGTCACTGGAACTTTGAACTTGAGAATGGATTTGCTTAGTTGAAAACAATACTGCGATCCTATACCCCCAAGTGCCCTTGTTCCACTGTGAATGCTTGCTGATGTTTGCCTGCCATGTTTTGCATGTAGTAACCGAGTTTGGCTTGTTATCTTGCTGCTAGGATTTGCGTTTTGTGTTGTTGGTAGGCCGAGAGTCGAGCTTAGAGAATGATACCTACTTACCTGCCTACCTTGGTGTGATGGAGGTAAACCTAATGTAATAATTAAAGTAGATGGCTGTTATTTCCAGATCAAACTAGGTGACTTTTGATACCATTAGGTGATTATAAGAAAAGGATAGTAGAAGAAGTAGATGGCAGCGATAGCAGCGATAGCAGCAGATGCTCGGAGACAGAGAGATAACTACCTTGCTGTATCTGACGACGGTTCCAGCATGGTTGGCATCAGAACACTACATGAGATATCGTTGTCGATGGCAGTGGAAGGCGTGCGCGTCGTCATGATACCGCCGTCTTCATGGTATCGTCTTCATCATAACGCCGTTTCGCTGCTTTCTTTTTCCAATGTCAGAAACCTCAACAATCTCCACATCTCAAGCAGCAATTATATCCCAAGAGCAAGCCATAACAAGGTAGCGACGCTGGATCTACCCACTCCTGTCGATTACATAAAAGACAACATCACATAAAGCACGATTTGCACAGTTGTTTAAGTTTTAACGGTTTTCATCCGTATTTTCCATTATACCGAGTCTATGCGTAGTCCACATATCGTTCATGCCTCACACAGATGGGTTCCTCCCACCGTGCAGCAGCATCATCGTCATTCTTTTCATGAGCCCCTAGCTATTTGGCATGTCATGACTGCACCCACGCAAGAAGTCGAGGAGAGTGAAATGCAAAAAAAAAACTCTTGAGATGCCTCGGTATCTTCTCAATTGAATGGACACAGATTTGCAGAATAATATGAAACAAGGAAATAGGAGGTTGATCTTCCTCCCATGATAGCGCACTTCCCAAGGCGCTTAAGACCAGTGAGCGATTCTTATGCTACCAGTCGCCCAAATTTTTAGTTTTCCACACCCAACTCCCGGAATCCTACCGCATCCCGCGTTTTTATCCCATCCTCACTCGCCGATTGATACATTTATCGGGAGGACATGGCCTTGGTGACAAGGCGCTTGAGAGCGAGCTCCTGCTTCTTCAGGTCCTCGGCGGTGCTCTCGGTCAGCTCGAGAGCGGCCATGGCATCGCTGATGGTGGACTCAATCTTCTCCTTCTGGCCACGCTTGAGCTTGAGAGACAGGGTAGGGTCAGAGACAATCTCCTCAACACGGCCAATGTAGGACTCAAGCTGCTGCTTGGCCTCGAAGCGCTTGCTAAAGGCTTCGTCGTTGGACTTGAAAGCCTCAGCGTCGCTGATCATCTTCTCGATCTCGCCGGTAGACAGCTTGCCGACAGAGTTGGAGATGGTGATGTTGGCACTGCGGCCAGAGGACTTCTCAGTGGCGGTGACCTTGAGAATACCGTTCACGTCGACCTCGAAAACAACCTCAAGGACAGCCTCACCAGCTCGCATAGGAGGGATAGGAGCAAGAGTGAACTCGCCCAGAGAGGTGTTGTCCTCGCAGTTGACACGCTCACCCTGGTAAACGGGGAACTGAACGGTCTGCTGGTTGTCGGCAACGGTGGTGAAGGTTCGCTATTTCACAGTTAGCATCAGAACAATACAGAGGAAAAAGAAAAGCGAGATCTCTTACCTTTCGCAGGGTGGGGCATGTGCTACCACGGGGAACGACGGGAGCGAAGATGTTGCCCTCCATGGCGACACCGAGGGACAGAGGGACAACGTCGAGAAGCAGGAGGTCGGCAGTCTCGGCGGAAGTGGCCTTTCCGGAAAGGATACCGGCCTGGACGGCAGCACCGTAGGCAACGGCCTCATCAGGGTTGATGCTCTTCTCGAGCTTCTTGCCATCGAAGAACTCAGACAGAAGCTTCTGGATCTTGGGGATACGGGTAGAACCACCGACAAGGACAATCTCCTCGACGGCGCTCTTCTCGATACCAGCATCCTTGAGGACCTGGGCAACAGGCTCAAGAGTGCCAGCGAAGGCCTTGGCGTTGAGCTCCTCGAAACGAGCACGGGTGATGGTCATGGTGAAGTCCTCACCCTCGAAGAGAGAGTCAATCTCGATGGTGGCCTGGGCACCGCTGGAGAGGGTACGCTTGGCACGCTCGCAAGCAGTGCGGAGTCGTCGAAGAGCACGGGGGTCGTTGCTGGGGTCCTTCTTGCTCTTGCGAGTGAACTCCTTCTTGCAGTGATCCAACAGGTTGGTATCAAAGTCCTGGCCACCCAAGTGGGTGTCACCAGCGGTAGCCTTGACAGTGAAGACACCACCCTGGATGTTGAGCAGGGAGACATCGAAGGTACCACCACCAAGATCGTAGATCAGGACGTTGCGCTCCTTGTCAGTCTTACCAGCACCCAGACCGTAGGCGATAGCGGCAGCGGTAGGCTCGTTGATGATACGGAGGACGTTGAGGCCAGCAATGGCACCAGCATCCTTGGTAGCCTGACGCTGGTTGTCGTTGAAGTAGGCAGGGACAGTGATGACAGCCTTCTCAACCTTCTTGCCGAGCTTGGTCTCAGCAATCTCCTTCATCTGTTGTGTTTTACGTTAGAATTGGTGCCATAGCAAAAAAATTTTCTTGCCCCAGTGATGTCACTAGGCGAACATGTAGAATCGTACCTTGAGGAGGACCATAGAGGAGATCTCCTGGGCAGAGAAGGACTTCTTCTCGCCGAGGTACTCAACCTCAATCTTGGGGTTGCCAGCATCGTCAATGACGGTGAAGGGCCAAGACTCGATATCCTTCTTGACGGTGGGGTCATCGAAGCGACGGCCGATCAGACGCCTGTTGGTGAAAATTTTTGTCAGCCACCAAATTCTCGCAGAGCAGCGGGAAAAGAGGCGGAGATGGCGAGAGGCACACTCACTTGGCATCGAAGACGGTGTTTCTAGGGTTCATGGCAGCATTGTTCTTGGCGGCCTCACCAATGAGACGCTCCTTGTCCGTGAAGGAAACGAAGGAGGGGGTGGTGAAGGAACCCTGCTCGTTGGCAATGATTTCGACATTGTTACCCTCGTAGGTGGCAACGCAGGAGTAGGTGGTACCTTTGAGGGAGAGATTACGTTAGTTTTGAAGGTTGAAAGAGTCAAGCTGATGATTGGTAATGGCAATGAGGAGAGAAAGGTTCTCTTCTGATGCTCTCGCAATTCGCTCGTCGTCGTTTTGCCATCGCCAGATGAGGGGCACATCAGCGAGAAGAGAATTTTGTGTGCAGCTCACCCAGATCGATGCCGACGGCACCGTCATAAACTTCGTCCGCCATTTTTTTCTAAGGTTATGAAGGATAAGAAGAAGAAAAAAGAACCTTCAGACTGGTGTGAAGGATGATACGAAGGGGGAGATGGATATGGTGGAAAAGGGAAAAAAAGAGAGCAAACGTGGGGTTGGATTGCAAGAATTAAGTACTTCCCACCAAATTTTTGAGCCCAGGCGCCAAAGAAATTCTGCCGCCTTTTTTTTTTTTGGCTGCGAACTTTTTTTTTTTTTTTTTTCCTAGTCGGCAAGCAAATGTGCATGCAGGGTGGGGCAAGCGATAAGTTTTACCGTATAGTCCCTTATCGCACTAGGCCTATCCGGGAAAGGCCGTCGTTGAAATTTTCTTTCGCGCTTGAGAGGCTGAGCCACCAATGATCTGGGACATGATGAGGGTACAGGTCAGCAGCCAATGACTTAGCCCATGCACATGGAAATTTTTCACGGGGGGGCGGTGGTACATCTGTTTTTGCCATTGAGGGCGTTGCTAGGGCGAGAGGTTGCTGTGAATCAATCCTCATGTTAGGCTACAGAGCATTATATGGTCTATCCGTATCTT
Organism: Trichoderma sp. TW21990_1; assembly: GCA_010015515.1. Taxonomy (NCBI): domain Eukaryota; kingdom Fungi; phylum Ascomycota; class Sordariomycetes; order Hypocreales; family Hypocreaceae; genus Trichoderma; species Trichoderma sp. TW21990_1. Next base: position 288,920 of record WXUD01000028.1, read on the forward strand.
CAAAGTGCTAATTAATGTAGTCATGATTTCGATTACTCTCACAGCCATGCCCCTTCATTGAACAATCAAACAAACTACTCTCACAGCCATGCCCCTTCATTGAACAATCAAACAAACACTACTTTACAGTCCCAATTGCTTCGCCCGCTGGCTCACCACGTCGGCAACATCATCCTCAACACTGAGGGTTTCCTTGGGTACCCAGCCAAGGTACTTGGAAGCTCTCTTACCCACTCCCTTGGAGTTGTGGCCAAGCGTTTCTGCTACCGGGTGATAACCCTTGAGCTGTGTCTGCTCAGCAAAAGTCACACTCTTGAGAGGGACGTCTGTCCGGTAGCCCTGCTTCTTGATTTCCTCCACAATCCTCTCGGCAATCTTTGTGAATGTAAGCGTGCCGTAGGGGCAGTAGAAGTAGGCATTAGGGCCGAAGATCTCAGGGTTGGCATTCTTGGAGGGATCCTGCGTGGCGTCGAAGATCTTGAGAAACAGATCGCCAAGGTCGTCAATGTGCACGTAGTCCCATTCATTCTTGCCATCTCCAACGATGGGAGCAAATCCCTCGCCCAGAGTCATGTCCACAAGAGTGGGGATTTGAATACTCTGCGTGTTACCCGTGCCAGAGCCCTTGCCATAGATGAGAGGCGGGCAGAGGATGGCAACTTTGACAGCATCGGAATTAGCAGCGATGACAACCTCGTCACAGGGTCTGTGGGGGGCCCGAACATCCAAGCTTTTGATGCGCTCAATATCGTTGATGTCGTGGTATTTCTGCTCGGGAAGAGGAGGCTGTCCTTCTCTGCCGTGGACAAGGTCGTACCAAGTCAGGATACCTGTGCCAGAAAGGTGTATCCAGTATCCAGGCTTTTCGGCCGTGTGGCCCTTTTCCAGGCCCTTGGCAATTGCAAGAGCACTAGGAATATGGTCGGATGAGTCTGCTGTGTCTATATTTGACCGTGAGCTGAAAATTCGTAGGCACTCTCGTTTTCCTTTCTTTGATATGACTTACGGACGACAATGTCGGCTTCTGAAGCAGCTTGTTCGATGACATCAACATCATCAAGAGAACCATAAACAAACTTGACGTTTGGGTATTTTGCCTTTACGACTTGGCCGCGAGCCTCATTTCGAACAAGGACTGTGTACTCATTGTCCTTGTGAGCGTTGTAAATGTAGTCAAAGGCCGTGCCTCCAACGTATCCTGGCTAGCATTAGTGGTGGGATTCATGGTGGTTGAGACGTTTGCGCATTACCAGTAACACCAGTGCTATAAATCCATTAGAGTTAGCGCTACAACAGGTGTTGATCAATGTGGGGAAGTGCCTACACAAAAACTTTAAGAGCCATGGTGAATGTATGATATTGGGTGCAGGGTATTACAATTGAATGGAGGATTGTATATAATGGCAAGGCTTGTTGTATTGTTTTGGGATCAGAAATTTCTGAATTGAGATTATTCAAATTCTTTCTTCGTAGACAGGCAGCAGACAGCGATTTTATATCCTTCGCATCCTCCGTATTGATCTATGCATCAAGTCTTTTCCCCTTGGAAAAATCTATCAACCTTCGATTTGTAACATCGCGCCCAAAGTTTCCCTCAATATAATCAATTATGGGGCATGGAGGGGCCAATTGCAGAGGCTTGTGGCGTGACATCATGGGCTTAGCCCCTCTAGATACAGCGTACTTGTACATAACGCTAGAAGCATGAGCTAGAACACTGGGCATCGATCTGAGGCAACTTTGTCCGTCAAGATGGATTTTCCTAGATAGTACAATAGTCCTTCAATAGGAATTCTCATTGTTTGATATTAATCATCAGTCTGCTTGACTAACAGGATATATGCTTATAAATCCCGAGCGTTTCTTCCTTGGCGATTCCTTCGCAGCCCTTCAACATGCATTAGCTAGTTGAGCTGGCAGAATGGCTTCAGAAGTTCGTAGTTAAACCCGGAATCGCGATAAACCAAATACAAAACCTGCCATGTTTCACGCCAGGCGGAATTAGCTTTCATAGACACAAAGCCCAATGCTCAGTCGTTCAGCTGCTTTCACCATGTAGCATTGCATGCCCCTCCACAGAATCCAACCAAATGCCTTTAACCCCACTCTACTTATATTATGTAGAGGAACCGATGTCTCATCGTACCAGTACAACTTGAATTGAAGCTGATTGACTGACTGAGTGATTTGTCCGACCAACTGTCCGCCTTTTAGCCGCATAGTCACGGCATCGCAACTGCTTTCCCCTCCTTCCACGTCCCTCCTTCCACGTCCCTCCTTCCACGTCCCTCCTTCCACGTCCCTCCTTCCACGTCCCTCCTTCCACGTCCCTCCTTCCACGTCCCTCCTCTCTCCTCTCTCCATAACCCCATCCATCTAGACTTGATCTGTCCGCAATCGCTCAACATGCCTGACTACACCTACAAGAGCTCCGGCACCAATAGCCAGGTACCTAATTCTCGCGTGCTATGCTCCAGTTTCTCTCTCGGAATATTTTTCTCTGACCAGATTCTGCAAGGGTAACCACTATTGCGCTCGTGACTACGGCAGCAGCGCCTCAAACTCCAACTCCTATCACTACTCCAACCAGTAAAATCCTTCCAATTCCAGAGAATCGCTGAGATCCATCTAACTGTGAGATCAGGGACGGTTCCTACTATTACTCCAACCCCAATGGCAGCACCTACTACAACAATGGCGCGGGAAGCTCCACATACACTCCGCCCAGTGGAAATTCCGGTTCGCAGTCCGGAGGCAGCAGCAAGAAATAGAGAGTCAATACGTGGTGGCGTGTTCAGAAGCGGATGAGATGAGAAAATCTTTAGCCTGATGCTTGTGCTGAACGGAGTTGGGAAACGTTACCCTGGCGAGGAACGAGAAGGCGTTGACCCTACTCCTAGATCTTGACCAAATAATTATCACGTCCTGGGCTCTTACCTCTTCTTGTGATGCTCGTGCTGTATGTGTCGCATCTCTCTCAACCAGATCATGTCTACGAACAGTCACAACCTTTTCATTGCAAATGCGATCGATTTAATTTCCCTACATAACAACAATGACTAAACCTTCCATTCCTAGAGATCTCTCCTTAGCTCGTCAAGTATGATCTGAGTCCTGAGCGTAATTGTTCATCCTCCAACCCAGCTCTGGTATTTAAAAAGCAAAAATCCTCTTTAGCCTAGAAAAGGAAGCAACAAATGGCAATTTCCCTGAAAACGAAAACGGAACAAGCATCGCAAGATCATCATGTCTGCAGTGAGATGAGGCTTGAAAAAGAACAAGCACGATATGGTTGTCATATCTGTTGTGAGATGCGGCTTGGAAAAAAACAAGCTCAGATGATGATCTTGTCTGCTGTAGTATGTGGCCTGAAGAATGAATAAGCACAAGAGGGTTATCTTGTCTGCTGTAAGATGCGGCCTGAAAAAATAGAAAAAAACACGAAATTGCCATATTGTCTGCTGCGAGATAAGGCCCGAATTGAGAAAAGAGAGCACGACACCATCATCATGTCTGCTGTGAAATATGGCCCGAAAAAGAAGAAAGGCCACCGAAATTGTCATCTTGTTTGTTGTGAAATATGACTTGAAAATAAGAAAGGTCGAAATTGTCATCTTGTTTGCTGTGAAAATATGGCCCGAAAATCAGAAAGGCCGGAAATTGTCATCTTGTCTCCTGTAAGATGAAGTCCGAAAAAACAAACAAGGCCCGAAATCGTCATCTTATCCGCACTTAGAGCTTGCCCGAAAAATGAAGAGACAAAAAGACGATGACAATCGTATACACAAATATCTCGACCAGGAGCTGCTGCAGGAGCATGCCGCGCTGTTCTTTGGTGAAACCTTGCGTCTCGCCAAGGGCATACCAGCAAACGGTTGAGTCAAATCTGCCGATCAAAGCAAGCAGCCCAGTCAGTGGGAAGACGATAGAGGAGGCCATGATGCAGATAAACAAGATTCTGCGCTTGCGTTCGGTTTCCTCGGGGCATCGGCGACGTTCCATGATTTCACCACGGGCGGTTTCAATCAAGTCAGCCTCAGAGGGAGTAAGAACGCCTCCAGTTTCGTTTCTGGTAGCCCATCGTTGTTCGGTGTCAGTTTCGGGGGGAGGAGCCTTGATTCGGAGGCATTTAGCTCCTAGGGCCGCAGCGGCTCGAAAATGCCCAAAGCGGCTTTCTTGGGCTGGCTGTCGTCGCAGATTCACCCACGATCTGAGTGAGCCTAGGATGGCCGACGAAGGGGCTGGAGTATTGTCGATGAAATCAAACTCAACTTGGACCCTCAGTGTTAGCAAGACCATCATCTTTTCACTTTACTAGGGTGGCCAACTTACCAGTAGGACGGCTGTGAGCTACTTGATCACGAAACACCGCAGTGGAGGGACGCTCCACGGGAGGATTATCAGAGCCACCAAGGCGATAAGCACCAGACAATGATGGGCCAGCCTCAGCAGAGCCTCCTGACCAGAGAGGTCCAAGTCTCGCTCTTTCCGCAAAAGAGTTGGCCTCCTTCGCATTGCGATATCGCTGAGAGCCGTAACATTTGGCAGCTTCCTTCAGATCGATTAAATCGAACGGGAGACGAGAGAACACGTTGGCAGAATCATCGCTTGGTAGAGTTGTATCACCAACTTGAGTTTCGCAGAAAGCCTGGTCGAACTCGTTCACCGTGTCCTTACGACGAGGGACTGCCGGCCAGACGGTCTCGGTAGAATCGTTGCGCGTCAGAGACGGAGCAATCACCCGTGCTTGGATGGCCTTCTTGGAATCTTGATCCTGATTCTTATCAGAACTATCATCCAACTCTATGACCCTAGGTGCATTTTTCAAGTCGGGAGGAGTCCGAAAAGGATTCGACACCTGTCGGCCATTGGGCCGAGTGGTCTCTCCAAAGTCTCTTTGACGACGATGGTTGGCATTTGAAGCTCCATGAGCTCCAATGCGGGGAGTGGTCCAGGCGGCGTCTTCGACGAAGAATCCTTCAGCGCGGTGGATAGATCGATTGCGCTGGTGCAAGATTGTACCAGGTGCTCGGCGCTGTTCGACTGGTTGCTCCATATTGTCAGAGACATCTGCAAGGCTGCTGCCAGTGCCCTTGATGAACTTGAGATCAGATTGATTCTGAATCTTGCAGACTGGTCCAGTAGTGACAGTTTGCCAATCGGCTTCTGTGCCAGCATCATTGTAAACTCGTGGCCAACACTCCTCCTCGTCTTCTTCTTCTTCGACGGCAGTCTCAGAGCCATGCTGGGCGCTGGGCTGGTAGCGAGTCTTCTGACCCCTATCAACGGGAATTCGCACCTCGTCATTGACCTTCTAGGTCGACTGAACGGCGGTCGGATTGTAGAAAGTAGAGTCATCTCCCCCTTGCTCTAGCTTGGTCCGTGTGATGAAGCCTTCGTCATCGAACACGGCTGCAGGTCGGCGCTTCGAGGTTTTAGTTTCCCTTGTACTCGAGGGGTGTAGAAAGGTCGAGTAAGCCTCTCCATCGTATATGAAACGATCTGTGCTCTCGTCGCTCGAAGTCTTGGAATTGATGGGAAAGACACCAAGCCCACCCCTGGCCCGAGATGGACCTGCGCTTTGGCTTGGACCTCCATGGACAGGCTGTCTGACGAATCCAGTATGTCCGCAGTAGACGACAGATGGGTGGGTGCTCGCGTCCATGTCCATTCTAAGAGAGCGTGGCTCAGGTATTCCTGGACTTTTGGAAAAGCCAAAAGCATCAAACGGAGTGCCAGGCCTCGAGGAGCATGACATCTTGCCTTTGCCCTTGATGTCACGGGCATCGCCATAATCGGAGTCATCGTCTTCGCTGGGATAAGTCTCGGGGACAAGGCCCATACTCTTCAGAGTCACCTTGGCTGTCGGTGCATTGGCCATTTGGCTGTCATCGTCGTCATCGCCAACCACAGTCTCCCATTCAGAGCGTGCTTCATCGCGGTCGGCCTTGGCAGGCGGTTTGGGATGAGTAAGGTTGCGTCCCATGCTCCATTGGGAGCGGGATGGCTGTTCAAGAACATAGGGCTGACTGCCCTGGTCATCGTATGGGGAGCCATCAGGAGGAGGAATTTCATTCCTAGCGTAAGCAACGAATGGATCCTCTTGAGATTGCATCCTCGCTACATATTGCTGATAAGCAGTAGGGATGTGGATGATGGTTGGCTTGCTCCATCCATATTTTGGGATGGATGTCTATGGAAGTCAGTACTGTGATGGAGAGGAGTGATCAGGGAAGAAACATACCTCGCCAAAGTTAGGCATGCTGGGCGATTCTATGATCTGACTGTTCCTGGAGCCTTTTCTTGATGACTCTGGCCTTTTTTTTTCCCCCCCGCGATGGCAGCCTCTGTGCAGCTGATGGATGAGATGCTTTTTGTCTCCAAAGGAAGAGGGAGTCGGCGGCGAACAACTCGCAACTCGGAAACTACTCTAGAGATAGAGTAGATGCAAGAGCTTAAAGAGTTGGCGATGACTTTGATGAAGCGCTCTACTAATCTCCGAAGTGCAGAGTGCTTGATGATGCTTGATGATGCCTGATGAGATCACCAGTCTGTAACGAGTTGTGATGATGACGGAAAAGGATGGATTGGATAAAGAGTCAGAGTCCAAGCTCGATAAGAAAAGGAAGATGTGTGATAATCGTGTGCACGCGTCTCCAATGAGCGCGAGGCAGAGTGACTTGGGTGCTGAGATAGATGAATTGGTCAAGGTGTTTTGGGGTGGAGGAGAAAGGAGGAGTTCCTGAGGGGTGGTGTCGAGAGGGGGAGAAATCAGTGCGAGCCTGCCAGCTGGTAGAGGGAAGAGGGTTGTGGGTAAGGCAGAAATTCAGGCGAAAGCCCTAACAGGCCAGCTCTCCCCTATCAGCTCTTGTTTGTTTACAGCAGACACGTCTAATGTTACCGATCCTTTGCACTGTATCGTCTGAATTTCCAACACGCTGCGCGTCTTCTTGGTTACCCGCATCAATGCCTGCCCATTGGGTCAGGCATGTACACTCTAGAGCACGACTTTTGTTTCTGAATTGCATCGAGATAGAAGCAGGTAACCATTCCTGCCAACTATCGTAATTACCATCGCTGTGATGCTCGTCTATATCTCGTAGTTGATATCTATCTTGAAAAGAAGCATCTGGCTGCATCGAGGCGTTCGTGAACATGGTGCCACTGCTATATCTCGTGTGGAGCAGAGGTGCGGCTGCTGATTCTAGGCGTTGCTGCCTTTGACTCAGCCTTGCAGACGATCCAACGGCCCATGCTGACACAGAGACTAGACATTAGTGTATTCTATATCATATATACTATAGCTCTGAGCTCTGACACACAAAGGGAACCAGCTGGTAAACACGCTGCATTGGGGCATGTCTGGCAGAACAAGACATTGGAATTTATCAAAGGAGGTACAACGATGGGTTGAAACAGAAGGCTCTACGACAAGCCCCTTTCTCCCACACAAGGCAAAGCATCACCATGAACGATAGACATCTTCATTCGCATCTTCCGTGCTCCGTTGGCAATGCTTAGAACTGCCGGATCGTAGTTGATCGATGTGTTACCATTGGGCCGATGGACTTGAGATGGCTTGAGCTGGGATCTGATGCTAGTGCTAGTACTACGGCTTCTGCTTGAGCTAAAACATGGAGCCCAGCCCCCTTTATACCTTATCCGTCGTGCGAGCCAATCAACCCCCCAGCCGCCCTTTGGCCAACAAGGCATTCCCCAGCGAAGCTCCAAATATTCCCCCCAATCAAGCCCGCTGCTAACTCAGCACCCGAGGTCTGGAACCGAACCCTTGCTATTGGTCTTACGCGATATTACGGAGCAAACTGCTGCTAGGAGTTTGTCACTCTCTTACACACTAGCGAGGACGGCACGGGTAGGTCCCTGTTAAATCACGCTTGAGAGATCTTCGAGCCCGACTTCTTGCCATCCAGTCCAACCTCCGGCTCTTCTGTTCCATCTCGGGCCCCATCAGCGAGGTCAAAAAGCCCATCTCGGCCAGCCTGGCTTTTTGCGCTCTCCCCTTGCCACCGGTAGGCAACATTGAGGCTGGCCTTGGAGGCATTTGCCATGGCTTCTTCCGGTCGGTCGTCGCATTGGGACGACCTTCCAGACGAGATCGTGCTCCAGATTCTTAGCTGTAAGAGATCCACTCGCCCCTCCACTATCTCGTCGACTCCGTAGACTGGGAAAAATAATTGAGGCCTGTGCTCAACTGACTCGATCTTTGTTACCATCAGATCTCGATCCCTTGCACATCACCAGGCTGCAGCTTGTATCGCGGAAGCTGCAGAAGCTCTGCCTCGACGATGAGCTATGGAAGCGTCGCTGTTTCGAAGAATCGCCATGGTACCAGTACCTCAAGAACCGTCGTCGACTCTTCTCTTCCAGCGAATCCGAAGGCGAGCCCCGGGATGGAGCGGCGTTGGGGAGCCTAGAGGCCGCTGGTAACACCAACGCTGATGACCAAAAGCCTGCTACAAATGGAGAGAAGAGCAGCGTCAAACCTGGAAAGCCGAAGCGGAGAAGTCAGCGATGGCAAGAGCTCCAGGACATGGCCAACTGGGATCCGACGTTTCCCAACGAGCGTGTCTCCTGGTACAGTGAGTATATACAACGGAATGGGCCGGCCTGTGTCAATTGGCTGCAAACCCCTCGAATCCGCGATCGAGGGTACGAGGCCATGATGGAGGCTCGTGGATTGGAGCTCTATTACCCGTACGACGGAAACGATGGCATAGGCGCAATGCTGGCCGTATCGCCGCTCGATGATGGCTCCATCTGCCTGTGGGATGTCAAAGGAACACGGGGCAAGGCCGGCTCTATCCTTGCAACCAGCAAGTCCGACATTCTTTTCATCGATGGTCCCGGAAGCATAAACACTCGACGATCCAAGAGAGTCGACACAGGGGTTACAGAATGCGTTAGCGTAGACAACCATAGACATCGTGCATATTTTGCTGTACAAAGCCGTGAGTAAAACAAGCCAAGACAAGCCTCAACAGGCAGGCAATCTTTCCGAGATGCTGACGGCCAGCTGCAGATTTGATCGAAATCGACCTCGAACGACTCGAAGTCGTCAGCCGCGAATCGTTCGAATGGTCCATCACGGCTCTTTCAAAGATCCAAAACGACGTCCCTCTGACGGTGGGAACATCTCTTGGAATCCATCTACACGATTTCCGTGCAAGAGCTCGGGTAGCACAGACGGCCGTGGAGCAGGTGGACCAAAACGACATTTTTAAATCGATATTTGACCCAACACCGCTGCTCCCGTATGCCTCTCTTTCCCAGCCAACGCCTGTTAGCATCATACACCTGCCCCTACGCGGATCGCCAGGCCTCGTATCAAACGACATTTACGTTGGTGGCAGATTTTCAAACATCCTGCACTATGATCGACGCAAGTTCCCCGTTATTATGGATTCAATCTACTCGGGAGCTACGATCAGCAGCATGACAGCAATGCCTCACCCGTTCTCATCGCTAGACAGCGAAGTACGACGGCATGGCGAGCTCAGCATGGAGCAGGTTACCAAATCCAAAGAAAACGGCGAGGGCTGGACACTGATTGCAGGGGGAACCTACAAGTCCAAGGGCTCCCTCGAGATCTTTGGCCTCACCCAGGGCACTGCGGACCCAGTCGGCCGCAAGATGATACAGAATTCCACCATGAAGAATAGGCAAACCGCCGCGTCTGCCTACATCCTGTCAGTGGCCAACCACGGCACCAAGATTGTCTTTTCAGATGGGACTGGCTCCATCAAATGGTTTGAACGAGACGGTTTGACAGAGTGCCGTCGACTGAGGATTGGCCACTGCGAGGGCGATGACGCCCCGTCGCTATTTGCCTCGATGAATGCGGCTGGCGAGTTGGCGCGGAAAATCGTGTCCACAAAGTCAAGAGAGGGTCCGGATCGGCCCAATGATGATAACGTCTTGTTCTGGACGGGCGAGAGGCTGGGGCTTGTTAGCTTCACGCCGACGCCACTCTATCAATCCAAGGACTTTGACGAGGAGCCGGACTTTGACGCGGCGGCCGAGGAAGAGGAGAGGAGGCGCTATGCAGAGCAGATGCGCGAGGCTCTGGATCGGCAGGCAGACGAGGTTAGATTCATGAATACATTTGGGCAGGGTGGGCTCGGCGTATAAGGAGGGTTGGAGACTGTCGGAGGGATTACCTACATAATGGCTATTGCGCAGTATTACTCTTGCATTAGTATTACGTTTGGGGGGGGGGGATTTGCTGGACGGGAGGACCATCACGACACTTGGCCATCCCATCCAATAGAAGGGAAAAGGTTGACTATTGACTACCGACCTAGTAGCTTTACAAATTTCATAACGGCCGAATGATATGTATCAATCAAAAAAAAAAAAGGCGGCGATCAAATGACCGGTGATGACCATGACCAAGTCTTGAACTAATCGCAATCCAGACCCTTTTGGAAGCATGAATCTGCTGCGACGCTACCTCGTACATACATATGCCTCTTGTCTACTATCCATGATGTGATTCGTGCTAGATTGGATAAAGCGATTGTTGATAGGACAGCGAATCTGCGCCTCGTACGCAGACTACCAATAAGTTCCCAGGTGGCGGCAACAAAAAGAGGCGAGCGAGCCAATAAGGCAAAAGACGCGGCAACTCAACACCAACAGACGAAGGATTGACGATGAGCCAGGATGGGAGGTTTCTGCATCCGGCGCCTCACCCCTCGTACATGTATCACTCTCAACGAGATTTTTTTTTTCCCTCTCTCTCTCGCTTCACCGCAAACACGGATTGGGACTGGCTCGACGCCTGCATAACTAGGTTACCTTGCCTTGCTCCTTTCGCCTGTGTGCTACTCACCACGGCGTGATGCCATTTTCTCTACAAGGTTAACGGCCGAATTCCCTCAAGGGACGGCAGCAGTGGGCAAGGAGACAACAAGGCAGCCAATGATGGGGGTGGTTGAGGCGCAACATGTCCAATGACGACGTGGCCGGCGCTGGAACTTGTTTGTCGACAAATCGGTCTGGGGAGGCGACGGCACGAGAGCAAATCGCCGTGCCTGTGTGGCTGGGCGAACCATGTGCTTGCTGGGAAGTAATAGTAGTGCCAGTCCAAGTCTGTACAGTACTTTGTAGCGCCATGGTGAAGAGCAAACAGACCGGAACAGAGCAGCTAAATGGCAGTACAGTATCAGCAACGGGAGACGCCCGCTCTTTGGACCAGCTGGAGGCCCAGGATGATGTTGGATTTTGGCGTCCAGAGTCAGTCATCTGACACGAGACCCAAGACCTCTTGCATCGGTAGCCTGGAGTCGACTGCCGGCAATCTCTGAGACACAGGCAGACAACGAGCTTGCAGCTAGAATCAACCCATGTGCAGGACATGGGAAGAGAATAGCATGAGCAAGGATCTGTGCCAGCGCGCTGCTGCAGCCGCCACCTCCACCATTGTGCAGAACGAAGAGGCGCTAGCAGGACCAGCGGCTGGTGGTGGCAGTTGTGGTTGTGGGAGGCGCATTATGTGCTTTTGTATGTGCGTCTTCTGCTCGTCAGAGCGCTCGTGCAGACGAGGAACCTTGGTGTTGTGGCGGTCTTGCACTATGTACTAGGGAGGGGAGGCGGCTCACCACCATCTCCAGACCTACCCGACGGCGTTTGGATGGCCTCATGTGGGCAAATCGCCTGGACAGACATTGAACAGAGTGCAAACACACTAGCAGCAGCAGATGACTGGAGCGCCTCGTATCCCGCAAATCTCCAGAGATCTACGGAGTACTTGGTATGGCGAAGCAGAGCTGGCCCAGCTTGTTAGCTGGCTCCTACTATACTACTGTAGCTACTACTACTAGTACATAGTAGTACTGCTAGCAACAACCGCCAAGCATCCGGATTCCGGATTCCAGAGACCCCATGGGATGGGCAGCGCCCTCCAGAGCTCCGTCGGTCCAGAAATGAAGCGATAAAAGGGTCGCTGTGCTGTTCTCAGAATCGCCGCGCAGAGCCTGGAACTCACTAAGCGTCCCTGGGCGCATATCTGGTGCATGCTGCATGCTGCATGCTGCATACACCGCTGGATGGCCCAATGAATGTGCCAGCAGCGGGCCCTTGGACGGGGATATTTTTTTTTTCTCGAGAGCTGCAAGGATCAGAGCAGATGAGGGGAGGAAGAGGGGCAAAAGAGCCCATCCGGTGAGTCTCGGCGAGGACAACGGGAGAGAGTCCCAACGAAGAGGGGAGGATCAAGAGAGAGGGAGGGAGAGACAGAGAAGAGAGAGGGAGGGAGAGACAGAGAAGAGAGAGTGAGGAGATGGAGTATATAGGACAGGAAGGCAGGAAGACGGGCAGAGAGAGAGGCGGCGGAGAGGTGAACGGAAAGTTATCGTGCCAGTCAGTCAAGGTGCGGTTCAGAGCAGGCATGAGAGAGCATGAAGCATCCAATCCAATGGCATGGGGAGTGTCCGTATGGCCCATTGAATCTCCGGCCGTGTTAGAGGATAAGCATCGCAAGCTAAGCCGGACAGCCCTGGATCGGATGATTTGGCCATGCCTCACTGATCGTCCCAGTGTGGGGGCGCAGAGCATGGTATGGTATTCTTAGCAGGCGTACAGCAGGCAGAGGAGGCGTGTGGTGAGAGATTGAGCAAGCATCGAGCAGCAATTGATTTCTCCAGGCAGGTATTGATACTGTACGATGCTCCAGGCAGGGTAGTGGGAGATTATTGGCAGAAACCTCCGAGTCCCACGAGCTGATGGCTGCTGGAAGGCGTTGTACATGAACATGAACCGACTGAGCTTTCTCTCCTCTCCTCGCCCTCCCGTCCGCCTCTCCATTCCTCTGTCTCCCTCCCTCCATCCCCCACCTCCATTAATCAATCAATCAAAATCAATCAATCCCGTCTGGGCTGTAGAAGCAAAAAAGGCAGCGATTGCATCATCCGCCTTCGCGCAATTAATATTACACCCTCGACAGAGACACACACGCCACGCCACACTCTCATGCGCACATAGTAAGGTTGTTATTACCACACGCACAACGCACAAACCCGCATATCACGCCTGTCCACGCTGGCTGGCATAAAAGAGCCAGCGAGGCAATGATCAAGTCGTGTCCGTCAACGGCTGGCTTTGGCATGCAGCCTTCTGCAGTCGCCTCGACATAGACCCAGGACCCTTTCGCTGCATGACTGATTGAGTTCCCTGTCACACTTTTTTTTTTTTTTTTTTTTTTCGCTCCCCCCCCCCCCTGCGCACTCGCTTCCTCAACGTTGCAGAGCATTTCTGGTTAAACACTTTTTTTTTTCTCTTTCGCTCCCTCTCTCTCCTTCTCTCTTCCTCCTTCTTCTCTGCCTTTCCTTTGGCGGTTTCTGCCTTCTTTTCTCGGCGGTTCTTGATGGCAGCCGGGAGGTGATTCTAGGCTGTGCTTGAGGTATCTACCCCCAGTCGCTCCCTTGTCGTTGCGTCCACACCGACGGCGGTTTGTCTGGCCTCCCCCGGATCCGGTGCCACCTGTTGCGAGCCAACTCAGACTTGCCAACTCACAAACTTGTCCCATCCACCTCCAATTCCCACCAGAGCCCACTCAGCTCCCATCCCGCACAGGAGAGGAAGACGAAGCCCCCCCAAAGACACGGCAAAACAGAAACAAGAAGAGGGTTGACACGACGAAACAGCATCTCGCATCGCGCCGGCTGTCCAGCGGAGCAGTCGCCTCATCACCACAGCTTCGACCACATCAGCCAATACTGTCCTTGCTGAACTTGGTCCTCTGGTGGGTGGGCTGGAGCTTATGCTGTCCGATGGCCTTCTGGGTGGTTGGCGGGGGAAATCCGCTTGGTGACGCTGCCGCCTCGTCTACTGCTGCTGCTACTGCTGCTGCTGCTGGCCAGGTGGCTGCTTACATCAAGCGCGGCAGGTATGCCAACGGCTCTGAGGCTCTCGGTCCCAATGGCAAGCGAAGGGGCTACGAGTATGCAGATGGAACCGCGTCTGCCTGCAGCAATGCGGGCTGCTATGGCATCACCAAGAGGCCGCGACTGGACGACTGGGGCCGCGTCATAGGCTACCATGGCAAGGGCCATCATGCCGCCGGCTGCGAGCACGAGCATTCCGGCGATGCTGCCATGCCCGATGCCTCCTCGATACACGTCAAGAACCTCGCCTTTCTCGTCATCCGGGAGCATGAGCCGTCTCCGCCTCCGACACCGCCCCCACTGTCGGACCACCGAACCGGATTCCCTCCACCGCCGCATCTCGGCCCGTCCTTCATGTCTGCTCCCATGGAACGCACCCAGTCTGGCCTGTCCATCTCGTCGGACACGTCTGCCGTCGAGCCCCCCTGTGACCAAGGGGGAGACTGTGACTTCCACGACCACCCGCCGCTGCTGAGCGATCTGGCCGCTGCCCGGCTGGTGCGGCGCCATGTTGCCAACATTGGCCGGAGGCATCGCGACTCACAGCACGGCCGCATCCTCAAGGCCCTCATCAACCCCAAGTCCAGGGAGGCCGACTTCCCCCTCGACAACGACGCCCTCCGGAGCATCTTCTCTGCCGCCAACGAGCTCTTCTTCGCCAACAAGTTGACGCAGAGGGTCACCTGGGACTGGAGCCACCCTGCCAGCGCACAATACGAGAGCCACATCGTCGGCACCACGGCTCTACGCCGCAGTGTTCGTCTGGGTGGCTATGAAACGCTCATCGTGCTGTCGTCGCCAATTCTCAAGGACACAAAGTACAACCGCCGGCTGCTCATCTCCACCTTCTTACACGAAATGATCCACAGCTTCTTGTTCATCGTGTGCGGCATCACTGCCCGGCACCAAGGCGGCCATACAGAAGGCTTCCGCCAGATTGCCGAGATCATCGATGACTGGGTTGGGAAGGAACACCTTCGGCTGCGTGACATGGAGGCTGACCTTGAGCGCTTCATCCACGAGGACCAGCCTCCCGCCATAGCTGGTTATGCCGCTGCAGACGGTGGCCCAGCCTACATGAACGATTATCATTATTACGACAACAGTAACAATAACAGTATCAACAATAACAACAACAACTCTGGCACGATATGGCCCGTCTCTGAGTGGCACTACGCCGAACCTCGAGACTACCGAACCATCGAAGCGCCGCAGCCTTATACACGATATCCTTCCAACCATGACGAGTGGGAGTGGCACGACAGAGAAGGATTCCCGGCCCATGTACTCCCTTCATATCAGTACTAATGACATAACGACACCAGTTTATCTGTTTTGATTTTTTTTTTTTTAATGTATTGTTTTACGATATACATATATTCGATATCCACCCTGGCGTGTGCTCACGCGTACAGACGACACCTTGTTATTCTCCTTTGTCAAGCGGAATGAAAAGACGAGAAAAGAAAAACATGACATGATAGTAGATCTCGGGAGAAAAGATTATGGAGTTTTTTTTTTTTTTTTGTGTGTTGATTTCTGTTTATTTGTTTGTTTATTTGTTTGCTTGTTTGCTTGTTTGCTTGTTTGTTTGTATAAAAAAATGGTGTGAACGACAGAAACGCTTTTATGGTTTTCATGTTTAAGGGTCATGCGTATAGATCTTTTGTTTTGTTTCTTCTATCATCCATCTTATTACCTGTGGTAGCATGCAAGCATTGAACAGTACTGGAATACTGTCTTGATTTACTGTACACGTTGGACGGTGTTTCCGGGAATAAATGTATAAATATAATCCTCGAAGCCTTGCGTCTTCTGCGTGTGTTTTCGTGCGTCAACCTTCGGGTGAAGCTCGTCGTCGATGGGCTCGGTTAAGCCGGTGAGATGCTGCCGAAGGTCAGGCTAAGGGCAAGTGCTAAGCTATCCCGGGCATCTAGTTCTCGAGCCTGCAGCTCCTAGGCCTGGGATTCCTGCATGAAGGGGGGATCCATGATAGTCGACAGGTCATTTACGGCTTCTGCTAGTAATACGTCATATGGAGTGAAAGGAGTCAGCTGGCGGGAGTCGGGGGGAGAATGGTAGCAGAGAGAGACGCGGGACAGGGACCCCTATATCCATCTAAACAGATCATTCTGCGGTCATATTTTCTCATGGGCAAATATCATTTTTTTACTACAAAGAATATCATTATCCCAACGCCAGTGCCGATGCAAAATCCCAGTTCAATACGTGTGTTTACCCAGCGTCCAGCAAAACCATCCGAGGACCACGTATGGTGTGGCCAAAGGATCATGGGCCGAGATCTTCTTCGCCCCTCCCCAGAAAACGAGTGCCACGTTGGTCCCTCCTCCTCTTTTAATCTCTCCTCCTCGTATGTTTTCCCTCGACTGCGCGCGTACACGCTCATGCATGCGGAATATATATTCAATTCACAATTTTTGTTTTCTTTTTAATTTTTTTTTAATTAATTGCGGTGCTCGTAGTTTTGTAGGAACTGCCCCGGTTTCTACCGAGGAGAGGAGATGTTACAGAAGTCTCGTCATCTGTGGCGTCCTCATAGTCATCCATGGGACTCTCATCTTCGAGTAAGACTGCATTCTCCTCATTGTCTTCGTTGTCGCTGCTGTCTGCCGATGCGGTGGGTCCCTGTCCTTCCACGATCATGAAGACGGGAATGGCACCAATAGCGGAGATGATAGCTAGGAAGAAGTACGCTGAGACGATGTAACCATGCTCGACACCCCAGGAGAATGCCCAGCCAGTGGAAGCAGGCCCGACAGCTCTCCCGAGGCCACTGAACATTGTGGCAAATCCATTAAGAGTGCCAAGAATGCGAAGGGAGGTGGCAGAGTTGGTGAGGAGGATAGTCGTCGAGGGGAATGCAATAATGATGGCAAAGGCCTTAATCATCATGACCGTGAGGACGGCAGCAAACCGCGTCGCAGGTGTGGGGAGCAGGGAAGTGTACGGAGTGATGAAGTAAACGAATGGTGTCAGGACAGCTACCAATCTAGTTAGCATTCGGTGCAGAGAGGGAAGGAAGTAGCTGCTTGTGGGAAGACTTACAAACCACTTTGAAGCAGTGCAGAACGCCATAGCGGTTAACCATTGGCGGATAAATGAGGAATTGGATTAGTCCACAAGTAATACCGTAGATGGTGAACAGTGTTCCAATAGTACCCGAACTAAGTCCAAAACCACCAGTAAAGTAAAAGGGGAATTTTGTGTTCTCAGGGGTTCGAGGAATGACAGGATAATCCAAGAAAACGGTAATGTTTTGGTCGTACGCCACTGAGTGGAAGGCCAAAAAGGTGTATGAGATCAGATTGATCGTTGTCTGGTAGGAAAACACCTCCTTCATTCCAGTAGGGCTCGACTTCAGCGTGGCGTTTTTAGGCGTCACTCTACTTGGGACGAGCGGTGCAGTGGCCTCTCCATCGACAAAGGACCTGCGGCGCTGAGAAATGAGCTGCGGCTTCCGGCGAATCAGCCGTGTGAGGCGCTTTCCAACCAGCAATCCCCAGTCCTTGTGCTCCTTCTTGTCGGCCAGGGTTTCTTTCAGGAAAAAGGTCGCGCTGGCAGCGGAGATGAGGAAGAAAAAGGTAGCCAGAAGATTCGGTAGAAGGTAGGGGAACGTCTTGAATAGTTCTATATTGCCAAAGAGGCCGGGAAATTGCTTGGCTGGCTGGGCGAAGAATCCTCCAAAGGCGGGCCCGACGACTGAACCAAGAGACCAGACCAAAGGCATGATGGAGAAGGCTCTCGGCTGGAGCTCCTTCTCAGTGACCATTTCAGCCACCATCGTTCTAATGATGCCAACTATACGTAGGAAAAAAAAAGCCCACGCGTCAGTGATTCTCTTTTGGAATAAAGGTGGAAGATTAGCTGAGAAAGAGAAAACTAACCATTGCCGTTGCCACCGCCCATGATGGCTCTGACAGTAATGGCCATGGTGAGACTTGTTGACATGCCCCATACTACAAAACAAATCATGGTGCTGATAAGTCCATAGATGAGCACTGGCTTTCTGCCAAACTTGTCCGACGCCTTGCCCCATGGGACGGCTGTAATGCTCTGACAGACGGAAAAGACGGAGGACGTAACACCGGCCCATTTCGCTACTTCGTCACGCTTGACACCAAACCCACGAATCATCTCGGGGAGGTAGGGCCAGACGGAGGTGTAAGCCAAGGGTTCTGCAAATCTAGCGACGGCTAGATTTCAAGAAGTTAGCACCACGTATGCTATTCATATTCTGAAGATTTTGCAGCCATGGTGGGCAAGACAACAAATGCGGTTCAACACCACAAAACACGGCGTAGGACAGCATTCGAAGAGTGCCGAATCACCACATAGAAAGGTGCCATCTGAAACATACGCCAGCCGGCTCTGTCTTGGCCATACCGACGCTACCTCTCACTGGTAGATTCGAGTATCTGCCTAGCCATCCTGACGCCCCCAGTGATGCTTACCTAGAATTGCCAGCTGCTGCACAGGCAGCTTCGGCTTAGATCTAGGATCTTTCGTCATTTTAACGGCCTTGCTGTATTTTCGTGTAGATCGCGCTGGAAATGAGCAAGCAAGCGGGAAATGGTGCAGGTAATGAGCGATCAGAATCTGTCCATGTAACTAGAGAGAGACGGATACAGACGCGTAGTGAAGGAGAATGCCTCAAAGCTGAAAGAGCATGACGCTGATACGACAGATCAGGAGCTCTTAATGAAGGCGTCCAGATAGAAATGAATTCTCACTGCCCAAAAAAACAGCGCAAAGCGAATGTTTAAAGCGAGGGAGAACGTGGAAGGTTGAAGTCATGGAATGAAGAAATCCATTAGCGAGAAAGTTTGTCAACCAGACACCCCCCTGGGACAGCGTATCCCCACCCAAACCAGTCATCTGCACAGGCAGTAGATGCGCTAAAGAAACAGGAACCTGTGCTGAATACGGGCTGAGCAAGGACCAGCTTCGGCTTCGGAGCCCACTAGGCAGGCTGCTCGGAAACGAGCCGATCCCACGAAATGTCTACATTTTCTCTTGATTGCCATGGACGGAATCAGGTTTTGCCTTTTTTTTATTGTATCTGCTGCTCACATGCCATGTTTAGTGTTTACTTGTGAGAGAAGCCATCCTCTCTCTGCTTACGACCTATAATTATGCATCCTATGGCGGGTGACGGGTAAAGCATGAAAAACTCCGCGACTTACATGGCCTTCCTTTTTGCTCGGCTCCGGTGCCGTGCTGCAGGTGAGCCGAGATACATTCATCCGTCTGCAACAGAGGCGGCGGCGTGATTGGACTGGCTTTGCCTAAGCTGGGCAACCTACTGGGCGATCACAGACACCGATCCCTACACCAGCTTCACTGCTTCACAGACCTAACCTCTTGTTGCCGTCGCTTTGTGATGAACAACGAGTCTCATGACACTGGAATGCGTCCGACAGCGGAGACGATCCCCATAGCCGCGACGGTTGGTGTGGACGCCATGTCTCAAATGCTGGCACTGGAGGCCTTGAGAATGGATGGGCCAAAGCTCAGACCGACACTTTGCAGCTGAGGCACGATGCTCCCTGGAGTCTTGCGGGCTGCCCCGCGTATGCTCCCCGAGAGTGAATTAATGACCGATTCGCTGCTGTGTTAAGCGCGCCCTGGAGGTGGAGCTGGCCGGATTTGTGATGCTCGCCATCGAATTCGACGCAGTTAGTAACAGGGTCTGCTGGGCCCGCCAAGCACGAGAGACAGAACAGGGGGGAGGGCTTTGATGAAGGTGAGGAAATAATCAGTAAATAGAGAGTGAAAGGGTATGGCACATTTGTCTTGGCTGCCGTGGGAAAACGGCTGAATGTGATCCCTTGTTGGATGCCATTGAGAGAGAGTGTGTGTGTGAAGGGCACTAGTTGATAATCCCAGCCATGTCCGTGCCATTCCCACGATGCAGAAGTGGTGTACTTACTGTAATCGTACTGTGCCTTGTCGTACAGTAGGCATCTAAATCTCTCGTCCATGCTCCGTACTCGTGGGCACTCACATACAAATACTAATCCCGTGGTGTTGATACAGGCAGATGCTGCGGAGAAAACGCCTCTGGAATCCCTCAGGGCGGTTGAAATCGAATCGAAAGCCCGTCTTACCTAAAGAAAAAGAACAGCTCCCCACAGCTCCCCGGCAAAATCAGGCAGGAGCTCATAGCGCCTCGTAATAGCGTGACGTCGTTGCGTGCTCTCAGGAACCTTTGCGTCAACTTGGAGATAAGATAGGCAAAATGATCCAGATCCATGGCATCCAGTACTGCGATAGGCCTACAGGAGCTTCGGTGCTCCAGATGGAGGCAGCTTTGTAATGAGATTCAAAGACGGTACGTACAATGATGATCTTTCTTCCACCCCCTGCGTCTCGTTTCTCCTCCCTCTTCTCTTCTCATCGTGCAGATACCCTCTAAGCTGGACCTCGGACTGTACTCCGTAGATTGAAAGCGAATCATGGGCAAGGTGTAAGTGTCACGTCTCCAATGCTTGCTGCCTCCCTTCCCTCAATCAATCATCTGCCTCGCCACTTGGTCACACACCCCCAGCCATTTAACATCATGTGGCGTAGCGAATCAAGGCGAGCCTTACGCAACACCGCCCCGCGTCTCATCCCAAACCGTAACACAATCAAACATTCCGCTAATGCATTCATTATTCAATGATTCATTATCTCAACTCGAAATCCCAAAGGTATCGAAACATCGCTAACTCTACGGGCTTACAAGGTCGCCGACCGCGCCTGAAAAAATGGCCAACGAGTCGACCCCGTTGATCCAGACAGTGCGAGTAGGGCCTCCGCGCCGGAGATACCATCACCAAACTTGTCGCCGCTTCTGCACAATTGCCTGCGTCAGCCTGCTGCTCTGTGGCTTTGCCTCCTTCATTCTTCACGCTTTGTACATTTGGCCCTCCGGACTGGAGCATCGCCACCGCCATCCCCATCACGACCATAAACATAAGCATCTTACGCATGAGGAGCTGCAGGCCATCCTGCTCGGCACACCATCCGGGGAAAAGGCCGAGGAATGGAGTCGCTATTATACCTCTGGAGCACACCTTGCTGGCAAGAACTATTCACAGGTAAGACAAGGGCACCCAAAGGCTTCTTACGTCTCATGTCTATGCATAAGATTAGAGTATAGCATTTGATCTACTGCAAGTATACTAAAGCTATAACCATAGGCCGAATGGACCAAGGATAGGTGGCAGGAATGGGGCGTCAGCTCTAGCATAGTCGCCTATGACGTCTACATCAACTACCCTGTCGATCACAGTGTCTCTCTATTGGAAAAGTCGAGCAATGCCAAGTCCTGGAATGTCGCGTTCAAGGCATCTCTGACCGAAGACATCCTTGAAGACGACCCAACCACCTCCTCCAAGGACAAGATCCCGACTTTCCACGGTTACTCTGCCAGCGGCAATGTCACTGGCTCCTTTGTCTATGTCAACTATGGAACGTACCGAGACTACGCGGATCTAGTGGAGGCCGGCATCGACCTTGAGGGAAAGATTGCCATCGCCAAATATGGAGGCATCTTCAGAGGCCTCAAGGTGAAGCGTGCTCAGGAACTCGGCATGATTGGTGTCCTGATCTACACTGACCCTGGTGACGACGGTGAGATTACCGAAGAAAACGGCTATGCCGCGTATCCTGATGGGCCTGCGCGCAACCCTAGCAGCGTACAGCGCGGAAGTGTCCAGTTCTTGAGCTCGCGCCCTGGCGACCCGTAAGCAAGATCAACTCCTCCATACCAGCTGTGGAGACTAACTCATGTTACAGAACGACCCCTGGCTACCCGTCCAAGCCCGGTGTTCCTCGTGCTCCAGCTGATGAGACGACTCCATCGATCCCCTCCATCCCCATCTCATATGTCGATGCCATACCTCTCCTCAAGGCTCTCAACGGCCACGGTCCTCGAGCCAGCGATTTAAATAAATGGTGGAACAGGAACCTCGGCTTGGGTTACAAGGGCGTTGAATACAACATTGGTCCCTCGCCCAAAGATGTTGTTATTAACCTCAACAACGAGCAAGACTATGTCACCACCCCTCAATGGGACGTCATTGGCATCATCAACGGCACTATTCCCAACGAAGTCATCATTGTTGGGAACCACAGAGACGCATGGATCGTCGGCGGTGCCTCTGATCCTAACAGTGGATCAGCCGTCCTGAATGAAGCTGTTCGAAGTATTGGCAAGGCTCTAGAGGCAGGCTGGAAGCCTCTTCGAACCATCGTATTCGCTAGCTGGGACGGAGAGGAGTATGGCCTGGTTGGAAGCACGGAATGGGTTGAGGAATACCTCCCCTGGATTACTGACGCCAACGTGGCATATGTTAACGTTGATGGTGGCGCCTCTGGACCAAGATTCTCTGCTTCGGCAGCGCCCCTTCTAAACCAAATTCTTCGAGATGCAACCCACCTCGTCCCGTCGCCCAACCAGACCGTTCCGGGCCAGAGCGTAGGGGACGTCTGGGATGGTAAAATCAGCACAATGGGGTCTGGAAGTGACTTTACCGCCTTCCAGGATTACGCCGGTGTTCCCAGTATTGACATGGGATTCGGCGGAAACGGCAGTGGTCCCGTGTATCATTACCACAGCAATTACGATAGCTTCCACTGGATGAGCGAGTTTGCCGACCCGGGCTTCGTCTACCACCGAACCATGGCCCAGGTCCTCGGCGTACTAATCAGCGAGCTTGTCGATAGAGTGGTCATTCCATTTGGAGCGACCGAGTACGCAGATGCTTTGGACAGCTATCTCGACAAGGTCGAAGCCAAGATCCACTCTGCCGATGCTGACCTGGCCACCACTGATGACGAAATCTTTGCGATTAGAGGTAGCGTTACATCAGAGGAGGTGATTGGCAGCCAGGACGCCTTCGAGGAAAGCCTGAAAAGGGTGCGACACTCCATTTCCGAGTTCCGAGACAAGGCAGTCCACCTCGACGAGCGCGCCGCCTGGGCGAAGAGACGGCTCGAAAAGGGCCTCCCGTGGTGGAACGTCATTGGCAAGGCCAGGCTTGGCCTGGCGATTATCAAGGTCAACGTTCAATACAAGTACATTGAGCGACATTTCCTCTTTGAGGGAGGCCTCGACAACCGCAGTTGGTTCAAGCACGTTGTCTATGCTCCCGGCCTGTGGACGGGCTATGCTGGCGGTATGTATCTCGCTTTTCGCCTTTTTTTTTCTTTCTTTTTTTTAACCCTCCAACGTCTTCCCTTTTAATTTTTTTTTTTTCTTTTGGCGAAAAATACTGACCATCTCCCTGCAGCTGTGTACCCTGGCCTCGTGGAAAGCATCGACGCCAAAAACTACAGCAACGGGCTCAAGTGGGCCGACATCATCAAGCGCGCTGTTGACAAGGCCACGAAGAGCATTCAGTAAGGGTTTCCCCATTTTCGAGAGCATAGATAAGAAATCTACCATCATAATGTGTGTGGAATGGATATCGCGTGGTGTGAATACTGCCCACATCCTGTATAATATTACCATCACTATTGTAGCAAGAAGTAGTAATGGTCTACGGTTACATATTTTCTCCCATCTTGCTTATCTTGTAACATCGGAATCCTATGAATCAATCCTTTGCTTGTTCAACGTCATGAACAAACAGTGTGTCTCACCCGAAGTGAGGATCGTCAATCACGCCCACTGCCGTCACACCCTCCACCTCCACCGTCACATCCTCCGCCCCCTCCTCCGCCCCCTCTATTGCCTGCTGCAAAGCTGAATAACGGTCTGCCTAGACCCCTACGAGATTTCTTGACTCGAGGCTTTGTGGGTGGGGTGACGTTCATCGATCTGGCTTGGCGCTCATCGGGAAATGAAGCCGCTTTTCTGCGTGGCTTGTAAGGGAGGCCGGCTTTGCGGTGGCGTTTAATGGCAATGGAGTCGACGACCCAGGATGAAAAGAAGAGGGCACTGGTTTTTGTTTAACAAAGTCCATCAGCCTCAGAATTCCAACACACGAAGTCGTCTGGTGGAATTTGCTCCAATTGCAGTGATAAAACTTACATCTCCAGGCATCCCATAGCCCCTATAGCATAGAGCGTATCGACATGTTTCGTCGGGATGGGATTCGAGCCATCCTGTGGGTGCATGCCACTCCCATCGTCGGTGCCCCGCTTGGCCACAAGATCAACTGTTTGCTCAATCAACAGCGGCGCAGCGACGGCCCAGGCGACAAAGACCGCAAAGTCGAGGGCGAGAGGCACCCAGTACCTGAAAACTCGGGGAGAAGCGAATTGGATGATGATGAGCATGATGGCGACACCGATAGTGGAGGTGGCCTAACGAGAAATGAGACGTTGGGGTTTGCAGAGACCGGGTGCTGGGCGCGCAGAGGACTCACGATGACGATCATGACGACCTGGAGGCCGGTCGGGACGTGGAATTCCTCCAAGGCGTGGATGGAGAGGAAGAGGACGACGAGGCCGACGACGAACTGGGACAGACGCATCCATATCCAGGTCCTGGGGTACTTTGGGATGTGCTCCTGGCCACGAGGGCGCTCGGAAGCCGTCATGATGGGCAAATAATCTCAATTTTTTTTTCTTTGCGTAGAGAATATGCGACAGCTGAGCTTGATAGTTGAAAGTGCGGTTGCAAAGGGGATTCCAGGTAGAAATGATAATAATAATAATAATAAAAGGAAGCAAAGGGCAATGCGGAAGGAGCGTCCGAGGAAGATGTCCGTGATTGCTGCATGTCTCGCTCGCCCTGAGTCACACACGGCCACCAACCCAGCCCCTCTACTCTACTAAGTCAGCCAATACAAAGTCAAACGCATATCGGCAGCCGAAAGAGACACAGACACGTAGCCATTCGCCTTCTCCCGAGTAAGCAAACAGCCGGTTTTGTGCTCCGGACTGCGGCTTGCCTCCCAGCCTTCCCTTGCCTGGTGTTGGCTGTTGAGACAAAGGGCCAGCGGGCTCAGCCTCCCTGTAGCTGCCCGTTCATGGGGCTCGGAAGATTTCGATCAGCCAAATCCACGACTTGAAGTTTCAAGCTTAGTATCTTTTCTAATTCTCAGGCGCGAATTGTGGTGGCTCAAACTCATTTCTTGGCCGCCTAGACTCTATTCTCTACCAGTGGCAAATTGGTCTATATCTTTAGGTTTACCGATCAAATCATGCCTTCGTATCTCTCTCCCTAGGCTCCACCTCTATCGCACCAACATCGCCGTCTAGAACTTGTATACCTGCTCAACAGTATAGCCAAGATCCTTCAGAGCTCCAGTGAGCTCGCCCTGGTCCTTGGGGCTGACCTTGGGGCCGGAGATGGACTTCATCAATCCAGGTGGGCCGCAAACAAAGAGCTTGATGTTTTCGCTCTTGGGCTCGGGGAGAACCTGCTTCAGCAGGTCCTTGGAAATGAAGCCGCTGCCACCGACCCAGTCCTTGGGGGGCTTGTCCAGGGTGTAGAATGCGCGGAAGCGCTGAGGGTAGGTGTTTTCAAGCTCATCAAATTTGCTCTTCAGCAGGATATCCTCCTTGGTAACGTTTCCGAAGATGAGTGTCACCTTAGTCTTGTCGTTGGGGTTCTTGAAAATGGCTCGCACAAGTTGGTACATGGGGGTGATACCGGTACCACCAGCAATGAGAGCAATGTGGTCGTGCTTGTTTTCCGACCACGAGTACTTGGGGAGGGGACCCTTGATATCAAGCACCTCGCCAACCTTGAGGTCATGGATGTGGGTGCTCATGGGTCCATTGGGGTACTTCTTGACCAAGAGGTCGACGAAGCCCCTTTCGTCTTGAAGTTGGTATTGGACGTCAGCATCTCCCATCGAAATGAGTGGCAAATTCCTTGCTTACCTTCGTCACTGACGGGAGTATAAGGACGAAGAGTTGCCTTTTCAGCGTTGGGGGCCTTGAACTTGGTCAGGACGGCACTGGCAATGTGCAGGCCGGAGACTTGGTCCTTCTCGGGAAGCTCGAATCGAAGCCTCTTGGTGTTGTGGCTCACGTCCTCCACCTCTGCGAGCTTCAGGGAGAGCCAGCCCTGATCGCCACCAGTAAACGCCGCCTTGGGAGCAGCGCCAACGGCATCCTTGGCCTTGCTCTCAGCCTTGGAGCCGCTGAGGAAGTAATAGCCGGCACCAACGAGACCGACTGCGCCAGCGCCATAGAGGAGAGCGTTGGAGCTGCCTTTGGCGCCAGACTCGGTGGCATAGCGGCGGGCATGCTGGAAGATGGGAGTACAATCAGCCCATCTGCAGCGGCAATTTGGGTTTACTCGTAGAACATAGTTCACTTCTCGGCTCTTCAACTTACCATCTTCAGCGGCTGGGCCGCGCGGAAAGCAGATCTGGCAAACATTTTCACTTGTCGGAAGCCTCTAAACAGCGATTGAGGTTCGTAGAGAAGAATTGACCCCAGATAGACGACAAGTAAAGGATTTGATGAGTTAAACAGTGGCCTCGCAAACTGCCAAAAACTCCGTCAGCCAGCTAGATTGGTGCTCAATAGTTTCCGAGCCTTGGACCATAAATGACGGCATCTGCCACGTGATTGGCCCGTGGCCGCTGTCCACTTAAAATGCCCAAGTCGCCTTTTATTTCCGAGCATTATTATGACGCCTTATAGAACCGGATTGTGGATTGGTAATGCTCACTGCACTTGGTAAGTCGAGAGGTCGTCATTATTAATACTGTTCAATTATCCAGCATTGATCAACCATACCATGTAATTGATTCGCCTCTGTTCATCTTTCCACCCTAGCAAAGGTCAAAGCCAGCAAATTGTGGCGTTGATGCGCCAAGGCACCAGGCACCAGGAACCAGGAACCAAAATCATTGAACATATTGAAGGCTAGCCTTGAATGGAGCACTATCGTTTCCCTTATATGACTTGTCTTGGAGGAAATGTCATCCACGCGTTGGTGATTTGACCCAGTGGAGTTTCAATGTTTACGAGTTCAACATACGCTGCCGCGATGCCCTCTTCGGGAATTGGTCGTTCGTGCAGCGGTAGCAGCCGGAGTCGATCCATTGTGTCGACTGGAAATCGAGCATACTATCAAAGCTTCTTCAGAGGAGTTTGATATAAATGCAGCGCAGTTAGACAAGTACGGATATGGCTCGTCTTCAAGTCGAAGCGAAAAAGAAGCAATCTAGCATCCTTCCACACGATCAATTGATATATGGGCCTTCAAGATCCGGAATTCTGCTTCCAATTACCCAGCCACTTGCGATCCTCCTCGTCCGGCCCTTCATTTTAAAATAGATGATTCTTACTCGTTCATGTGCATGTATTTTGACATGGTGCAGCGCTGTGTCTCCCTTGTTCTCTCCAGGGTAAGCCACCCAAGTTCCTGGCCATGAACACCGATACGTCACAACAAAGGGAGAGGGTGCAAAGTCATCCCTGAATGACCCTTGCTTGGGTCAAATGATTTTCGTTTTATTACATCTAACAACTCATCCCAGTCCCTTGTAATTCACTCACGGTGTTATAAAACAGCCATCCATCATAGAAGCAGAGCCAAGCCAGGCCCAGCCAAAAATACAAAACGATGCCCCTGCCCCCTAAGAGTCGTAGGAATTATCATCCAAATCATCGCATTGCTCCAAAGCCGCGCTCTCCTTTTCTGCCTCGATTGAACCTTACTATAATTGCCACACAGAGACTAGAGAATCTCTACCAACCCGTAGAAGAGTAAGGAGACCCGTGCTCGGTTGTTCTCTTTACTTTTCCTCTTTCTTTTTTGACCATCCAAGATACAACGGGCCTCCCCTGGTAAATGCATTACGGCAGTCGTGGCAAGCGAGAGCTAGATTGGCGGCTTCTCTGCCAATGCTATGCCGCTTTCCAGATGTGTGTATATCCGATTTCATGCGTAGGCTCCTCTAACGCGTCCCATGTCCTTTATTTTTTTTCTTCATGATTAAAATACATGAACAAAAAGAGAATAAACGTAGTAAATCCGGCTTAAGGGTTAAAAATTCCGGTCCCCTTTGGCAAGTCGTCCCATAGATTGTTCATCACCGCTCCGTGTCCACTATCTCGCTCGACGCCGGCGCGTCTGTAGAGTTTGCGTCGAACTCTTCTTGCGCCGTTGCCGAAATAGAATCTAGTTTGGTCCCTGCGTCCTGGCTTGCTCTTCTTTGCGCTTCAGACTCCTGAAGTTGAGATAATGTTGGTGTGCTGATCTGGCTTCCTCCTCTCTGCCCATGGTAGTGAACAACTTGAGGTGGTGCTTGACCAGCTTGAATTCCAAGCTGTTCTGTGGGGTACGGATTGAGGTCTTTGCTGGATGTTGAAAACATGGACACAACTGGCTGGTGATATCCGTTGGTTGAAGTGCTGTGGGTGGGAGTGTGGCCGTACTGGCTGCCATGCTCTGTCTGGGTAGGAGTGACGGCGTCATTAGGGGATCCAGACGCGTCGACGAGGGCTCCAGTCAGGCTGTTCATGCCTCCTTCAATGTCCCGGAGCAGCCGAACGTATTCTTCGGGAACCAAGCCGCTTTCTTGCGTCTTTGGATCTTCTGCGACCAACCAGCCTTGGCCGTGGCGATATGACACCCAAATGATTTGGCCTTCTACCAATGGCAACTCGTTCTCGTTCTCTCGCTCAAAGTCGAACAGAGCCACGGCCTTACCATGAAACTCTTCGTCGGGGGATGTAATTGTAAACTGATAATCTCGTGAATAGCGAGACTGATCTCCTTCGAGCCCCCCTGGCGAGGATGAGCTGCTCGAGTTATCCGAATCGTAGCCATCCATATCATGTTCATGTCGCTGTGAATACTGGTACGCATGGCCATGATGCGCCTGATCGGGCGGATAGGTAACCAATTCACCGCCAGGTCCATTCGCCTCGCCTCCGTGGCTCACGTAGTACCGCTCACTTCCATCTCCGCCAATCCCCAAGTAGTAGCTCTGGCTATCGTCATAGCTAGAGCTAATGATGGCGGATTGGCCCCTGTCGGGGTCGCGACCAGTGCGCCCCCTGCCAGTATGGAGAGCAGCCGAAGTTGACTTGTGCTTTCGGTGCCTCGTGGAAACCACTGGGCTCTGTAAATCTTCATCTTCGCTGTATGGAGGACCATCGCCAAATTGGATCGGCGGTAGGTCATGGGCCCGGTTGAAGGGGTCTGGAGCCCATGAATCCCACGGCATCTTCTGGTCCCACGGAACCGACGGCTCGGAAAGCCTCCTGCTCTCGCTCATTGGCGTCGTCAGACCAGACGGCGGGCCAGAAGGCTCAGGCGGCGGGCCGTAGTGCATCGGGTGCATGACGGGATATGCGAAGTCGCGCACCAGCGTGTACGCCAGGCTCGAGGGGAACATGGGGAACACGTGCGATTGAGGCCGCGATCGGGTGGGCAGCGATCCGGCAATCGAGTATTGCGACAGTCTGTTCTTGGACGCATAGGAGAGCGGGCGGGACAGTGTGCTGTGGCGATTCGAGGTCGAGGTCAGCGGCGCCGGGCCAGAGTCGATTGAGTCGGACATGTCCACCGGGGACGCTGTTGTTGGAGGCGAGTTCATCGACATTGTTGCGGTCGCGGTCATCCCTCCCAGATCAGTCTATCTTGGGTGTTGATGCTGCCAGATTGGAAGAATTCAGCGCAGGTTGACGGCACTCGCCAGCTCCTCGCCTCGGCTCGTGAGTAAGCCAACTTCAGCCGCCGGCAGGCTAGCACGCCTCTATCCAGATTGTTCCAGCGCACGTCGGACAGGGTTGGCGATGTCTGGAGCAGCGTCGGTTTGCTCTGCTCTGCAGCGCAGCAGTGTGAGTTTCGGTCAGAGCGATCGGCCTTGCGGAGGTGGGAGGCTCAGAAAACCCTAATCTGAGACAAGCGGTCGCCAGTGTGTCAGGGCAGGGTTGCTGCAGAAGAGGCTCGAGGGAGGCTAGCGGTGATTCTGAAGGGATGCTGGCGCTGGGTATGTATGTGCAGGCAACGGCGACCCCCTGCGCTGGGGCTTTGAGCGCTGAAGATTCTTGATCGAGATTCAAAATGCGAGAGACGGCGGGAGTGCGGGAGACGACAAGGCTGCCCGCGAGATGGCAAGTTTACTTAGTAGTAGTTGTCCAGTGGTAGAATCGGCGTCAATGTACTGCCCTGGTACAGGTACGGGCGTCTGTTAGTGGCGAACCGCTGTCAAAGGCTGGCCTGTTGGCTTGATGCAATTCGACGGAGGGCCTGGAGCCAGCGCGTCACGCCCTAATTCTACTGGCTGAGATGCAAATAGCAGGCGAGTCAGCGCCTGGAGGTCGATCCAATGGCTTCAACGGATGCTCCCTACAAGAACCAATATATCGACGTCTGGGCCTGTCTGAGCGGCTGACGGGGCCGAGATGGATGGATCCGGGAGCGCCAGATTGAATGAGCGGCAAGGCAAGTTGAAGATGGCTTGTTGCGTCGTATTATGGCGTACTTGCATGCATGCGGGTGTGTAATACCCGTCTCAGGTCTAAGTCGAGTTGGCTGCGGGAGGCGGGGTGTTGATGGCGAGGACGAGGGACGAAACACAGAGTCGCGGGAGGGTTATTTTTGGCTGGGTTTCAATGACTGCGAGAGTCATTAAGAGCAATCCTGTATTACACGGATACTCATACTGCATGTCTCGAAGCAGCTGCTTGGCGTGCGTCGACGTTGACTTGCGTGCCTCGTGGCTGGCTTTGTTATACGCTGTGTCTCGTGCTCAAACGGGGGCTGCAGCTCTCGCATATATCTTCTAGTACGCTGCCGAGAGAAGGCAATGGTATTTTGGATGGGACATTTCAGTTAGATTAGGCCATCATACGGAAGACAAATGCGAAATCAGTTCATCATTATGCAGGACCAACTACTCTGTAATCCATACTACCCCATCTAACCACGAGTACTACCTGATGGACGAAGTAATATCGAGGTACCTGTACCTGCTTCTCTCCGCTTGAGCACTACCAGAGCCAGTATCTGTCTCTCTTCTCTCTACTAGAGTTACTACCTAGTAGTACAAATCACCGTGCTGGCATTGAATCAATATAGGTTATTTTATTCATGAGCATAACGGACGATTACAGCGAAAGCCGTGCGAACCGCAGGCCTGGGTTTGCTGCAATGACCCCACATGGGGGCTCTAAAACCCCAACATGGCCCAGGTTCATACGAGCAGAGTTGGGATCAGAGGCAATTTCGTTTCCGTCGGGGTGTTAGCTCGGTCGGGTTTCCCGTCTCAGTTCTGCAATGCTCGCTGTCCGAGGGAGAGCCAGCATGGGCAGCCCGTATGTCGTACTGCATGTTGTCTTGAGGTTGCTGAAACATGGCACTCCAAGGTGAACAAGATCTACTTTAATCCGTACCGGAAACTCTTGCTCAGAGCGGGGTGAGAGAGATGTTACAGTGTCGGAACGTACGATGTGCTCCAGCACCATCTCCGCACTTTTGTAGTAGTATACAAGTACAAAGAGCTATGCGTTACAGCTTCACCAGGAGGATCCACGATGCCATCACATGCATGTGGCTAGCGCGTCCCATACGCAGAGCTGGATGCATGATGCGTGATCTCTTGCCAAGACTGGACAAAAGAATAGATTAAAGTAAAATGAACAAGACGAAATGTACTCCGTAATGGCAATCCCAGACACGCAAGATGCAGAAGCGCAAAAACATCACAACAGACCAAATCTCATTTCCCATCGAGTCCATGGACCGAATGCTGCCTTTTAATAGCAACATAAGAGCATGAGAGACGCTTCTATTTTTGGACGCTGGCGAAAAGCAGGGTCTGTCGAAACCAGGCACTGATTGGAGGACATGCAAGCGTCGTTTGTTTCAGGTTATGCGCGTGCCTCTAGGCCAATCACGGGGCAGAAAACGCGCGCCGCGGGGCATCTGGCCAGCGAACCAAATCTCGTGAGCATGCCATTCAAACCAAGATTTCGTGCATGTACTCCGTACTTCCAGTTAGTAGCTCTTACCTAGTAGTTTTGTGCCCGAAATGCTACATAGTACATTCGCCGCCGACGTGTCTGTTCTCCCGAGCTCCGTGGAGGCTGAGAATCTTTATCAGGGACTTTGCTACCTAGGTAGGTAGTACAAGGTAGTATGTATATCTGAAACGGGTGGCAGTCCCTGAATGGTACAGGTACTTCCGCTCAGGTATCACTGTAAAATCCTGAGCATGTGGTCGCGCTACCCAATGTGGTTTAGCTTGCCCTTGTTTTTCCCCGTGGTTTATCCAGGCGTTGTGTTTAGCTCCCAAACTCGAGCTTTTCCTTTCACCTCCACGCTTTGGCGAGAGCCTCAATATTACTTCAGCTTGAGCGAAATTGATGAGCCCCGGCGCCGCACACAACTTGCATTAGTCAATGGCTGCTACTTGATGTATGCATCCAGGTACCTGTGACGCTTTGTCCAAAGGTAGGAAAATGAACGCTTTCCCCCCCCTCTCTTCCATGATGAATCCTTTATTGGAGCTGTCTGAGCTATTGTGCTCTGATGAAAAATTTTAATTTACTTAATATACGATTCTAGCTGATGAAGACGCTGATACCTTTTATGCTGATGCCTGCCGAGGTTTTGATCGATTGCTGACGCTGTTTGATCAGGTACAGGTTAACTCACCGCCTGGGACTTGAATAATGCTACATCCTTCGTCCTGGGGCACTCGTGTTACCTCCTCTCCTGGATAATTGCCCGACATGGAGACTGCGAATGGAACAGCAGCGGCCCAGAATGGGTTAACAAATGAGAATGGAGACTACAAGCTCAAATTCTGCACTGTTTGTGCCAGCAATCAGAACAGGTCCGTCCTACTGTGAGGGTCCCGTAATATCATCTTGCTAATTTGAATCTAGATCCATGGAAGCTCATCTCCGACTCTCCCAAGCCAACTATCCCGTGATATCCTTTGGTACGGGCTCTCTCGTGCGATTACCAGGCCCGACTATAACCCAGCCGAACGTGTATCAGTTCAATAAGACGTCCTACGATAGCATGTACAAGGAGCTGGAGGCTAAAGATCCTAGACTGTACCGTAACAATGGTATATTGAACATGCTGGGAAGAAATAGAGGCGTGAAATGGGGCCCCGAACGTTGGCAAGACTGGCCCGTCGGAGTCCCCAGATTGCAGCATAGCAGTGACAGAGGCAGCGAGGGCACGGAAGGAGGGGTTGTCGACGTAGTTTTCACCTGTGAGGAGCGATGCTGGGATGCCGTTATTGACGATCTCCTCAACCGCGGCTCGCCGTTGAACCGGCCGGTACATGTGATCAACGTTGATATTAAAGATAACCACGAGGAAGCCCACATTGGCGGGCAGGGCATTCTTGATCTCGCAAACTCCCTCAATGCCGCCGCTGCTGAAGAGCGAGGCGCCATAGGACCAGCTTCTTTCGACAGCGGGAGTGCGGCAGCTCGCGCCAGCTTTGACGAGCGAGTGCCGGAGATTATTGCTGCCTGGCAGGAACGCTGGCCCAACCTCCCCTCGACCTGGACTCTGGCGTGGTTTTAAGTGAAGATGGGGTAGCTATCACTCCACGTCTTTTTGTCTTGTTATTTCTATTGCTGACGACGACTGAGGTCGTCTTGGGTTTGGCGTGGCGTTCTGGCGATTGGCATTGTTGATTGTTCCGTATGAGAACTGCCAAAGGGTATCAAGCTGGGACGATGCCGGCTGGGTAGACGATGTTAATCCTGCATATCATCCATGATTATTAGTTCCGAATCACCTCTACTAGCGACGACTGCAACATATCGAACATGTACTCGTGGCCAATGTCTCGCCGTCGTACGTATTAACGGCTGCAAGCTTGCCTCCGTATTTGCTCATTTAACAAATATATATGCCAATTAACCATAGAGGTGAAAACAAGGTAGCGCTAAACTTTTCTGTTTTATCTTACGAACAGCCTACGACGAGAAATGTGGCGTTGATCCTCGTATATGCGCCAACCCGCGTCTAGCCCAAGTGGCTTGCAGTCTTGTTGGGTGGCCGGCACCAGATCTACCAATCGACTCGGCCTATGCAAGATCTCGAGTGGCATGTTCCAGATTGGCTCTTGACGAGAACGGGTAAAGCTGGTGATTGGAAGGGCGAGAATCCCCCGAGTCGATTGTTTCGGGAGGCACCCGAGAGGTGGACAAAGAAGGCAATTTTGCCGACCAAGTCTTTGAAGAGATATAGAGTACACCAGTTATCACACAGGATTTCGGTCAATGTGCATTATTAGACTGTTCTTTCCTGCCAATTCATTTATCTCAAATTGGCATGTCCTATACTAGTACTACGGAGGAGCGCATAGCATTATATGCACCTATCTTGAGCGCCCATGCCACGATGTTATTTATGGCAATGTTTGGAGGGATGCGCGTCGTATCTCAATAGCTTCACCAGGGGAACAAGCTCTGTCGGTGTCCGTCCACGTATGCTCTCACTTGTAAGAGGAATATTCGCAGGCCCGACATTAGAACGGAGCATCACCGTCGCATTGTCGTACAGCAGGTGCCCGTTATGCGGGGAGAGTAAGATTTGGGCACTCATTACAGAGTCGCAGCGCTAACACTGGAAACGGAGAAGAATGAATAGACCAAGCTCGTGGCTGTGAGCAAGGGTGCCATAATCTACGGCGCTCAGATTGCTTCGATATGAGATTAGATGCGGGTTCTGTGGAATTGGGTTGCGTACTACGTAGCACGAACTCATATTACTCCGAGAGTCCCATGGCACAGTGATGCTCTCTTGAAGCCATGCTGCTTTACAAGACACTCGAAACATATGGGTGAATCTCGCCGTGTACATGTCGAGTACTTGCAGTTGTATGCAAAGCACGGAGTAGCTGCATGTATCAGCGAAGACTGAGGCACGGATCCTCCATGAGCACCGTGCTTCAACAGGGCACGGCTGATAATCACCGGAATCTGGCTGTGTTGTATCGGATTCTGGTGAACGCAGGACCCCTGGCTGGAGGATCCCGGGCCACGAAGCACCCAAGGTGAGAAATAGAGCGGGTTTGCGTGCATGTACTCGTCATCTGCGAGAAGGGTTAAGTTAGGTACTGTTCAAGTCTAGATGGTCGGCAGAAGCGCTCCGAGAGTCCGCGTTGGAGTACCAAACGACGGAACCCATGACGGCCCGGTGATTTGATTGAGGCATATCAATACTGCCTTACATATACATATGTGTGCAGCAATATGCTTTCAATCGTCTCTTGGATAATACGGGACAGGCATTAGGGAGGCCTCGTTCCTGGATGATCAAGTGAAGAGCAATTCCTGGCCCGATCCAGCCGTAGCGTGGGCGATTGCAGAGCAAATCAGGACCCGGCGACACCGCAATTCAGGGGAACAAAGTCCACTCCCCCAGCTCTAGCCGAACGCTACGCAAATGGCGTTGGCGCCATGAGGCGAGAGGCGAGGCAAGGCGAAAGACTCGCGTCTGGGACTGGCAGGGTGCTAATTCTAGGTGTGCAGAGGTATTGAAGGATCAATGATTTTGATTAGCAGGACACATCTACTGTATGGGTATTGACGTGCTCCATTCGATATATGGGAGTGCCGTGGACTACTACGCAGGGTTACATCTAGTGCTATGCAAGGCTCCCATGGTGCAGCACAGTAGGATTGACGTCGAGATAATGCCGCGTCTCTTACTGTACTAGACGCCTCCACCGCTACACAAGTGCTACGCTGTTACTCATGGTCTGCACACCGACGGTTGGGGTCGGTGGAGAGAGGCTATTCTGATGGCCCAACGGACAGCCAGTCATGGCCGCAGCGTCAGCCGAGCAACCAGAAAGTCGTCAGCCATTGAAGACATGGAATGATCAAGCCAACATGACATTGACATTGAACCCATATACGTACTGTACTGTACCGGTGCCTGGCTTTAGTGCTGTCGTAGTATACAGAGAAAGGCTGCTCCCTGACCCTGCATGTGGTCATTGTACTCTACCTGTAGCAATAAGTTGACCTGTACGGAGTAATACTGTATACAGTAGTAGTACTTAGTAGTAGTATATTAGCAGTGTGCAAGGGCCCTCTGTTACTGGCCCATTTATTGCTGCCCGCCGATCGATCTTTGCAAGTCGCGTCAGCTCCTCCAAGCCCTTGATTTCCCAGCGGCTTTTCTCTCTTCATTTTCTGCCCGCTTCACTTTCTCCCACCCCTGGTCGCCCCAGCATTCAGTTTGTTGTCTCTCTCTTTTTCTCTCCCTTTCTCTCTTCTTGTCCCTCTTCTCTCCTCTCCATCATAGCCTGCCCAGGTACCTCGCGGCAAGTGAAAACTTTGGCTTTCCCCCCGTGCCAAGCTCCTGTACGTACTTTGTTCCCTCTTCCCAGCCCTTACGGGGCTGTCTGGGAGAAATTGCACTCGACTCTTATTTGCCAACAAGGGCATAGCAGCTCATTTCCGACTGCGCCAGATCTCTCCAGCAAAACCTCCAAAGCCCCCCCCTTTTGAGACACCCCCGGACGTGTGTGGACAATCAGCCCTTTCGATTCGAGCTGGTGCATCCCTGCCTGTGCTCGCATTGCCGTTTCAAGCGCCGTCGCCAATTTTGCCTTCCTTCTGCGGCCTCACGCCACGCTCGTCTCCTTGACCCAGCCGCCTTGATACACGCTTTTGCCAGGTATAGAGTCGGGCGTGTTTCGATACTACTCCGTGCCTGCGAAGCACAGCGTCCGCTCCATCTGATGCTGTAGAGGGAGGCAATCGTACCGTATCCGTACCGTACCGCACTGCCTGGATTCGTCCGTATACCTGCAAGTTCAGAAGACTCCTCAAGAGGCCTGTGGCTCTCAAAAACTGCCAGGCCGGCGCACCAGCTGGCCCAAACGCCCTTCTAGCGACCTCGTGGCAACTCTGCACTTCGCAACTCCCACCGAGCACCATCACCTCACAAACTCGCGGCTGGTCCAGTCTCGAGCCTCCCAACGCTGACGAGTCAACATCGTGCCAACCTGCTACCGGATAGCAGCGACATCATCTTGTAGGGGTGCCACACTGTGGGGATCGGCGTTTTAGCACCGCGACAGGCGCTTTTGGACTGGCTCCGAGTGGCGTCTCTCTTTACACACGCACTGTCAGGCACGGGCGCAAACCACCAAAGCCTCCATCTCGTGGCGTCTGAGCTAGCCGCCTTTCTTTCCCTCCTCCTGCTTCCCTTCCACCATGAGCACCGTCAGCGATCGCAATGCGCCGCTGTCTCCAGTTTCTGTAGGCGGAAGCGAGTGGTCCTTCTCACGGTACCAGGCCAACGACGACGGATCCTATCCCAACCGCGGAAACCTCGTTTCGCCTCCCAACTC
The DNA here is from genome assembly GCA_010015515.1 of Trichoderma sp. TW21990_1. Lineage (NCBI taxonomy): Eukaryota > Fungi > Ascomycota > Sordariomycetes > Hypocreales > Hypocreaceae > Trichoderma > Trichoderma sp. TW21990_1. The sequence continues at coordinate 326,097 of WXUD01000028.1, forward strand.
TGGAGGCGCCTCGGGGACCATGAGCATGAATGGCTTTCCTCCGGGGCCTACAAACACGGGGGGCCCGTCACCGCCGCCGTCTGTCGGCCGATCCAGCAATGGCATGAACATGTACGCCAGGAGCGAGGCCGGAGGCGAGTCGCCAACCGCCGCCAATCTCGACGAGGGCGTCCTCTCTGAGCATTACGTTGCCCTGAGGGTTTTCCTCACTACGCGCGACCCAAACCTCAAGCAGCCGCCCAACAAGGCCCGCGACAAGCTATTACGACTCTCCCCCGTCCAATTCTTCGAATTGAGTACCGATGTCTACGACGAGCTGGTGCGCCGCCAGGCCGCAGCCCGCATCCCTCCAAATGCGCCCAACACGCCACCAGCCTTCCTGCTGCCAGAGAAGACGTTCCATCCCAAGCGGAACCAGGCCCGCCAGAGGCTCTCGTCGCTGGGGCCTCCCCGATTTCGAGATCTCGCCGCCGACGTGTTCCACGAGCTGGAGCGCAGGTTCCCGCAGTTCATGGGCGGCGACATTCCACGAGGTGGAAGCTCCATGTCCAACAGAGGCGGTCCAATGAATCGCACAGGAACTCCAGTCAACGGCGAGTACCCGCCCAGGTCACAGAGTCGCATGCGAAGGCCGTCCAATGCCAGCTCGATTAGAGGACCGCCACCCATCGACGCCTACGGTGTACCACCATCGCCCAGCATTCCCAATGGCAACTATGCCCGGCCGATGCCGCGACATCCCACACAAAACAACACCATTGTTCCCAATAAGAGTACAATGATCGAAGAAGATGATGATGGTGCTGACGCTTACGAAACCGCGGATGGCCCTGACAATGGAGAGGTGAGTTGCTTTCTTTTACTATTCAACTAGCGATGATATGGCCAATGGTCTCAATTCTAACTCGCAACAGGCGGAAAAGAAGATTATCGAAGAGTATGAGGCACAAGTGAAGGATCTAAACTCCAAGATCTCAAGCATGGAAGAAGACTTGAAGAAGAAAGAAGAAGAAATGAACAGCTTGCGCGATAACCACCAGTCACAGGCGGCAGCTAAAGATGAAGAGAAGCAGGAGTGGGCAGATGTCCGCTCAGACCTCGAGGGAAAGCTGACAGAGGCAGAAAAGCTCAGCAACTCGCTGAAGCAAGAGCTGGAGCGCATGCGCGAAGATCACGAACAAGAGACGAAGCAACTTCGGGAACAAGTTCGACAGAGCGTTAGTATGATGTCTTCTACAAGTGTAAATGAGGATCTGCAAAGAGAAAATGATGAGTTGCGACACTCTCTCCGGCAGCAGCAACAAGTAACGGAAGAAGCGCGAGCCGAAGCGCAAGAGTTTCTGCGCGAGATGCGGCAGCTCTCTCAGCAAAGCGGTTCTAAATACGAGAAGCAGGTGGCGCTTGAAAAGACGATTGAGCAGCTCGAGAACGAGGTTCGAGATTGGAGAGAGCGCTACGCAAAAACCAAGACACAAATCAGGAGCCTGCGAGGTTCTTCTGCCGGATTCAGCGTGGATGGAGAAGCCACCAAGCTACCTAGCGACAATACCCTGTTGGACGAGAGTGGACGAGTCAAGGATGTCCACGTCACCAAATACCAGATGGCCATTGACGAACTCTTGCAAAAGGTCCGCGATGATCATCCAGAAAACGTCATTGATGCCATGAAAGCGGTAGTGGTTAGCGTCCGTCGAATTACGAGAGACTTGGACGAATCCGCACCGCGTGGAAGTGAGGCAGCTCAGCAGCAACAGGGAAAGCTCCGGGCTAGGATTTCCGCCACCGCAAACCATCTGATTACCGTCTCCAAGAGCTTCGCGGCGAGCTCTGGCATTACACCAATCTCTCTTGTTGATGCCGCGGCGTCACATCTCACTGTGGCCATTGTTGAGATGCTTCGAGCTGTAAAAATCCGACCAACGCCTGCCGAAGAGCTGGAGGATGAGGAAGACGGAAACGCAACTCCCATCGACTCTAGCGGCTTCTTCTCCCCACGTAGCACCGCTCGGGGATCAACCCATGAGGGCCTGCCTCCGGCTCCTGCTTTCAAAAACCTTGCCAGCATCAGAGCGAGCATTGAATCTTCGGCCTACAGCCCCGTCAACTCTCCCCGGACATCCATGGATGCGTATGCAAAGGCAGCGCCCAACGGACGCGGCGAGGAACATCACGACGGCCAAATCGAAGGTCTGAAGGTACGGGCTTAGGGCGACGCCTAGTTTTTGCAAAAGCAAAAGAAAAACCAAACAAAAAAACCGACCCACAACATGACTGACGATGGCCCAGACCTACCTTGAAGATCAGAACGCCCTGTTAATACCCGACATCCATAATCTTGTCAATTGCGCTCGCGCGGACGGTGATATCCGCCAAATCTCTACGCATGTCGACTCCATCGATGGCATCGTGAGTAAAATTGTCTCGGAAACCCAGAAATACGGCCGTGGCAACATGGTAGTTCGCCTACGCGATTGCCGAGACCGCCTTATCGAAGCCGACCGTCGAGGCCAGGAAATGGCGGATTCGGAAGTCGAAGAAAAGGAATGGAAATCTTGGACCCAGACACTACCACCGATTGCTTTTGAGATTGCCCGAGAAGCCATGGAGCTTGTTGAGACTATAGAGGAGCTGGCAGCGTCGTCACAAGATGCAGATGAGTTTTCATGAGGTTGACGAGCTGTCATTAATCATTAATTCAAAATATATGGCTTTTTTTTTTTTCCGGAGGAGAGATAGGATGGGGCCCCTTGAGATTTCAAGGTCATGGATGAGCCCCCTCAACGGTGTTATACTAGATACTTCTATTTTCGATCCTGGCATCACTCCTCCCCTTGTTCTTTTTTCTTCCTTTTGGGGGGTGGGAGGAGTCTCAATACCCCTTGTGTATATGTTTCTTGACAGCAAAGCTTTGCTTGTTGTTTGCTTTTATTCCACATGGTATGGAATGGCTTGTTGCCTGGTTTACCGGGGTTGCGGGAAAGAAATGCCCTGACGAAGTTATGCAGCCAGGAGAAATGTGCCAGATGGCTTTTGCGGTATAAGAAAGACGAAGGCATCGCCGCGCAGGTGGGGGAGTGGATAGAGCATTGTTTTGTGCAATGGAGATATTACCTGGTTTCCGGGCTGTATACAGAGAGAAGGAGTAAATACCACGGCGAATCAAAAACTATTTTTTTTTTTCCCCTTCCTTCTTTTCCCTTGATCAAGTTACCATTGTTTGTGAGCGGATCGTAGGTAGATGATTGAAGCGATAGTCCTTGTACTGTAGATAGGTATGGAGATGATATCATCAGCTACCTAACTTGATGCTACTACTGTACTAATACAGCCAAGGTCCAGCTAATTCATCTCAACTAAAATCCCCTCATCCCCTCATCCCCTCCGTCTGTGCCTGTACACTCATCAATTGACGTCACGCAATCCCAAGACCCAACGAAAAAAATCCCATGTCTGAGAGGGGACAGTGTGCCAGATCATGTAGCACAGATTCCCGCCGGACCCCTGGAACGGATCCCCCGCGTCATGAGAACGGGATCTCAACCCAGAAGGGCAACTAATCCCTGTTCCCGCGTTGGTGGGAGGTGGACGGGACGCAGCCAGCATTGGCTCGTCATGACGGCGCATCCACTAAACAAACAGAGGATCAAAGACAGCGGCAGCAATGGCAGCAGCACAAAGCATCTGGCTGCTTACACGCACAGCTAGGCCCTATTGAGCGTGCTGGTGAAGGGGATTGGCAGAGGCGAGTTTCCGGATTCGGCGCCAATGATGTGCGACATGCGCGCTACGCCTTACAAAGTTGTCTACAGTACGAGCATCTGGGCCCTGCGTTCGAATCTTCGTGTGACGACGAATTCGTCCCGTGAACCGCCGTGGTGTTGATGCACTGATCATTCTCGCGGCCTCGCTCCGTTTTCCACTTCCCCAGGGGAGTCTTAGTACAAACGGCGCAGGTACATGCGCCGGAGCCGGCTGTGGCAGGTGAAAGCAGGTACCCTTTAGCATGGACCGCCGGGGGAGAACGAAAACGCCTCCCCCCCCCCAAAAGAGTTGTTGCCACCACCCTTTTTCTAACCCCCCTCAGGTGCTTCTTTTTTTTCTCTCCCCACGGCGTCTCTGCCTCAAAACTCTCTTTTCCCCCAAACCCCCTCCTTGTACCGATACCAGTGGCTTGCGCTTGACTTCCGCTTGCTTCTTGGATGTCAGCCCTGGTAGCTGGTACCCGGCTAGTCCTACGCCAGGTCGAAAATTTTGCGGTTTTGATTCCAAGTCATTTGCTTGGGGCGTTTGGATCTCCACTGACTTTGTGTTGACCTGCCCTTCTGCAAACTTCTGCCCAAGTTGAACGTTCTTTATTCTATCACCCTTTCGAGAGACTCGATCCCCCTTTGGCTTTTAGTCGCTACATCTCCCCTCCCTCCCCTCACTTTTTATTTTTTTATTTTTTGGTCTTTACTCCTCCTCAACACGACGAGGCAGACTCCAGAGCGATATTCCTCTTCTCTGCTTTCGATTCGATTCCTTGCGCCTTGTTTGTTGGGCGTAGCTACCCGTCTCTCGTGGGGCGGAATCTCCTCTGAGGCCGGACTGTTTCAGCCTGGCTTTAACGACCATTGAACGGACAGCAGCTTTTCCCCCTCGTCATTGCTGTGTTTTATTTTCGGGTTTCCCTTGGCCAGCAGCACGACCCAACAGCGCAGCAAAGCAGTCCACGTTTCAGCCTTTTCACTGCTGGCGACTCAAGGCTGTTGAATACCGTCTTGTGCGTGTGTAGCCGTCTGGCGTCGGAGTGGCCGAGAAACCCTGTCGTCCGCCTTACATCCTGGCCACACACACATCCAGCGGTTCTAGGGTACGTGTGGATACTCTGCGCCGTGCGATGGAGGCAGAGCCTCACTGCGAGACCATTTACACGACCGGCGAGGTGTCTGGAGGCGCAAAAGGCCGCCTGGAGGAGCGCCTTGCAGTAATGGATGCCCCTCAGCAATTTTCTGCGTCGCCGGCATGTGCGCCTCCTGAGAGGGACGCCGAGTCCGCTGCTCGAGGTGTGGGAGAGGAAGGCGATACTTCAAATACTGAGCCTGTCGCACAACCAACAGAGGCTCCGCAAGAGCAAGCTCCTACCTCTTTCGATAGCCTCACATCGACATACCCTGTATCTGAAACACCAATAGCTGCAACCCTAACCCCGGTGGAAATGTCTATTCCAGTAGAGGAGCCAGCTCAGGCTGCGATTTCGCAACTGCGGGATGAGAACCCTGCGCCCATTGACCAGTCTTCTCCATTGCCGGAGCTCGAGCATCTTGCCGAGGATGAAGTCGACTTGGTCAGATTTTGTAGCTCATCAGAGAACTGCAGCTCCCCAATTACAAGAAGCAGTCGGGCCAGTTCGCCTCTGAGTGAGCCAGACACGCATGGAATTGCGCATTCATATGAAGGCCCCGTTGGCCATCAAGTGCTGCATCTTCAACCAACACCCGAGCAGTGGGCTGATTTCCCTGCTCTTCTCGCTTTTGCTCGAAGCCGTCATGCCGAACTTGACGGATGCTTTAAAATTGTGCTTCCAAAAGAGCTTCAGGAACCACTCCCAGAGAAAAAAACCCAGCAGGCCCCTGCTAATGCCTACCGAGTAAGGCAGATCAACCACAGGACGTTTTGGCAGGTTAGCACAGTACCGAGTGATGGTGCCTTTTCGTCGTCGGAGCCGGATGGCGAACTGTCGGGCAGCGTGGAAGAGAAGTTCAAAAAGCTGAAGACGCTCTTTAACAAGAGCAAGGATAGGCAGATGCGGCATGTGCGATATCGAGTCGATGTCCCCGCGTGGACTGCCCAGCAGAGACGCGAAGCTGGTGTACCAGAGCGAAGCCCAATTCATCCTTTGGCAGGCGACAAGTTGGACAAAACCAAGGCCATCATTCCGGGAATACACACGCCTTATGTGTACGAATCCGCTCAGCACTTTGGCGCAACGTTCCAGCTCCATGCCGAAGACTTTCGCCTGTCGTCTTTGAACCATCTATACAAGGGCCGCAAAATCTGGATCGTGGTCCCCGCGACCGCTGTGGATATTGCTGAAGAGGCTTTGAATCGAAAAGGCAAATGCTCCCAGTTCATGCGTCACAGAGCGGAGTTCTTCTTCCCCGAGAAGCTGCAGAAAATGGGCATTCCCTATCGGATCGTGGATCAACGGCCGGGAGAGACGATTGTGATTTTGCCGGATGCTTATCACGAGGGATTTAGCACTGGATACACCTTGGCCGAGGCCAAGAACTATGCGGATCCAGACTGGACAACGGACACTTATCAGCCATGCGAATTGAGTTGCCAGCTCGCAACGGCGATACCGGCTGAGTATATGCGGCTCTTGCGAGACGGAGAAGAGAGATTGGATCTATGTGCTGGCTATAAGGAAGCCAGTGACGATGACAAGCAACTACCTCAGCAGCTTGTGGGAGACTCGCAACACGATGAGCCGGTGTCGACAGATGTACAGTCAAGTCACACGCTCAAACGACCAATGGAGGATGGTATTTCGGAAGAAATAACTGTCAAATACGCCAGACTCGAGTAAGAGTCTATATTTTTTTTCTTCTTTTTATGCGCAGACAATTTATTGGCTTTGATGACAATAGCCTCTCTCTGAGGAAACGCTGGATTTTTTATTTTCTTGCTTTATTTCGACCTTTAGGGGGGCTATTCACAAATAACGACATGGTAATGAAAAAGGGCAAAGGGGAAGGAAGTGAGGATCTGAAGCGAAGCAGTGGACTGATCAAGGGAGCTTTCGGGGCATGGCATTGGGAAATAAATGGTCGGGTTGGTGGTGGAGTTGCTCTGGAATGGACATAGACACCGAAGGGGGTTGGAGTTGGCGTTGGATTTAGCGGGAGAATTACGGTTCTCTCTTTGGTTTTTTTTTTTTATTTTTTTTAATAACGATTTCTTGAGAAACATATCTTGAAATAGGATGATATGACTTGGACCGTTGGACGGGACATGGCGGCGATGGAGACGGGCACGGCAAAAAGTGCTTAATTAAGGATGATGTATTTGTGTGTTTCTTTGACTCTCATTTTTCGTCTTCTTCTGCTCCTCCTCCTTCTTCGTCAATGCATTAGTTTCGTAACGAAATCCAACTACGTAGAATTATTATTTAAGACATGCAATCCAAGGTTATGCTTCATAAGATTCATGTATCACGTTCCTCATGACCGCCGGGATCACGATTCATCGCATTTCATCTCTCCCCCCCTTCTTTTTAGTATCCCCCGCGTCTCTCCTGGTTCTGTCGGGCCATCTCATCGCGGAACGCATTCCTAGAGCCCGTGGTGCCCTGGTGCTCAAAGTTCTCGTGGATGGGAGTGCCAGCCAAGCTGCCCAAAGCCTCGCTATCGCGACGATTCGGGATGGGCGCATCGTGGTAGTCGCCGTCGCCGAGGTGGTCGTCGGCGTTGTGCAGCTGGATGCTCCCGACGTCCTTGTGCGAGCGGAAGATGTTGTTGCGGCGGGCCTTGCGGCCGCTGTACCCGTGGCGGGAGCGGCCCATGATGTTGCCGAGCTCGATGCGGCGGGTCTTGCGGTTCCACAGGAAGAGGCCGACGACGATGAAGGCGATGCAGCCGAAGGCGACGGGCAGGGCGATGGACAGGGTGTGGCCCCTCGGGACCTGGGGCTCCGGGTTCTCGGGCAGGCCGGGGGGCGCAAAGGCCATGGGCAGGGCGACGGAGCTGCTCTTGTCGTTGGAGCCGCGCGGGGCGACGAGCAGGGTGATTGTGATGTTCTCGAGCTTTTCGCCGTGCAGCATGTCGCTCTTGACCTCGAGCGGCCAGAAGCCCCAGGCGGCGGGCACGCGCTGGTCGTCGAAGGTTTTGAGCTTGACCCATTCGTTGCTGGTGCGGTTGAGGTAGTCCAGGCGGACGGTGATTTCATAGGTGGAGTTTGACTTGGGGACCGAGGTCTTGTTGTAGTAGTCGGGATCCCAGGTGACTGCGGAGGAGATGGTAGTTGTGAAGCAATCAGTTCATGTGTCCTTGTCCCCCTTGTTCAATGCTTAATGTCTAATGCCATGAAGAACTCACTGTAGTAGGTGTTTCCCGTCGTCAGCGTGCTGTTCTTGTAGGGCGTGCAAAACGGCGCATCCTCGCCGTCCTTGTTGTAGCAGCGCGAAAAGACGCCGTCGTGGTTCTTGGACGTGGCGGTGGGATTGGGCGGGCGGCCGGTGCTGGTGAAGATCTCGCCCCAGCTGGTCCAGGTGAAGGCCGAGGCGGTGATGTCGTGCGGCGCAACGTCGACCAGCGTGGGCGTGCCGCTGATGGTGGTCGTCTTGGGCGTCACCGTCTTGACGGGCGTGCCCTCGTCGCCGACGGTGACCCAGGGAGCGGTTGGGTCTGCCCGAGGCTGGAGGTTTGCGCGACGGAGAATCTCCAATTGGGGCTGGGGGGTGGCTTTGGGCATGGCGGCGACGGAGCCGTAGAGGGCGGCTGCGGCGCCGAGGATCGCGACGGGGTGCATTGTGGTGTTGAAGCTTTTGGTTCTTGACTTTTTACGAAAATGCGGAATTACAAACTTCAAACTTGCAGACGCGTCGAGAGATGAGTGGTGGGCCGAGACAAGGAGATATTATTTAGTCTCGCGTCCAGCTAACGAATGTAATACAATTCAATTGCTGCCAAAGACGAGAAAGAGAGAGAGAGAGAGAGGATAGAGGATAATACAGGGAGAGGGAGAAAAGAAGAGAGAAGAAGAAGAAGAAGAGGGAAAAAAGAAGCTACAAGAGACACGCAAAGTTTCACCACCGACCCAAGACCAGCTTAGTACGGAGCTCTCCGGGCCTCTCTCCTTGGTTGCATTGCATGCTGTCTTACTACTACTTCGTATCAATCGATCCGCAGAAAAAACAATCAAGCAACAAAAAGCAACCTGCTACACCCCCAAAAAATCTTAGCCCGGCGACTAACCCACAAGGTTAATCCAAAAGCCAATTGCCCAAACGGGAACAGCGAGGCTTTTTCTCGACGCTCTAATTTGATGGCCAGCCCCAAAGCAAAAAAGAGGAACAAAATGCCGCTTGCATCTAAGCTTAGCGTTTTTGACTTTGTCCGCTGGAAGTGGAGAACAAGTAAGAGAGAGAAGCAAGAGAGAGAATCAGAAAAAAAAGGGGGGAGGAGGAGGAGGATTTGCCGTGTGTTCTTTTTTTTTTCGAAAGGCGGTTCTTTTTCTTCTAGCTCCCCTCTCTCTGCCTTGTTTCGACAACATGCGGTGTATAATAAATTCCCAGCACACACACACACAGAGAGAGAGAGAGTCATTTGCTTTCCTACTCAACCCCCCCTTCCCTTGCACAGCAGCAGGTTTTTTTTTTCAGTAGTTTGGACGGACTTTTTTGCGAGACTGGAGTCGCAGGAAGACAAAAGTTCGGCTTTTGCCGTACTTGGGCACACGAGCACCTGCATTAGCCAGGGGTTTCCCGTTAGCGAAGCGGTGATTCGTAGCGATGGGACTCCGTCCAGCCAGTTCTGTTTGCTGCAAATCATTGATGCCCATCATGCGGTTCGCCAAGACTTGGATGATGGGCGATGATGCGCAGCAACAGGCGTTTGATGATGATGTGCTCTTGAATATCTCTACGCATTTCCTCCATTTAAATCGGTCAGAATCACAGTCAAGGCATCATAAGAAGTAGACCTGGTGTGGATGACGACGTCCGTGTTGGCTGATTTATGCGTTGGGCATCTTGCGAGGTCCGCAAGGGGGCCCATAAAAGGCCATCCTGGCAAACCTGCTGTCCCAGTCTTTTGCAGCGTTTACTAAAGATTGAAACCTCTACGTAGGTCTGCAATCTACGTGCGAGTCATGGTTTCCAATTTCTGCTGAGCCGATTATGGGGGAATCGCCCATCATACATGCCTAGGATATACCTACACAGCTACTGTATGCGGAGAGCGTCGTCGTTTTGAACATGCGCATTATTATTCATTAGTAGTAGTAGTAGCTAGCAATATCGAGCTTCAAACTATTCGCATGCATCTCCTAGTTTGAAAGCATTGTCGAGTAAGAACCATTATTCATAATTCCGTTCCTTGATATGTCCGCATTCCTAAATTAAGCCTTTGTCCTCGTTGATCCGGCCTTTGAATAGAATGAAGCTCATGTAGATGGCCGTTACCGAGGCCTTGGCGCGTGGCCTTCCAAAAGGAAAAAAAAATTAAAGCCCGTTCGTGTTTCGAGCCGACTGTCCCGGAGGCGATTGGCGTCCCCTCGATATTAATTGGATATTAAAACATAGTCAATCAAGTCAAATAATCGCTCTATGCAAGCTGTTAGTCAACATCGTGAAACTTGTGCGGTGGAAGATTGGCAACTCACCTTCGTCGTGATGGGTTGTGCTCTGGAGACGAATCATCTGCTGACGCTGCTGAACATAGCCAGGCCCATGGCAACTGGCTCCCTGATCCAGTCAACAGCCTCTCAATACTAAATCCCAGCTTCACATCTTGGTAGGATGCCCAACATCTATGGCGTTATAGTGCGAATGGGCATTCCGTCGTCGCAAAACTCGATGGCCCTTCCCCTGCATTTGCCTTCGCCACAGCCTTTGATGTCAATTGCTTCCTTATACTTGGAAAAGGCCGACATTCCGGCTTCCATCTCTATCTCCTCCGATGCAGACGAGAAGATGTCGTCGTCTTCCTCGTCGCTGTCTTCGAACACTTGGCTGTGCATGGATATTGCAATCTCCTTGCCTTTATCCATCGGGTCCAGAAGTGTCTGAGCTTGATCGTCTTGCCATTGATAGGGCTCGCCACTTGGACCAGCAACCTATTTTGCGGTCCCGCGTTAGATTTGGCTACACGAAATCTCCAGTTGAAAAAAAAAAAGCCCATGTGAAACTTACTTGGTTCTGCATGGCTTGTGGCGAAGAAATGGCGGCAGGGTCTGCAGCGGACGCATCTAGGAACGACTGGCGTCTCTCGCTGAACCTCACCACGGGCAGCTTCTTGAAATACTTTAGTGCAAACTCTGCCTTTCTCGCCTTGTCCTTTGCCTCCCGTTCTGCGCGAAGCTTGGCGGCTTCGGCGGCTTTGGCGGCTTCGACTTTGGCACGCTCTTCGAAAAGCTTGGCCGCAATCTCGGTGCTTTTGCACTCCTGAACAGGGCATTCGTAGGGTGTCATCTGGCGCTTGATTCGCTGTCGCTTGTCTTCTGGAAACATTTCGCATTCCGAAGGATGCTGGGATGGTTGCCCTTGAGCGCAGCCCGCCTCTAGGAGTTGTCTATTCTCGCCGCAGCGATCCCAGCAGTAGTGTCTCCAGTAGCCGCAGTATCTGCATTTGACAATGTACTCTGCACACATGTTTATCTTGGTTGAGAGTGTGGGCAATGGCGAGTGTTTAGTTGCGGTGGCTTCTTGTTTGTCTTGTTCTGGTATTTGATGCCTCCTTAGCAGAGGAAGTGATGTTGGCGGTAAAGGAAGGATGGGGAGGAGGAGGAGGAGGAGGAGGAGGAGGAAATTCTGGGAGGTGCACTCCTAGAGTGCGTCATGTTCACCTCCCAGGGCAATACACCGACCTAATTCTTCGGCAGAATGAACTACTAGACGACGACTTGCAGTTGTCGACCTGCTGCATACGACAACTGCTTCACGGCAGCCACGTGCTGGAGAGGGAGCCCTAGAATGCCTGGCAGCGGACACATCAGTGTTAAATTAGGTAGAGAATACCAACGAAATGCATGCAACTCACTTCATCTTCACTTTTGGCGTTTGTAGGCAGAAATGGTTATCGGCAGTATGTGTTCGCGGAGTAGCCAGCTGCAGATGGGATGAATTCGTGTTTGCATATATTCCACACGGTGGTCAACTACCATGGATAGACGCCCATATAAGATCACATGGAGAAGAAGGAGGGAAAAGTGCTCCATGCCGCCTCTTTGTGTAAGTTGTTGATATGTAAAATGTCAATATTCTGGAGTCACGTTACACTGGGCGACCTTCATTTGTCTACTTATTCCTTGTTCAAGGCCCTGTGGTTCCGTTTCAACCTATAAGAAGGCCAAGCTCTCGACTTTTTGCCAATAACTATGAACAATGGATGGCAAGAGTCCAAGGAATTTATTTGCATTCGCATGAATGAATAACAATCCTACAAAGAAATTTGTTTGGCCGTACGACCCCCCTGCGGCTAAGTTAGGGCTTTGTTCAGATCGATCACGATGCGAATCTGTAAACGTCAAAGAAGAGATATATGTGCTTTGCTTCTTGTTTTTGTTTTTTTTTGCTTTAGACAGTCTTGGGCTCTATTTGGATTTTCGAATACTTTCGTCAATGGTAGTGTGGGTAGAATGCCTTGCCTGCATTTCGTGTAGCAGGATCCAGCATATGCTTCCCTTCTAGACCTCCAAAGTTCGAAGCAAATCCGACCCAGTCCACGATTCATCTGACAAGGCACAAAGTGCTAGCTTGCACAGCATCTCGTCATAAACTATAGCTCATTTGAAGATTACAACTGTGTCTAGCAATACCTGGTGAAGAGAGTCCCAGGCGAGTGCCTAATCAGCAGGCGCGCGAAATATCTGGTCGAACTAACGGTCCATTATCCATCAGATAGAAATACATCTACTCTACTTTCCACGATTCAAGAAATAAAAAGAAATAGCTCACTCCCATGAGCAATCAATCAGCGCATCGCCTCGACTTTCTCCATCGTTCATCAATCCCAAATCCGAAAAGAGACGTGGGGGCCATTAAATAGGGCAAGGTCTCTTGGATTATCAAACCCAGCAGATTCGTCTTGCCAGAAATAATAACCCTTTGGTTGCTACCACTCTGACTGATGACAGAGGCTGCCCCTCGGATCTTATGTTTCCTCTTTAATTGATGACGAACGACACAGTCAGACTCGGGCGATAAGAAATTTGCGGGCGTTGAATCCTTTCAATTATGATTGTGTGCCGAAAAAAAAAATGATATATTTACCCTAGGTATCCATGCAGGGTGCTGGGCCACAGCCATCTTTGCTTTGCCAGCCATCAACTTCCAGTACAGGTACTTCCAATCCCATATCTGCTGATACCAGGACCAGGTATACGGAGACGTGTGGAGAAGGCAATCCTACGTCGGTTCTGGCCGAGAGCATCACGTCAAACCTGCTCATATACCCGCAAGCCGTGCGGAATTGAGCAGATCGAGTCTGGTAATGCCGACTGAAGCCTCGTCCCCGCATTGTTCATGCAGAAGCATCCTCTGCTAAGACTCGGCTGCATTCCGTAGCTGGTTGATCGTCCGTTGATCCCTGTACATCACACAGGCAAGGGTCTCGGTGTCTGGTCGTGCGGTCGCCCAGCGTCAGCCAGCTTCTCTCAAATCTGACAGAGACAGCTGCTGTCCAAACCTGATTCGAGGCATCTGCGTCTGGTCCCTTTCGTCAGCTCTCTGCCCAGATAATTTCAAGCGGTGGAACGAGGCCAAATGACGGTTGTAGCAGGTAGATTGCCATCAGGCTGTGGCTCGCATGGTAGGGCCAGCAATGCCTACATTAGCATGCGTGTGTGTGTGGTTGGGGCTGATCACAAGATATCCAAAAAGGAAAACATACATGAACATACATGTAAGGCGCCACTACCACGACGATACCCTGGTAGATGGAGGATTGAGGGAAACCGGGAAGTTTCGATATGTAACCAGGGCCTGCAGCCGCACTTTGACGCTGTAAATCGAGGCTTGAGCTCTCCCTGGTACTTCTTCTTTCTTCCCGGTTTTCTCCCCCTCCTCCTCTTCCGCCTCCTCGTTTTTTTGTTCTCTTCACGTTTCCAACCTTCTTGCCGCGAAAGAGCTCGTATAATTGTCGAGTAATTTCATTTTTTCCCCCATTTCCCCTTCCTGTGGTAAATCTGAGGGCACAGCACGGCAAATGATTTATACATGTATCCAGACGAAACCCTGGCAACCAGACAGGCTGCCACGAGGCACGCACCTGCTCTCGGCCATCAGAAAATACCAACCTCTCCTCTGTTGTTCTCCCCCCCCTCCCCCCCTTCACCACTTTTGACCTCATTCCATATTACTCTGCTTCCCCTCTGCTGTTCCAATAGTCAAACCCTCCAAATCCTTTCTGGTGCAGCAGCCCATTGAGCCAATACTGGTACGCAGCATGAATGTCTCGTGCTAACAAGGGCTCTTCGTGGCTGGCTGCATAATAACGAGCCAGCCAGTGGCTGAGCTTCCAAGAGGGGACATATACGACACAAACAACGCATCGGGTGCTCTTTTCCCCTCATCAGACTGGTGATTTCTAACGTTTGTCATTCATTCATTACCATATATGGATATATACCTATGCCTATACCATCCCTATGCCCTTCCCTATCCCTATACAAATGCCAACTAAGAAGCTGATGTTGGCCAACCTGGTCCATTATTAGGCGAGGATTACCATTATCGTTCCTCATTATCCGCCGTCTGAGCCTCTCAGCTTTGAACTCCCATCTTCTCTCGCCAATCCCTTGCCGCTTGGGCAATCTGCAAAGCCGCAGCTTCGATCCGCCGCGCTCGCTCCAAAAGACTATGATCCCTTCGCGTGCCAGATGGCCTCTTGAGCTGGGCAATCATCTCAAGCACGGCCATGTGGTCCACGACCTTGTCTGGATCTCTCATGCTCTCACCGCCCCGATCTCGACTCCCAGATACGGGAGTCCTCCTCCCCGATGCATTACAAGCGTGCTCGACCCCATCATAAAGACAATTGCTACAAGGCCCCGTCACCCCCGGTGCTTGGCCGATTCCTTCTGGAGACACAACGCACTGGGGAGAGATACCTTGCCCGGCACGGCAACGGCTGCAGCGTCGGTCGCTGGTGTTTTGCTCTATGCCTCTCTCGTACATCATGATGGCCTCTGCCACTCGGGTTTCGGCGAATGCAGGCTCCTCCCGCCATCGCCATCTCCCCCATCTGCGCACGGTAGGAACGGCGCTCAACGCTTCGATGAGATACGACCACGGCCGTGCAGAGGGCGGCACGGACACGTCGTCAAAGACGCATAAGGCGTGCATTTCTCTCATGGCTAGATCACCTGGGTCGTCCGGGTGGTCGCTTGTGTGCCGCTCCAGTCCCCCAGGCCAGCCTTGTATTGAGGGACCGTGATCAGCATCATTGTCGCTCTCTTCGGCGTCGTACTCCATCTCTAGTTGGATTTGATGCATTGAGCGGCCAGCAATGACGGCTGAAGGATTGGGCATTGAATTGTCGAGGACAAGCGGAGGGAGCTTCAACGCAGGGTCGCGGGCCGGGACGCCTGGCGTCGCCATTGCCATTGTCGTTGGCACCGCATCACCTGTATATGGATCGTTGATGCTCATTTTCACCACGGCTCGATAGAGTGACAAGAGAGAAACGACGGCTCAGCAGGGCTCACGGCGCATGTTGCTCCGTCACACATGTGGCAGGACGACAGCCCCAGACCCGAGAGACGACAGGACACCACAAGATGCTGACGCAAAAAGGGAACAGAAGAGGCGACCCCGGGGACTGGGGCATGGTCGTGTTTTTAACCTATTCAAGAAAAAGAGGACGGAGCACGGCAGCGAGGTATATGTACCATTTTGCCGCTCTATTGGCCTTTGGTACACGCTGGCTAGCTGTGGCCCTGCACTCCCGCAGCTGCTGGATGCGCGTGGGGGAGGGGGTATGATATTAAGCTGGATCCAACTTGACTTTCGGGCCCGGGAGAGGCCAACAAGCTCTGAGCAGACTCCGACAGCTCGGCGATGCGCCCCCCTTGCTGGACGACTACCGCTGGCCTGGGCAGAGATTAGGTAAGTCTAGAGTAACGAAAACAGCTCCCAAGCACGGCTCCATCCGAGCAAGGACCTGGTCCCGCCGATTTCTCGCAGCAATCTCGCGAGAATGGGAGCCGGCAGCCTGTTTTGGGGGCCGGGCTTGGGCGTCTTGCCAGCCCTTTGGCGACTTGGAGGGAGGGGCAGCAAAAGGGCCAGGGCAGTGACTACAGACGGTACAGTATGGAGAGGGAGGGAGAGGCAGGGAGAGGCAGGGAGAGGGAGAGGGAAAAAAACGCTCCATTACCCCGTACTTTGCCAGACGTCTCCGGGTTTTCGAGCTGTGGAGCCTCCCCTCGACTTCGAAGGAGCAGCGCGAGCATTTAACGGGCGCCCTTGTGCATATGTATGCTGCCCTTGGCGGAATGCCACATCCGCGGCTTCTTGGAATCGGTCTGCCTGCTGGCTGGGCGGTACAGGTACAGGTACAGATACAGCGCTGGACGGCTCAGAAATGGGACGCAATGGGGACGCAATGGGACGCAATGCAAGCCCGACTCGACGAGCTTACAGTACCTATGGGCAGCCAGTAGCACGACGTCGACCGCAGACGCACGCCCAAATACGAAGCGCTGCCGATTCGGACACAGCTCAGGCTGCCTCTCCCCCGCATTCGGTCCTCCTCTTTCATCTATTTTCTCCTTGGGCGATCACCCTCCCAGCTCAGCCCACCTCCCCCAAGCTTCCGTCCCCTCCCGTAACCCCGGTCTAATGTCTGAGGGGATCCGACCGATCGCATGGGATCCACGCCTACTAGCTACAGGAAAGCTCCGTGGAGCAACACACCTGCTGGACTGCGTTGACTGGCACACAATGGCTGACAGAGTGGTCCCGTGGGACGAGTTGGCTGTGTGGGGTAGCAAGCGAAGCTGTTTTTTTTTTTTTTTCTTTTTTTTTTTTCTCTCTCTTTTTCGCCTTCATATGGCCCCATCTACTGCATACAGTACGGAGGGAGTACAGGTACAGTACATGCTGTACCCGTATACAGTAGAGTCAGCGAGGCCGTTTTATGCCGGCCTTTTATGCACGCCGGTTGCTGAGCCCTTCTCTCCTCCGTGGGGGGAAGCGGATCATGCCTCGCCAGGGTCTGCCGTGGGGGGAGGGACCCAGGCAAATGGGCACTCGGGTCTGTGTTGCAATGCTGATGTTCCGATATTCTGGGGATGCCAGTCATTGGTGTAGTGGTGTTGATCCAGGTCGGATCGGTCTTGCTGTGTGGTGGCATATATCAGGCACAGCCCCCGTTGCGAGCGGCTATGTTGACGATGAGGCCCCCCATGTAACGTTTTGATTTTTTGCTGATATAAACAACCTGCTGTTCAGACTCTCTCTAGCTTTTCTCATCTCCTAGCCATAGCCCTCTGGGGAAAATCATTCTCCTCGTTCACTAATACCCATCTGGCCTGCTTGCTTGCACCTCTCTATTATACGTCTATAGCGCAGTTCACATTCCACGTTTGCCGCAATGACAGCCTCTACAGAAGCTAACGGCTTCTCCAAACACAATGGTTCAAGCCATGACTCTACCTCTACCATACCTTTGGCTCCGGGCCTATACGTGCCTACCGTGGCATTCTTTACTCCTGAAGATACCATTGACGAAGAGACGACAGCATCACACGCCAAGCGCCTGGTTGAAGCCGGTGTCACGGGCATCGTGACGCACGGTTCCAACGGCGAGGCTGTCCATCTTGATCACGCTGAACGACAGCTCGTCAATCGCATTACTCGTTCAACCATCGATGCTGCTGGCAGGAGTGACATGCCCCTTATCGTTGGATGCGGCAGTCAATCTACGCGAGAGACAATACAGCTATGTCGCGAGGCTGCCGCGTCTGGAGGAACACACGCCCTCGTCCTACCACCAGCGTATTACGGCAGCTTGCTGTCCACAGACCTCATAATGCTTCACTTCAGAGAAGTGGCCGATGCCAGCCCAATCCCCTTGCTCATATACAACTTTCCCGGCGCATGCAGTGGGCTGGATCTCAGCTCGGATACCATCTTGGCCTTGGCTGATCATCCCAATATCGTCGGCGTTAAGCTGACATGCGGCAACACGGGCAAGTTGGCTCGTGTTGTTGCTGGCACACGTGGGACTACTTTCAGGACCTTTGGCGGTAGCGCCGACTTTGCCATTCAGACCCTGGCCGTGGGCGGGCACGGTGTGATCGCGGGATTGGCCAACGTAGCGCCAAAGGCCTGCGCTGAGGTTATGCGGCTGTGGACAGACGGCAAGACTGAGGAGGCGACGCTGCTGCAAGGGATTGTCGCTCGAGGCGACTGGACCGCCATCAAGGGCGGCTTCGTCGCCGTCAAGGCCGCGCTGATGAGATACTACAGCTACGGCGGCCAGCCACGAAAGCCCTGTGCTTTTCTGGAGGGCAAGGCCTTGGAGGCGCAACTGCTGGGCTTTTCCGAGCTGGCCGAGACGGAGAAGCAGCTGGAGGCACTAGCTTAGCCTCCACCACATACGGCACCGGCCTCTACCAGCCACAGGCAGACCGGATAATAATAAGAATGGAGAACCGCTATTACAGTCTGGACGGCGATGTTGACCGGCCGGTGGGGCGTGGGGGGACTCTTGAGTCTGACAAGAGACCAGATAGGGCGAGGCGAGCGTGCTTGTGGAGGCTCTTTAGCGGGGACGGAATCCCAGATCCATGCTACTATCCTGCGCTTTCTTTTTGACTATTGCATGCACCTTTGGTCACTAGCACGGAGAAAGGGCGAGGTCTTGGCCTGTTGAGTTTCGCCGTTGGGCTGGGGGAGCAGAGCGGCATACGAAGCTCGTCTGAGAGTGCTGGGAGGCGCGAGAAAGCGGACAAATAGCCGGCAGATTAGATGTCGGGCGTTTGTGCTGTGGTTTCTCTGGGGTTGATTTGATGGATTGTGAGATATAGCACACCTAGATCTTGCTCGAATGATTTTTGAACACGGCGTAAAATAAGATGGTAATAATATACGAAATTCAAAGAAATTGCCTACAACGATGCTTCTCGCAAGAAGTTACTGATTCAGGGGGTAAGGAGAGAGAAAAGAGGGTTCAAGATTATGGTGTGTAGAAAAGAGTTGCATTTTCAATTATTCGAGTGCTTATTTCATCTGTAAGGAGCTCTGAGCAGTGAATACCTTATTCAATTCTTTTCTTCTATATACAATTCAGGCGGCGGCGGCGAGAAGCATTCAATATCTATCTAGCAATTCTCCCGCATAATCTATAAACTAAATCAACAATTACACTGGTTCAGACGAATCTACACTAGGAAGCCCTCCAACAGCTTAACCAGGCCATACGCGCCAGGGTCGGGGCATTCATTCCATCCCTCAGCATTAACATAGACTGATCGCCCCAGACTGGCCTCCATGCCCTTTGTAGAATCTGAGCCCCTTTTCGCGGCGTCAACAGCCTTTTGAACGTCGAGCGTCTCAGCCAGCGTGTTGACGAATGGGACAAGCGCATCAACCACGGTGCGGTCGCCCGGCTGAGCAGGGGTATACTTGGCCAAGCTCTTGAGGGCCGCCTGGAGAGCAGCCGCCCAAATCTTGGGGGTGACGGCCGTCTTTTGGCCGCTGGCCTGGCCCTGGAGGCCTGAAGCAAGAGCGTTGACGAAGATGGCGTACAGCGCGCCCGAAGTGCCGTCCATGCTTGACTCGATGACTTGGGCAATGTTTCGGACGAGGTGCACCGTGTCGAGCTCCCCTGATGGGGAGACGCTTTGGAGATGCTTCAGGACAGCCTCGGCACCGGTCTTGAGGCAGAGGCCACAATCGCCGTCACCTACAATGGTGTCGAATTTGGTGACTTGGGGCTCTGCAGCGATGAGGCTGTTGAGAGCTGACTGCAGCTTGGAGGTGGTAAATCCAGCGTCCACTGTTTGGGTCAGTTACACGTCCTGTTTATTTTTCGCGACAAGGCAGCTAAAGATGGAAAAGTCTTACAGTCAAGATTGCTAGGGGTTGAATCATCTTGTGATGGAGTATCCTCCTTGATCTCGGACTTGGTGGTGTCGATGCCGTTGGTCCAATTTTCGGGACGGACGGCGGGTGACCAGCCAGCGGCATCGGCGGGAGCATCAATCAAAGGCAAAATAGCCTTATCCGTCACCTTGAGAATGGTAATGCTGAATCCCAAGCCGTTCAAGCTGGTCATGTATGTGCCGCTAAGCAGCCTTGACGGCTTGATTTGATAAGAGGCATCGAGCTGGTCGATGACCTCCGCCGTGATTGCGCCAAGCTCAAGCGGGCTGATGCCACCGAGGTTGTTAACCATGACAACCACTTCTTCTCCAGACTTTACGTTGATGTAGGCGCGATCGCTGTCGGATTGGTCGAGGAGCTGCTTGAGCATGGTCTCGACGAGGCCCTTCAAGGTCGTCTTAACACGGCCGAAGCCCTCTTCGTTGTGAATGCCCATGCCAATTTCAATTTCGTCGCCAAGCTCGTCAGGGGTGATTTCACGACCGGGAACATGGACGTGAGCCAGAGAGGCACCAACGGTGGCAAGATTCTCAGAGGCAAGGCTGGCGATTTGAGAGACCTGCTCGAGAGATTGCCTATTCTCAAGGAAGCCAGCAGGTCAGAAACTAGTTTTCAAGAGAGAAATGCTGCTTTGCACAGGATGAGACTTGGGACTTACCCCTCGGCAGCAGCAGCGGCCGCAATCTTCTGTACGAGGACTGTTCCCGCCAGTCCTCTCCTGCCGATTCGTCCTCCACGTTTCCTACCAACGCCGACGTCGTCTCCCACAACCAGGAGCTCAGTCTTGATGCCCTCGGCGCGGGCCTTTTCTACGGCCATGCCAAAGTGCAGCATGTCTCCCTTGATAACCTGTTAGCTGCAAGGCGAACTTTGCCAAGGTTCCTGGGTCAACTTACCGTATAATTCATGATCAAGACCAATACACCGCGCTGCGGCTGCTCTGCGCCCACGCGGCGAATCGCGCGAAAGACCTGCTCGGCAGAAGGAGAAGCGAAGACAGAGCCAGCAACGGCGGCGGTTAAAAAGCCCTTGCCGACGAAACCCGCAAAGGAGGGCTCGTGGCCGGAACCGCCGCCTGAGATCAGGGCAATGGTAGGCTGAGAGGCGGCATCGCGAAGGAAGACGGTCTTTTGCGCGGCATCAAAGCCAATGGAGGGGTTCGTGTATGTGGCCGAGCGGAGGGCGGCATTGACGAGAGCCAGAGGCTCATTGGCGAAATGCTTAGCTGGGATGAATGTTAGCTGGAAACCCGGAATCTCTGGCTACGGGGAAAGGCAAAGGCTGGAGAGGGCGCACACGACATGGCGAGCCAGAGCAGGTTTGCTTGTCCCCGGTTGCTGCGTTTCTATTACTATCACACCCCGAGACAAATCGTATGGCGGGGTTGCGGTGGGAAGAGAGGAGAAAACCAGCAGAGGCGATTCGCGACATTCCGTCTCTCTGCTTCCCCGCGCCGCGGTCGTCTTGTATTTATCCAAAAGCTCGAGAGTTACCCCATTCTCTCAAGCGTCGGTCCAGACTCGTTGCCTTGGCTTCGACGAGATCCATCGTGAATGGGGGGCGAAACGCTCCCACGCAGGGCTGTGGCATCATGGGCTTCGTGCCGTGTTGGCTACAGGGCTGGAGCGAAGTCGATGTTGGTGGTGGTGACCCCCGTGTAGATGGAGAAGAAAAAAAGAGGAGAGGAAGAAGAAGACGAAGAGTGACAATTGATAGCATTAGAGGGGAATCGAGTTGAGGCAAGCTGTTACAGGTACTATAAACTACTGGGTAACCTAGCAGTGGTTCCTTCAGTTGGCAAAAGTCTTCCCCCCCAACGTGACCCCCAAGAGGTGACCCCCAACGGCTTCTACGCGATGCTTCTCCTCCAAGGCTTCACATCGCCGACACAGAAAACAAATAATGAAATGCATTGTCTGGCTTTTATGCATGTTATGCTTAAGCCGCCACAACGGACGAGTACCCGGAGTGTACAGTATCCCTTCGCATCCTCTGCAAGACGCCATCATGTGCCAAGCAGCCAATCCTACGGCAAGCCCCCCTCACCAGTGCGGCTCAGTTTGCAGTTTTTGGCGCTGACTTGTACACAGATATTGGATTGCCACCATGCCAGCAAGTACTGTACGGAGTACGGAGTACAAAATTATATTAAATATACGGCTCCGGATAGCGCAGGAGTCCACCCAACGACGCGGGGAGCCGAGGAGTCGGATGCCATCTCCTGGGCCCTGTGGAGGGAAGCGTCCATTTTCCCCAACTCTTCCATGTCCCTTCCCACGCCTTCCGTTGGGCCAACTCGGCGCCCCTAGCATTGATTCGATCAGGTCGACTGCCGGAAACGACGAGACTCTGCCATCCATCCATCCAGACGTGGCTGCCTGCGAGGCCCCCTTTGCCTAAACGAGAGCCGGGGGTGAGACGCTAAAGTCGTGAAAGCCACGAGTCTGGTCATGCTGAGATGAGGTGCCCTTGCTGCATGCAGTGTTTTTGGCCACAAGATCAAAAAAGGCCTTGGGTTCTTTTGCGCTGCTCGACTCTCTCGGATGTATGTCAGACAACGGTCGACGTGTCAAGACCCCCCTTACCGACAGCTGCATGCATTCAGGTCAACGGTCTTACAAGAAGAGAGGAAGCGAAGGGCGATACTCGACCCCCCGGGGGTGGTTGATTTACAAAACACACTCTGGCACCAACAGGCGTCGAGCAATGTACATGTACGGTGAAGAGTGCAGTCTTACGCCGTCCTTGTCACCTGGCCTCCCCCACACTTTTGCTAGCCGGGGTGCCGTTTTGGCGAGATGCCATTTTCACATTTTGCACACTACTGTAGATGGAGAGACTGCCTACCCTGGTGTGTTGGCTTGTGTCCTGTTTGATGGTGGTGCCTGGATCTATCCGACATGTTGAGTGCTCGTTTAGCGGGTAGCTGTACAGAAGTGCATACGGAAAAGAGACAAATGTGTTAAACAAACAGGGACACGGTTGACAGAATGGTGTTTTGATCGTCATTCAATTCATACTACTCTACCCAGAAAGACACTGCTCTATTTGTCTAAACTTGAGACTATATGCAGGAGACAGACCCAGCCAAATGAGACCAAGTGGCCAAACTTAAAATACCCTAAACAGGCAAATCCAACCCAAAGACGATAACGACAATGGCACTCAAGTTTCCCTCTTCCCTGAAAAGCCATATCTATAGTTTTCGTCGTCGCCTAAGTAAACAGTTGAAGCATATTGTTGCGCCATAATTTTGGGACGACCTTCATGGCCGCTCTCCACGCCCTAGGTACCCCTATATAGACACCCCGAAACACCCTGCCGAGAGCATCTATTCTTCGCCCAGCGTCAGGTGGAACTCTCCAGGAAGTTCCTTCGCAGGAATTTCCTCGGGGTTCTGGTATACCCAGCTCATGTCGTCGGCTGGGTCTTGCTGCGGCAACGACCAATCGGTCGCTTCGACAGCCCGTTGCCAGATGTCCATATTTAGTTGCCATGAAAGGCACCCGTGGTTGTACCAGGGGCATTCGCCCTTGGGGAAATAGTAGACAGCGTTGAACACTGCCGAACACGAGGCCCTTACCTCCTCCTCTGGCGTCTGGATCAAGCCCAATATGGACTTGAGACAATTGGAGCCGCAGTCGCAACAGATTGTGGTCTTCCGGACCGTGTACAGGCAGTACCTGCAGTGTGCGTAGTCTCGGAGACACATCCTGACTGGTCTTGGTCAAGGATGGGTGGTGGTGGTATTGTTGAGGTGCGGCTGTTAGGCTTGTGGGATGGTGGTTGGCTTGTGGTTTGATGTATATCCCTTTGACAGACAAGTGTAGAGATGTTGATCGATGTATGTTATGATACAAGACTTGTTCTGATGTGGGATGATGATCTAAGAATATGTTCTCCCAGACGGGGGTGGAAAGGGGGATTATATAGTCGTCAACAGCAGTACGTACTCAAGATACGGAAAGAACTTGACGGAGTATTCTGACGGAGCAACGCAGATACCATGACGAAGTTTGTTCGGCCTATCTTGGTGGTTTCGTTGGCGGAAAAGCTTGTTGCTGCCTCAGATACGCGTCTCGAAACGGAAAATTGGTGGCCAACTGGGCAACTGGACGAGAGGTTTTGCTTCGCCACCTGTGAATATTCTCAAGCTACCGCCCTGAAAGTGCTATCAATGATAACATATAACTGAAAATAAAATTTGGAGTGAAACTTCGTCAGAGTGCGCTGTCGTTATCTAGACGGCGTGATATAGGCTTAGATAACGCAGGAGAACTTTGTATTATCATAATTGAGATGGCGCAGGAGAACTTTTTATCTTCTATCTGTACTATAACCGCAGGACCTAAGATATCTGGGAAGTATTATTTTATTCTAGCGAG
Organism: Trichoderma sp. TW21990_1; assembly: GCA_010015515.1. Taxonomy (NCBI): domain Eukaryota; kingdom Fungi; phylum Ascomycota; class Sordariomycetes; order Hypocreales; family Hypocreaceae; genus Trichoderma; species Trichoderma sp. TW21990_1. The sequence continues at coordinate 350,292 of WXUD01000028.1, forward strand.
CTTCCATTACGAATCACGCGTTACGCGGCATTTCAGAAACGCCTCATTTCCAACGATACAGCAACATGAACAAGATTTATATTTCGCAAGTGAAGTGATATTAGTCTAGCCCAAAAAAACGCCACGCCCAATACCTTGACCTTTGTTCTCAGCTATTTGTTTACATAATCTATTCATTTGCTCTTCTTCCCCTTCTTGGATTTCTTCCGCGAGTTGTCACCAAACTCTTGGTCGTAAATTTCTGTTGCTGTCTGGCCTGCCTTTCGCTTCTGCTTGGCCGACTTGACGCTGACCACGACGTTGGACTTTCCGTCCTTTGCGGCGCTGCTCACTTGTCTTTCGGCCTCTTCCCAGGCTGGTGCGTCACCATCGATTTCGTATCTAAAAGGTTATACAGTTAGGGTACTAGATAAGAAATAGAGTTACGAAAACTGAAATCCAAGGGGTGGCTTACTGATCCAGAGGCAGAGAGTCAATCATTTCTCTCTGCTTCTGTCTTAGAGCCATGAGGGCTTCGTCGCCGCCCTCCTCGAGTTCGTCTTCGAGGGATGTCTCGAGCGGGACGAATCGATCGTCTACAATCTCGTCATCGTGGGCGCCACTGGCATTCTCTCGGCTGACACCAATGGTCTCGGCTCTTGGAAGCTCTGCATCAGCCGCCGCTGTGACCAGAGAGTTAAAATGCGCCGTAAACTTTCGAAGAATCTTGATAAACATGGCAAGAAGTTGCGAGGATGGCATAGGTAGCTCTTGGGCGATGTCATCCACGCTCTTGCGTTGCAATCCGATGGCAAGGAGAATAGCCTGCTGGATGCCTGACATTGAGACATCGGATTTTAATTTGCCAGTGAAGTAAAGGTTGGCAATAATAGGCATAAGATCCAAGATGACGTGGTAGTCCAGCATGCTATTCGCGTAGGATGTCAGTCGCTTCAGATCAAAGGGTGACATGAGCGCATCCAGCTCAGTCTTGGTCAAGGACGACTGGGGGGTTGCATCGAGCTGTGCACCAATATTTGCTGATTGATCAATGCTCAGCGCAACTGAAGCTGGAAATGTCCGGAACTCGTAGGATAGCAGAGAAAGAAACCTCTTCTGGAAATCTCTGGAGAATGCACCGAGCCATGTCTTATCGCCGCTGCCATCAAGTGGCCTAAGCATAACACAGGTATGCTCGCCAGTTAGGTCGTTGGCAGTCTGTCGCAGGTAGACGGGTGAGAATGAAGAGTATTTCCAGAACTTGTGTAGCTCCTTGGTCAAGCCATAGCTGACACCGATATAGTCGAGCCGCTCCGGTTTCTTCTCCCACAGCTTGGCAAAGAGGGGAGCCATGTGTTTATCATCTCTGACGGTGATTTTTTCTTCCAACAGAGATTCCTTGGCCAGCTCAGCATCCGTCACCCGCGCAGTCCCGTTCTCAGTAGTCTGATCGTCTTCCTCGGACAGATTTGCAAATCGGCCTTCATAATAATCGACGAGAAGCTGCATCGCTCGCTTACCGTATCCCATGCCCATGTGGTTTGGGTTGGTTGCGATACGAACAACGCGGGCGCCAGAGAGCGAGGCAAATTCCTCATCCTGGAATTGCTGGCTTACAAGCCAGGGAATCAAATCACCATGGGGCCTCTCTCCTCGGCTCAAGCTGTTTATCACACTCTGTCGGCTAATCTTTCCTTCCAGAGCTACTTGAATAACACACAGAGGTTCGGGAAGTCTGCCGCTATTTTCTGATGTAGGAGCAGTGAGGACAAACAGTTGATGTGCGGGTGCATCACTCATCAGCTGTAGGTCATCGGGAGAGTTTTTGTAGTGGCTGGCAACGTAAAGGGCCACCATCTGTTGGAGGAACGCCTCAGGGATAGGATGGAAGGAGAAGAGTGTGTCGCGGTTTACCATGAGGAGCTCGCATAGAGATGGATCTGGCGAACCACTGGAGCCTGCTTTGGGCAGAGTTGCGTCCAGGCATAGGAGCTTGTTGAGCCACTTTTCGACCGAGTCACCCTGAGCATATCGAATCGGCTCCGCAAGGGTGATCTCACGTAGTTTTCGACTGGCTTGGAATTCTTCCGATTTGGAAGCCCTTCCGGTGGATCGGTCGGCAACTTCAGTGCCGTCGTCCGTTGCGGCCCGTCGAGATTGTTCTCGCAGCTGTTTGATAAGCTTCAGCGATAGCGATCGACCAGTACCTTCGTATCCGTTGATCGTGGAGGCCATGAAGACCAAATAAGGACCCATTAGCTTTCGAACAAGAGGCAAAGGAATAGCAGCCGCTTCATCAATGACAACCAATTCAGCCTGGCCGAGCACATGGGCATCCTGTGGGCGAATATACTGGATTGTCTGTCTGTGCTGTCGGTGGATATTGACACGAACAATAGCTTTGTTGAAGTCGGGATTCGTGCTTTGGATGATGGAGTAATCAGCATGATCGGCATAACCGAGAGCATCAAAACCCTTGAAGACAAACTCGAAAAGGGTCTTCAAGTTTTCAGGAGATGGCGATGTAATGAAGATGTTGCTATATCCGTATGCTACTGCAGCAGCTACGGCAACTCCCATGGCGGCCGACTTTCCTCGTCCTCTGGCAGCTGTCAACGCAACGGTGCTTCGCAGCGTCTTCTCAGCGATGGCGTCTGTGAACGTAAGCAGAGCCTTTGCCTGATCAACGGTTCTTGCGAGATTGATCAATGATCCAACCGGCTGGCGTTCCTGGTGATCGTCTTTGATTGATTCCAGCTCCAACATCTGCGGAGTCTTGGGCTGGTCGGCATCCGGAGGTGGCAGAGCCCTGACATTCTTGCCGCCCGAAATGGGAAGAACATTCAGCTCGTCGTCGATAACCAAGCAAGAATCGCAGCCTCCCAATGACAGCAGGAATCGTTCATTGAACCTGGCCACAACATCATCGTGCGCTTCCGTTCGGTATTTTGAGTGGGCATCCATAGACAAGTTATAAAGCTGTCGCAAACTGTTCATGCCCTTGAGCAACATAATGACCAAACCGCCACCCTCGACAGTCTCGATCGTCCGAGCCAAAATGTTGGGCGTAATGGCTTCGAAATCTTGTAGAATGCACATGCCGTATGTGTTACCCAAGATCTTGTCGGTCTCCTTGTAGTAGGTATAGCGGATGTTGTGCAGAGAGACGAACAGCTCGAATGGATCCTCAGAGTTTGCTTCTCGGATTCCGCGTCTGATTTCCTTTTTGATTTTGTCTTCTCGCTTCTTTCGGTGACTGCATGTGTACAGTAGTCAGATACCGTGCTCCCCAAAAGAACAAGAAAAGCGCATGATTTCAAGCTCACCTTGTGAATCCCAGCAGCTTCTTCTTGTATGCCCACAAGACAGACTTGTTCTGCTTAATATCCACCATGGACATGATGTAATGAAGTCGGACAATTACATCCTTGGCCTGGTCTCCGACCACGACGAAAAAGCTTCTCTTCTTCTCCTGTAGGCCATTTCGAATCAGCGCGCCGATGCGCTCGTCTCTGTAGGCGGGTCAGCTAGATCGCGAGAGTATGAAGTGAGTATCTTTTTGCTGCTCAATGACTTACACTTGCTTGCGCTGCATCTTGCGAACACTTTGTCACAGCCAATGGTCTGTGGTAAAGAATTGCGCAAGAATTGCTGGCTTCAGACAGTTTATTGCGGGACCTCGTGCATACAAAATACAGTCTGCCAAAAAAATCCAAAATTTTGGCGGTGGAGCTGAATTCTGCCGGGCGGTGAAGCTCATTAGCTGCTCTAGTGCAAAGCCTGACCGAACTTCTCACCGCGATGTTGACCGAGAAGGTTTATTAGTTGATAGGTGGAATGGACAGCTGAAACCCAAGAAAATAAATCACCTTGGACTATTACGCAGTGAATTAGAACAAATCATGGTTATTCAAACCTATAGAACATTCAAGCATATAAAATTTCACAGGGGCTTGTCCACCACTCTGAGGGGAGGTGTAATACTTGGCCGTAACATATTCGGTTCATGCCCCAAAGAGAGTTGAAAGCATTGCAAAATATTTATCAAATGTGTTGATACATTGTTCATCTTATTCATACTAATTTACAAATTCGATCTAACGGGAAAAGGCCGTGTCCCAGCCATGCACCACAGCACATGACAACTGTTATCTTCGCGAGTCTATGGGAGAGAAAAAAATCTCAGGAGAGCGTTGGTAACTCATCGTCCACCACCAGACAGACACCAACCCAAGAACCGGTCAAATCCCAACGCAATACAGGAAAAAAATAAATAAATATTGAAAGTCTACACAGCCCAAGCACGGATCCTTAGGTTCGATCCAGCTTGCGGCGCAGGTTTCTTGTTCGCTTCATCAGCTTCTTGTACTTCTTCTTCTTCATCTTGAGCTTTCGTTGCCGCTTTACGCTGATGGCATAGAGATCCTGCTGACCGCGAGTTTGGTCAAACCGCAGTTGACGGACAGCCAGACGCTCCAAGAAGCTGCGGGGCTGCTCATCCTGGATAATCCGAGGGCTATGAGCGATAATCCTAATCTGGCCATCTGGCTCTGTGGACTCCTCAATGGTGAACATGGCCTTGTAAACTCGGTGGTGGGCCGCCTCCTCCAAGGCTTCAGCCTCGGCCGCAACTCCGTCAGCCTCGACGCCTTGCTGCGCCTCGGGCAGTGGAGGGGGGCGGAATGGCAAAAATTCTCCAGACATGGTATCAACCTGGAGATAGATGCTCGACTCGGTTCCGTCAGGATTCTTGACATCGACTCTGTGCATACCATCGCCAGCTCCTTGATCCTGAGACCCTATTGTCACCTGAGCCATGGGGCCTTCCAGCTGATCGATGGTGTCAGAAATTGTAGAGACAGTATCTCGTATCCTGTTCGACTTTGATCGAGGCGCAAATATGGATGCAAAGTGCTCGTCTGTAACAGTCCTTGGCATGGTCTGTGTGATGGAGATGGGGCGGTGCAGAGAGAAGAAGCTCGATAGGCTCAGGGCTACAACTCATGTTAGCAATGAGGATAACTTGGATAATGGCGTCTGCGGCACTCACCTTCTTGAGACATGTGGTGAGTGCTGGGAACACTGGGTAGTTTCTTGAAAGCCGCATTTCGGTCGGACGACTCCTTGGTCTTTCGTTTCCTGCTGCCTTTGCTCTCTCCGCGAGATGCAGATGCCGGTACCGACTGGCCGGCAGCGATGTCGTTGGGTTCGTCGGATCTGGAAGGTTTCGACGAGGAAAAGCGCCGCTGAGGGCGATTCATAATGAAGCTCGAGGCTGTGATCTTTGGCGCCGACGCGGCGAGAGAAGTCAGCCCACTTGCCCCCTGAGGAGCAGCGGCAACCACGCGCCGCACAGATAGAGGCAACATTGCGCCGCCAAACTCGGTCTGCTGGGCAGATAAAAAATCGAGAGGGCAAAGACGAGGGAGTTTGATTCGAGCGCTGAGGCTGAACCTGGTGATGTCGATTGTGTTTCGTCAAAGCCCGGACTTGGCCGCTCGTTCGGCAAAACGATTTGCACGGCGGCAAAAAAGACGGATGAGTCAGCCGGCACTAAGCCCTCTGTGGTCTTGGCCAGAGAACTGGGAAGCCCTGCGCTTATCGTGGGTTCCGACACCGTTCAATGCTTATCAGATCTGGATGGGAAAAAGCCGGGGGATGATAAGAGGCAAAATCGATCTCTTGTTTACTCCATGGACTCTATACAAAAGAACGAGGCATTGACGACTAATTCACGAATTGCTTGTTGCGTTAGTTCGGGTTCATCATCTCCCCCTGAGCATGTCTTATCTAAAACCGCCATCATCGGACCCGATCACAAGACCGATCAACGTCAGCAAGGGCCAGGGGGCTATGACATGCTGCATACGGAGGTGCATTTGCGTCTTTGTCAGTGCGCCGGAAGCATTCCTGTATTAATAAAGAAATAAAACTGATACTGTAATGTGAGGTGAAAATGCACTGTGTCGTTATCCATTATGATTATCGTGAGGTGCAACGAAGCTACCGCATTGCGAATCATCTCTAGCCCTTTATCTTGTCTTCTTTTCCCTCTAACGCAGATAAAAACAAAAAACAAAAACACATCAAGAAAGTCCGCGGGAGAAACGAGGAGAAATTTAGGTGGCTGGGGCCGCGACCAATTCGTGGTCCTTGCTCTTGCTGCCGCCCTTGCTGTTCACCCAGCTCAGGTAACTGTTCCAGCCAATTGATATGACATTGGCAAACAGCAGACGGTACTGCAGGGGCAAGAAGGTGAAGTTGACGAATTGCACAGCCGGCCAGAGCACCCAGTTAGCCTTGAGAGCCGACCACCAGGTCGTTTCAAGGCGTTTCTGGGGGCTTTTGCCCTCCATACTGGCCATGCTGCCAAGGAAGGCTCCAATCATGACGGGAGCAAACAACAGCTGGTCAGCCGCCACACGAGCCGCCGTCTCAACCCGAGCATTCCTGAGGGTGACACGACGAGCTAGGAAGCCCAGCCAGGTAGTTGCGACGGGCCCAAAGACGCCTGCAATCCGTTGGATTAGAAAAATTTTCAATGGATCTTGCCTATAGTAGGAGAGGAGAGGAGAGAGGTGGGTTTAGGCAGCCAAATAAAACCTACATCCACCGTAGAGCGCCATGCGGCCAGTTCGGGCGACATCGTGGCCCTTGGCACCCCTTTTCTCGACCAGCTGCTGGGCGGTGATGTCGCCAGTAGCAAAGAGAACTGCTGTCGTCACGCCCTGGGTGAGATACGGACGGGCTGCGAGCCTTCCATTGTACCTGCGCTCATGGTCAGAAGCTAGATCCTCTAAGTGAAAAAAAAAAAAAAAAAAGATCGTCTAGCGGTTGCAAGCTCACCAACGAAAAAAAGTTGCCATGACGAAGGAGAAAAAAAGACACAATCTATCCCTCTAGTAGAAACGCCAGCGCCGATTTGCAAAGAAAATGGAAGAAAGAGTTGAGTTGTCCTTGCTTAGGAATCGATGAAGGAACGAGGCCAGCCTTTATAAAATGATGCCCGAATTCGCAGTAGTTTGCCGATTTGGGTAACTCCTCTCACTAGCAAGGCTGGGGCGCCGATGTGCGGAGATGAACAAGATGGAAATCAACAACCCCAGAGGTGAGATTAAAAGAAATCTGCGGAGTGGATTGGGGAGGGGGTTGAGATGTTCCAAACACAGGGATGTGAGAAGGAAAAAAAAAAAAAGTTGGGAGGGAAAGCAGCGAGAAAAGGAGTCCTGGTGGTCGATCATTGGAGCTGCGAGTACAAACGGTCTTCTTGGGGGTAAATCTCGCTAAAACTTGGTGTTAGTTCAGCTCGTCCAAGACATGGCCATCGCGAGATTCTCCATGGGGCATTCCAACTAGTAACTACCTAGTAGTAGTAGAAGAGCACCTTGCCCAAATAGTAATCTCCGTCTTCTCCATTGACCACTTCTGCGGAGTTTGGAGTGTGACATATAAATGGATGTGGAAAGTGTGGCACATCAATGGATTGTCAAGTACTGTAATAACCAATTCTTACACTGCTTCAACATCATGGTCAAGTGGTCAAACAGCATATCTATGCATGATAACGCAACTACTAACAGAGCTTCAGCTCAAGGTATCTTTGAGTCCAACAACGCCTATTCAACCCAACCAACAAACCAGCCATATATACCCATCATGAGTCATTACAGCGTCAACTCGACAGCTACTGCTTCTTCCCCCGAACAATGAGCTTTTCATACAGCTCAACCACTACGTTGCTCCACTGCTCGCCCTCGGCTCCCACACTCTTCCCAATCCTAGTGCCCAAGAACTCCCCAACCTTGCCCACATTGAATTGCTCCCCGTACACCACCTTGGCGTCCGTTGTAACATCCACATTCACTCCTTCCGGCCCGCTAGACCCCTTGAGGTTGAAAGCCACCTCGACTCGCGTTTCCAAAGGTGCTAACAAGAGAGAAGTAGTAACGGCAATGCTGGAGTCGGATGTCTTGGTAACCTTTGTTGGAAACGTTACATTGATACGTCTGATCTCACGGGAGATCCATTTGGACTTGTCCCATGCAGCTCCAATTACGCTGAGGAGATGAGACAGCTTCGTACGACTCTGTGACATTGCGCGAATGTGTTCGCGTACGCACTGCAGGAGGAATTCCTTTTCCGTAGTCTTGGGCTTGGGATTGATTGCACGGCTATCGGCGATATACCACAGGTCTATGGGCGAGTTCGGCTGCCGAGGTTGGAAAGATGTAATATCGAGGACAAGTTCAATCTCTCGTTTGTATGTCATCGAGAGCGTTGGCCCCGAGATGCCCGTTACGGCCCATCCATGCTGCTTTTCGATGGCCTCCACCCGCGCTATATCGAGTGTTAGCTGGCTGCTCTGCTTGCATAATAACGGTTATATATGTGAATACACCCATACCTTTGAGATTGTTAACCTCGGTGCTAGTCCACCCACGGCATTCCTCTCTGACTCGTTCAGAATCTTGGATTTCAGCAAGGCACTGCGTTTTTCGCGCCGTTAATTCCTCCACATCAGCCTCCGATGCCTCAAATTCTTGTCGAAGTTGGGCAATAAGCTTCTTCTTCTGAGCAATATCATCATCCAGACTAGTCAATTCTTCTCGAGCGGCTTGAAGCTCGGCAGGGTCACAGTCGGCTAGCTCCCTTGCTGTTTCTTCGAGGTTGTTGTTTTCTTCCAAGAGCGACTCGTATCGGCTCACGAGATTGGGCATCACAGCTTTTAGAAGACCCTGCTGCTCTCCAAGCACTTTGAGATCGCCATTCATATCGTCAGAGATACTGATGAGGCCTTCGTTTAGTCCGTCTTGTAGCTTCATCCGCCACTCGTACCACATCGCCTTGCTAAGGTGACGGGCATGAGTTCTGACGTTCTTAAACTGATTGTCCATCAATGCCTTGACGTCGGGAGTGGCAGAGATGTACTCTCGGAACAGTGGAGGATTATCTTCAAACGTCTCGGTCTCAATCTCCTTCACTATTCTCCGCCCCTCGGATATATACTTCTTCAGTTCTCGGCAGGAATGCTGATATAATTCCAACATGGGTACGGTGCAGGCGCCAGCCACGACACGCCGCTCCAGCGACCGATTATCCTCCCCATCTGGCAAAAGGCCGTTCTGAGATGTCCTCGGTGCAATTGTGTGGCGTCTCTTTGTCGTGTTTAACTCCATAAACCGGATCGAGGTCAAGTTCAAGAAGTCCTGGAGGTGCATCGGGTTTTCATCAACTGTCTCCAAAAGCTGAAGGTCGTTGCTCGCCACAGGTTGGTGAATTTGGACATCATGAACTGTCTGATTATCCTTTGCAGCCCTGGGGTACTTCTGGCTCAATAGAGTGCTGCTATCAGTGGCCTTTAACGGGGATGAGAGAGCTGCTTGAGGCATCTTGCCAGCAAAGTCGAAGCTTAACCGGGTTGACCTGCGGAGCCTGCCAGTTGTCTCTTCTTTTGAAGGAGGCTGCTGCAGTCTCACGTTTTTGACAGGGCTGCCCTGGCGGCCCTTGAGCCTCTTTACACCATCGTTCTCCTCTGCTTCTTCTTCCTCGTCCGATTCCATAGGCCGTTTACCCAGAAGGCCTCTGGCACTGCCAATGTGGAGGCTCTTCCGGCCTCTCAACGGATTTCGCTTGGGACTCATGCTATCAATCATCTCTCTAAGGTTAAGTGTAGCATCTCGACCATCAGATTTCGACCGAGTTCCTTCGTCACTTTCATTAACCTCTTCCACCAAGTCCTTGGGGTCGTTGAATGCAACAACACGTTTTCCAGGAACGAATATACTCGCTGAGTCGCTCAATGACTCTCGCCGGTCAAACATGGCCGCAACCTGGGGCGATCCTAGACCAACTCTGTCTGCACCAACTCCAGAAGGTTGCCGAGGGGTAGAGTCCTTCCGCGGTGTTACCTTTGTGGCACTCTTTTGTGCTGATTTCACAGGTGAGGGTGTTCGGCTTGCACTCTGTGATAGCGACTTTTGTGCCGATCGAAGAACCCGGCTCTGTGATGTCGGCGTCTGCGTCTTCGTCGATGACAACGTTGGCCGAGGGGTCGTCAAAGCTTTAGGGGTTGTTGAAGCTTTGGGTGTTGTTGAAGCTTTGGGTGTTGTTGAAGCTTTGGGTGTTGTTGAAGCTTTGGGTGTCGTTGAAGCTTTGGGTGTCGTTGAAGCTTTGGGTGTCGTTGAAGCTTTGGGTATCATTGAAGCTTTGGGTGCTGTTGATTTGGGTGTCATCGAGGATTTTGGCGTAGTTGATTTGGATGTTGTAGATGGCTTTGGTGTAGTCGTAAATCTCGGCGTTGGGGGAGTTGTTGAAAAATCAAACAGAGGTTCCTTCGGTGCTTGAGACGTAGCAGACTGAGCTGGTTCTTCTCGCACAGATTGTAACACAGAGCCGGGGGGCTCCAACACTTCGGGTGCTGTCTTTTGAAGAGGAGTATGTTCTTCAGGGGATGATTGCGAGACGCTCTCTGGTTTGTCCGTTTGGGGGCCGAACAAGCTCTTTCTTAGGACTCGAGAGGTATTTTTTATAATCCCGCCAATAGCTGTGGTTAAATCCATACCGATCGTAACGTCCATGCCGGTTGTTGCATCCCCATCCCCATCCCCATCTTCATCCTTGGCCACGTTCTGGGGAGCACTGGAAAGGATGTTTCCAAAACCAACAGTCATGTCCATTGTAGCATCGTCGTCCAAATTGGAAGTCTGGTTCAATGTTTGCCGCCTCGTTGCCTCGTTCTGTTCTCTTTGTCGACGTGCAAACAGGCCCCCCATGACACTAGTAAGCTCCATTGACATTTCTTCGTTTTCGTCAATCTCGGAATCAACATCTGGTAAATCAGGGTATTTAATACCCCCTACCGCAGTCGTGAACTCCATTGTAGCATCTCCCATGGCGCCATCATCCATGTCGCCCGATTCTGAAGGTACGGCATTGGTTCTATCATTTGAGAGAATGCCTCCAAATGCACGAGTTACGTCCATGGAGACCTCTGGTTCTTGCTCCCCATCAATGTCTCCAGCTCCAGACGGCTTTATAATTTTCCCCATTGCACGAGTGATGTCCATATCCATGTCCATGTCCATGTCCACCTCTGTGCCGTCTTCGTTGTGTTGATCTATCGGAGCCTTGGTAGATTCCTTGTTCCCGCTAGTTGGGGGGTGCTGGTTTGCCTTTTTCACCCAACCGAATGAGGGAATGATCTCTTCACCGTCGTCGGAATCGTCTCCTAGTTGCTGGGTTGCTGCCTGCCGGGCGGCCATGCGAAGAGCCTCATCAAGCGTAGATGATTCTTCTAGGTCATCCAAGGTTCTTTCAGATGCCACAGTTGTACCAGTAACCTCCTCTGTCTCGACGCTCATCATTGTTCCGTCATCAGAATCGCTGTTGGAGTTTTCTTCCTCTTCTTCCTCCACCTCTTCCTCATCTGTGGCAATCTCTTCCACCGCATCTGCAGGTTCGGAATCAGAGCTGTATATAATCGAGGTGGTGTTATCACCTTGGCTTTGGATATCATTCTGTGCAGCAAGCGAAGTCCGCTTCCCTTTCGTGTTCTGGTCGTCGGCAGGGAGTTGGGGGCCCGTGTTTCGGCCGTTTAATCCCGAGTTTGACTTTCTCCTAGACTCTGTCGAATTTTTCTGCATGTATTCTACTTCGTGAAATGTATGCAGCGTTGCTTCCGCGGCGAATGAGACTCTGCGATTGGCCAACGATTTGCGACGAGCATCTCGCCTGTCCCGCTCCTCTCTCTCTTTGGCCGCGGCTTGTTGCTCCTCCTCTGTCTTCAAGGCAACTTTCGATCCGCTTAATTCGTCCTCGGGTGGGATAACTTCTGACGCGCCTACTGACTTTCTCGACGATTGCGATCGTAATGGTGGAATTTCAGGTAGCGGAGAAATACTGGGCTTCAGAATCGAGCGAGGGAGCTTGGGGGGCACTGCAAGAGACTATATTGGAGGTCAGAAACGTTATGAGAGCTTGCATTAGGGGAAGCAATCCATACTGCGCGCCTGTTCCCATTCCCTTGTCTGAGCGCATCCAGTCCGCCTGGGCCCATGCTCTTGCTCCGTGATTTGCGACTGGCAGCCATTGACTCGCCAACATCGATTGTAGCATTTTCCTTGTGTGAACGATTTGAAAGCTCTGCATGTACGCCGATTGATTTTCTAGTACGGCGCGTCGCCGGCATGGTAGATTCGCCCGGCGCAGACATTTCGCTGATTGTCGTGATCCTGTCACGATAGCTCGAAGCAGGAGTTCCAGCTTGTATCATAAAAAGGGCCCGATGACCGCGTTTGTTTACTTCCCTGGGGGGGTAACGGTACGTACTCCATTGAGTTCAGCCACACTTGCCTAAGCCACCGAGCCACGAAGAGTGGAGACTCAAGACAGAGCGAGTGGTTCCCCACCATTCAAACTGGCAGCGACTGGAAAGCGGCATCACGTGTTGATAAAGACAGCCCCATTGTTTTGGCTCGCCTAATCAGCCAATCTAAATTTTGCAAGCCCTAAGGTGGGAAAGTGGCCCGAAAAAAGTGCGCCGTTGCCCTACTCCTCCATTCTGTGCAAAACCATCGACATTGTCTTCCCACCCTCTACGATACGCCCTCTAGTTACGGTACCTCTCCGGAGAAGGATAATTCAAGATGTCAGTTTTGCCCGACAGCGCTGCGCCAGCTCCCGACGAACATTGCGCGTTACTAACATTCATGCCAGGGCGACCGAGTTGACCGTCCAGTCGGAGCGTGCTTTCCAGAAGCAGCCTCACATCTTCTTGAACTCCAAGACCAAGACCAAGAGCGTCCGACCGGGCAAGGGTGGACGACGATGGTACAAGGACGTTGGTCTGGGTTTCCGTACCCCCAAGACTGCCATTGAGGGCAGCTACATCGGTACGTGCGAAGAAATGGTTGAAATTGGACGGATTCGAAGTTGGGCAAAATGGAAAGATTCGAGCACACGATTGCAGGAGAGGGGGGGCAAAACCGGGGCAACGCGACGACGACGAAATGGACACGCACTGAATACCGTCAATGGAGCTGGAGTTGCTGACTTTGGGATAATGTAGACAAGAAGTGCCCCTTCACCGGCCTCGTCTCCATCCGTGGCCGTATCCTGACCGGCACCGTCGTTTCCACCAAGATGCACCGAACCGTCATTATCCGAAGAGAGTACCTTCACTACATCCCCAAGTACTCTCGTTACGAGAAGCGACACAAGAACCTTGCCGCCCACGTCTCTCCCGCTTTCCGTGTCGAGGAGGGTGACCAGGTTACCGTTGGCCAGTGCAGGCCTCTCAGCAAGACTGTACGTTGTTATCCTTCTTTCCGATGACATAGCTTGATGCTGATGTGCTCTCCCTTTAGGTCCGCTTCAACGTCCTCCGTGTTCTGCCCCGAACCGGCAAGGCCGTCAAGTCGTTCACCAAGTTCTAAATTGGGTTTCTCTACTGGCATTTTTGGCGTGATAAACAACAGGGGGGAATAAGTCATCCCCGCTGGAGGGTCGGCATGGGAAGTTGCTTTACAAAATGAGTTGTAGACGCAATCGTGAATAAAAAGGATTCATGACCACGATCTCGACGTCTCAGGATTGTTTACGACGCTTAACTCGATTCCCAATCATGGAGCGCGGTGCAAAAGAAATCTTGATGATGAGGCCCTCAGGTGATGAATGAATAAAAACCCAATATGTTAATACCAACAAACGGTTTCTTGTTACAACGGAAGCAGTGATTGCACGACTGGGAAAACATTGCGTGAGACCGATGCGCACGGTATACTTGGATGAGTTTCTTGATGCCAACATATGCTGTAGTTTATGTGGATGGCATGAAGACATTTGCCTCTCTTCATGCTTCTCTCAAAGATGTCAATCAATTAGTATTACTCATACTACTATTACCAAGAATGAATCCCCTGCACGCAAATTTGTTCAGCATATAATAATGCACGTTGACATATGCGCTAAGCTCCACAAACCTGCACAGTGCACTTGTGCCACATTATGTAATATTCACACCCTTGTCAAAAGCATCTCCCGAAGTATTCTGTTGGGGACGTCAGAGCCACCTATAAGCCAAATAAAGATCTGGATACCCCTGGGTCGCTTCTTGCGGCTTCAACTCACTCTTCACCATGGGCTGGCTACCTTCTATCTTTGGCGGCGACGCTTCGAATCCCCTCGGCAAGCTCGATCCCAAGCTTCGCGAATTTCTTGAAAAAGAATCGCCGGTCAAATACATCCCCAACCAGCGAGCGGCATCAACACAGCAACAACATGCAGGCGCCGCGCCAGAGCCAAAGCCAGAGCCGGCCGCGGTCCCGGCTGCGAGTCTCTATCAGGACGGGCGATATGCGCATCTGTGGAAGAACTACAAGCCCCTAGCAGAGGTCGAGGAAGAGACATCGACCGATCACGACAAGCTCATGTCGGTGCTAGAGGGGTACAAGGAGCGCAAGGCGGCAATCGCCAGGGCTGGACTCGAGAACTGTGCGCCGCAGCAGGAGGAGTGGATTAACTGCATGAAGAGCGGCAGCTGGGAGGACCAGCTGCAGATGTGCCGACATCAAGTTCGGCGGTTCGAGAGGTGCTACACGATGCAATCTGTATGACAACTCCCGGCACGATATAACATACAAGAACGATGCTGACGTTAGAATCCCACAGAGATTTCTAAGAGCGCTAGGATACGGGTCAGTCGCCGGGCGACCAAGCGAAGTTGATGAGGATATTCAACTACACGCCGACGCGCTATTCCAACGAATGCTCCAACACGAGGCAGAAGTCGAAAAGGCCAAGGAAAACGGCACGCTTATCCCAACTTTCGATCCTTCACTCCCCAAGACGAGCACCGCCAGCGCGGCCAGCGCCAAGCCGTCCGAGGAGCTTCAGAAGCAGTGGAAGGAGAAGCTGGACCAGCTGCCAGAAGACGAGAGAGCCGCGGAAGAAGCTGCTCTAAGAGCCGACCTGCAAGCCAAAGCCGACGTTGCGCGAAACGTGAAGAAGATTTGGGATGCCAAGAAGGAAGAGAGAGAGGTGCGCCGGGCAGAGGGCCAGGCGACATTCTCAGACACGATTGCTGCTTTGTTCAGCAGAGGGAAATGATTTTGCGAATAACGGCTGTTCATGAAGGGCTTTCTTCCTGTGGTTTTCTCGTTGGGTTTTGTGTTTTTTCTTCCTTATTACGTATAATTGTTTTCCGTGGGTGTGGACTTGTATAACCCATCGCTCTTTTCTTTTTCTCGTTTCTTTTTCATCACGGGGTGAATGTAAACTACGGCATCAGAGCGTGGGTGGGATCGCATGTATCAAATTATCATAGACTATAAGGATTTCAAGACTTGACAAATGGCATAGTGTATTATTAAATACCAGTCGACTATTTCTCTTGAGAATAGCCAATGCTCCCTACAAATATATTTGAGTTCTAACTTTCGATCTAGACACCAACATGGTATATCCTCAGCAATTTGGATAGGATTCCTGCTCTACCTAAATACTTTCTTCGCGGATCAGGGGTTCAATTCCCTCAAACTTCTTCTCCTAACATGTTATATCTCACAGAGACATCCTAATTCATACTCTATGAAAGTAGATGTTATTTCTCATCCCCATGTTTTCCTCCCATCTTCTACCTAATTAGATATCCTCCCATCGGAAACATCATTCACAGTTGCAGCACAAGCTCCAACCCAAAATCGCATAGAATCCTCCAATGAAACGACATAATGTTCCGAGTGACCAAAATCTTCAACAACAAGCATACGGTTCCGTGGTCTAGTTGGTTATGACATTTCGTTAACAGTTAGTTGACACCACCGAAAAGGTCCCCGGTTCGAGCCCGGGCGGAATCACATCTTTTTTGCTTTTTGACCCAAATTGTCACGATAAATACATTCTTTATTTATCAACTTCTTTTTGCTAACAGTGTTGAAGATCATAAGGACTTCTTCAACCTTCCAGTGAAGCAAGATCTTTGCATATAGAAAAACTTGGCTGATGGCGCAAATACGGTGTAAGGGGCCGAATAGGGATGGTTCACTAGTTGAATCGAAAACAAGATTCTCATGTCATTCATTCAATGATCAATGTATAGAGCCTAACGAGTCACCAAAACTATAGAGACGACCAAGTCGAGTAATAGTGTCAGAGAACCCTACTGTGAAATTATTCTCGGATCGAACCGGAATGGAAAGCAGATTGATAGCTGCAGCCCACTGATAGTTGAGTAAGAGCGTTCAGATCCAGGTATTTCAACAACGATTTTGGTTGATTTTACGGACTAGATTAGCAAACACGGGGGTATACTTCAAGGCGGTCTTCTCAAGCGTCACATTTGCCAGGGCATGATGAACTACTCAATAATATGGTGAGATTTATCGATTATCCTCTCCATACTACTGGCGCGAGAGCCGTGCAGCTTTGAACCGGCTGATGGGCTCCTCATCTTCCTCGTCGCGTACGGGTTGGATAGGAGATTCATCTGGTTTGAGGAACCCACCGTCTCGCTGGATGAATTTTCTGCGCATCCGTTGATACTCATCAGCGACCTCTTGGTGGCTCATCATATCGTTGACTTCGTCGGGAGCGATAGCAGCTGCTGTCGACTCCCGTTCGACCAGTTTATCGGCTATTGTAGCGCCTTCTGGGCCAGTTGGCACTGGCAGCCGATCCTCGTCGATGAATTTCGGCTGAATATCGAGGGGTCCCTTGGGAACAGCGCTTGCTGAATCGGTGTTATCCCTGGTCTTCTTGAACCGTGACGCTCTTTTGGCAGGTTGAGCTTCAGTTTTAACCGACTTTGAAGAGCTGGTTCGCTCCACAATGGTGTCTCTTAGAGGGTCAACAACATCCTTCTTCTTCTTCGTCTCGCTGACCACAGGAGCTAAAGGCTTATTCTCAGGGGCGATATCAAGGCTAGCCGCAAAACGCACGCCTTTCTTTGCTTCAGAATCGCCGTCTTGCTTTTCCTTGATATTTGACTTGAGCGGGGAAGCTTTTGGGGCTGTAGATGACGATGACGCCGCAGTGTCTCGGTTGACAACGATGCGGCCAACTCCTTCATCATATTCATCATCGCTTGCTTCCTCCTGGTCAACTTTGGGTTGAGATTTCGTAGAATGTGACTTGATGCCAAGCTTCTTCTCTAGTTGAAGCATTCGCTGGCGATACTGATCTGTGACAACGCTACCTTTATAGCGTCCATATTGGTCTTCATCGTCCTCTTCATCATATTCGTCATATTCGTCGTCCCAATTCTCGTCGGCATCGGAATCTTCTTCGGAATCGCCTTCCTCGAGCTCAAGTTCAGCAACCACAGCACCAACTTCGCTCATACCATACCTCAGCATCTGTTGCCGTAAAGCTGCATCTTCTGGTGACTCGTCCTTGGGTATAACAGCAGCTTGCATGCTTATACCCTCTTGATCTTTGGCGGTGCCCATAATCTCCTTGACACGCTTCGCTCTCCATGATATCTCAGGCTCCGGCTCCTCAGCAGATTTTGTATCTTCTGAGAACGAGACAGTTTTCTTCGCCTCAGGCTTGGGTGAAGCCGGTTTAGGTGGGGCCACAGATTCAAGATCCCGTTCTTTGCCTTTGGGGGATTTCCCCTTGTCCAAGGTCTTACTTGAGACTAGATCCTCCTTTTCAGGCCTAGGTTCCGTATCGTCTGTGACCCCAGCCTTTTTTAGAAGAGCCTCAACATCTCCTAGAGACTCGCCGGGTTTATTCAGCCGAAATGAGATGACGTTGTCATCATCGTCCAGTTCTTCGACAATGTCCAGGATGGGTTGCCCATCTTCGTCAGTGGCATCAGGCTGACTGATGACAGTCGCAGCAGCATACTTATTCTCGGCAGTTTCGAGTTGCTTCTGAAGTATCTCAATATTCTTAGACACATAATCAATGCGGCGTTCAAGGACGTTGATGATTTGTCCCCTGGTCTTGAGGCTAGGCTGGCCAAAGATTTCGTCTATTTCCTTTCCGTTCAGTAGTTCACCGTCAAATTCGGCATGTATGCGATGCAGCTCTTCAGCTTGGTCTGCTGCGGCCACGGCCTCAACCTCTTCCTTGAGGGCCTCATATTCGGCATCCCAAGTTTGCCAGTGCTGCAGAGCTTTCCGCAGCTTGTTGATATTCTCTTCAAGCCGTAGACGGTGCTTCTCAAGATCAAGAAAACTGTCTCTAGCATCCGACATGTCGTGCAAAATGAGGCCAACGGCACCAGCAAGAGATGGACAGTGGAGGAAAATTTGATAAGAGGTCGAGTCAAGCAGGGGAAGTTTGGGTGCGGCCGGAATAGCACCGGCTAATAAGGGCCGCCGTAAAGGTACGGAGTACGCGTAATTTACAGGTAATTTTTGGTGATGCGTACCTTAGTAATCAAGTGATTTTGCTAGCACCCCAAGTTGGCTATCCAGCAGCCAGTTGGCAGATCCAAGTAAAATAGGTACTGTAGAGTAGAAGAGAGCAGAGATAATAAAAGAAAGTAGCAGAAAGTAGTGGTAGTACCAGAAGTAGCAGAAAGTAGCGATAGTAAAAGAAAATAGCAGACACTTGGAGAATAGTGTAGGCACGAGTTGGGGTGTTAGAGAGCCAACTCAGGGTGCTGGCTAATAACAAATCCCCAAATCAAGCATCCATCATGCTTAATCAGCCTACAAGAAAGATCTCATCTCATCTCACAAGTTGCAATCTCTCAGCCAGAAGTAAGAAAAACTCGCATAATGATTACAACCTAGAAATGTATCGCCTTGGAGATGGTCAGGAGTGGCTAGTTCCAGTCAGCAGGCAACTGGAACTTTTGACCCAAACTAGAAAGTGATCCCCATTCTCTAAGGTGGGATAAGCTTGAGTCATTCGGAGCAACTATTCAAGCCAGCTTATCTTGTTGCCCTCAATTTGTGTTACTCCGCCAGAGGATCGGCTAGGAAAAAAGGTTAACGCAGCACACCTAAAACACTATGAAAAGAACAGATACGCGGATCTACCAGCGTGAAGAATTGTGAACTCGCCCAACCAACCCCCACCTAAAGCAAACCCGTCGGCCTTTGCGTCTTGTACATAAAAGCGTGAAACATGGCCACTAAATCAAGACAATTGCTCATCAAGTGAATTATTTTACCACTCTTTACACAATGGCAGAATCCAAGACTGAGACCAAGACTCTCGAGGCAAAGTGTCTCTGTGGCTCTGTTCACTTTACCGTTGATGTTCCTACAGCCTCTCTCCCTCTCTCTCTCCATCTCTGCCATTGTAGCATCTGCCGCTACACCACCGGGGCGCCATGCATCTTTCACGCATCGTTGGGGGAGGGAGTCAAGCCCAACTTCATAGCGCCTTCAAGCGAGAAGAGCTTGACTACTTACTCCATCAAGGGAGCCGATTGCACTTATGACTTCTGCTCGACTTGCGGATGTCACATTGCCGGTGTTGCACTTGATAGAGGGGAGTGGACCGTCTCTACGTCGATTTTCTCAGACCACAGTCCAGAAAACTTCAAGATCAAGAGCCATACCTTTAGCGATTCGGCAAAGGATAAGGGCCTTGCTCAAATCTTGACTCACATTGACGGCAACAAGCTGCCAGACTGGAATCCTCCAAAAGACGATCCTCGAGCCAAGATTACTGAGGCAGAGCCAGAAGTAGGCGAGGACGGACAAGACCGTCTACGAGCTGAGTGTCATTGTGGAGGCGTGTCTTTCATAATCAGGCGTCCTTCACAGGAGATTCGTGATCATGAGCTTCTCCACGAAATCGTTTCACCAATCGATCCATCCAAATGGATAGCCTCGTACGACATGTGCAGCGACTGCCGCCTCACAAACGGGACACACCTCGTCGGCTGGGCGTTTCTGCCTCTGTCGTACTGCGAGCCAGAGATCAAGAGCGATCTCAAGATTGGAACCTTGAAGGTATATGCCTCGTCGCCCGATGTCCAGCGATGCTTCTGCGGCACTTGCGGCGCAACTGTCTTTTACGCATGCGACTCTCGTAAACTGCCGGGCCCAGGGAACTGGCAGGTTGTTGACCTTGCAACTGGAATCCTTCGAGCGCCAGAGGGATCCATGGCTGAAAACTGGCTAACCTGGAGGACGCGCTTGGCTTGGGCGGATAGTGGCAAGAAGTTTGATTCGGCGTTTTGCAGTGGGCTGGAAGAAGGCATGAAGAGGTATGTCATTGAAAAGAGTGGGAAACCAGTGGAAGTCGTGATGTCTTTCTAATTTACCGGGGCTGGCCTGGTGTGATGGCATGATTAACATGTTCAACCTGATTGATGAAACTCTTGCTATTGATATGAGCTACCTTTAATGAATTCAACATTGGCATTGAAGCATGTCTTGCATCACTGTGACTATTTCGAGATTGGATGCAATAAACAATTCCAGACATTATTTCCAAATCAATTCAACCAGCCCTTGCGCACTTGGATGTCGGATCGTCATTCAAATTGATGATGCCGATACTATCCGGAGAAAAGGCGCTATGATAAGAATGAATGGCACCGCCTTTTTTCTCAGCATCATTGATTTCACGAGTCATTCTGCATTCAAAAACAAATCCAATTCCAAAAAGAGTCTTCAAAAGTATCAAATCAATTGCCATCAAAACCATACCAACTTAATCGCCGAAAGAAACCAAAAAAACTACCCGACGCCTCACAGCTCACCCAAAGCCCGACAAATCAAATCACCTCTCAATTTTTTTCCTTCATCCATAAAAACTAGAGCCGATTCCGGCGATTTTTCTCGCCAGTGGGGGAGGGGCCGTTGTTCCCTATATGAGGTCAATCTTGCGCGCAGCCAACCCTTCAGCAATAAGACGCCTGGACTCAGACCGATGCGTTATGCATCACCACGGCCAACGACTCTCCTGCGCAAATTCATAGCCGTACGCCTTCAGGCGCGAAGCATGGCGTCTACCAGGACTTACAATGTATGTGTGCGCTTCAGACTCAAAACCTCCAAAAAAAAAAAAAAAAAAAAAAAAATACTGTAGCGTCACCGGGTGAAAGTCTAAGCGCATGTGTCGATAGGATGCGATTGACAAGCTCAACGAGCTTCAGACGCCGTTTGCGGTGATTGAGGCCCGTCGCAAAGCTGGCATTCTACCTGATTCTGTCCTCGGCATCGCAAAGATGAGGGCGTATCTCACAAGGATCGGATATACAGTCTGTAACACCCACTCAATCTCACATCTCGGTTCACACAAACACCACCAACTAACTCTCCCTTGGACAGCCTGCGGATCTTGATCGCCTCAACATTGTTCATGTCGCGGGCACAAAAGGAAAAGGCAGCACTTGCGCCTTCGTTGACTCAATCTTCTCGCAGTATCAACAGCGCCATGGCGGCCCTCGCAAGACGGGACTGTTCACATCGCCTCATCTCATGGCCGTGCGGGAGCGCATCCGCATAGACTCCAAGCCCATATCCGAGGAGATGTTCGCAAAGTACTTTTTCGAGGTATGGGACCGGCTCGAGGAATCGCGAGAGGCACCCGAAGAGGACACGCCTTTCGGCTCGAAGCCCGTATATGCTCGCTATCTCACGCTCGTGAGCTGGCATGCATTCCTGCAGGAGGGCGTCGAGGTGGCCGTGTACGAAACCGGAATAGGAGGCGAGTACGACTCAACGAACTTGGTGGAAAGGCCGGTGGCATCGGGAATCAGCACGCTTGGAATCGACCACGTCGCCATCCTGGGAGACACGGTCGAGAAGATTGCTTGGCACAAAGCCGGCATCATGAAGACGGGAAGCCCGGCATTCACGATTGAGCAACTCCCGGGAGCAGCAGAAGTCCTGATGAACCGAGCAAAAGAAAAGGAGGTTAATCTGCGGGCATTGAAAATCGATCCTCGTCTGGAGGGCATCAAAATCAGACCCAACGCAGTCTTTCAAAAGAAGAATGCGACGCTGGCAATCGCGCTGGCAGAGACAGCCCTAACCAAGCTCGGCCTCTTGAAAGAAATTTCAGAGTCGAAGCTCCCCCAAGAATTCATCGACGGTTTGGAGAAGTGCGTCTTCAGGGGCCGGTGCGAAGTCAAGGAGGAGAAGAATGTGACCTGGCGCCTCGACGGCGCCCACACCGCAGACAGTCTCAAAATGTCATCCAAGTGGTTCGCCAGCGAAATCACCGGCCGGTAAGAACCCCCCCTCTAGACTTCCTTCTTATATGGAAAACTATATACTCACACATCCAGCAGAACCGGCCCCAGGGTCATGATCTTCAACCAACAAGGCCGCATCGAAGCAATCGACTTCCTGCAACCCATCTGCAACACCCTAAAAAGCATCAACAAGGACCACGACCGCCCGGCCTTTGACCACGTCGTCTTCTGCACAAACGTCACGTACTCCCAGACCGGCTACAAGCGCGACTTCGTCAACAACACCATCGACCCCGCGGAAATCGACAAGCTCACCGTCCAGCACGGCTTCGCCGCGAAGTGGGCCGCCATCGATCCCAAGGCAAAGGTTGTCGTCTTGCCGACTATTGAGGATGCGTTGAATTACGCTCGTGGCGTGGCTCGGGGGCTGCCGGAGGGAGGGGAGGTGGTGCAGGCGTATGTTACGGGGAGCTTGCATCTGGTGGGAGGCGCGTTGGGGATTCTCGAGGAGACGGATGCGTTGTAAGAGACAGGGAATGGAAGAAAAGAAAAGAGGTAATGATAATCGAACAAAAATTTGGGTATAGATAAAGACACTTAGACTCGCGGACACAAAAAAACTTGTATTAGAGTGCTTTTCATCCCTCTACGGCTCCAAAACCTGCAATATGCTCCCTACAAGATGTAAACTACCCGTCACCAAGATCTTCTTCCTCGATCCGTCCTGTCCCTGTGCAAGCCTCCTAGCCTCTGCTACTGCATCTCCGGTGTTGTCAAATACCTTGACATCACACCCAGGAATCAAACTGCGCATCTTATCCGCCGCCTGCTCCTGTACAAGCACATCCCTCTCCTCCCCATCAGCCGGCTTCGTAAGCTCGTTCCTTGTAAACAATGCATATCGAAACAGATCTTCTCTGCCCGCTTCTCTCCTGATGGCTTGCACAAAATCCTCCAGGAGCTGCGAGATGTTTCTCTCCTGCTGATTGAATATCAATACCAAGGGTTCGTCAGCATCCAAATGACTCTTGACAGTCCACTTGGCCACCTCTTCCAAACTATCCTTGGTATGCGCCCCATCCAAGAGCCACTCAGCTTCCCCATCGTTGACAACCTCGCATCTCCCCCTGAGCTTCGCTTCCTGCAAACCCTCAACCATCTTCTGGGGAATGTCTTCCAGCCTGTCCTGCCTCATGCCGAGATGCTCTCGCACCGCCATGACAGCAAGCGCCTGGTTTCTCTTCTGGAAATCCCCCTTCAATATCCCACTCACGCCACCCCATCGTTCAACAACATCATCTTCAACCTCGACAAGCTCTGCATTCTTCTCAGCTGCTCTTTTGCGCAGCACCTCCATCACACCCGGCTGATCCCGCAGCTTCATCGTAAACCCCTTGACCCCAGCCTTCAATATCCCAGCCTTGTGCCATGTAATCTTCTCCACCGTGTCTCCCAGCATGGCCACATGGTCAATCCCCAGCTGCGTCACAACCGCAGCCGAAACAGCCTCCGCAGGCAGCACATTCGTGGAGTCATACTCGCCGCCAATGCCGCATTCAATAACCACATCCTCAATACCCTGCTTCAAGAAAATATGCCACGCGAGAATCGTCAGAAACCGAAAGTAAAACGGCTTCGACGCCGCGCCCTCCGCCTCAATAGGAGACATGCCGTTTTTCACAGCAGCCTCCGTAAGTCGATCCCATATCTCGAAGAAAGCAGCAGTAAACACATCTCGAGAGACGGGAACGCCGTTAATCGCAATGCGCTCCCTAACGTTAACAAGATGCGGGCTCGTGTACGTTCCCACGGCCCGGTACTTTGCCAACATGGCCGTCGCATACGCACAGACAGAGCCCTTCCCCTTGGTCCCAGCAACGTGAATATGCCTCATGCGCGCGAGATCTTGGGGCGTGTAGCCGGCGCGGCGAAGCCATGCCAGCATCTCCGGGATGGCGGCCGCATTGAGATCCTGCGGCGTCTTTTTCTCCGGCGCCTCAAAGAGGCTTGTGATGATGCGGTTCGACTGCAGCAGGGCGAGTTTCTCGAGAGCTTCTTTGTAGTCTCGAGCCATCGCGCTGAAGGACCGGGTTGATGCTTTGGGAGAGCGAATGACAGGTGATTGGAATAGTGAAGCCACCGGGAAGCGTGCCTTGAGAGCAAACCTGGTGTTCATATTCCAGGTGCGTAAAGATAGATCAAGAGAAGGGGGGGAGGTGTTACATCATCTCATGTCATCCGAATTGAGGCTCCTAATACTTGTAGAGGGTTGAAAGCTGATGTGATAATGAAGGTATGCTGCACTGATGTCAGTTGGCTGAGATCATATTGGATGATAAGAGGTAGCCACATGGTGGGGCATACATAATCCTGATGTAAAAAATCACAAGGCATTTTGTCCACTTGGGATTATATCATAGAAATTGAATACACAGATAAGAATATATGGTCACATTGCGAGTTCATTCAATATAGTATGAAATCATATTTTAAAACTTATACTAGCAGTATCTATCGATAAACTATACACGGGCCAGAGGCCCTCTACTTTTCTTTTCCCTCTCTGATCAATATACAGAACCAAGAAATCCTCAAATAAATTTTAATCCACCCTCAAGCTCTGTAGTCGAGCCTCTGCAGCAATAACCTGTTTCAACGTTGTCAGCAAAATTTCTTTCACATCTTCCCTATAAAAAAAAAAGAAGGCAAAAACTCACATCAAGTGCCTGCTGAACCTCAAGAACCTTTCGGGCCTCAGCCAGCCAATCCTTACTCAACGTCTTCGCCCAGCCCTGCAGGCCAGTCATCTCTCTGGTCGCAGCATCCAGATCGCCCTCCTCTAGATAAGTCTGTGTACGGGTCAAAATGCTTTCGACATCGTCTCCTTCGGCGAGACCCTGCTTCTTGAACATGACGTGGCTGAGAACCCAGCTGGAAGCGTGGCTAGCAACACCGGCATCATCAGGAAGCAAAGAGGCTTTCCGGACTTCGCTGGCGACACGGCGGAATCGGTCAATCAGCTGAGATGAAGTGGAGATACCGCGCTGGTATGCCGAGGGAGTGATTGAGGCAATGGCGGCGTCAACAACGGCGTCATCGGCGGCAATCTCCTTGAGCGCAACAAGCTCGCGGATGAAGGGTCGAGGGTGTTGGCCATCCTCGAGGCTGGCGCGGACAGCCTCAACGGCTACGTGAAGCTGCTGTGTCTTGAGGTTGGAGTCAACCACCTCATTCCAGCCAAGGGTGAGCTTCTCAAGCTGTGATACCGCTGCCGTGAGGTCGTTGAGCTTGCCAATTCGGCTCTCACGTTCCTGCTCGACGCGGGCCTCAACCTCCTTGATGAAATCCTTCTTCAGGGCGATGGCCTGCTCCAGGAGTTTGTTGTGAAGCTTGTCCTCGTTGAGCTTCTGCTCACGCTCCAGCAGAAGCTTGACCCTCTCGTCGTAGCTCTCACGAACAGTCTTCATCTGCTCCTCGAACTCTTGACGCCAGGCAATCTCTTGCTGAGCCATGGTGCCCTCAACTCGTCGGATAAGATCAGAAGCGGCGGTGTCGAATTCAGCAACGGTAGATCGGACATCCTCAGCGGCCTTCTTCTCAGCGTCGTCCTTAAGATCCCTCAACCGGCCACCGATCCTCAGCACCTCGTTCTTGGCCTTGTCGATGGTGGAAGAGTACTTGCCATGCGCACCGTCGGCATTGATAACCAAAATGAGATCGTTCAGCATGTGGACAAGGTCTCGAACAATGGGCTCCTTGGCATCAGGCAGGGTCATCAGGTCAATGGATCTAAGGGGCTTAGCAGCAGGCTTGTCCTTCGGTTCAGCCGTCTTGGCCTTGGAAGAGAACGTCTGTGGCTGTTCCCCAGGAGTGGTCTTCTCGACTGGCTTGGCAGCAACGACGACCTTGGACTCCGGCGCAACGGATTTCGGTGCCTCCTCAGGCTTGCTCTCAGTTGGCTTCACAGCGGCCTTAGCAATAGGAGAGGCGCTCGTGCGGCGCTCAGAGGGCTCTGTCTTGTCTGCCACTCTCCAGGAAGCTCCGCTCTGGGCAGGAATCCTGATCTTCTCGCCAACATCGGCGTGTCTTGCGCTGCCAAGGCTAGCATTGGGGAAGCGCCTCTTGAACTCCAGCTCCTCCAGATAGAGAACAGCCTGCTCGCCAAAGGGAATATACTCGGTGAAAAAATCGTGGAAGTTGTCGTTGATGCGCGAGTACCAAACTCCTCCACCAAAACCGGCAGCACCAAGCACCATCAAGGTGAAGATGAAATTTCGCAGCCTCCTGAAGAAGCCCTTCTTCTTCGGCGGCGGGCTGGACTTTGATTTTGCGGCTGCTGGAGGGGGAGGCGGCGTGGGAGGGACCTCTGCCGAAGTCACCGTCGAGTCGACAGCCGGCTGGGCGGGCGGCGGAGGAGTGCTTTCAGAGCTCTGGGTCTCGGATTTGGGCTGAACAGGCGTCGTTTTCTGGTCGGCATAGAATCTCTGGATGCAGCTCGTCAGTCGCAAAATTTCCCCTCGGGCCTACGATTCTGCACGCCACCACCTACCTTGGCCAGAGGCGCCTGTCGCGACACGGCCACAGACCATTGGCGCCCGGCGGCTGCCGCGATGGGCTTGCCGCCTAGCAATCTCGCCGACCGAAGCGATGATCGCAACATTTGGAAAAGCAATCGCGTGGTTGGAGGTTGGATCGGGGTGCAGCCCAAAAGTTGGCCCATGGACAATAAACGCTCAGGGCAAAAGTTCGGCTAATGCGAGCTCCAGACTGCCGGCAGGAACCGGATCCGTGACGCAACGCCAAGGTCATGCCAGTGGCCGGATTCGTAGCGGAAAATCATCCAATGCGATGCTTTGATACGGCGATGTCTTTGTTATTATTTATTCTCTTTCGACTTTATATATATATGTGTGTGTTCTGAATTAAAGAAAAAGCGAAAGTGTCACTTGGGCCATGTACACACATTTCTAGATTCGATACGGCGATCCACTCACTCGTACGAGTCCCCCGGCTCATGCGGAGGGTGTTGTCGCCTCACAAGACGCATGCAAGAAATCACAGCACAGGCCATAGTCTAATCAAAGCAGCAATCTATTAGACGCTCAGTCAGATTCACCGAAGGACAGAATACACATCGTTCCCGTATCTCATAATCCTCCACCAGGCATCCTGTAGCTCAGAACATGCCCATTTGCGAGAGAATCTACCTTTGAAGTCCCCATGCACATCCCAGTGCATTAAGACGAGCACAAAAATATCAAAGGTGCATATTAAAAAAAAAAAGAGGAAAATAAAAAACGAGACCAAAAACATAAATCGTCGGCCAATACCCTCCAAAACCAAGACTCCGAGAAATATACGACGCACCTGAACTTGCTTGATGCAAGCCAAGGCTTTGAATCACTGCTGTCAGTCTATCCCGGCCTGAACCTGAACGATCCACACCCATGGATGCATTGCAGGACGTAGGTACATAGGCATCATTAGACGTCCCGCCGCAACCTCTTATCATGTGTTGTCTAGCAGCTGCATGGTCCGTTGACATTAGTGTTGGAATTCTCTGGTGCAAGACTGACGCCGGGGCGCTGCCCAGGTCGAGCGTGTCTGGGTCCGACCTGGTCCAAGGGTAGCTTCTTTGCAATGGCGGTGAAGAGTTCTCGCACGTTCTCAGCCGTCTTGGCAGACGTCTCGAAGAAGAGGAGGCCGGCCTCGCGGGCATAGGCCTCGGCATCTGCAGTTGGGATGGCTCGCTTATCGGGCTGCTCGGTGACCAGATCGAGCTTGTTGCCAGCAAGGGCAATGATGATGTTCTCGTTTGCTTGGCGCTGGAGTTCCTTTACCCACGCTTTGGCCTTGTCTAGTGATGCCTGCATCTCTTATCAATACCATGCTCATTGTGCAACCGCGATGTTCAACGTACGGATTGCGTGATATCATATACAACGACGGCACAGTTGGCATTTCGGTAGTACATGGGAGCAAGCGATTTATATCGCTCCTGGCCAGCAGTATCCCAGATCTCGAACTTGACCGTCGTGTTCTCATCGAGGGAGATGGTCTGAGTGAGGAAAGCCGCTCCAATGGTGGATTCTCGGAAAGAGTCGAATTGATCCTGACGGCTTTGTTAGCAGAGCGGTTCAGAGGCCTCCCGGACATTGGGCGTGCAATCTACCTTGACAAAACGAAGGACTATTGAACTCTGCAACAGGATATTAGCCATTTTCTCACTCTTTTTGTTTCGTTTCGTCTCGCTCAGCACAGCGAGCCAAAAGGTTGCTAATTCACCTTTCCAACAGCAGATTCGCCTGTCGCAAAACAGCCATGTCAGCACACACGTCAACACATGTCGGTCATCCGATTCTCAGAAACGCACCCAAAAGAACTAGTTTAAACTGCGCAAAGCGAGTGTTCAGGCCGGGTCGACCAGCGGGAGGTGCGCGAGCGGCCATTTTGAGGCTTTGTTGACTTGCTGCGCTCTGCCGAGAGTGCGAGTGTGGAGAGGCGGAAGCCGGGCGGAAGAGCGTCCGATAGCGTCGGCTTCAGTGGAATTCGATAAAAGGCCGTCAAGAAACAGCGGAGATGTCGCAAAGCAGCAACAGGCGGCGGCGATGGGCAGCGCAGTAGACGGTATCAAAGACCGGACAAAGAGTTGGAAATGGAGGTTGGATGCGGCGAATACCAGAGCAGAGACGGGCGGTACACGTCAGGCTAGAGGGCGGGTCAGATGGCACTCTGCCTTAGGTAAGCCAAGGCTGCTGTGGGAAAAACTTGGCTTTTGCAGGGCCTATCTTCAGTGGAACAATCCGGTGTCGACATTGGCCCACGTTACGATTTAGCCTGATGCTGCCGACCGCCTGCAGATGTGCATGTTGCCTAGGCGTGGCTTATTGCGTGCATTTACGAAAAATAGAATAAATGACCTATAGGATATAAAAGATAAATGAATGAAAATAAATGAATAAATAAAAATCATGCAGATGGGTCCCCCAAAAAAGCAAGGTGCTGATCTAATACTCTAAAGCGGCCTCAATCGCCACAAACTTCTCACAAATGTTGTACCCAGCGCGAAGCATTCAAGGTGGATCTTGGTTTCAATCTGAATTCATTACATCAACCCATCTATCTATATGCACGGATATATGCACCCGCGTACCAACTTATATGTACTACCTTACTCCCAACCTAGTTCTACTTCGCCGCCAATATGCCGACAAATCGCCCGTTCCCTCTTTTTATTTTACTCAGTGTAAAGCATCGCCAAACTCCATATCCAAGGAAAAGTGCCATCGCCGTATCATGAACCGACCAATAATTTCATTATAATCCAATGTCTAAACAGATTGCAATCTGGAGAAGAAATGCACAAAGGAAATCATCACCCATAGGGAGTGCTAGGGGAACGCAGCCGGCAGCTATGACAAAGCCTGCTGCCGTGCATCCTCCATGTCTTGGATGATTTTCTTCTGCTCATTCTCAGAATATTTGTCCCAGTTTCTGGTATCCTCATCCCATTTCTGGATACACTCGGGTACCCAGTTGCAGTCTTCAACTTGGCCATAGGCAGCGTGTCTGTATCGAGGGTGGCGGCTAGGCCAGTTGGATGCGTGGAAGTGGTGCTTAACGAGGGCGTTTCGGGCGTTGTGATTGCCCGAGTCAGAATGTCCTTGTCCGGCGCAGAAAGCCTCGACGGTGAGGACGAGGATGCCGCCCACGAGCTTGGACTCGTCCATGTTGTGGAATTTGTCCCAGGTGACCTTTGGTCCCTTGGACTTGCGGTTCATCTCCTCGAGTACGGCACTGGTAAACGCAGAAGGGCCGGTACCACTGATGACTTGGTCAAAGTCAAGCTGCACTTCACCCAGCGGCACGCCCTGGTCTCTGGCGACGTTCTTGAACCACTTCATGATGTTTTCGATCAGACGCATCATGACGGGCTGTTCAGGACGAGCCGCAAATGTCCATTGGCAAAAGGACATGGACTTCTTGCCTAAGATGGGGTGGTCTTTGAAAGCGGGCTGGTCGATTTCAACGCCAACAATCAGATCAATATCCTTTTCGTTGTAGCGCTCTGGAATAAACCGATGAAAAGGCTTCATAGTTTCGACGTCAATGTCTGCGTAAATGCCGCCCTCAGCATACATGATCATATATCGCAAAAGGTCGGCTTTGATGATGGGCAGCTTGATCATCTGATAGAATTCGACAATGTCTGGCCGATCGAACCCATTTGGACCGTACCGATCCTCAATGTACGCCATCTCATTGGCATCGGTAACGACCTCGTAGCGCATGCCCGGGTTTTTCTCAGTCCACGTCCGCGCCGTCAAGAGATCGCGCTCTTCGAAGTTGAGAGGATCGACCTTCCATGTTTGCCAGATCTTTTGCGGAAATGTGCTGCCTGGCACTGGAGGCGGCTTTGGCTGTCGACGGAGGACAGACACGGGAGTAGGTATCGCTAGGACCCAGTCGAAATTGACAATGATAAGAAAGACGAGGACGATGCCGAGGTAGAGAGGGAGGCATCTTCTCATCTGTGTGGGCACCTTGTTGCGGAAGGGACTGGCAGAGGACATGAGCCTCGGTGATCCGAGAGGAGAGCTCATCGCGACGTGCTCTCTTCTTCTCTTATAATGATGCGGAGAAAGTATTGAAGACGGGGGTAGTCGAGATAATGGCAAGGACGGATTAAAGGGCAGATATCATGCTATGTACAGCAACTGCCGCAAAAGAAAAATGGGAACCACAAGGAAAAGAAAAAGAAAAAGAAAGAATAGAAGAATATTAAGAGAGGTACTAGGTAGTTAATGATGAGGCTCTATAATTCGAACCAATCTGGGTTATGGTTTATCGGCACGTCCACTGAATGGGTGCAAACCCACAAGGCTCTGCTTGTATATGAATGTCCCTCAATACAAGTATCGGGTATCTTGGCCGTAAGGTTCGATAAGAAGGTATACTTTGTTGAGGAGGCTGCTTATAGTTTGTCCTTGTCGTCAAGTGGTGCGAGTACCAGTGGAAGAATACCCAGTGTAAGCCAACCCGGGGGGAGGAGAGACTGAAAAAGAGTCATCTCGCCTGGCCTATGCGCATATTATACTCTGACCATATCAAAAGGGCTATCCGGGCCGTCCATGGGCGCAATAACATAACAGCAGTTCGCCGCTTTTGCTTTTCCGAATGCTCTCCTACCTGCCCAGCATGGATTGAGCCACAAGCTTCGGAGCATGTACTTGTACCCATCCCACAAGGATGAGCTACCTACTACGTAGCAGCAGTTGGTTCGTTGAATGGCGTGAAGACACCAGGATCCTACCTTGAGTCTGTCGAACCCACACGGCGGTGGATCCCTGCAAATCTGCCAGGGACCTCTTGATTACGTTTGGGGCCACAGGAAGGCCAAACGACGTTGCTAGAGCCGGACACAGCTTCCAAAAACGTCCTAAGGCAACGGTACAGAGAGGTGAGGCCAGTTTGGAGAACATGGGGAAACATGGACAAGGCCTGATAGGACAGAGGTGGAGAGAAACGGCGAGATGTACCTGCAATGTCCGCAGGACGGTCATACTGTATTCATCGGCATAATACTGACGCCTTCTTTTTTTTTTTTTTTTCTCCTTAGCGTATTGCATGCGACCAACAAGGTAGAACGCCGAGTACTACCCCTCCGAAGCCTACCTCGTAGTATGTTGGGCAAAGCATAAGTTCGACAGAAGCAAGCTGTGGCTGCATATTTTGCAATGGCTTGTGATAGCGAGCGTATTCGCTCCATCGAGTATAGGTACAAGTACATTGTAGGTAATCCGAAAACACTGAATGCAGCTTACACCTGCTAGGTACTCTAGCCGTATTTTGGAACGAAACCTGGAGGTCAGAGAGGATTTCTGTCTCTAGACTGAGACGGCGCGTGGGTATGGCCCAACACTGGCTTGTACTTAGATTTGTACATGTACTTTGCAGAGGCTCTCAAGTCTACTGCATGCAAGAGCTCCATTCATATCTAGGGCATCAATTGCACTTGAAACTCTGTCTGCGCAACTGTACTGCTTGTGGCATTACATCGGCCCGTTATTTCTGCAATAGAGCTCCAACTCTCTGTAGAGTGGCTGGCGCAAGAAACGCCTCCCAAAGTCGAAGATAACATGAACTTAGTACCACGGTACCTACAGACAATAAGCGTATGCATGTACATGGACCTACTGGCTACGGTAGGTACACAAGACGTCGTATCGAAAGGGGGAAGAAAATTTGAAATCTACACATAAACCAGCTGAATATGCATATATTACTGAGTTGTCCGAGGCGCCGATCAGCCACACACACGATGTACTGTAGCTCCCGGCTTGTCAGGTCCCCGAGCGCTCGTATTCCTTGTCCATGCAGTTGGTGTGAGGGGCAATATCGTAGCCAACGCCTATGCAAGCTACAGAGCAGGGGTTTGCCGTCCAATCCCCAGTCGAGAGCTTCCTTGGTTTGGCCCTTGTCTCTTCGAGATGCGGAATGGTGCACTCGTCCGTGCAGGACTTTGGAAAACGTTCCTTAGAGGCGTTTTGGAGGCGTTCTGATGGCGTTGTGCGGAGAAAGATGGTGTGTCCATGTACTTGTACTCTCGGCTTTTCCCACTTACACAGGGGGCCGTGGCTAAAATAACGTTTCATGTGATAATTGGCAACAGGAACTCAGAACAGGCTCTTGCCCTGCTCGTCACGGCATCAGCATATCATGTCCCGGAACAGTGTTTATGGGGCTCAATTGCTTCCGACCCATGCGTCATTGTGT
This sequence comes from Trichoderma sp. TW21990_1, assembly GCA_010015515.1. Lineage (NCBI taxonomy): Eukaryota > Fungi > Ascomycota > Sordariomycetes > Hypocreales > Hypocreaceae > Trichoderma > Trichoderma sp. TW21990_1. Next base: position 383,158 of record WXUD01000028.1, read on the forward strand.
GTCTAACTTTGGCCTCTTTGGGCCGTTTTCCTACTACTATTACCTGGCATTCTGGGTCCTCCTCGGCATCAAAAGACCTAGTCCTCAATATCTCGTCCAGCCTCTTTCCGATGATACCGTCAGCCGCAACTGCGTCTCTCATCTAGTCAACCTATAGTCCCGGAACCCCGCGTCCATCCTTCACCTCCGCATGCCTCTGACCTCGGGACGACCTTCATCATCTGCCTCTTGCTTCTGATTTTTGGCTTGTGAAAGCTGGGGAAGCATCGTGTCGGTGGGACTCCCCCATGTCATCAGTCTGATTCCAGATTAACGAGTACGACGTGTGTCAGTGACGCTTGAGATCGGATCGATCCTAGGTCTGCCGTCTAGGGAAGCGTGGTGTCCTTGTCGAGCATTGTGAGTCCACGTACGGCCCGGTCGGCATTGTCCAGTGCTTGCTCCCTGCTCGGCTTGCGAGATTGAAGCTGGGGCTCTCCTGGTGTCTTCTCTCTCCCTCGCTCATACCTCTTTCTACTGGCAAGACGCCATTCATCTCATCACTCCGCCAACATGCCCCAAGAGAGCATCCTCAATACTAGTAAAGACTGGGAAGAAATCAACTCCGAATCCGACTTCGACCCAGAGCTGGCTAAGGAATCAAAGGACTATACGATGTGGAGGGCATCTAGCTACATGCCCAAGCACAAGAGAGCTCTCGGCCGCGTTATGAAAGCTCTCTACCAGCTGCCCAGAATCTTTTCAGTGGCCGAGAAACTGCGCCCGACATCATACCTAGACGGCCTTCGAGGCTTCGCGGCCTTTCTGGTGTACTGGCACCACCACGAACTTTGGGCTCACGGCTGGGAAAAGCAAAACCCCATTTTTGAAAATGGCTTTGGCTACGATGATAAATACTACATGGCCGCATTCCCCTTTATACGAAACTTTTTCACAGGCGGACACTATGCTGTCTCAACTTTCTTCGTCATCTCCGGCTACGTCCTCTCGCTGAAGCCGTTGGCTCTTGTGCAAGCTGGCGAGCTCACAAAGCTGGGAGACAATCTTGCATCAGCCTTTTTCAGGCGGTGGCCACGACTCTATCTTCCCCTCATTGCGGTTATTCTTGTGTTCATCACGCTATGGCACATTCTTGGCATCTGGATTAATGGATTGAAAATCCAAGGAAGCTGGACAGATGAGCTTTGGGCCTTGTATATCGAATTCAAGAACTTCAGCTTCGTCTTCAAGGAGGGAGGTGATCCGTGGCTCAGCTACAACGTCCACTTATGGTCCATCCCGATTGAGTTCAAAGGCTCCATGATCGTCTACGCCTCACACCTGGCATTTTCGAGGTGTTCCAAAGCTGCACGACTCTGGTGCGAGGCCTTTTTGGTCTTCTACTTTATGTTCATCTCAGACGGCTGGTACTGCGCCATGTTTTGCACGGGCATGCTACTCTGCGACCTGGACTTGCTGGCGAAAAATGGCGAGCTCCCGCTGTTCTTGGCTCGCCTCGAGCCGATCAAAGAGTTTATATATTACCATCTACTCATCTTCAGTTTCTATTTGGGCGGCATCCCGGCCGAGACCACGGAGGTTCAGAACCTGCAAAAGAGCCGCGGCTGGTACTACCTGGCCTGGTTCAAACCTCAAGCAGTTTTCGACTACAAGTGGTTCTACCTCTGGCTGGCGTCCACCTTCCTGATCGCGACTATTCCGCGCATTTTCTGGCTAAAGAGGTTCTTCGAGACCAAGTTTTGCCAATACCTTGGGCGCGTTTCCTTTGCGCTCTACATTGTTCACGGCCCCGTGCTGTGCACACTTGGCGATCGGCTATATGTGGCCGTGGGCTGGAAGGCTGATGACCATATGCAGCACATCCCGCACTGGGTGAACAAGATCCCCCTGCCAAAGTCTGGACCACTGGGACTAGAAGTTGCTTTCCTGGTCCCCCAGTTGATCTTGCTGCCCCTGACTCTAGCGCTGGCCGAGGCCGTGACGAGATGGGTGGACACGCCGAGTGTGAAGTTTGCCAATTGGCTATACCGCAAGACATTGGGGGGTGGTTCTACAGAGTCGCTGCTTTCGAAGCAGGCCAGGGCGTGATTAAGATTGCACTTATTAATGTAAGATGGCCACGAGAGGCGGTAATATGGGATCGGGATATTTCAGTTTGTACTACTTGGACGGATATTGCATGATTTGGCGCAAGGGGGATTGGAACATGGAACGGCGTGCTACTGTACAGTATAGGAGAGATTTAGTTGTACTTGCATGCATGAGTATCTATCTACTCGTACGAGAAGGGGCAAACCCAGCATGGAATTGAACATGGGCTAATGTCATCAATGGTTTTCACTTTAATTAAGTGCCATCCATGGCCTTTTTTGCCGAGCTCCCACTTCCGTATCCCCCACGTAAAAGTCTTCTTTTTTTTTTTTTGTCTTTTGCTTCCTCTCTCTACAGTACATGACTTCTACTCTGTTGCCACTCTTAATTAGTCCCTCTCTGGCCATGGAGCCATCCAATCTCCTGATGCTAATGCTGTTGGTGTTTTAGAAACCTTGGAACTTAGTCGCCTTAGAAGTTTGGTGCTGACTCGCTGATTGTTTTTGTACCTGTGTGGATGTGGCTGCACTTTAAAAACTGCCTTTCTGGGCGCTGTCAACCAAGCGATCTCGTCTATCTGCTTGGCCTATTGGCGCTGAAGCTTGTGCCTGGGGAGGTACAGGTACAGGTACAGGTACAGGCGGGTACTGTACGCGCCACAGCGTCAGCCACAAAGGCACAAGGCACTGCTGCTGCTGCTGCTGAATTTACTTCGAGGGAAAGAGCTGAACCTGGCGCATCCATCGAAGAAGTCATGATGGTGTCACTCCCATCTTTTTCCCTCCTTCACCTCCATCTACTGTAATACAGCAATACGGCCAACGCCCTAATTTCTTCCTCTCCCAACACACTCAAATCACGCGAAATACGCCCCGTTACGACCAAAAAAACCTGCCAGCGGCCGTTTGTCCCAAAGCAGCGCAAGCGTGTATCCAGCGCCTTGCTGGATTCCGGCATTGTTCTTTGCCGATCGCCTTGATCTGCGCAGGTTGGCTCGATGCCTGTCCCTTGTTCGCCGCTAATGTGCGGAGGTGCAGAGCACTTGGGGCCGCCCCTTGGCAGCTTCTTTGGTGCTGTTGTGTTGCTCTTTGGGGGCCAGAGAGAGCGAAATTGCGTTGTCCCTCGGCTCCTGCGTTTGCATATGACAATTGCTTCTTCTCTGCCCGTTCCATTGTCTTTCCCGCCGGCTGCCAAGTCTTTCTGTTGCGGGGTAGCGCGGGTTTTCGTCTTCGCTGCCGATTCTGTGTTTTTGTGCTAACTGATGGTCTGATTTCTTTCCCCCGTCTCGTCTGACCAAAGTGTCTCAGAGTTGGCAGCGGTACTGTAGGCTCTTGTCTTCATACAGTATATTAGCCGCCACGCTCTGAGGTGACATTCGCAATCAAGGCATCCGCCTGCCAGGCTACCTGGTCACTCCATGGCAAGGCCCGATAGACACCACTCTGCTCCATCCGGGGCCATGGGTCGTGTCCACTGCGAATGCATGGCTGTCCATCTTCATCAAAGACGGCTCGCTTAGGGAAACTTGCCCTCCTCTTACTACTACTACCTAGCAGCAACACTAATTTTGAATACCTGTACGGAGTGTGGGTATTACACTTGCTAATACTGCTGAGTACTACTGGCACACTCGAGTATAATGCTTGTCCAAGTTAGTGGTGAGTAACATCAGAAAAGGAAACATCTGATGATGCTTTTCGTTGTTGGCAGCGTGTGTTAGCCCTAGCTCTTACATCATTGCCCTTGAGATTGGCGACTCCAAGCCTCCATACAGGTGCTAGTCGCAAGAATTGTACCATCGACGGCGCCGCCTGGCTGCAAATTGTGACTATCAACGTGTCATTGCCCTCCACCAGGCTCTTGTTTGTCTCTCGCCTCACCGCCGTATCTCGGACCATAACCAGGGACAATTGATCCCGGTAGCTAAATTCTTTTCCATCGCCATCCAACTGGGTCTGGCCCGCGTACAAACTCCATCTACCTGCTAGGTAGTACTACAACCGCATCACTTCTGCCATCTGCAGCGTCACATCGCCGTGTCCGGCCCGCTGCAGAATCTTCATCTGTAGGGCGAGGCCTGATTAGTCTTCAACTTGTACGCTCTAGGTAAAATTACATTCGGCAATCACGCCGTGGCGACTTGAGTTTGCATCTTCAGCCTCTAATGCTCTCATAGCACTTGCTATCTCTATTACGGCACCACTTACGGTACCTGCCCAGGTCCTACTACCTACCAATTATTGGTACAAGGTACCAGGTAGGTACCTTAGTAGTAGTGATAACCGTTGCTATCAAAAGGCACAGGTACTTACTCGTCGAGTTTCGACTTGGTATTGCCGCCGTCATTGAGTGGGAACCTCAAAGTATCACCAGCCGATATCTTGTGGCTTACCATAGCTTCCCCAAGCGTAAGCCACAGGCTCCGACCAAAGTCAGAGCTTATCACTCTCTCAATCTACTAAGCCTTCATGACATAAGTAATATCTACATATTTCTCGATTGAATCGAGTGACCCAACCTTTGTCGCCAAAGGCTCTGACCACATCCTAAAGCAAACAGCTCACGGCACATCATCCACATTTATATAAGCCAGCAGCTGGCTACAAGGGCTTCACAATGCTCGTCAGAGATTTTAAGCGCCTGTTGCTCCTATCAGTGCCTATTATCGTTATTCTTTACACACTCATCAGCTTTTTTACGCACTCCAGAGGAACTGAATGGATCCCGCCTATCATCGACAAATTCCATGCGGACCAAGGGGGAGGAAATGCCGCCTTGAATCATGAACAGGAGGCCCAGGCGCCTATAGGCCTTGGAAAACCAGGGTCGTTTGAGACTTCAGCAGATGGAAACGCTCAAGAAACAAATGTACCGCCGTCACATCTGCCCTTGAGCAATGGCTCTATTCCTCTCAATATCCAGGCCTCTCACCAGGAAATTTTCTCGGTCTCAACCATAGATAGAAAGTACTTTTCCATTGATTTTACCGAAGGGCACAAGGGAATGAACCCCAACATCATTCCTCACCCTACGCTGGAGAATACGTGGATCGTGGTTGCACAGCTGGCACGGGGAGCAGACGAACAAACCGTCTACTTCACAGAACTCGCGTGTAATGCCATTTTCCAGGATCAAGTCTTGCGGTGCCTTGAGCCTCCGACAGCACTTCCTGTTACGCCAACAGAAGGTGGTAAATGTGAAGGCGATCTAGCCTACTTCACTTTCAGCGTCGGCCCTCACGATGCCCGCGTTCTTTACGGGCCAGACTCCCCGTATATTGTTTACGGGTCGAATTCTCAATTCACTTGCTTTGGCCAGTTTATCCAGGACTTTCGCGAACTTGTTGACTGGACAGGCCAATGGCGTGGCCCAAAACACTTCCTCAGAGGTACAGAGCTGAAGCGGCCACTGCCATGGAATGCCGTTGAGAAGAATTGGTTCCCTTTCTGGGATCCTTCCGGCCAGATGTATGTTCACTACGAGATCGCACCAAAACGAGTCTTTGCTCGAGTCAAGCCAGATGGCTCTGCCACTGTCAACCTGGCAGTACTCACCGAAGACGAAGATAAACAGTGTCTGTCAAAATACTTGCCTAGAGTAATCCCCGATCACGAATCGATCCATCAAGCAAGCAACTCACTCAAGGTAACCATGTGCAAGCGGACAGATGCAATCTGTATTGCCAACAAAAGCAACACCTTTATTTTCTCCATCTGGCAGCACAAGTCGTTTTACAATTGGCACGCGGTTTACGAGCCATACGTGATGCTCTTCCAGGCGCAGGCGCCTTTCGCCATTCACGCCATGTCGAAGCGGCCAATCTGGATCCACGGCCGTCAGCAGTTCCCGGAGCGCCTTACTTCGGAGATGTTGTACGTGACGTCGATTGCTTGGAAGAGCTCCAATGTGAAGTATCACGGATATCTAGATGATGAGCTTTTCATTGGATTTGGCATTGAGGATAAGGCGTCTGGGGCTATTGACATTACGGCGGAGGAGCTGTTGTCAGGACTTGGGCTTTGCACTGAAGCATAAGACGGAGAAATGGAGGCACGGTATACCCATTCAAGTACCTTTCTTTTGATGACCCCTTTCTGTATTATAATTCCATGTCTTAGAAGATGTTTTTATTGTTATTCTTACATTGGGTGTGAGAGAATCCCAGCTGCCCAGAGATGGAGGGAGAGTTTATGATAAGAGAACATACTATAATGGTAATTGATATTTATTTAAAATTCAAGATGTAGTCGTCTGCGCCTAAATAAGCGTTAACATAGTGTATCAAAGTTTTGGGAGTTGTAACCTTAGAGTCGCCTGATAATATACTTTTTATCATGCAAAAGGGGGGAATAAGTTACTTTTATTTAGTATATATCTATATACCGAGTCCCTAAAACTTTTTACATTCTAAATATATATCATATATATAAGCTTTATTGCTATTTCTCCGTTTTACTCAGCTCCTCCTGCAACTTTGCAGTAATGTTGACCAACCAGTTAATGAGGCTGTGCACCTTTATCTTTTCGAGGCTTTATTAACCTCAATAGGTACTTCTATAGCTCCATATTGCACGCTACTACGCTGGCAAATCTTGCTCTACGCCTCAGGCTCGGGATATGGATCAAGTCCAGGTGATTACGAGTTTCTCTGTGATTTCGTATTTTACGCCCTGCCGTTTCTTTGCGCATCACTCCACAAGTCTGCGTGCATGAAGCTTTTTAGAGTGGCGTTGAGCCATGCCAATGGGCAAGCTTCCAAGAACCACGCCACACAACTTTTCGCTGACTTTACTCCTCTTCACAGCCTTCACATACGTTTTACATCTTGAACTTTCCAACTTGTACTCCTACATCGCTCCATTACTAAAATTACCACCACTCTCGGTCTATTACACTATCTTTTTATACTACTTGGCAAGAAACAATGGGATTCGACTGGGGTGACTCGCTTGGCCGTAGTATCTCGGAAGCGGCAAACAGAGGTCGAGAGATATAGCTTTACTCAAATCAAAGTAACACCATCGCGGCTCGCTTATTTTGGCTTCATGGTCCATCGCAATCGGGCTCTTGTCGGCTATATTTGGTTCTTGTCACCGATACAGATAACTGTCCCATCACCACATCATTCCAGAATCTGTTCTCGACTCTTGGCACATGGGATCTTAACCGCGATTTGACACTGGATAATAGTAGTATCTACTCGCCTGGTGACTCGAAACATTGGTTTAAATATCTGACCTTTATGCCCATTCCTCCTTCGGATATGCTAGATGGTAGATGATATTGATCAAACAAAGTCTATCATGATCCTCAACATGGCTGGGTTGATAATCTTCGACAGTCCGCCCCGGCTCGGATGGCAGTCGGGAAAGTTTTCCATTCAATTATGAACGAGTGGCCGTTTAATAGTGATCAATTAGAGTTCCAATGGTGGGATCAGCTCCCATCGGTTCCAGCAGTCACCAGCTTACTTCTCCGGCTACAGAAACGCCGGAGATGGAAGCCGAAAGGGCTTGCACATAAATTTGTCCGTTTTCCCAGACTCCAGGAAATCCACTATGAGCCCTGGAGGAAATGGAACTCTATGCGGATACTTATAGATAGGGGTGAGTACTGCTGCATACCTACCCAATTTGTTATTGCTAATAATCCGCATCCGGTATCTAGCATATCAATATCTTTTCGAGTCTATCTAACGTTTCAACAACAATATCAAGAGACTTGTGGTCTTTGAGGACTTTAATCAACAGCACCCAGTTTCATGAAGCAAGTCCAGCTCGGGGAAGACTGGGCCAAATGCGATACTATTCACAACCCAGACCCAGCTGTTAGTCGGATGATCGCGCTCGCCAGCCTCAAGCTTGAGCATCTCACAGTATTCTTCATCGCAGATGCTAGCCAATTCTTCGTCATGGAACCCTCTTGGGAGTAGCCAGACCTAACCTCACTTATACTTACTTCCAAGTTACTTACGCCCGAAAAGGATTCGATCGAGATTGAAGCTGTGCTTTGGGCAGCAGCAGTAGTGGCTAAAAAGATGCCATGGCTGAAAACAATGGAGATTTGGAATAGGCGAATGGGATTGGCAGCGCTCTTCAAATACCAGGCGTTCCACCATGTACAGCAGGCTAGAATTACTTGGAGAGGCACATGGGAACTGACCATGGAACCATTCAGAATTGAGGCTTGGGAAACAATTGTGCATCAGTATGATAGTCTGGGATTTGATTTGGTTTAGGAACGGCTAGATGAAGCTGATAATAAGCCTCACGGCGATGCAATTCACTACCTGATGCTTTCAACCCAGGTGATTCGGCCCGTCTAGTTGCGGCAGATCCAGATAGAACAGGTTGAACAATGGATAGACAGGTAGTACCAGAAACAAACGAGGTTTCCAGGGCGCGCAGACCAGCAATTCTATTATACGTACTCCTTGTTCATTTGCATTGTAGAAAGGGGGAAGCAATCTGCTTTTTTTCGTGTTTAGGGATTTGCTATTAGCCAGCACCCCAACTGGTACCTGCACTATTCTTCAAGTGTCTGCTACTTTCTAGTATTGCTACTTTCTTCTGCTATTACTACATTCTTCTACTATTGCTACTTTCTACTTTCTGTTACTATAACAGTATTGTAGGTAGATCTGCCAAATTACCTGTCATCGCTGGCTAATAGCAAATCCCTGTGTGTTTTAATAGGTACGTACCCAGATGGTTCCTGGTGCCCCTCCTCTAAAAGCTAAAAGGAGTTGCATGTGTAAGCTGCGCCACTAGTTCCCCCTTTTGCCTAGCTCCTCCTGTGGCTTTGCAGTGACGTTTGCCCACCAGTTGATGAGGCTGTGCAACCTCCAAGTATCCTTTCCTTGCCTTGCTGCCATTGCAACATCTCCCATTCCACATGTGATTGATCACAGGCCGAGACGAACAGCTGAGCCGTTTACCACGCAGCAGACAAAAGTACCTGGCTTTGCAAGTCGAGATTGCGGAGAGCCGTGCCCACAAATCAGCGACTGTCCAGTACTTAATAGCTATCTGCAGCAATGGCGCACCTGGCAACGGCCAAGCTGCCCTATCGCGACATCAACCTCAAGGTCACCAGCGATGCTTATACCTTTTCGTCGCCCTCGTCTCCCGATGCGCCGTCCTTGGTCATTGACCGTCCCATGGGAGATGTCCGGCTGGTCCAGGGCGGCGTCAATTCATCCAAGCGCGCGACGCGCGTGTCCAGCATTTCCGGCATCCTTGGCATCATCCAGCTCCCTCTAGGTGAGTAACAGCTTCGAACCACCAGACGATGGTCGTATGTCCCATCTAAGGCAATCCCTAACCATAGTCCAGACAAGTATGTCATCATCATCAACAAGGCCAAGCCCATGGGCAGGCTCAAGGGACAGATGGTCTACAAGGTCCTCTCGACAGAGATTCTCCCTATGCGCGAGCGACAAATCCACGACCCGGACGAAGACACATTTATAAACCTCCTCAAGACCTTCCTTGCTCAGGGACCAATGTACTTTTCCTACTCGATCGATCTCACCAACTCGATCCAGCGTCAATCCCATGCCGATACCTCCCGGCCACTATGGCTGAGGACGGATGATCGCTTCTTCTTCAACAAGCATCTGCAGTCCGAGCTAATCAAGTTCCGCACCACGGGATCCCGTAGCCAGCCTGGCTCACAGCCTGCCACCGATCCCTACATTCTTCCCTGCATTTTTGGCATGTTTGAGATTAAGCAGACCAAGTTCAAGGGCGCCCCCCTGACGATCGTATTGATCTCCCGACGCTCACGATACCGTGGTGGAACCCGATTCTTTACTCGAGGTGTAGATGAAGACGGCCATGTTGCCAACTACAACGAGACGGAGCAGATCGTCATCCTGAATGACAGCAGCACCGGTCTGGGGGGATTTGCTGGCAGCAGTGATATGCAGAGTGGCAAGTTTGGCGCATCGGCAGGCCAGGAGGTGCAGATTCTCTCTTACGTCCAGACTCGAGGTAGCGTGCCGACATTTTGGTCCGAGGTCAATGACCTAAAGTACACGCCGAAAATCCATGTGCGTAATACGGATGCCGCCCTCGCCTCCTCAGCCAAGCACTTTGATGAGCAGATCCGCATCTACGGAGACAACTACCTCATCAACTTGGTCAACCACAAAGGGCGCGAGTCCAAGGTCAAGGAGTCATACGAGCAGATGACCAAGGCCCTTGTCTCGATGCCCATTGAGCGACGAGAAGCCGATCGTCTTACCGACGAGAAGTTTACGACGATCCAGCCAGGTTCAAGCCGCCAGGAGTTTGACCGCCTTCACTATGTCTACTTTGACTATCACAGCGAGACAAAGGGCATGCAGATGCACAAAGCGCACGCCATCGTGGACAGACTCCGGGACGCTGTTGATGCCCAGGGCTACTTCCGTGGCGTCGACATGCCCGCAAATATCGATGGGCGGATTGAAGCCCGCAGTCTTCAGACCAGCGTGATGCGCACAAACTGCATGGACTGCCTTGACCGTACCAACGTCGTCCAGAGCATCTTCGCCCGTCACATGCTCGACCGCATGCTGCAAGAAGCCGGCCTGCTGGCAAAGGGCGCGTCATTTAAGAATGAAGACCCCGAGTTTGAGGTCCTTTTCCGCAACATCTGGGCCGACAATGCCGATGTTGTGTCCACGGCCTACTCTGGAACCGGTGCCATGAAGACCGACGTCACCAGAACTGGCAAGCGTACGCCACTGGGAGCCCTGCAAGATGGCCGTATTGGCGTCACGCGATACTGCCTCAACAACTTCCTTGACGGCCCTCGTCAGGACGCCTATGACTTGTTCTTGGGAGTTTACCAGCCTGGGGAGGCCAACGTTGGCACCAACCTCATTTTCGGCGACAGGCGGCCGGTTCTCATCCAGGCTATTCCCTATATCCTGGCCTTTAGCGTCTTCATCGTTCTCGTGGGCATCTTCACCAGGCGGTCTCCCGACTCGAGCGTCATTCCCATGCGCCTCTTCATTATCTTCTGGTCCAGTGTGGCGGCCTGGTGCTTCCACTTTGTCTGGACTCACGGCATGCTCTATGTAAGCAATCATTTCATTGTTATTGTTATTATTATTCGCAGGCAGAAAACTAACACGCCTTTGCAGGTAAACTGGCCCCGTTTGAACCCACTCTCTTACGCCATCGATGGCTATGCCGAGAATTACTCCAAGGCAAGAAAGGACAAGGTTATTGGGTCGCTCGTCGCCAAGCATGAGCGTGGACTCAGCACCGCTCGCTTCATCAACGCCGAGGAGGGTAAGAAGAGGATTGAGTAGATGTACGCTTCAGCTACACAATCCTGGGAGATAGATGACCTACGGCCTCCATGTTTACCTTTGTCCCCTGCCCCCCCTCCTCCTTTTTTTTTCTGTTCCCTTCGTCGCTGTTAGACTTTGCTTGCAGAATGCAACGTTATTCGTATAATCACTTTTTAGCTCCTACTAGGGCAATTACCGTCAGCAGACGAAAAAAAAACCTTTCTTTGTAGTCTTTTTTCATTATTATCATCAACTGTTGTTACTATTGGTTCTGATGTTTTACTCAAACATGGCCAGTGTCGTGGCCCCCTTTTCTACGCGCTGCACTTCAATGGGCAAAAAAAGAAAAGAAAAGAAAAAAAGAGTCTATACAAGTCTTTTTTTTTTTTTAGACAAGACCGATTTTTCTCTCAGCCAAAAGATCGAAGAGGATGCGAAAAAAAACATTAGAAGATATATAGTCAATATTATTTATTTGCCTATTTTTTTGAGGATTAAAAGAAGATTTTTCGGTTTTTGGATGAAAAGATTAAGTTAAAAAAAAGTCTTCCAATGATAATTGAAACACGTATACAATTTGAGAAAAGAGAGAAGAAGAAGAAAAAGGCAAGAAACGTTTTTTTTTACACACGTTGAAATAAAGATGAAAAAGTGCGTATTTTGCTACCTCACTCCATGGCTATGCATCGGGGGGGCCCTAAGTTGCCAACCGCAACACCGAAACGATAATTCGAGACTGTAGAATAACTTGGGGGTATCAGACAGAAAAGAGAAGAGGAGGAAATGGAAATGGAAATGGGAACGTATAGAAGAAAAGGGTAGTTTTTTTTGGGGGGGATAAAAGTACTGGATCCTGGGGTGATGGCAATGCAATGGATATAGAATACTGCTGATGCACGAAGCTCCATCCAACATAGAAAAGAGGATAGGAGGAAGAGGTGGTGACGGTGGTTAGAGAGAAATAAGGAGAATCACAGCCACAAAAGCCATTTAACACCCTGCAAAATCCCCTTGCCGATGCCCAGGAAGATGCGCAGAATCATCACCATGAACCAGACATACCACATGAAGCCTACGAGCAGCCACTCCACCGTAAGCCAGAGCCCGCGCCTCAACCAACGGAATCTCCTACGGCGCGTACGCAGCATCTTGTCCATGGTGTCAATGACGTGCTTGATCTTGAGAGGCTGGCCGAGCATCAAGTCGCGGCTCGTCTCGTCCGCCTCGTCCGCAGCCTTGCGCGCCATCTCGGACAAGTCGTCCGCGAGATGCGTGCGAACCTCCCAGACGCGCGTGCGCAGATCCTGCGCCGTCTTGTCCCGGAAGTAATCCGCCGAAGACTGCCATCGCTGGCCCCACGCCTGGATGGCGACGCCCAGCGTGCGGGCGGCGAGGGGATACACCTCGCAGAAGGGCACCTGCTGGTCCTGGAGCTGGAGGGTGAGCTGGGCTTGTTTAGGGGTAAGCCTGGCAATGTCCAACCAAGGAACGCCGCCGGGTTCGTTCGACGAGGACGCGGCCTCGTTTAGGGCGAGATTCTCCCTGCTGAACGGCTTGTGCTGCTCATTGGCACGGCGGCGCAGTTCCATCGCCTTGACGCCGGAGCTGAGAATCAGAGCTCGCATCCTAGCGACTTCGCGCTTCGAAAGTCTCGTCTGACCAGGCAAGCCACGGTCCGCAATCGACCAATGCTGGCCCGACAGTCGTCCGTGTTGGTTGTCCTTGTCGCTGAGCGAAAGGGCTGAGTTCACACGTTTATCCGCAGCATCGGGGGTGGTGCTGTTGTTCACCAAGGACTCTGACTCGGAGACGTCTGAGTCTGCTACTAGCGGTTTGTGTAACGGAGAAGACCCAGATGAGGATGCGCTCCGGATTTTAATCAGCGGAGGTCGAAGAAGATCAAGTTCAGTGGCCCGACGACCTGGCGTTTCTGAGCCATCAGTAGCAGCGGCGGCAGCAGCAGTAAGCTTTTCACCACCATTGGCAGAGTGGCGAAAGCTAGGCATACGACGAAACTGAGGCATCGCATCGAGAAAGTGCTTCGGTTGGTGCTGCGCTTCTTGTGCCCTGTTGGAGGGTTTTCGCGACAGTAAAGACGGTGCGGATTTTCGCCCTCTGAATCTATCACTGTCGGACTCATCCGTTGTATCGAGGTCTGGCGCCTCGCCAGATCCCTCTTTCTTGCGGATGATGTCTCCCAACTTCGAAACACCACCTCGAAGCACGTTATCAATCCGCGGCCCCTTGAACATGCCTCTCAAGCCAACGTTTTCGTCGGCTCTAAGCCGTGTGCTTCCCGTGTTGCGAGTGCTTTTACCGCCCTCTGTTCCTGGCAACAGCTTTCCAGCAGGGCTGGATTGACGCCTACTCAGAGTAGTCGTCGAGCCTGAACGTGCCAGAAACTTATCAAGCTTTGATGATCGCCCTTCTCCATCATCCTCAGCTTCATCAGGCATAGTAGCGTCGTCGTTCTTTTCTCGCATGATTTGTTTAATCTTGCTAAAGGGGTTCCTGGTGGGAGATGTCGATCGGCTCCAGGGTGGTGAAGGATCAACGCTGGCAACCGACTCAGACTTGCCATTGCGAACCGGCAGGAATTCCGGTGAGTTGGGAAACGAAGCTCGCTTGCCTGGAGAAGACGAGGGGTAATTGACATCAAGACTCCGGCGCGTGGGAGAGCCTTGCCTGGCCCTCTCAAACACCGCGGCTTTGCGCTCTGAGTCGCTTGTTTCCGCCAGAGACCCTCTCCTACTAGTAAAGCGGGACGGCGTTTGCGAAGTTCGCCTCATATCTTGCGCCTCAACACTCCTGTCATCAGCGCTCTCGGCTGCCAAAGCCATGTCTTCAAGCTCTCTTTCGCGCGCCTCCTTGGCCACCATTTCTATCATTTGCTTCTGCAGCAAGTCGTTTGAGTTGCTAGAGATGGTTCCCTTGCGAACAGGTCGCGCCCTCTTCTTTGGCTCGCTGTCGTTGTCGCTGTCTGAATACTCGGATCCAGAATCTTTCTTGAGCCGCAGTATATCGTGGCCATGCCCGCCGCTTCCATGCCGGTGGTGGAAACCCTTGATGTTCTGTAGCTTCTGTTTGGCACGCTCCTTCGTACTGCCATGAGACAATTCCGAGCGAACCTTGGACAGCCCAAATTCTTTTCCTTCAGTAATGGTTTCGATCAACTCATTGTCCCTCGTTGTGAACGGTGAGATTCTGCTGCTAGCATCATCTACTTCTCGAGATAATGGCCTGCTCAAGTCGGAGGCCACAGGCGGGAAAATCTTTCGCCAATGACGGTCTTCAATAAGATGCTTGTGCCCGTTCTGTTCCAGCCAGTATGCGTCGGCAATCACATCGCAGGGATCCAGAATCCAGTCCACTCTCGGCCGCCGAGGCCTTGTCACAGCCTCCGAGGGAGATGACTGCATGTCTGCATCTTCAGCGTACTGATAAGGAGGGATTGACGGTCTGTCGTCGACGAGCGACGTCCCGGCCAGCGACATTTGTCGATAAACCGTATCAACCCACAGCCTAACGCCCTCTACATCGCTAAACCCCTGGCGCTTTCCATCAATCACCTTCCTCTCGCGTGCCCGCACTTTGCGATTTCGGATATACTGCAACGGATTGTACTGCCGCCCTAGCGTTATAGCAAGCGCTTGAGCACCGGGTGCCAGCACGGGAGAATCTGGCGAGCTGCCTGACGACGGCCTTTCGAGGCCCGGCTTCAGGGGCGGCAGCACATCGAGTAGTCGCCTGTACTGCGCCCACAGCTCGAGATGATCCTTGGCCTTTTGGGCCCTGGCTAAAGTCGACGCAGAAAACTGCCAGCGGTATTGCGCATCGTGGGGGGACTCAAACGAGGGCTGAAAGGCGCCGCTGCTTCTCGATGCGGGCACCAGCGACCCAGCCGATGGCTCTTGCAGCAGACTTGGAGAGTCGGTGCGCGGAAACTTGCGCTGTTGTTGGAGATGCTGTCTGATATTGTTCGAGGAGGACGCGTCTGGTATTGGTGTAAGTCGAGGAGGCACGGCTGTGCGAGAGACATTTCGTCGAGCGGCGAGACGGCGCGATTCGCTGAGGCTGAGAGCCATGTGCACAATCTGTGTGGAATCCAGGTCCGCAGCAGCATGCGGTTCCTGGTGGTGCGAGTCTGAGTATAGCCTGCCATCGGCGGAATGCCCAGTGTTCGGAGGCGAGTTTGCAGGCTCTTCCCCAGATCGTCGTATGGGTGCAGACGTCTTCCGCATTCCCATATCAAGAGCAAGACCAGGAGAGGGCTGGAAAGCAGCATCACGACCGCTGCCGAGCTGAGGAGCTGGAGCCGGGGGGTTGGCAGCTCGCTGTCGGCGAGATCGACCTCCCCCAAAGGCATCGTGCAGCAAGAAGCCTCCGCCCAAGCGGCCCTTGTGTTTCTTCTGCGCCCGCTCTTCTCGGTGGCCATGTCCGTCGTCAGCATATGGAGAGCCGTCGCGGCCAGGGCTCAAGGTGCCATCGTCGTGGGACAGGTCGTCGGAAGGGGAGAAGACGTCGTCTCGCTGACTGGACGCATTGCCGGGCTTGGCCATCTCGTGGCTGCTATTGCGGCGGCGCTCTGGAGTCGCAGGGCCATCTTGTCGTCCGTCCCGGCTCGCTGAGTAGTATCCTGCAGACCGAGGCGCAGGCAAGTGGTGATCGGCCATTTCTTGGGCGCCGGTTCATAGTCACCAGCGCCACCCGTTCTAGTGCCGTTGCGAATCGTCCTACTCAAGGCTCGAGAAGGTCGGCATGGCTAAGGATTCAAAGAGCCAAGGAAGAAAATGAAAAAATAATGCACACGGCACAAGGGAGCTGGTGCGTCAAAAGGGGGCCGTTAATGAGGGGTGCCAGTTCCACCCGGGATGGGAAACAGGCGAGAAAACGGCCGTTTGGCGATGCGCCGGCAGAAACAAGAGATGCCTTGGTAGAGAAGCTAGAGGCAGCATGTGCCACCGACGGCAATATCGACCGGTATTAGCAGCTGCTAGACCACCGATCCTCCAGTAAGAACCGCAGAATACGTCTTCAAACAGCTTCGTTCGGATCGATTGTGCAGACACAGCTCGGCCAGCGAGGCGCAGCGCAAGCCAAGTTTTCTTGGACGCGCAACTCGTTCGATCTGCAGCGGTACCCGGCTGAAGCTCGGACATTGCAAATCAATTGCTTCAAGCTGGTACGGAGTACTCGTCCCTTGCTTCAAGCTTGCCTCAAGCTTGCTTCAAGGCCCGGTTTTTATTATGCCGGCATGTCACCGGTACATTCGATCGTGCATGGAATCACACATAAGATGCATGGTGATGTGATGCTGCCTTCGGTCAGACGCCTATTTCCACCAGATCCAGCATTCGCATATGGTTGCTCACCAGCACGTACCTATCAAAGAGTCGTTTATATTCTCTCTATTTTATTCTCATTTCTCCATCTATCAATCACATCTATCGTACATTTATGTATATATTCACCAATCGGGGAGTGCACTCATCCATGCATACACACACAGAGAGAGAGAGGTTTATGCAGCCATCATCAGGGATTTATGAAGCTGCAGTTGCTGTAACGTCTTCGCATCGTCCACATAGTCCGTCCTCCTCTTCAGCGACATATCTCCAGCACCGAGAGCATTTGCTCTGCTTCGGCGGCAGCACATGCACGACGCCCTGCATGCCATCCACTGCAAACTCCTTCGAATAGCACCAATCATGATTGTCGGACGAGAGGGGGCTGTTGAGCTCCACAGATGACACCACAAACATGGCATCCAACTCATCTATGTACTCTTTCAAAACGGCTGCCAGGCGGTCATCCGCCACAGAAATGTTTAAGGAGCACTGAAGAGAGCTACCGAGTGCTTTCGATTCTCGGCCCTGCTCCAACCCCGCCTTGACTGCATCGTGCACCGTGGACAAGATGGGCAAATGCAGCCGTAGCTGCGCCTGATCCAGTGTCAAGCGGGCGGGATCAATCACATGCGAGTTGTAAAGCTGCCGTGCCGGGTGTTCGAATGACCTGTGCGGAAACTTTGTTAGACATGGGCGGACACTAGAGAGTGACGACGAATCAGATGCACGCAAGACTTACACATCTTCTACCATCCATGACGGCCTGTGAGACCAGGCCTCTTCAACCAGCATCGGCGTGATCGGTGCCAGCATTCGCAAGAATCCAACCAAGATGGGCACCAAGATACCGCCCCCATCGCCGCAGTACAGACGGTCTTTAAGGCCTTCCAGGTAAAACGCCGAAAGATCTGTCGCAATCCATCGGTTAATCAGTCCGGTAGCCTTGTGGAATTCGTAGTTGCTGTATGCCTCCCAGACCTGAGCCATGACGTCCTGAAGCTGCAAGATGGCGATTTGATCAAGCTTAGTCAACGGCGCCTGGAGTGCAGATTGGTGCAGTGATCCGAGCAGCATCTTCAGTGTCGTACGGTACTTGATCAGTGCATTTTGTATTGGCTGCAAGATGGACGCTCCCACCAAAATGTCAGACGTAAAATCGCTGCTTGCTGCCCAAAGCCGCAAAACGTCAGCGCCAAGGGCATCGAATCGTG
The DNA here is from genome assembly GCA_010015515.1 of Trichoderma sp. TW21990_1. NCBI lineage: Eukaryota > Fungi > Ascomycota > Sordariomycetes > Hypocreales > Hypocreaceae > Trichoderma > Trichoderma sp. TW21990_1. The sequence continues at coordinate 401,094 of WXUD01000028.1, forward strand.
TAGTAGCATCGTTGCCTTTGCTCTTCAGAGGAGGCAGCAGCTTGCCCTCCATGATTTCGCTGGGAACAATGGTGTTACCGAGAGACTTAGACATTTTCTTGCCTTGGGCGTCAAGTGTGAAACCGTGAGTGATGAGTGTCCCGAAGGGAGGTGCAATATCGGCTCCAGCTTTGCCATCTGCTTTTTGAGCCGCTACAAAGGTCAACAGACTGGACTGGAACCAGCCTCGGTGCTGGTCAGAGCCTTCCAGATAGACATCCACAGGGCGCCCAATCTCTGTCCAGCTACTACCACTGTCAAACCAAACATCCATCGTATCAGTCCCACGCCGATATGTTCCCTTGAGCGATGGCGCAATCCACGTCGCATCGTCGGGAGCATCGGAAAACCATGCGTCTGATGTCTTTTGTTCCATCACGGATATGATGTGCTCGATAGATTCATCCGTCATAACAGCGTTTCCACTTTCGTCATAGAGAGCAGGAATGGGCACACCCCAAGATCGCTGCCTGGAAATGCACCACTCACTTCTCCCTTTGACGAAGCTTTCCAGGCGAACCTTACCAGATTCCGGCACGAAACGCACCTGGCTCAACGCCTGCAAGGCATCTTCTTTGATACTTCCGACATCTGCGAACCATTGCGCTGTAGCCCGGATAACCACGGGTTTCTTTGTGCGCCAGTCATAAGGGTACTTGTGTTGAAGTTTATGAGTCCACAGCACATCTTCTCCAACCAGTTCTAGCACAGCTTGACTTCCACCATCATGAATAGAGGGTGACGAAGTCAATTTTTCGGGATCATTGGGGTAGGCTTCGGCGGTGAAATGACCTTCATCCGTGATGGGGGCGAAGGCTTCGATGCCCAACGTCGAGCAAGCCTGGTAGTCTTCTTGTCCGTGTCCAGGTGCCATGTGAACGAGACCAGTTCCGGAATCGGCAGAAACAAACTCGGCATGAACAATGGGCTGCAAAGAAGAGGCGCTCCCCCTCAGCTTGTTCCGGTATAAGAGACCTGTTATCTGGGAACCAGGAATCGACTTTGCAGTGACGGCCGCAGAAGGCATGTTCTTCTGAATTTCCTCAACACGGCTCTCTGCTACCAAAAGTCCATCATTTCCGACCTGCAGTAATGCGTAGTCGAGTTCATTATGCACAGCAATAGCTTTATTAGCAGGAAGCGTCCAGGGGGTTGTTGTCCATATAGCAGCGTACAGTTGACCTTTGAAGCCGCTCAATCCGGGAATCGAGCTCCAATCAGACATGATGGGGAATTTGACATAGGCGGCAGTCGACACATGATCGTCACGGTATTCCAACTCGGCCTCGGCCAAGGCTGTGCGGGACGATGTCGACCAGTAAACGGGTTTATGCTTGCGATAGATGAGGCCGCTGCGAACCATCTTCTGGAAGACACGAAGTTGCCTTATCTCGAAAGCCCGATCCATAGTCGTCCATTTATTATCCCACTCAGCCATGACGGCAAACGACTGAAACCCCTTCATCTGGTCCAGAATCGTCTTGCTCGCCAACCGCCTCGCAGATTCTCGAATCTTGGGTGGGCTCAATCCCTTGGCGCCACTCTCTCCGAGAGCCTTCATCTCAATTGGAAGGCCATGGCAATCCCAGCTTGGTCTATACATGACTCTTCTACCAGCCTGCACTTGTATCCTGTTGATCATATCCTTGAGCGTCTTATTGATCGCATGGCCGACATGAAGCGGCCCATTGGCGTACGGCGGGCCATCGTGGAGCACGAACGGGTTCTCTTTCGGCCTGTTCTTCGTCTGCCACTGGTAAAGGTTATCGGTGCAGTCGCGCAGAAGCTGCTGCTGCAGCTTTGGATTCGGTCGAGCTCTAACTGCAAGTCAGCAAGCCCATCTCGAAAATGCCGATTCTGCGTACGGGAAGCTTGAGCGGGGCAGCCTCAGCGTCGATTTCCATGACTTTGACATGATCGTACCAAGACCATGCCGGACGGCTGGTACGCGCTGGGCTTGAGCCTCAGAGGGCAAGATGCGACGTAATTGACGCTCGCTTCGCAACGGCGACTCCAAGAGAATGAAGTTTTTTTTAGAGATCTCGCGACCACACCACCTCCCCGCGCCAGTTGCGATCAATGCCCCAATTGGGTCCTGCGACGGGAGCTTACAGCGGCCTTGGACCCTATTTTTAGTGGATGGCGCGGGGCATCTTGCCCAGAGCCTCGATTACATCACCAGAGCCCGGGCTCCTTTTTTCATCAACATTCACGCTCCCGCGATACATCGTAGTAAAATTGAACCGAGGATGGCGCCCATACGCCGGTACTTGAGGATTACAAAGTATTCCGTTCTTGAATGCAGGATATACTTGGACAACCCAGCGCTGGCACAGTCATGGCTTCTGAATCCTCGAAATCCCATTCTTCCACAGGTCATCGAAGCCATCCGACCACTCGTGATTCCCAAACTCCGTGAAGAGAAAGAAAGAAGTAAAAAGAAGAGCACAAAGAAGAAGGCAATCAAGGATGTCATCGTAAAGGGTAAAGATGCTTCTTTTTTTTTTTTTTTTCCTCTCTCTCTCTCTCTCCTTTTTGTTTTTTTTTTTCATGTCCACGCATATGTGATCTGATCTGGGGCAAAGACGGATTCTAACCCGCCAGCAGATGACTTTGAAGTTTCCGTCTTCCTAACGGAAACCAACACACGACACTCTCTGCTCACAAAGCAAAAGTTCTTCCGGGAAAAGGCCCCCTCTGCATTGCAGTCCAACGCATCAAAGCTCATCGCAGAGACGAACGCGAATCCCATCGACGTGGATGCCAACGACTTTGCGCCAATCCGTATCGAGGATGACAGCGATAATGAAGGCTTAGCGCTCAGCGATATCCCCTCTGCCAACACTCACCGGCGAGCAAAGCGCCAAAGGAGCAATACCCTCGAAATCGATGACTCGGACGAATTCGAAGACGCCGGGGACGACTCTGCCTCCGTTGTCGATGTGGATTCTGATGGACATCAGCCTCTGCCAAAACGCCCCAGGGGCCCTATGAAACCACCAATTGAGCCAGAGGGTGAGTTTCACGATGACTACAAGAAAAAGCTCGCAATGGACGTGTCATATGAGGGATTCGCCATTTACGGCCGCGTCCTGTGTTTGATCGTCAAAAAGAAGGAGAACAAGACACAGCAACCCCTTGGGGGCCAGGCCAGGATGGAGAACTGGATCACATCAACGCAGATACCAGTTGGAGAAGAGGCCGCATGACAAGGCGAAGGGGGGGGGGTTCTGCAGGGAAGACATGGTCGATAGTAGTACCAGTGATTTATCGCGTCCAGAGCTGGCGGGTTGTCTGCGTCTCGTCATGGGCATGGCCTCGCATAAAGCATCCAATTCGGGGCGCCAATCACTGAGCAGGGCAATTTTCGCATTGCGGAGAACTATGTATCCAGACGCATGCGGGTAATCCTGAGTTGAGCAATGCAATGCAATGCGATGCGATGCAATGTGATGTGATGGCGTTCTCCAACGACGGTACTGGCTCAGCACTCGTACGCCCACATGTTATTAGTAGTTGTTATCACTCCGTATAACACTATCAGGACGTCAGCGGGATTCTAGACCACGGCAAACCTGACATCATTCTAGATCCATGGCGGCGTTGAGAGGTCCCTAGGCACAAGTCTGCGTTTCACAAACTCGAGGGGTCCCTTTTTTGGATATATCTCTCTTTTTTCTTTTTTTTTTTTCATCAAGTAACATAAAGCAAGGGCGCTGCTATCTGCCTCGGTACGGTGTAATAGCCGGAGAATTGGTCAGGTCTGCTATCGCACCCATGCTCACTTTCAAACGTTTCAAACGGACCAGGCCGCTCACCTTGCTCCGTATATCGTGTACTCATGGGAGGTGACAGCAACAGTGTACTTCATACGTAAACAAAACAAAAAAAGTGGTGGGGATCCCCCGATTAATATCACACAATGGCAATGTGTGCGGAGGACATACTCTTCGCGGCCACTGCCATTCCAGGCTGTCGATTGACCAAATTAAATGACGTGCCATGGTCATGTCTGAGGTTTGAACGGGTTTCCGGTGAGAGTCCAGATTTGCCGCGCTCCGCACGATAGGCCGACCAGTCCAGACGGGCCGTGATTTGATCTCAGACATGTGCCTGTCAGAGAAACAGGCACAGGGCGCCGTGATTGGCCGGCAAAGGCTTAATTGCCTCGTGTCGACCTGCCACGTGAGGCGCCATGACAAGGCTGCGGCGCCTCTGATTGGTGTGGTCGCAGCAACGGCATGTATGTACTCTAGCTCCTCGATTCTCTCTCGATTGCCCTTTGTTCACGGCGAGAGATAACGCAACGTCGCGCCAGGATATCTCGGAGCAATGGATCAGGTGCGCAGCTCCAGCGTATGAAGGTGGCATGTTCCAGCCGCGACGGGCCATTGGTGCAAAGCTGCAGCAGCGTCACGTCACCGCAAACTCCGCGGGCCGCTGTCCATCGAGCGCAGTATCGACGACAATCTGCGGTGCCTCGGACGAGGTTTCGCGGGACGGGGTTTCGCGGACGAGGTTTCGCGGCAGCACGTCGCAACCGCAGCGGACACTATCGGCCGTGGTTGGCGATACTGCCAGATAGCGCCGAGCCGCAACTGCTGGGCGCCTATCGTGAGATTGCTGATTGGTTACCGGGACCCCCAAAGGGCAGCTGTCAAAAGCGGCAGACATGGAGGACGACAATCCATCGTACGGTTTCCCTTTCAATTTGCGTGCAAAACACCGATTCGATGCTACGCTGCCTGGATTGCACGGCCCCCCGCAGAGGGGTTTTGCAATTGCAACGCCGGGAAGAGAGAAGTCTCAATGTCCTTGTCTGTCTTTTGCCGAGAATACCGCCCAAACCCCCCTCCAGATGCACAGGGCAAATGTACGGCATCGCTGCTCGCATGACAGCGCCGAAGATCCATGCATGGGCTGGCACGCTGGGAGGGGGGGGGGGGGGGGGGAAACGAAAGGTACTTTGGGCACAAGTATCGACCATTGTCACAACTCATATTGCTGCAAGGCGTCCCGCAGCTGAGCCTGAGTTGGCACGATTCGGCTTTGCAAAATGCTCAATCTCGGCCATTCAGGCCTCAGCACGCTACACCCTCTTGGCGCGCCTCCCCCCCCTTCAATAGGCGAGGAGAAAGCTGAAGCCATCACGAACGCCCCCTCCAAGAAGCTACGGTGCTAAGCTCGCGAACTAGCGCAAGCGAGAAGCTTCAATTGTTCTTTGTGTTCAATCAAAGTCTCTTTTTTTTTTTTTTGCCAAGGTTTTTGCTCGAAATAAAGTTTTCATCGGAGCATCTCTGTGCCGAAGCGAGCATACAAATCAATCAATCATCGCCCGACTCCCATACCTTTGCAATACGAACCTCGTTCGTTGGCGGTCGTATGTTCTTCGCGGAGATTTGACAAGCGCCCACCGCAGAACAACCTCCCATATACTACTACCTACCCTGTATAAAACAAAGGGAAGGGGAGAGAAAGAAAAAAGAGGAGCGAGTGTAACACAAGCGTCTCTGGCGCACATGGCTTTTCTCCACGATCTGCCCACCGGATTCATTCCAACACGTGTGATGCCGTGTCCGTGTGTTTTTTTACCAGGCTTTCTGTGGTAACAGACGGATAATAAAACGCGTGGCCGAGGGGTTGTATAGGACGATGCGAGTGTTAGTCGAGGCACTACGTCGACGCCGGCCGTTGTTCTCCGCACGCTGTCGTCATAATAGGTATGTATATCTCAGGCATCAGTGAGGGGGTAGACACCACCAGCAACAAAGAATGGAATGGAATTGAAAGCAAAAATGCCAATGCGACGATGGCGCAGGACAGCTCAGCAATCTCCCTTCACCCGCTGCTCTCGCGACGCTTGGCAGCAACGTCGAACGACATGGCGCGAGGGGGTGACATGCAGCAATCCAGTCGTCCATGTGTGAAGCCCAAAGCGGCGCAATTCCACCGGCGGCTGACAGTGACGATCCTACGAAGCTGCAGCGCAGGCGTACATGCCCACCGTTTACATGACACACTGCCTGTGCTATGTATGTATGTGATCAATGACCGGCTTCAACCAGCGCCCTGGATCGCTCGCCAGTTTGCGCAAAGGCGAGGTGTGGCATCCCTTTGATCCCATCGCTGATCGCCAGGGGTCCGTATTTTGGGGACGCCACAGAACCCCTGCCCACCACGTGGAAAAGTAGTGGCTTGACGGCAAGACTCTTTGCTGGTGGAGCTGCGCCTGGCCACTGCGCCTCCAGAGCTCAGTCCTCCCTTACAGCACTGTAGCAGAGGGCAAAAGGGATCCATGGATTGAAAGCTTGAGCAGCTTCAATTCAAAAAGCCCCCACCCCTCACACTCACAGTATTGATGCCGCTAGTCATACGCCAACTACGAGTATTGATTCCTCCCTGCATCGACTACTGGACCGCTAGGCCTTGTGTGTTTCGGGGGTTAATCAGCTCCCGACACAAATTTAGACACCTATGCTCGTACGATAGGCATCCAAGCAGCCGCAGGGACAAACCACGTCGGCGATACGATACGATATCCAGAGCCTTGCAGGGTTCACGCCTCTCCGTCACTGCTCCAACCAAGTACCGAGCGCTTTGTCTCCGAGCCACGTCATGCTGACCGTTGAGCGTTACATTAACAGTCGATCTGCATCACTCTGGCCATCATGCCCGAGCGTGCCGAATCCATTACCAAGCAGCCGTTTGTCAAGCAGAGCGGCTGCCGTGGCAGCCTTTTAGCCATGTAATAAAGAGAGAGAAAGCAAAAAGTCTCGTCTTGCTGATGGCGGACCGAGACGAAAAGCGGCAGGTGTATCAGGTCAACGGCATGATGTCGAGCATTGGCACGTCATGCGGTGCGGCTGTGGATGACGCTGCAAAACGGGAACACTCACTGTGCTTAAACGGCGTGCATCGGTCCATCTGCCTTACAGCACAGCAACGCACACGCCCAGGGTACGGTATTGATACAGCCTGCCGAGTATGTAGTACTAGTACTTCGTAAATCATCATGTAGGGCATCTGCACAAGGCACATGAAGGCTGCTACAGCGACGGTAAGGCCCCTCTTCCTAAGACCAATAGCAGCGCATTCTCGCAGGGCTCTGGCGTGTCCGTACCTGTGCCTGGTCCTCAGCTTTCAGCTGCGTGGCTGCGCCGTGACCCTTGCGCGCGACGGGAGCCGTGCGGCTGGAGACGAGGGTTCGCAAGGGAGCAGCCGCCGTCGCATCGTCGCCGTCGTAGTGCTACTGCTGGTGCCGTACCGTAATAGTACACTCGCCTGAGAGAGCGGCTCGCCCAAGAGCCGATTCGTACCAAGTACGGCAGCAGGGGCTTGCGATAATAGTACTTTGTTCCAAATATGTATGCACGCATGTAATCGTCTCCTGCAGCTGCGGGCGTCATTGGTCAAGGGGACCAGCTACTGCATGAAGCGACTTGGATGCTTGACTCGTCCCAGCAACACGGTTTCACCCACACAACAAGGCTGAGCATTCCTGAGATTCTGCCCCCGGCCCTTGGCCCATTGATGCCCAATCACCTGGGTTGCGCAACGCGAGGCATCACGGACGACGCCCTCTGTCTCCCTCGATTCGCAGTAGGGCCGTAGTATTGTATCATGGATCGGGCTGGCCAGCGAGACAAAACGCAAGGGTCCCCGCAATCATGGTTGTGATCATCTGACGATGGACCAGGGCCAAGTTGCAAATCCTACCATGCAGGGTGAACAGCTGACCCAGGCAAGCTGTACCCCAGAGATGGCAGATTTGCAATAGCCTGGACAAATCCATGCCGTATCTCTGCATAGCAACTGGCTAGCATCGCGAGGTGTAGTTCGTGCCTTGGACAAGTACGAGATAAGCGGCGAACCTCGACGGCCACGCCGTTTCGCCTAGCTGCCAAGCAATGCTGTTGGTCGACCAACGGCACTGAGGGCAAATGAGAGATGATAGAGCAGGGAGAGAGATGCCTGCTGGACTGTGGTTAGAAGGGAGATGGAAGGATTCCACGGCTCGGCAGCCGAGTCGAAGTAGCCAATGGCATCCGGCGATTGGCCACACGCAATTCAAGGACGGCAAACCTTGAAAAAAAAAAAAAAAAAAAAATGGAATAAAAAAATGGAAATAGAAATCAAATTGGGCAAAATTGCCAGCAACAAGCATGGGAAAGCCCCTCGAGAAATGCGGAGGGCAGACACGGCACGGTGATTGGCAGGCGCCAGTTTGCGCTAGGACGGCCCAGATGGCTGGAACCAGCCAAAAAAGAACCCCCCCTGGGCGAGCTGGGAACAAGGGCCTTGGGATGCCAGCTTCCCACTCGATTTCGCTGTGCTGGGCGCAGCCTCTGATTCGGCGTCGACGCTTGATGTGATAGGGCTATGTATGTAGTAGTAGTACTATGTATCTCTCTCTGTGTGTAGGGGCGATGCTACCCTACGCTTACACGGCGAGATCTCTGCGTGGCATCACTCCGCAGCGACAGGGCAAACGAGGCCGTTGGCGTCAGGAGGTGGCGAAACTCGGGTGAGCGAACGGGCGTTGGTGAGCGGTGCCTGGCGAGAGAAGAAATTCGGCCGCGATTTTCTCTGGAATTGAGTTGCGACGCAGAGGTGATCAGTCAGAAAGGCCAGACGGAGAGGGAGGTGGTCAAGGTTTCAAGGTACCTGCATAGGGGGCAGCCTTTTGAATTGAATTCGCTTGGGGGAGCCATGGTAGGTTACTAGGTAGTATAGCAGGGAGGGCAGAGAAAGTCAATTGCGTGCTGTACTGTATCAGGTCCATATCATTTGACACATCACACCCACTGACACGTTATGAGACTACTGTACGTACGGTAGAGGTGGTTATGCCTCACACCTAATAAGGCATTTGTGTACTTGTTTATACAACCAGTTATATCGATGCCCTCCCCAACAAAGACAGAAAAAAAAAAGACATGGCCACAGGTCATTTTACTGTATTGCTAGTGCCTAATGGATTCGGGACCCCCATTTAGCCGCGATTGCCTCATCTAACAATTCTGCACTAGATGGGATTTCTAATTTCTGCTTCATATTCTTCTGCCGCCGGCAAACCGGCAATGAAAATGACAAATACCGATAAGCTGTTGGTGCACCACCTTTTGCTGGCATTCGTGTGCGAGAGGTTGCAAGAAAAAAAAAAAAAGAAAAAAAAAAAACCGGCCGTGGCCTCCGGTTTCACGAGACGATGAAACGGCAGTTGCCGATAACGTTCAGCCCGTCCGACCCCCCTGCCAACGCTCCAGGTATTGCAAGGGATGTGGGCATCTCAGCGTCATGATCTGTCGTAATGAACTCCCTGCTCCGCACGCAATTTTGGCTTGCGTCAACGATATCCGAGACTCTTGTGGTTTGTTAGGTTTTTTTTTTTTTTTTTCTTTTCCAGAGGGGGGGGAGGGGGGGGGGGGTGTGGGCGGATCCACCGCACTCAATTAAACCTTGTCCACCCCCAGGTCCGGCACAAAGGCAGACGAGACAGAGAGAGAGAAAATAGTACGGCACAGAAATCTGCCCGCAGCTCGATCAATTCGAAACGGCGGTGTACTATACTGTACGTACACTTGGGGAGCCGTGTGACAGGCGTGTGGGATGTACCGATTCGGTTGATGCCATTTTGGGGAGATTGGGAGGAAGGCGCTAGCCGTGGGACAAGGCTCGCCCTCGATGCACCTACAACGGCACTAACAAGGGAAAACGAAGGGCGAACCTCGTACACGTGCTTCGAATACGGAGGCTCTTCGTTGCTGCAATGCATTCCTTCCATCCTGCAAGGCGGATCCTGCGGGTGCTATACGTACGTTCATGGTGCTTCGGGAGCACAGCTCGCCCCTTTGAGGAAGGATTTCTTTCTTTTTTTTTTTTTTGCTGGGGGATGCGATGCGGATAAAGCTTGCAGGTCCTTTGTGCTGCCCATGTGATTCCCGGGTAGCGTGGACGATCAGGAGTTTGGTTGCACACGCCTCAACAAGAGCATTCCCGTCTGCCTGGATTTTACGAGGTAGCACCAGGCATTACAGTAATACGGCTGTGGTACTAAAGGGTTTGAGGTTGAATCCTTCTTTTGACGTGCTAAATTAGTGCTGCTGGTACATACAGTAGAGCTTAGTGACAACGTATTAGACCGACTGCCGATCTGTCAAATTGCACGGAGTAAGACCTATTTACATTAGCGGTAACATACAGTATACAGTACATATGTACGATGGCATGGCAGAATTAAAGAATCGCCTAAAACGCCCTGCTGTCGGCAAGTGAATACCAAGCTCAGCCGTATAGGTAAAGAATGTGCCGTCTTGTCCTTATTTCGCATCACATGCGAGTACGAAGCTACGCGTAGCCGCATGTGATGCAAATAGAAAAGGCCAGAAATAAATGAGACAAAAGATAAGCAGGGGGGGTAAAACAGCATCAGGCAACAAATGACAGCCCATACTGTATCCACCCGTCAAAAAAATAAACGAAAAAGAAAGGAAAGGCAAAAAAAGGCCAGGCCAGGCCAGGTACCCGTGTTTGTCGCGGGGTGGCTCAGACACGAACCGAAAGAAAAAAAAAAAAAGGATGACGCCTTATCCGACTTACCGACAGCCCTGTCAGTGTCTTCTATGAGTGAGGCGGATACGACATCCACAACTACTATTACAGTATCTTGCCCCGTGCGCAGCCCTTTCTCTGTCGAAGACCCTTGCTCCCGCTGGAGTGGACGCTGTTAAAGTGATTCCATTTTTTAATCCCCTTCGTCTGTCTTGTTCCCTGTGCTCATCGTGGATCAAAGGCCGTGCCCGGATATATCCGGAGGCTCAATTTTTTGCCCTGCTTGTTTAGTAGTTAAAGTGGAGTGTCCACTTTGCGATAAGAACGATTCGTGTTATCTATGTATGCTGTTTCGTTTTTTTTTTATACTTTTCTCTTTGTGTTTTTTGTTGTCAAGGGCGTCGGGAAATTAGACTGGGGGTATCGGTAGTTTGCAATGCGTGCCAGCAGCTACTGTACGTACGAGAGAGAATTACACAAATGCGAGCTGTCAATACGGCTAACCCCAACGTGGGCCGCGTTTGCGACGATCCTGGGTAGAAATCCTCCCATGAGCTGTACAAAGTAATAATAGAGACAAAGAGATAGAAGGCAAATTGAAAAAAAAAAGGAAGAAAAAAAAAGAGGACCCCTATGATTTCATCGATGCCCCGCCCCGAATGACTCTTAATTTGGAACGTGCATCGATAGACACATGCATGTGCTCACAGTAATCTAAACCAATATGCCATGGGGAGCGGTCGGGCTATTTTCTGGCGGGTAATGAATGCTCCGAGAAAAAAAAAAAGATGTCCTTTTTTGCTTACTGCTTCTCAACATCACAAATGTCCCCACCGTTTCCCTTGCAGGGCGGTCATTTTTTGGGGAAGTGCTCTGGATTTGATGAGCATACCCCATGTTTATACGGAGTACGGAGAAAAGAGCTGTCTAAATCGGGAGGCTTCACTGGCTGACAGCTCATGGTATCAAACTCGCATATGTCGAAGCTGCCATGTGAGTCATTTGCCCAGCCGCATGTCGAAGCCCAATGATAGACGCCGCCGTGGGCAGGGATGGACGTTAGTTTTCCTTGGGAGCCTCACACGCAAGAGAGACATGGAGTCATTTGCTTACGGCGAGCCACTGGGCGGCCGACTCGACCATCCATTACAGGGCCCGATGGCCATTTTGTCAACAACGTGCGGAGGGTAAGGCTGCAGGATGTGCGAGTGAAACGGCATGCTACTGGTCCAGTCGACGGCGTGAACGAGTACAAGCGACTGAGAGGGCAATGGCACCGGGCACCAAGTACAGACGCTTGTCGGCGTAGGAGCCTTGGTGTGACGGCCGAACATCTAGACACCGGGCATGCCCACTAACACGGCCAACAAAGCACACATCACCTCTTTTCTTGACCGTCAAAAAGTCCATGTCATCGTCGACGTGTTTCTTAGCTTGCTCTGGAGCCTGGAGGAGCCTGGCGGTCACGAGCACAAGGCGGACGGGTGGGGGGGTGCGTCTTACTGAGTTACCAAAGACTCGGGCGGCTGGATAATTTTTTTTTTCTTTCCTTTTTGCCTGTGTCCCCATCCTTGGTTTGATTCCCACAAACAGAAAACCCCCGATTGCCGACTTTTCACGTCAGTTGGTGCTGACCGAGGTCTCGGCTCTGCGTCCCGCAATGCGGTGAAGCAGCGAGCTAAGGCGCACGGAGCGTGCCTCGAGTCGTGATGGCAGAGCAGCTAAGCAGCCGGCCTCTTGCCATAGTCTCCTTTGCCTGTTTTTGAAATTGGCGTCCTGTCCAGGGCCGCTCGATGGGGAAGATGGAAGGAAAAAAGAACAAGCACGGGCGTTTAGCCTCTTTTTTTTAGCCAGCTTTCCTCGTCGGGCTACATCTAGCAGCGGCCGTGCTATATTAGTGATGCTGTTGGCACGAAGTGTTGATGTATGTATACGCCGGCGTATAAAGAGGAGCCCGGTATATGTGAGCCCACCGGCATCAATGTTAAGCTCGTACATAGTACGTACGCCAGGACGGGAGACGAGTTAGGTAAAAGAAAAGCGTGATGCATGCCAAAGACCAAGCACCGTTTCACTCTCGCCAGTGTGTTACAGCCAGGGTGTAAAACGTCAAGCATCAGAGGGCAGCTGACAAGAGAACAACGTCCAAAAAGCTGCCCGCCCCGCAAAATCGCGATCTGCTTCTGTGGCAGCCCTGTAGATCACCCAGAAGGAGAAGGCAGGCAGGCATTCTCACCAGTCTTTTTGTTGGCCCTCTGACGTCGTACTCGTACCATGCGAATCTGTTATGCTATGCTAAGTACATACTACACCGTACCGCTGCATTGAGAAGGCCATCAAAAACCGGGGAATATAAGACCCCAGCTTGACCGCAAAGGCCCATAATCGGGTATCAAAGAACGCTAGATGCCCTTTTTTTTCTTCTTCTTTTTCGTCTGCTTCGTAGCGCCGCTCCATCTTATCCACCGACCCTTTTTTTTCTTCTTCTTTCATGCAAAGCAGTTCTTCTGCTATAGTTTTTACCGCCTGGAATGCGCTTCTGGCGGTCAACAAGAGGCGACTGCAGATATGCATCGGATTGCCGGACGGGGTCGGACTCTTGAATCGCATGGGGGGCCAAGACCGCCAAGCCCCGCCTAGAACTGGGGCGATTCTCCCTTGGAGAGGCACCTGATCACTTTTTCTTGCTGCACGAACGGGCTTTGTGTGTGATTGGCGACGGTGTTGTGTACAGTAGCTACGTCGGCTACGGTGAATCACACACACACACACTTGCATTTTCAGAATAAATGACAAAACAAAGAGAAAAAAAAACGACAACAAGGGCTGGATTGTGATTGTCGGAGATGACCCCCTGTTCTTTGATGTCCTTTTCCCTCCTCAGCTCTGCAGGCGGTTCTGGGGGGGCCTGGGCCATGATACGTACTCCATGCTACTGCACTGTTTTAGCACGAGCAGCGTTGCTTGTGCAAATCCAATTTGAGAAGTGGTCCTGCGCCCCACGATTTTGCGCGCACCCTTATTCCGTATTCTGAAGCCCAGCTGGTCCTTGCGCTGGCTGAAAACGAGGGTGAGATGAGCGAACGGTCCTGTGAAAATTAAGGACAGGATGAAACGTGCTAGGCCCTTCTCCACAGCCCATTGCTAGAAGTAGAAGGATGGGAGATTTCGGCGCTAGAAAAAGGTCGGGCTTCCAGAAAACTTCCATACGGTGGAGCCGAAGCGTCTGGGCGCTCCGTTAAGGAGAAAGAAGCAGCGTCGAAGATGGCGAAAAAAAACGGAGGCGGGTGGGCCGGGGGGGATTTGATCACCTATGTTCCTGGGCTGGGCTTTGGCGAGGGCATCGAGTTTATACGGAGAAGTGCGGCTAGTCCGTTTCCCAATCGGTTCGCACGCCCGGAGGAGGGCGCTTGCGAGAGTCGAGATTTCGTCGCCGTGTTGGGAATGGGAGGCAAAATGGGAGGAGAAACGAGTACGGCGCTACGCATGTACGGAGCATCTGCTGTACGGAGCATCTGCTGAGGGACCTACCGGCCGATGAAAGGCTTACAACTGGCCTGATTGACTGGCTGCAACAGGCCAGTGTTGGAAACGGAAAGGGGGAAGGGTACATCGCCAGGTAGCGGTCGTGTATGTACTGCTACTGCTTGGCTGCCCGAGTGTTGTACTGGCTGCGACGGTAACGAGTACGTCCGGCGGCAAGTCCAGTATAGGTACCTTACTGCACAGGTACAGCACGAAGTAGCATCCGTGGCTGGGAAATGGGCGGGCGGCAGCCTGCAACAGCCAGCAGCGGTACCTGCAAACGATGGCGAATGCAGCCAAATTCCGGTGAGAGGTGGCAGCCGTTCGCTGTACTTTGCTTTTGCGGCGGGTCCCCCCAGTGGCAGGCAAGGGAGGCTGCCCAGCGCAATTTCGAACGCGCATCGCTGCGGTTGGGACGCTGGAACGAGGCCAGGGCCAACGGGAACCGGACTTTGATCAATAGACAATCAAAGCGTTTGAATGGAAAGCTAAAGAAAAAAAGGAAACCTAAGAAAAAAAAGCCAAAAGCCAAAAGCCAAAGCCACCTCACCGTTTCTCGGTATTGCTGGGACGGTGCTACATACCTGTACACTGTATTACAGGCCACACACACACTCTGCTGCTAGCGGTAAAGCTTCCATCTCAGCCAGACCGCGTCGCTCCATCCCACCGCCCTCCCTGCATTCAATGAGCGGCAGGGATCAGGGCTGGGCAGTTGAATGTTTTCAATTTCCTGGCGGGCCCCGCTGGGCTGGCCGCTGCGTCACCAGCCAGGGTTGCATCAGCTGTGAGAAGCGCCCAGAGCACACGGCAAGGCCTGTGGGGGCTGCCATTTTGCGGTCTGGCTTTTTTTCACGTCGACCTGGAGGCAGAAGCACAGAGGTACAAGCCCCGCTGGTACTCGCAATTCTGGGCTGACGTATGTGCAGCAATGCATGCCCGTCATGCTCAACAGGTACCCGCCGCTTGTACCGCCGTACCTCTGTATCTCGTACCCTTCCCCTCTACTCGCACGCCCCCCTCCCTGGTCGGATGCCTACTGCGACGCCCCCTGGCGCTGGCACTCCGATACAAGTGCCCTCTCTCGTCAGATTTGCCTTTCCATTGCCTCTCGAAATACATAAGGACACTGGCCCTCGCCTCTCCCCACGGCCTGTCTGCACTCCAGATCACCAGCATCAGACAAACAAACAACTCTTGCAAACTTTCAATCATCAAAAGCTCCTCCATCTTGAACTTGCTATTGCAGCACTCAAGCTCGCTATCCTACTCTCGATCAACCCAGCTTTACAACTAGGACGTCGCCTCTACGCCGTCCACAACACCTCAACTATCAAGCTCTCACAGCTTCAACAAACCCTCACATCCACAATGCCTGCTCAGCGACCTTCTCACCTTCCTCCCTGCCCGGGTCCCCCACCCAGCCGACCTCTTCCTCCTCTGCCCAAATGAGAGCCGCGCCGCTCTGAGGAATATGTTCCGAGTATAATACTCCGACTTTTGAGATAATGGCTACACCCTCTCCTTGGCTGAGCCTTCTTTGGCCATGGTTATCCGGATCTACTACACACAAAGGTTTTCCAATCACATTTTTTCTTATTGCTTTGCTTTGCTTTGCTTTGACCGCTACTGGTCGACGGCACATCGCGAGCAAATCTGCTATTGCGAAGCGGATCTGAGCTGCACGTCACCACTTCTGCTGCTACTCCGTAATACAGAGTCGTTCCAACCGCTGCGGGGCTGGACATGACACAATCTATATGCGACCTGCTCTCCCGAGCTGGCCATGCATATGTACTGTATCCTTGGGGTCATCTGCTTTGCTGCCTGCGGCCGAGATGCGGCTGCGGCCCCTCCCCACCAAACCGAGCCTGGCCTTTTTTTTTTTTTTGGGCGTGTCGACATCGAATCATCAACCCTGCTCTCATCGGCTTCTCAATGACAACCTCAAGCTTCCTCTCAACAACAGCAACCGTCATAGCCGCCAGCATTTGAGCGAGGCCCCACCAAATCTCTCGACGGCCTGGCCACATGACAGGCTGCGTTAATCTCTCTCCACACCGTCCTCGCTGGCTCGAGCGGGTACTGCTTTGCACTTGTTTGCTTCGATCATCAACTTCGCTTGTGTTGTGTATGTGACGCAATCTCATACACACACCCTTTTCTACTACCATGTAATACTTTGCGGATACCTTCTTCTGCTTTTTCTTCTACCTTTTTTCATTTTCTTCTTTCTTTTTCTTGCAATCTCACTTTGGCGTCATGCATTATCAACCTCTATGAAAGGCGGCGGCGGGGGAAATCTACTGGCATTGGGAATTGGAAGGGAATCATGTACTATTACTACTACTAAGGAGCATTCGTGGGTGCGTCGCGGAATACCCTGGGATGTTGACGACTGGTTTTTGTTTATTTTTTGGATTGGGTCGGGATACGATGGGCAGAGATAACGATTGAAATGTGGGATTGAAACTTCCATCTTGCCCCGTCTGGCAGTCATAGACACTACAATGAAACTTGGCATTTTCTGCTAATACCTCTTACTGCTCATTCCGTGATCCTCCGTGCTACTACTACGTACTTACTCCTCTCTGTCCCTTCGCTTGTATACGCATGTTTTGGTGCTATGATCTTGTTGGGTGATCGTCCGATGGGCGAAAGTGACCTGTCGCCCGTAATTTGAGACAAGCTATGGGGCGTGTTTTATTAACCCAAAGGACGAGTGCTACGTTCCGCATTCATCGCGTGGTCGCTGCGCCTCCGGAATGCCAGGCAATACATACTATGTACTGCACCTAGGCAGAGCTACTGTGCTGTACTATTACTACTTAGTCGGTGGTCCGTCTCCCACGCGAGAGAGAGAGAGAGACCCCCTGGCCGAGGACGGTGTTTCGCTCCCTCTTTTGTGTGCTATGTACATGGTAAATCACTCAGATCATGCCAAGCCGCTGCCATCGTTGCCGTATTCCGTGGGCTTTGGGCCGGATTGGGCAAGGGGAGGGCGATATATACATAGTAGTACATGTACTCCGGAGAATGTCTCTGTTCCAGGGCCAAGATAAGGCAGAAAGGGACTTGGACGGGAATTAAAAATACAAAATAAAAAAATAAATCAGGGCGGGTGTTGCGGAATTCTGGGCACTACCGGAACTCCGATCAATTTGGCCCTGTTCCGAGGCCTGGTGGAGGCTGGGATGTGGGGGAGGGTAAAGGGAAAGCAAGAAAAACAAAGAAAGAAAGAAAAGGAAAAACAAGGGACGGCGACGAATAGTAGTAGTAGTAGTATTGGGGTTAAATGTTTATTGCTGGCCGAGGCTATCACGGGGAGGCCGCCATGGCCTGTTTTTTTGGTCGGGCTCCGTGTATTTTTCTAGATTCTTGAAAACTTGGCATGTAGGTTGCTACATAGAGGTACTACATTCTACCTAGGTAAGGTACTAAGATACACCGAAGGAGAAATGACTGACTGCCGGATTCTGGTGTTCAGCTTGCTCGGTGGGCGCCATTCGAGCTGAGCCGTGTCGGGATCCCCATGTCTTATTTTTTTTTTTGGCCTACCTAGGTACGGAGTATACACTTTACCTTTCTTCTTCTTTTTTTTTTCGACGAGATTTAATGAGTACGATGCGGTGAGCGTTGGGGCGCATCGTGGAGCTGCTAGCACGTCTTCTAAAATGAAGCTATCCATTGAATCGAAAAAAATTCTTCTTTTCCGGCTTCTAGCGGGAGCGTAGTGTTTCCCACGCCCCTTCTATTATGTCCTTTCCTTCATTCATTCATCCTCTAGACACACCGCTAATGGGCCCTGCCGTTGGGCCGAGGTGGCGGTGCTGCCTTTTTCGTGTCCATCCCAATTGGTAGCCCGTTTTCGAGTACGAAGACGATAGCTGGAGCGGCATGTGTATTTTTTTTTTTTTTTTTCGTATTGGTGCGAATGCTCATGACTCGAGGCTTTGATTGGTTGGGGGCCGAGTTGGCTCTGTTTAAGCTACACCGGGTCCTTGCGGAGATGTGGCATCTAGTTTGTGTGGGTATGGGTAGGGACTGCTGCTGCGATAGTCTATTTTTTTTTTTTTTTTCAAGTAGTATTACGGAGTACGGAGAATTACATGAAATCTTGATTTCCATTACGACTTTGAATGCGACGTGGGTGGCAAAAGGAAAGCGCAGTTGAAATTAAATTGACGTGGATTCTTACATATGCACGGCTAAGGGGGTTTGCCTTTGATCGCACAATGTAATACTACTACCGTGCAGCGACAAATCAAGACGCAAGGACATGCTTTTGATGCTACAAGGCACAGCATCAAGATGTGAACACACTGCAATTACGAACGGACTCGGGGTCCAAGGGTGTGATCCTCAGGGGTCCTCCAGAAGAAAGAACATCAAATCGAAGCCTCGCCCCAACGTAAACACCAGACTTCGTAATACCTACTATGCACCACGGTATGCACAGACACGCTATTGGCGGTGGAGCTGGAATTGCAGCACAGCCAGAGCGAACCCCCTGCACTGTATCCCGTGCGACTTTGCAGTGGCGATAACCGCTTCAGGCGACCATCGTTCAACTACAGCAGGAACCCGTCCGTCTAGTGCCAGGGCCTGTGGCGAATTGAATGGATGTTTCAGAGTCTGGACGCCCCCCCCCTTTGAGAGAGAGAGAGAGAAAGAGGCGCGCAGCTTTGGCTGGTCATGGGCTTGGCCGCCAATAGCTGGACGGAGACGCCGTGCTTAGCCCATTTTGCACAGGCAGCGTTTCAGGACGCTCAACCAAGCGACGCGCATGTTTACACGTACATAATACTACTACTAAGTATGTAGTACTTGCACCAGATATTACTCGAATGTCATTCATTGGTGTCTGCACCTTGTCTCGAGACGCAGGAGACGTCACGTGCCGGTGAGCCTCGAATGTTTTGTTTTTGTCTTGTTCGACGAGGTGCGGCTGGATACCAGCGTGCCACGTATCAACGCATCCCTGGCGAGCTAATATCGCGAAAAAAACGAAAAGGCTAGGGAAGCCGTCATGATCATCGTTGGCTGATGCCATCGGCTCAGAAGCACGCTCGATCCATGCCCGCCAGTGAGTCAACCGATCAACGAATGATTGACACGTTCCCTTGCCTTTTTTTTTTCTTTGCGTTTCAGCTCGCAAGGGTGCAAAGTGCAGGAAAGGCGTCGCGATGCTTTCTGTTTTATTTTTCTTGTGCCACATGACCCTTGTGGTATAATACTGCAGTGTTGTGTTACTCGTCGCTTGGCGATGGATTCTTCGGAGAAGCATCATGCAGAACGGGCTGTACGCCGTGCATGGCTCTAATGCGAACACATGAGCTTGCTTGTGCAACACTTGCACGAGCACACACGCCTTGTGCTTTTCGACAACCCCCCTAGCTGTGCGAATCCTGCGCAGGCAGCAAGCATGGCACAGACTCGCTTCTATATTAGGAATGAGTTCGTACTACACATACATACTAGCAGGCCCTCCATCCAAGGCTGAAATCTGTCCAAGAATAACCAACAGTAGTGTACTATTATGTTATTCGTCTCCTTCTTTCGCTACTCCGTACTGCTAGTAAGATTTAAGATGTCTTGGCATCATGTCTTTTGTGATAGGTAACATACTGTACCTTAACGTCGTTGCGGCCTCCATCTCTGCCAAGGGTGCCCCGGATTTCCTTTCGCCCTATCAAGCCACTTCACATGCGAAATGAGGACTGCCCAATTTCTAGCTATTCTTGTCTGTCTGTTTTCCAGCCGCACGTTGCAGCCGAGGCCAAGGTTCTGGCCTTGCAGTCTGCTAGTACGAGTACGGTATGCAGCTGCAGCTGCAGACGGATACGGTGGCAATCCGCGAACGGTTAGGACCTCTGGAATAGGGTACATGTGTGGACTCTTGGATGAAGCGAAGTGTGATGTCTTACAAGGTTGGGCTCATCTACTAACCTCAGCTGACATGGTCGAGAACATGGCCTCACAGTAGCGGGGAGTTGCAGTCTTGGTTCGACATTGTCCTGCTTGATTGACTTGAGTTCGTAAAATACTGATGCGACTTTCCTTGTTGGTACTACCTAGTAGGTAACAGGGGAATAATTTGCAAGTGATGTAACCTGGATGCTGTATTGTGTAAACCTTGACAGTAAGCGATACTTTGCATGCAATGTTATTGGAACATATTCTGAGCATTGAAAACCATGATGGCAGTGGTTGGTGAATGAAAATATCCATATGTAAAGAGTTCAGCATGTAACCTGAGTTCTTCCACTTCAACACGCCAACAAGAGTTGAACCGCCTCTGCTATGACCTCTGAGTTTGCAGGCTGTGAAACTGTGCTATAAAAAAACTGATATAGAGACGTAAATCATTAGAACGTCATTTCAAATGGATCACTTAGTTCTGGCGAATTTGGAATCTGTATCGCTGGCTGCATACATGACAACTATATGCCCGCCAGGATCAATGTTTCTTACATTAAAGACCTAGTACAGTATATGCATGCCACATTCGAACACCCTAAAGCTAGCATGATATGTTCTCATGATGAAAGAGGCTCACCAACCTGAATACTACCTAGCCTTATGGTGTCAAATATCGGTACGTGCACTTGACATGATACGCTAAATCATGCATAAATTGACGTAGAGTGAATGGCCTTTTCGCTAAGGCCATGGCCTATTCCTTTGACCAATGCAGCGTTGATATAGAACACGCAACACTAAAGAACCGGTTTTCATCGATTGATATAAATGATCTTTCATTTCCCTCTCATCTTTACGAAGTTGCAGCTTCCCAATGAAAGAGTACACCTTTTTTTTTTGTCAATATATGTCACGGTGTGGCCAACTTGTGTTATTGAGCTTCAGTCTATAGTTATGATGGCTATATATATACCACCTAATTCTACTTCTTGCATTGATATCTTGTATTATACCATATTTGACCTTGATTCCTGCCAATTGCACGTTCATGGAGCTGTCATGTAGTCTCTGGTGGCGCATCTCGACATTAGTGGGGCTCTCAAAATAGTGGGTCAGTTGAGCCTTTCTTGGGAGTTGATGCCTCTTCTCAGTCTTGGGCATTTTCATCATCAACGACACTCATAATCAGCTCGCCATCTAGCCTCAATTCACAGAAATTCTGACGGCACATTCAGTAAAGCCTCACAGCTTCATAAGCCGAGGTGATCTTTGCGGCCCTGCACCGACGTTGGAGTGGCCACAGAACCACTTCCGTTGAAGCACTTCATGCTTGGTTGAGATGCTGCATCTTCATGTTTGGGGCCCGGCCTTTGGCCTGCCATCCATTGATGCAGAGTGTCTGGCTATCATAGCCTACTTTCACAATGCACTGCCCTCTTCGTCATGGCGTCTCATCCCTAGCAATGATCCCGCCGTCAGCCCATCCAGTAAGTTGTCAATCGTGTATCAGGTGGCGAGGCGATATGCGGATTCTGACACTCAATTCCAGATCTCCTGCCAGCCTTGCAGCATGAAGGCAACTGGACAAGCGGATTCCAGCCTATTGTGGAATACCTAACCTCAGTAGCCATCTGTGACGGCCTGGACAAGACGCTCAGCCCAATTCAACAGGCAGACAGCGTCGCTTATAGCGCCTATCTAAGAGCTCACGCAGGGCCTCTGGTTGATCTTTCATTATACGTCTCTGCGGCAAACTGGGCCGCAACCACCAGGCCCGCGTACAGCTCGCTGCTGACGTTTCCCTTGACGTGGACAGTCCCGACTTTGATCAGGTCGGAAGCGATCAAGCGTGCGGAGCATCTTGGCCTGGCCGAGCTGGATACCGACTTCGATCCCAATGGCGGCCTCCATCTCACAGCGGGCAGAGACGCCCTGCCAGAGACATTCCGGCGGCATATTCCCCTGATGACCAAGAAAACTGTGCACGAAGAGATGACGCCGGAGCAAGCTACGGCGATAAGGCTATTTGGCCTGACCGAGGATTGCCTAACGGTGCTTAATGATTTGATAGGGGGGGAGAATGACGATCACCCTCGGTTCTTCACAGATGCTGCGGTCTCTTCGCTGGATTGTTTGGCATTCGGGTACTTGGCTCTCATGCAGAAGCCATCCGTGCCACGATCTTTCCTCAAAGATTGGCTGGAGCCCAAAACCCCCAGATTACACAAATTCGTCGACTCCATGCTCGCCACCATCGCCACACGCGGCGATCTTCCCTGGGCAACCCCTGATCCAACCCCCGTTACTCGCTTTGGCGGCCGCATTCTTGACTCCGTCTTGCGCCATGTTCCTAACCTAGGAGCGCAGTATGCAGCTGAGATGCGCCACAGGGCCGAACACCAGAAGAAAGGCTTGGATCAGAGAGCTCTGGTGCTAATCGTGGGCGTAGTGCTCGCCGGCTTGGCGACGGGCTATGGATTCCAGGCCTACAGGGCGATGCAGCCGTTCGGGGCGTCGACTCAGTCGTGGAAGCCCAGGCGGATGGGGACAAGATTGAGTGAGTTTGGACAGCTTGGGTCAATGCTAAGCAGTGCCATGGGCCCCTTTCAGCCGGTGCCGAGCGGTCTCGATTTGGGAGCTCGAGATCACGGAGGGTCTAGTGGAAAACTTGTAGAAGTTGATTCCGAGGTAGATTAAAAAAAAAAAAAGAATCAATTTCGGAATACACTACATTAACATTTGATCTTGTCTCCTATACGCCGTGGTAAATGCTCTCCTTTCCGATAAGCCGTTCTACTGCCATCGTATTTATACATTTTGATCCACCAAGGATATCACGTCCCGTTTACATCTATTATTTAATTCCTGCGGGATGAAACCCATCTGTTCTATATTTGCCGAATCTCTTTGCCCACCATCTCAGGTCTTTCTACTTCCCACTCATCTCTTAGGACCGCAAACGTCAAATCAGACACAAATAAACTCTGACCCAAACTCCACACCAGGGTTATAGCATAAAAGAAGTTGGCATTGCCGCTGCCGGCATATATCCATAAATGGTAGAATGCAGGGCCAAGGAAGGTCGCGTAGAGCATGGTAGCAGAGGCAACATAAGTATATCGCATGATGGGGTATAAGTGTCGGAACAGCGCAAGCATGGCGAGGAACAAACTCGTGTCCGAGATGGATGGGTAGGGCTTAAAGACGGCGAAGATGCCTAGAAGGATCGTCAAGACGGCCAGAGGCTGAGTGCGCAGTCGGATGGAGAGGCCGCCAACGTATATCACGAGGTGTAGCCAGAAGACGGCGAGGAAGAAGGCTCGGAATGAGTCGAATATCTCGATGAAAAAGTACCACCACAGCCCGACGGTTGGAGTCAGGTCGGACAAGGTGAGCTGGATGCCATAAGTTCGAGCCAAAAAATCCCACGAGTTGCCAGTGAGCGTAAACGACATGGCCAACAGGAGGGAAATGCAGGTGGCAGCGATGAGAATAGCCCTTATTGAGAACTGGATGGCGGAATCGATCCGTCGCTTTTCGGATTGGCGGTCGTACGCGAGGAGAACAAGAGGTGGGAGTAGGAGAAGCGGATACATGGAGAGGTAGGAGGCGAATGAGATGGCGACCATGGCATTAAAAGGAGAGCCGGACAGAGCCTTTGCAATGGCAAAGAGAATTGCGCAGTTTGTGAATACACTGGTTGATCGGCCAATGCAGGACGCTATGGTGTATGGATTGAACAAGAAGCTGCATGGCCCTAAGTTAGCACTTATTCCATGCTTCATCGAGCCGTATAAATGGGAAGCCCTACGCCGCAGCTACCAGAAGCCCCGAGGATCTCTTGGCTCGTCGAGGAGAGGTAAAGTGTTTCGACTGGCCAGCCTCTCCCGAATCCGCAATCACGAGGAGCGCATATGCGCTGAGAAGATCGACGAGGATATATAGCAAGGATGTGAAGATGGGCCAGGTCTTGACGTCGGGGAGCAGCGAGAATAGAGGGAGCAGCAACGGCGCCTGGTGGAAGACGCCGCCATCGTAGGGCCAGACATTGTGGTTATACAGGAACAATCCCTCCTGCACTACGGAAACGGTCAGTGCATCCGACTCAATGCCGCCTCTCAGCGCTGGGATTCGCGATGCGCCTTACATCGTTTGAAGCTCGTCACGGGGGTCGAGATCTCGACGCGGCCCGTCAGCAGATCCGGCAGGCTGGGGAAGGCGGTGGACAGGACGAGTCTCAGCAAGGCCGCGCCAGCAAAGACGCCGACCTTGCTCTGCAAAGTCATGGTGGTCGACATGGCATCTCTTAGGCCATATTGGAGGAGGATATTGGGATGCCTCTGCTGAAGCTCGGCGGATTGGAGGGACCAGGGATCGAGGCCACTTGGCCGCAGTTCAGCCTTGCTGGCCAATCAGGTTAATCGAGCTGCCCCTGTTCTACTGGCGGCCTGGATAGTGGCTTATCAGTGGCTGGTGAGTGGCTGAAAGTGGGCTGGGCGGTGAAGCAGGACCTGGGCAGCTAGTCCCGTTACAGACAACGGCCTAGGCGGTGGTGCATGGCATTAAAATTTCCGGCCTGGTCGCAAGAAAAAAAGTTCAAACAATTGGCGATTTACTGCCCCGCGGAGTTTTTTCTATCAGCGTCCATATCAAAAAGCTTGCCGTAGCAAATCGCCAACAGTCAACACAATGGCGCGGATAAAGAAGAAGGGACAGACCGGTGCGGCCAAGAACTTCGTGACGCGAAACCAGGCGATCCGAAAACTGCAGCTCAGTCTTCCCGATTTCCGAAAGCTCTGCATCTGGAAGGGTATCTATCCCCGAGAGCCTCGCAGCAAGAAGAAGGTTTCCAAGTCTTCCACGGCCTCGACCACCTTTTACTACACGAAAGACATCCAGTATCTTCTTCATGAGCCTCTGGTGCAAAAGTTCCGCGACCACAAGGTTCTGGAGAAGAAGATTTCAAGAGCATTGGGCCGAGGAGATGTTAGCGATGCCGCTCGACTCGAGAGCAATGCAAGCCGACCAGACAAGACCGGAAAGCCGACCTACACGCTGGACCATGTTGTCCGCGAGCGCTACCCGACATTTGTCGACGCATTGAGGGATCTGGATGACTGTCTCTCCATGCTCTTCCTCTTTGCGAACCTGCCCTCGACCTCCATGGTGCCCGCCAAGATGATTGCCCGCTGCGAGCGATTGTGCCTCGAGTTCCAGCACTACCTCATTGTCTCCAAGAGCCTCACAAAGTCCTTCTTGTCTATCAAGGGTATCTACTACCAGGCAAACATCCAAGGAGAGGAGGTCCTGTGGCTGGTTCCGTACAAGTTCAACCAGAGAATTGTCGGCGATGTCGACTTCCGCATCATGGGAACTTTTGTCGAGTTCTACATGACGCTTCTCGGCTTTGTCAACTTCAGGCTTTATACCTCAATTGGCCTCAAGTACCCGCCCAAGTTTGATGCTGTCAAGGATGAGAATGCTGCCGAGCTTGGCGCCTTTACCCTGGAAGGCAAGACTCTGGTTGGCGGCGAAGAGCAGAGCAAATTGGAGGACGTCGCCCACAAGCCGGACCCCAAGGTCCAAGCTGCCGTCAACAAAGTTCTGAAGAGCATGGTAAATGGAGGAGCAAATGGTGCCGCTGCTGATGATGCCGCAACGGGAGATGATGAAGAGGCAGATCAAGACGCCGCTGGTGCTATTGACAAGTTCGAGCCAGCTGCTCCTGGCGGCGACATCTTGCCCCAGCCATCCTACAGTGGTTCTAGCCCCAACTCCCTCTTTTCAAACCTCACCATTTACCTGTCCCGTGAGACCCCCCGACAGCCCCTAGAGTTTCTTCTCAAGTCATTCGGCTGCAAACGCGTCGGTTGGGACGCCGTGCTCGGCGGTGGCGCTTTCACAACAGATGAGCTAGACCCATCAATTACCCACCAAATCGTCGACCGACCCCCGATACAAGCTTCGATGAACGAGGAGGGCGATGGCGAGGATAACCAAACGGCGCAAAAGCTGGCAGCCAACCGACGTGTTCCTGGCCGGATATACATCCAACCTCAGTGGGTCTGGGATTCCATCAACGATGGTGAGCTGAAAGAGCCTCATGTGTATGCGCCAGGTGCATCACTGCCCCCGCATCTGAGTCCCTTTGTCAGAAAGGTGCAGGGAGCCTACGACCCGACAATGTCGCTTGAGGAGCAGGAGCCCGAGCACGAAGCCCTCGAGGCTGGTGATGATGACGAAGAGGTTGATGCGGATGAGACTGTAGAGGGCATGGATATTGCGGAAGATGATGAAGATGAAGATGAGGACGAGGATGAGGCTGAGGAGGATGAAGTCGAGGAGGACGAGGATGAAGATGAGGGTGAAGACGAAAATGATGCCCTGCAGCGACAAATTGAGCTGGAAGCTGAAATGTCCGGCAAGGCAGTCAAATCAAAGACTGCCAACTCAAAGACCAAGGCCAAGGAGGATGCACGAAAGGCCCTTGCAAAGAAGGCACGCGAAGAGGCTGAAGACTTGGACCGAGCCAAGGGAATGCTGAGCAAGAAGAAGAGAAAGCTGTTTGAGCAGATGCAGTATACAAACAACAAGAAGAGCGCAGAGGATGCCAAGCTGCGGTCCAAGAGGAGAAAGCTGGAAAAGGAAAAGACTAACGGCAAGGCGTAATTTTCGGGACGTACTGTTTAATATACTAGTAAATAGGATTCAACGGCGTATTTGTGATGAAAATAAAACGGATTTATCTTTAATATGGAAATGTTTGAGATTTCAAATCCGACGTACTGATGCTTACGAGATGGGATGAAGTTGTGTCAGGGTGTTTTGATAGTGAGGACCGCGGACTCGAAATTTTCCTAGCACGTGAACTTATACTTTTCGCCGTGAACCTTGACCTCAACCTCAACTTTTCAACACCTGACATTAAGCGATAATCGCATCTTTCACAGAACCGATTCAACCTTGATTCAGCCTTATTCTTAAATATCTAATTGTCAATACGCCTTAATGAACTCATTATTTTTTACATAGCAGCTATCGATGGTGAGGTGATTGCCAGGCATGGATCGGAGCTCTCCCGAGTGGGATCTCGATAGCGACGAGATCGCATCCGTTACATCCCAAGATCTCTACGATAACCGACCAAACCGCTGGACAGGAGCACAAAGAACATGGCGGCGCTTGACGGTGGAGGAGCGGCGGCTCTGGCAATCGATGGAGGCTGTCGAGGGTCAAGATTTGGCGATTCACTTGTACAACGCATATGCGCTGAAGAAGCGTGGGCAGGACCCTCAAACGGCTCAGGATGTTACGGTTACCTTGGTATGCTTCTCATGTATTAACCTCACTGAATGAAACACCTGTCTCTTGACTCATGAGCGATTGTTAGAGCGCTGGACTGACATTAGGCGACAGGAAAACGGGGAGCAGGTTATATGGGCGCCACCTAAAGTTTGGACAGCGTGGCCATTGAATGAAAGGCGCGTGCCACGGCAGAATCACATCCAGAGAGAGGATAACGATGGGTACGGCAGATTTACATTCCGCAAGGAGGAGAGACAGATGCCCAGCTCTGAGCTGCATGAAGAGCTGGGAGCGACGATATTGCGTTTGGCTGGAGAGCGTTTTCGCAAAACAAAGGCTAGAGAGAAGAGGAATATCGTGCTTGCATCTATTGAGGGGGATGCGACGTCTTTAAATCACGGTGAATCTCAGAGAAAAGACCAAGAAGCGTCAAATACATGGGGTCCATCTTCCGAGGATGAGAAAATGATGATTGATGAGGAGCAAGGCGAAGATGAGCCGGTACATCCAAAGGGAAAGAAGAGAGCGGCTCTCGAGATAAATGAGCCCGTAATGTCTTCCAACGACGATCTGTCCTACGAAATCATTCGGCCCTCTGTTCGACACATACTGTCACAGCTAGATGCAACCCTGCATATCCTCCACAACGCCCGCGTTGCCACCACGAATTACGCATCCGATTCTTCAGCAACATCCGACTCGGAATCAGATGCCTATTCCGGCCCCAAGCGTGGACGCGGCCGCCCTCGCAGCACTCGGCTCACAGGAACAGAAGCCTCGCCTCACACCGACGGCGCTGTCACACCGAATGCTCGCAAGAGAGGTCGTCCCCGGAAAGTCCACATCCCTTACGAAGGCGAGACGCATGAAGAGATGCTCATCCGCGTCGCACGCCAATCCCACAGAAGACTCCCAACACTGGCACAAGACAGAGACTCAGCATTCGAGGAATGGCTCCGCCAGGGCGACGAGCGGCTGGCGCGTGAAGAGGCCCTCCTTAGAGAGGAGGAAGAGCTCGGCATCGAGCCGCAGGCCAGCGCCCAGGAGAGACGGCTTCGCAGGCTCGGCCTCCGCGACTGGAGCGAGGTTATCGGCGCCGCCTCGCTGGCTGGCTTCTCTCACCAGGTCATTGCCCGGACGGCGAAGCGATGCGCCAATCTGTTTGGACAAGGCATGGTGGTGAGGCGTCTGGACGAGGCGCCTGCCTCCAGAGCGCCTGCCTTTCATACGATGGAGTACCGGCCGGAGAAGATCAAGCTTGGCCTGGACGAAGATTCCGATTTGGACAGCCAGGCGGATGCCGTAACTGCAGCGTCGTCTCGCAACACTCTCTCCCGCCAGGCATCACTGAGCCGCCTCTCGAGCCGTGGCCGCAGCTCGTCTCCCTTCCGCGGCCGCTCCTCGCCTCACTCGGCGTCCTCCGCCCGCGGCACGCCCAGGAACCGCTCGCAGTCAAAATCCCGCTCGAGGTCCCGCTCCTCGGCGGGGTTCCACGTCTGTCCCGTCCCGACGTGCGAGCGGTCGGTCACGGGCTTCACGAGGAGGCAGAATCTGCGGCGGCATATGCAGCTTGTGCATCCTGGGCGGGGGGATGAAGACGAGGAGTGGGATAGCGAGGATGAGGTGCTGGGAGCGGTGCATGTGGATGGGTTCCTGAAGCCGATTAATCCTGCTAGGGGATGGAGGGAGAGCGTGGCGGCGAGTTCGTTGGTGATTAGGAAGAGAGGAAGAGAAAGGCGAGAAGACGATGAAGACGATGAATACGATAGGGGGACATGACGATAATGGCCGGGTTGGGATATGGCACTTTAGATGGCAAATTTCAATATCACAAGAGGGTCAGGAAATTAAAGACAAATGTTTACGCAAAACAATGAAGAGACTAGTGCCCCTTGGTTAATTCCTAAAATTTGCTATTGATCCCGATGCAATCCGCTCCACGACATATGTCTAATACCCAATGACGCCCATGTAGTATACAAAAAACCCAGACATCTCGCAGCCTTGAGGCGCTTACACAGCCAGCCATGCTTATGGAATCGCGAGAGGAGCGAATAACCTAAGAGAAAAGAAAGAAAAACAAGTGGAACGGAAAAGAAAACAATAAAAAAAGAAGCAGAAAAAAAAATATAGTTGGCTTCCGTATGTCCTCCTTTTACGTTACAAAACCAGTAACAGGAAAAAAAAAAAAAAAAAAAAAAATTCGCTCCCGCTTCGCTTCACCCTCATTTCTGGCATCAGTCATCGTTGCTCATCTCGGCATCCGTTTCGCTGGGCGTTTCGTACACTACCTCACTCGGTGTTTCATGCTCTGCTTCACTTGGTGTCTCGCTTTCTGCCTCACCTTCAGCAGTCCTCTTCCTAGCTTGTTCAAGCTTTTCCACGGCATTCTTGATAATCTCATACTGCTCACTCAACGTCGTCTGCGCCGATGCCCCGGGTCCCTCTCCCCAAACATCAGAAGAGTCTTCATTGCGTTTGAGCAAGTCTCCAAGATACAGCCGAATGTCCTTGAGCTCCTCAATCAAGGACAACAGATGAGAAATAGTGTTGGAGTACTGCGCATCCACCTTTTTCAGCAGCACAATCTGCTCGTCGAAATTGCGCGGCTCTTCCATGAAGCTTCCGATGTAGGCCCAGATGGTCGAGAGCAGTGAGTCGGGTGTGGCGGCCCTTGCGCCAGGGAGTTGTTTGGCTTGTTCATTGATGACGCCGAGCTGGCTCTGGCTCTGGTGGAGGAGCAGCAAGAGGGCTTTCCCTTCATCGAGGAGTTTGCCTAGCCGATCTTGAACAAGAGCGATGTGCTCGGAGTATTTATCCAATAGGGCCTTGTCGTTTCCGGCTTGCTCTGATGTCCTGAATAGACTCAGCGGTCGGATGGCCCAGGCTATGGCTGGAGGTAGTGAGGGCGCTTCGGGTTCCATAGATAGGGAGTTGATGTGGCGTAGGGTCCAGCGGTTGATGTTAATGATGGAGTCGACGGTTGACCCGACGTGGATATAAAATGTCTGCAAGTCCGATCCTGCTCGGCCGACTTTTTCGATGTAGCCGTTGAGGTCCAAAATGAAATCTTCTCTGGCAGCGATTTCGGTCTCCTTGAGGAGAGACCTTAGGTTTCGGGTAGCCATCTCTGAACTCTTTAGTTCAAGGGGCATGGAGAGGCCATACGCGCTCTTATCCAGCACGCTCTCAAATCCAGATTGAACCTCCATAAGACTTGTAAAGTCGACAAAAGAAGTAGCGGCACGGTGAGATGTCTCGGTTTCGAAGAATGGAATTTGAAAGTTGGAAACACTTGGGATATCTTGCAGAGACGTGAAAGAGAATGATTGGACCTTGTCGCGGGCGTCTTGAAAAGAGATGCCATTGACATGAAAGAGGTATGCAACGAGGGCGATTGCGACGGGTAGTACGGTGTAATAGAAGACTTGAAGCAAACGCATGGAGGAGCCAGATGTTGATGAGCTTGGCTTGGTGTGGTGCCAATTAATTGAAGCCTCGTTTTGCTCCTTCAACAGCCGGGCATATTCTCTCTCCGACTCTTCGTGCCAATTGTCGGGGGCTTGCTCCTGCTCAGAATCCCAAACCACGCTGCCCTCCTCGCTATCATCGTCGGCGGCTCTGGCGGTCCGTGAGGCTTCGCTCGCAACCAGATTATTGGCCTTGACGAAAGGCATTCGGAATTGCAGCTCGGGCTGCGCATACGAAGCACGCTGCATCGATGTGGCAGCACTCGAGGAAAGCGTCGGGCGGAAAGGTTGTCGCAAGATGACGTCTTCGTCGTTTTGGAAATTGGCAAAGTCGCGAATGCTGTCTTGAGACGCGAAGTTCAGGTTGTTCTGGCTCTGGGAAAAGGATTCCTGGGTGGGAAACCCGGAAGAGGGCATGGCACTTGACGGCGGGCTGAAGTCATCCCCGGGCAGAGAATCAATGACGCTTGTGTCGAAGCTGTCGTTTTCGCCGTCGACGAGGCGCCATGAACCCTCGGCGGGGATTTCTCGGCGGCGCGGTGCCATGTTCGGTCGGAAGTTGGGAGGGAAAAGCGAAGAAAAGTTATAGAAGCGGAATTATGAGGTGATGAGGAGCGGTTATGTATTGTAGCTGTCTGTCGTATTGGTGAACGGCGAGGTGGCGGAGCTGGGGTTGGTCGAGGATGGATCGAATCAATCTCCCGTCTCCCGCCCAATCCCTCACGATATCGTTAAAATATACCCAGGGCTGGACGCCACAATCCAAGACCAGCCACGGAACGTGCAAACAAACGCTGAGGCGTGAATCGCGAGGCCGGGGATCGCAATCGCGCGAAAGAGGCAGCAGCTGTTGATATTAAGTGCTTCCGATGGACGTGACTTGGCGGGTTCGCGTCGCGTCGAGCAGTGAGTCACACAGACAACGACGAATAAGAGAGCAGCAGCCCCAAGCAGAAGCGCAAGCACGAGCCCGAGTGGCTAGGCAGATGCGACCGTTGATGAATCCAGGAGATGGAGATGGTGGATTTGCAGCGATGAAGCTCCTCTAAAGCGTCTAAAGCTAGGCTGCATCGAGGGCGGGTCTGGCTGCCTTAGTGCAATATGGAGAGTGTGGAGGGGCGGCACTTGGGGAAGATGAGAATCATGGATTGTGTCTTAGGCGGCGTCGAGCAATCCGATTCGTTGCTGGGGGGCTGGAGTCTTGATGTCGCCGTGATTGAGTTTTTGTATGATGAGAGGTTTTTTGAGCAGTGGTGTATCTGCATAGACGCAGAGGCAGAAAGAGGTCAAGGCAGCAGAGTGCCAAGTACCGGGCAAATCGGGATTTCGTGGTGTTCCCAGTAATATGTGAGATGACTGCTAATCCTTGTAGCCTTCATGCTTGTATCTGGCGGATAGACTGCAAGAAGACGGAGATCGAGGGACGACCTTGTGGCTCTTTGAAGCGATGCGATGCTTCTTGCTCCGTCTCTATCCGGGTCTAACGTGGTGATCCTCTCGGTGGCTGCAATATCGATTAATTCACAGCAGAGCTATTAGTCGATACGCGGGTTCGAGGAGGGTTAAGCAGCGAGTCTTGGACGAGTCTTCAACAATGATGCTTCTTTGTAAAGACAAGGCTTCACTCGGATTCAAGGCGACCAGACATGATAAATCGCTGCTGCCGTCTGTGAGCAACTACAGCACCGCCATGTGTCTGGCTGGCGCGTGAAAGGTCTTACCGGCCATGTGGCAACGCGGCTGATCTCGTGCGTCCTCTGCTTGTGGCTGATGCCTTTAGTCTTGGGCGTGAGGATTAATTCAGAGGCGTTTTGTTTTCGTGCTTGGTCAGCACTATAAATGACCTTGGGATGGCCCTATTTCAGGGAGTAGACGAGCTAGCATGAGATCAAGAGCAAACACAAGTAGCAGAGTTATTACGGATGCCGCTTCAGTTCCAAAGGATTTTCCTGCCAAAACCCCGCGAGGAGGGGTCTTCACCTGCAAAGACGTGTGGGTGGAATTTCACACACCAATTCACATAGACACCATCCATCCCATCGAGTGCAGTAGATCAAGGCACCGCATCACATGACGACTCGTCTCGTGACCATCTGGCACATTATCTCCAAGCAGCAAAACACAGAACATCAGCTGTAATGCTGCCTACACAATTCCAATCCATGTGCCTGCTCTGATGCCAATGCAATTCCAGAGGCTTTAACCTAGGCATTGCTTCGACTGCTAAAATCACGGCTGGTGGACCCGGCCTATCACCGCAGATCCACGAGCCGAAGCCACCCCAGCCAGACCTCGGCTCGGGCCCGTCAGCTTTCATAATCGCATCTCGACATCTCTCAACCCCATCGCGCTCAGCATGCAGTCTTGATACACGACCGAACCCGCATCTGCAGATTCACCCCCCAATGCCGCCTCCATGAACGACTCGAGCTTCGTCCAAGCCCAACAGCGCGTCGCTGCACGACGACAGGCCCGCGAGGCCGAACAACGAGCTCGAATCGCGGCTCAGCGCGAATCGTCTCGCGTGAACACCCAGCTGCAGCGTCTGCCATATCCCCTCAATCGCCTTGCCGGTGTCTGGAATACTGCAGCTTCCATAGAGAGCACCCGGCCTGCGTTTCGCGTTGCGCAGGTTGATGCCGAGCTCCTGGATGAAGAGCTGCTGGAGCTCCTTAAGGGGCAGGTTGGCGACGCTCTTAGATACTATGCCGGCGGACATCTGAAAGATGACTGGTCTGCTGAGATTCAGCTGGCGCTCAGGGCAATTCTCTTCAAGTTGACAGTCTGGGATAACGATGCAACGTACGGAGCGGCTCTACAGAACCTCAAATACACCGACGCTAGAAAAGGGGGCCCCGTGCTGTCACCCCCAACAAGGCTACAAAAGTCGCTGTACGGCCTGGTAACGGTCTTTGGAAAATATGCCTGGAATAGGTGGGAGGACTGGCTTGTGGACCAAGACGATGGATATAGCGATCCTAGCCCTCGAGTCCAGAGGTTATCTCGATTAACATCCGCACTGACAACGGTGCACTCGGCCGCGGCATGCGTCTCCTTCTTGGTGTTCCTCTTCCGTGGCCATTATCGCACAATCCTCGACCGCGTCTTACGCATGCGACTTGCGCCCCCCACAAGCCATGTTAGCCGCGAAGTTTCCTTTGAGTACCTCAACCGACAGCTGGTATGGCATGCCTTTACCGAATTCCTTCTATTTGTACTGCCCCTGATTGGGATCAACCGCTGGCGGCGATGGCTGAGCCGCACCTGGCGGAAAACAAAAGAGATTATCAACACAACGCAAGGGGGAGATACTGCAAATGGTGAATACGGCTTCTTGCCCGAGAGGACTTGCGCCATTTGCTACCAGGATCAGAATACTGCTGCATCATCCGAGTCAGAAATCATGGCGGCAGCAGCATCCAGTGGCGTCATTGGATCAGCGCAAACCGATGTTACGAATCCATACGAGGCCATTCCCTGCGGATGCATCTACTGCTTTGTGTGCATCGCAACACGCCTAGACCGCGAAGAGGGCGAGGGCTGGACTTGTCTGAGATGTGGAGAGCACGTCAAGGAGTGCAAGCCATGGAACGGAGATGTGCTCGAGCCGTCGCGAAAGTCGACATCGACCAAGACGGTGGCTTTTTCAGATGATGTGGTTGGAGGCACTGACGAGGGATCCGTCATTTCTATGGAATAAATCGAGGTGAGATGCTGAGCGCCATGAAAACATAGAGCACAGTACGTCTTTGCGGGATAAAGAAGCATGACTTGGTCTGCAAATGTTGGGTAAAAGGGTGTGAATTTTTTTTTTTTTTTTTTTTTTTTTTGAATTTTTGAATTTTTTGTAATGTATAACATGGTGTGTTGGGTTGATGGGACATACATTTTTTGTTGCAAGCCTTGCAGAAATTTTGACACACATTTACAGCGTATTGTTAGGTAGTGCTTGTTTCGCTATGCTCATGAACCAACCAAGCAATAGGATTTTAGCTGCTTCATTCATAATAGACAGGATGGCCAAGAAAAATAATTAAAAGGGTAATCAACCAACAAGAGAGTAGCGTGATGCATGGCAATTTATTCATGCATGAAGAGTTCACAGTAGCTGAATATTAGTAGGTAGCATCCATCCAATCCAATACTGTACATGCCGTACTGTATCAGCTGTTTGTGTCACCACCTAAACAACCTACCTAAACAAAACAGCAAAACAGCACTGCCAGTGATGTCATCTCCCGACACACCGCCCTTGCTCCAGCTCCCCAGTGGCTTCAGGGGTCTGGCGGCAACGGCGTCATTCTGCCGCCGCTGCGCAACAGAAGCACTAAATCTGCTGGAATCTGCTGTAGTGCCGATTCTCCAGCATCTCAGGGCCCTCGCAATCCAACCAAAAGCGCCCGACAAGGACCCGCGGCATCATGCAGATGCAGGGATGCCCCTCTGTGCACGAGACCCTGCTGTAGGTCATTCCCAGTTCCATTTGCAGTCGGGTTCCATTTGCATTTCCATCTGCTGTCTGGATCGCTTTCCACATGCCGCCTGGCCCTCTGTTCTCGTGCGAGCGAGTCGCATTCCAACTCTGAGCTGAGTTGAGCTGGACTGAGCTGCCAAAAAGGACGGGACGAGCAGCAGGGACGAGCAGCGCCGCAGCTCTCGCCGCCTTGCATCTCTTTGTCTTGTCTTTGCCTTGCCTCGTCTCGTCTCGTCTTGTTCCGCCTCGTTTCATCTGCGCCTCTCCGCTCCCGCTCAGTTCGAGGCAGCCATGCCCGCCTTCTTCCAGTTCACACAGGGCTCTGAATCGCGCGTGCGGCCTACAGACTCGTCGCCCTTGCTCGGTCGCTATCGAGCCGTGCCTCCTCGTCCTGGCATCGGACCACGTCGACCAAGCAGCCCCCTCGGATTGCTGGCCGCTCACTATGAAAACGGGCGCGACAGCATCCACGTTGGCTACGGAGCGCTGATTGCGGCCGATATCGACGCAGGGCTTCTGAGTGACGGCTCTGGCGACGGCGACAGGGCTGATGCCGACTCGTGGTGGGAGAGGCTGTGGCTGCGCTACTTCATCGATCTCTTTGTTGATCCAAGGCCCTCGGCGGTGAAGCGCGTGGTGGACAGGTGGTGGAGTCGATATGGACTGCTCGTCTTCCTTCCCGCGGCGCTGGTACGTTGATGCTGCTGTCCATGACCGTCACCGACATCTCCGGGTGAGCACTTTTGCACTAGAGAGCCGAGGCTGACGCATGTGTCCATTCAGGCTGTTGCGTGGTGTGCCGTGCCTTTCCCGCAGTACTCATTCCCAGACGAGGGCAACGATGGCGATCAGGCCAGCGGTATCTGGTTGCGACTTATACGAACCACGGCGACATTCGATAGCAAGGTCCCCGGTCACGGAGCAGCTCGCGTGCAGGTCAACTTTTGGTTCTTTCTCTTCGTCTACTACGGCTTCTATAACCTCAGCGCGCTGATTTGGATCACCAAAGTGTTTAATCTTTACCGACTAAACTGGTATATGACACCTGTCCTCGATGTGTTGTCTTGTGTATATGTAGCTTGACTGACGTTTTTCTTGCCAGGTGGCCACAGTCTTTTGGGTTCCCAGTAACAATTTCTCTCCTAGCCATCATATCTCTTGCTGTGCCCATCCCCGTGTACTTCATCCCTTCTATTAGCTTCCTTACCATCCACAACACCGCATGGGTATCATGGACGTTCATCGTCATGGCCATGCCAGTCGCCATCGCCTTCCTTATCCTCATGACGAACGAACGACACATTGGGCTACGGCACTCCCTCTCGGAGACGCAGCGCATCTTCACGACTTCGTGGTGGACAGGAGAGCCCGACCCGTTTCCTAACCGACAACGACGGCGCCGCGATCTCACCGACGACCTCTGGGAGCAAGATGTTTTGAGAGTGCTGCCTCCTTCTGGCACATCGAGAGTGGCACTGAGGCGCCGATGGCTACCCGCAAGCTTTGTGAGGTTTCTGTGGTTCTGTGTAGCGCTCTTCATCGGGTTGATGGCGTATGTTCTGGGAGAGGCGTATGCTGAAATCTACCTCCGCACCTTGCCTCATAACAACTTTGAGACTGTTGTATATGTATACGGCTGGGTAGCGACTGTGCATCTACTAGATGCTCTGACGGGTTGGGTGTTGGGTATCAGGGAAGGCGAGCGCGTAGGGAGCTACCCTTTGAGCTGGGTTTTCAAACTGTTTGTTTCCCTTCAAGCCGTGAGCTGTGATCAAGATCAACTCGCTGACAATTGACTCGCAGCTATTTTATGCTCACCTACCAGACCTACGTCCGAGCTCTATACGCCCGCCTTCGCTCGCCGTCCCAGTTCGTCATCCTCCAGGTTCTCTCGTCCACAGGACTGGTCATCATATCGCCCATCATGATGACTCGCCTATTCCACAAGATCCTCACCATCATAGGCCTTAATGGGCTGACATATGGCACATATCAAAAGCTGCAAACACGAAACCTCTTCATCCGCTTCCTGGCCGAAAACACATCCATGGCCACCTTTTTGGGAAGCATCCTGGTGCTTCACTTTGGCGCCAACAAGGAGGTCTATCCGTACTTTGCCTTTGACAAGTCCGAGGACAAGACGCTGCAGTACGACTTTAACCTCACGTTTTACGCCTCCATGGTGACGTGGGGGTGCGAGCTCGTTGCGAGTCTCGCCGTGCGTGCGCTGATTGCGCTGATTTTCAAGATTGACGTTGGGCTGGAGGGGAAGCTGGATCTGGCCGTGTGGCCGGAGCTTTTGCCTACCAGTGTTGCTGTCATTCTCCACGTTTTGCAGAATATGCTCTTCTCTATTATACGTTTGCAGTTTCGTACGTGAAACAAAAAAAGAAGAAAGAGGTGCTGAGGACACGTCAACGCAAAAGAGTTAGTTGACTTGTGGCAGAGTGAAAGCAACAAGAGTGAAAAAAAAATATTCTTGTTTCTTACCTGCGATCTGCTCAGTGGCCTCTTGATGATTTTTTTTTCTCTCCTCTGGTTTTTTTTTTTTTTCTCTGCGTGTGATTTGATTTATAATGGGATAGATTCTTGAAAGCGATTGCTTGATGTTTTACGCGCCCCATTTTGCTCTCCTTGTTTTTTTTTTTTTTTTTTTTTTTTTTTTGCTACAGCACTTGAAGCAGTCTGATACCCCTGCCGCTTGCCACATCCCAGTATTATCTTCTTGTCCTTTATAGAGCTGTTTTTGGCGGGCTTAGTATTAGATTTCTAGATCTACTTGCGAGTGCTGGCAATTCTTGAACAGTCAATACATGGCACGCGTTTGAAGGAGTGGGAATGGAAGTATTCTCTCGAGTGAGAGGCTGAGTTGCGGTAGGCTGTATATGATTCCGTTGGGTGAGCGCAATCAGGAGAAAGCGACATACATATATATGTATATACTTGGTATATATAAGAGACAAGTTAAAGCAGAGTATTGAATTCACACAAGTCACAGCCACAACTTAAAATTACAGAAAGTGAATCCGCTCATGAAATTACATCCCGCTTCTCTGAACAGCATCAGTTCTTAAAAGTGACAGTCTTTGTCTTCACCCACTCGTCCAGCCCAACGGATGAATTGAAACGCCCGAACCCACTCGACTTGGAACCTCCGTGTGGCAGAGCCGGTTCATCATGAACGGTCATGTTGTTGATGTGAACGGCGCCGCAATCAATCTCCCTTGCGAAACGAAGACCCCTCCTGAGATCTTCGGTAAAGACGGCCGATGTCAAGCCGTACTCGGAATCATTTGCAAGCTCCAGGGCTTCTTCCTCCGTCTCAATCTCATACAAGGACACCGTTGGGCCAAACGACTCCGTCTTGTAGAGATCCATACCAGGCGCCACCTTGTCGACAATAACGGGACGCAGCTCAGTGCTACGCGACTCGGCAGCCTTGACATCCCCCACAATCACGGAAGCGCCGTTAGAGACGGCGTTTTCGACGAGCGCCTTGTTCCGCTTGACGGCCATTTCGTTGATGAGAATGAGGGCGGGGCCATCGGAGGGAAACATTCCGTTGACGACGGCTTCGAGCTTCTCTTGGAACTGCCTCTTGACCTTCTTGTGGACGATGATCCGCTCCGTGGACATGCAGATCTGGCCGCCGTTGAGGAACGCGCCTAATGCGCATTGCTGGGCTGCGACGTCTAGATCCGCGTCCTCCCACACGATGGCCGGTGCTTTGCCGCCAAGCTCTAGAATGACCGGCTTGAGGTGCTCACCAGCGAGTTTTCCGATGACTCGTCCCACGTGGGTGCTACCCGTGAAGTTGATTTTCCTGATGTGGGGGTTGGCAATCAAAGCCGTCGTGATCTCAGCCGCGGTATCTCGGTCGTGGGCAATCATGTTTACGACTCCTTTGGGCAGACCAGCCTCGTGGAAGACGGATACAAGAGCCCTCATGGTTTGGGGAGCAAGCTCTGAGGCTTTGAGAATAACCGTGTTTCCTGCGGCGACGGGGCCAGCAATAGAGCGAGTGGGTAGAATGTAGGGGGCATTCCTGATTTAGGTTGTTAGATGGAGTGGTTGAGAACGCAGAGTTAGAGGTGCGGCAACTTACCAAGGGGCCACAGACAGAACAACTCCATAGGGTTCTCTTAGAACGATGCCACTGGTGTTGGGATCCATCAAGGCAGGAAATGAGCCCTCGATGGCAGAGATTCGGCTTGCAGCGTCTCTGATCAGCTCTGCCGCCGTATTGATGTTGAAGAGAGCCCAGGGCGCGGCAGCTCCTGTCTCGTTTGACATGATTTCCGCCAGCTCATCGCTCCTCTGCTGGATGATGCCGGCAGCCTTGAGGAAAATGTCACGACGGTGAGCAGGTGTTGACCTTCTCCATGTTTTGAAGGCCGCCGCCGCCGCATCAACAGCCGCAGCGGCATCTGCAACGGTGGCAGCGCCGCAGCGGTGGGACACTTTGCCAGTTACAGGAGATAT
This sequence comes from Trichoderma sp. TW21990_1, assembly GCA_010015515.1. Lineage (NCBI taxonomy): Eukaryota > Fungi > Ascomycota > Sordariomycetes > Hypocreales > Hypocreaceae > Trichoderma > Trichoderma sp. TW21990_1. The sequence continues at coordinate 440,862 of WXUD01000028.1, forward strand.
GACATCGAATGATCTCTTTGGATAGTAGTCCTCGCCGTTGATGAGGAAAGGCACGACATGCGCGTCCTTGGTGTTTCCTAGTAACATTTTTATCTGCGGTGGTTTGGTCCTGTTGAGGCGAGAAAGAGAAAATAGAGAGATATAAAAATTTCCGAGGTTTCCAAATGCCAATAAGGCCAATGATGTCTGCAACGGGTATTGACAACACTCCTTTGCTTTGCCTTGCCCGTCGATTACAACCAGTATTTATCCCTCCGGATGGTTGGAGCAAGGATTCTGCTCAACCCACTTGGTAGCCGACCCGACGGCGTGTGCTTTCGTAGAATTTGAGATGGCGATCTACCTTGGGTCTGTGCGGGGTCAGTTCTAGATCCAACAGCACACTACTGTTGATAGCGTCGGCTCCGATGGACGGCACTGGGGCATCGGGCACGGCAAAGAGGCTGTCGTAGCCGTCCCGGCGTCGTGAGTAAGTTCTTTGTGAGCATTGAATCTCTTCAACCCCCGGGAGTCTTGCGTATCACGGGCCAAGATTACAAACCGGCGCCGAGCATTAGTCAGGTAGTTTCGGAGCTCAGACGCCAGGTGAATGTATTTCCGGCCGAAAGCTGATGAGTGAAGTCAATAAACCCGAGAGCAGCACTAATTTTATAATTTGCGTGTTTCATTTCCACTGTTCCAGCTTGTCTGGCTCCAGGAACGGCTGTGGCACCGACGTGGTGTTGATTTGGATGACTTCTGCCAAGTCATGTAAGTGATACGCGTGGGGATGACGAGTCAAGGCTGCACACACCTGGCTCCGGCAAAGAAGCGGGGAGAGTAAATTGGTGGTTGAATTTTGTTTTGGAAGATTGCACCCGAATCCCGTGATCGGGGACCGGTTTCAAGACCCTTTTGACTGGTTGTTGCGTTGATTTGGAGTCCGTCATGATGACCGGCGATGTCACACGCATGAGGCTAAAATGGCGATAATCCACACGGAGAGGGAACTGGCAACAACAACAGAAAGAAACAGAAACGGCCAATTCTGGATTCAATGACCAGGTTTTAAAATGGATGGCCAATTCAGGAACCACCGGCACCTAAATAAAAGAAGAAAAAAGGGCTATAAGGAATAAGTTTCGCCTTACCCCACGCTTCCAGAAGACAAAGTGGAAGAATTAAGGCGCGCCAACAAAGCTGCCTAGCTGGGAATGGTGTCTCAGGCTTTCCGATTGGCGACGAAGCTTATTCAAGCTAATCTCACGTCAGGCACGAAGCAATTCGCTGCTTGACTGGATTGTCTAAGGCGGTGTCAAGACGTGCCACGTTGGCTGATGAGACAGGCGATTCCGATTTGTCTGTGATAAGATGGAATGAGAGCAGAGACCAGGGGCTAGCTCCAGCTGGCGGGCACTACGCCGGATTGGGCAGATGCAGCGCGATCCACCGATGCCGAGGCTGGCGCACGGGATGAGATGCTGTACGGAGGAGAAGCAGTATGTATTACAGTGCTAATGTGTCGGTGGCAGCAGCAGTACGACCGAGTGTTTCGTGATTTGAAGGCCTTGGGGATGATGGTTGTGACTTGCTGACTGGCAAGGGTACAGCGTGTGCTTAGGTAAGGTGGCCGTCGGAATGAGGTATGTAGGTACTTGGCAGTACTTTGTAGGTGCAGTACTGTGTGTGTGTGTTGTGGCTGCACCATGAACGTCTGCGCCGTACTGTAACGTATACCTCTAGCAGTACAGTAGGTACTCTACAGTATTATCCCAAGACAGCTGGACTGACAAGGCAGAAAGGCAAAACGGAAAAGACTCGCCCCTTGCACACTGGCGTGGCTGATATCACATGGAGCGTCGAGTCCAGTCGGTACGAAAAGAGTCACAAACTGAGCACTAGCAAGTATACGCGCAGTAATACGGAGCGCATTGTTTGTGCTGTTGCCGTTCGAGCGCTGCGGTTACCGGTACCACCAGGTACCAGGAGCTGTGCTAATGGCCTCGTACTAAATGCAACATGCAGCCGTCTCGTACCTGTGCCGCCACCATGGCGCAAGTACACTCCAAGTACCTACCTTTTCTGATGCAGACAAACTCAGTAGCTCCGCTGCGCACAGCGGCATTAGCTGCTGCACCTTGCCATGAGACCGACGCCCTCCACAGCCGGCCAATCAGCTGCCGCCATCGCGGAGGATTCCCACAGTCGCAGCTTGACGATACCCCGCTTCTGAATCTTTTCAGCCGCCTGTGATTGGCCCAGCGTCGCCACCAGCCTCCTCACGTGACATCCCAAAGGGCGCAGAGCCAATCGCAGCTCGCCGACCCCACTGTGGCTGCCCTCGCCTCTTGGGCTCCGCGCCTTGTGGGCTTTTCTGGTGCAACGTTCTGGGGGGGGATTTTGGGCTGTTTGGACCATTTCCGGGTCGCTTTGGACACGGGCTGCAGCTTGAGCGGCGCCGGCGATTGGCAGCAGCGAGCACTTGCGTTGAGGGGAGCAGCGATTTGTTGCTTTGTTTTTTTGATTTGATAAAAAAAAAAAAAATCCTTCTTCGCTAGGAGAGCACCCAAGTATCGCTCGGAGTGATTCATTTATAACCAGGTCCACGGATATGTGGTTTGGCAGAGAAATCGAGTCGCAAAAGCAACAAGCTACATCCAGTACAGCACCCAAGTAATCCCCCAATTACTAAATTCACCGGCGGTGCATTTGCTGTCACGGACTTGACGTGACGGCTCGCCTCCTGCAGCTAAGCATTTACGGAGTACCTGCGCTGTACTTGGTGACGGGGCCTGTCCCCTAGTGCTAGTAGTGACTTGGCGCGGCCGGCAGGTACCGTCTGGTTCCAGCACATCGACTGTGCTTTTTGCCAGGCTGCGGGTGCTCCAGCTTTTTGGACTTTTCCCTCCGCCATCACCAAAAAAAAAAAAAAAAGGCATTTATCCTAGGCCATAGCAGCATCGTCATCCGCACTCGGCCTCAGGACCAGCCAATCCATCCTCTCGCCTGCCCGCCTCCATTGCGTCCGGGCTACCGCCGCTGTTCCGCTGCAGCCTCGCGCGACCAGCCCGGCCGCTTCCAAAGCCGCCAGTCCAAGTCGCCTCCAGCTGTAGCGGCGCCCCCTCCATCGGCCTCGCACCGCAACAGCGTCTCGACTGCTGCTCTCGCCGCGGCCAGGCTCCGTCTCTTGGCCAGCAGAGAGGCAGAGGAGATCGATTCCAGGTACTGTCGAAAACACCGGCATGGATGGCTCACCAGGTGTCGGCCGGGGGGCCCCTTCGATGAGCCCAACCAGCCCTGCCAGCTCTCGCCACGGCAATGGAATGCCCAAGCGCAAGAGGAGCGGCGGCATGGGCCTCGAGAGCAGCCCCGGCAGCATCAACGAGGACGATCACGGCGACCACCACGACAATGGCGAGCATGACAAGAAGCGACAGCCCGGTGTGAAGCGCGCGTGCAACGAGTGTCGCCAGCAAAAGGTGAGTCAGCCCCTCCGACCCTGTCATCTCTCCTCTGATCCTCGCCTCCCCCACCATGCCCGCCCGATATTTGTAGATGCACGAGGTGCTTGGCAGAAAGAGAGAATTGGTGCTTCTGTTGCTTTGCTTTGCTTTGCTTTGCCTTGCCTTGCTCTGCATTGCTCTGTTCTGCTCTGCTCTGCTCTGCTCTGCCCTGCCCTGCTCTGCCCTGTCCTGCTCTGCTATGCTCTATTCTGATTTGCCCATACCCTACTTTATCTGCCCTGCCCAGCGCGGGCCGCAATTGGTTGTCTTGTCAAGGTGGCTAATTCGTGATTCAGTTGCGGTGTAATGTCGTCCAAGAGCCGTTCCAGAGCTGCTCACGGTGCAACCGCCTAAAGCTCGAGTGCAAGATTGAATCCAATTTCAAGCGCATAGGGAAGCGCTCCAAGCATGCCGAAATGGAAAAGGAGATTGACCGTCTGCGCCGCAACATCGCCCGCGCCCAGGCTCAAGGCTACATACTCGAGGACGACGACACTCTCAACTCTCCCATGGCGCCGAGCACCGCGACCTACACCCACACGCGAAACCCCTCTCTGATGGGTTCTGACGAGGCCGTGTCATCCCTACTGCACCTTAAAAGAGGAGGCTCGTATAGCATGCCGCGCTTCTCCCACGAGTTGGAGGGGGTCCAGTTGACAGACGAAGCCGTCACTCATCTGTTCAACGAATTCTTCGCCTTCTACCACCCTTTCCTCCCATTCCTGAATCCCCAGCAATCGCCAGACCAATATCACCAACAGCATCCTCTCCTCTTCTGGTCCATTGTCGCCGTCGCTGCCCGTCGATTTAGCCCTGCCAATTGCGCCAACCTCATCTCCAACTTGTCTGGGCCGCTGACCAGGTTCCTGTGGACCACCATTGGCGAAGTGCCCAGCAATTACTACGTGGTCAAGGCCATGTGCCTGCTCTGCGCCTGGCCATTGCCCACCAGCACAACCACTTCTGATCCTACTCACATCCTCTGCGGCGTCATGATGAAGACGGCGACGGGAATCGGATTGCACCGCCCCAACCACATCCAAGACTTCTCTCGAACCTCGGTCGATCTGAACAAGGAGCAGCTTGCCGACCGTGTCACTACGTGGGCCGTGTGCAACATTGTGGCACAAAACATTGGCACTGGCTACGGCCAACCAGCTTCATCCTTGTATGACTGGACTCTGGCCCTCAGGCCCGGCGACGACCCGGCCTTGCATCTATCCCCTGAATTGGAGGCCCGCCTCCAAATTGAGCGATTCTGCGACAAGGTTTCCAAGGAAATGTATAGCAATGCAAGTGACCCCAGAGGCGTTGCCGGAGACGAGCACAGGGCAATGCTCATGAGGGTATACCGGCGCGAGTATTCAGAGTTGTATGCCTCCATCATGTCTCAGCAGCTGGGTTCCGTCGTGAATCTGCACTTGCGCGCCGCTGCCCTTCACATGCGGCTGGCTGGATTCTTCGACTCCAGCAAGACGCCCGGCTACCTGGACGACTTGATGGGTTTGTGGCGGGCCACCGTCAGCTTCCTGGATGACCTCCTGGAAGTGGAGAAGGTAACTTCTCCCCACGACAATATCGGTGGTGCCTTTTTGCTCTATGCAACCAACTACATACAGCAGATGCTAGTGGCTGCTGCCTTTACCTTGCTCAAGTTGATGCGGTCCTTCTTCTCCAAGACGATTGACTTCCAGCGGGGGCGAAACCTCTTCCACCGCTCCATCCAGGCCATCCGTGCCACCAGTGTGGTTACCAATGATTTGCAGTGGCGTTTGGCCGAACTAATGGTGCAGATGTGGAATGGTGCCCGTTTGGACCAGAAGAACTACAACCAAGAAGACGATTCTCCCATCCAAGTCGACGACAGCCTACAACTTAAAGTACGATGTCGTCACAGTATGAGCCTCGTTTTCGACTCCGTCTGGAGATGGAGAGAGGAGTATCAAGCTTTGGGCAGAGGATCGCTCGAAGGTAAGAGATACACTTCTGCCTGTGGGTACACCAGCTGCACTTGAAACCTGCAGGACACTCCCCCTTTTCTTTTCTCTTTTTTTTCTTTTTTTCTTTGCCTCGCTTCGAAGAGAAGCGAGTGCTTGTTTTTTTTTAATCCAACTTTTGGTTTGAACTCATTTAAAAGCTAACATATATCGTGCAGCTGCCTTGAAGCACCCTACAAATCCGGATTCGGCCAATGAGTCCTCAGCCGCGTCGTCGCAACTTGACAGCACGTTGATGCCATCACACAGTCTCCCCACGCCCAACAACATGCTTACTGCGAACGGTGTACTAACACCAGGCGCCCCAGGCTTGTCTGTCCCTGCAAATGCACCGACCAGCATCATTGGAAACATGAATTATGGCGACACCAACTATGATTTTTTCGATCCCCAGCACTGGATGCTGGATGGCCTCCTTGACTTCAACTATTCGTTTGTACCGCCTCTCGAAGGTGCATAGAGTGCCCGAGAAAGTCCTGAAACTGAATGGGTCGGGGACCTAAATCCATGAGTCGGTGTTTTTTCTTTATTTCCCCCCAATTGCTCCTAATCTTCCTTATCTTGCTACCGGAGAGCCCCAACCTAAATGGCAAGTTTGCAGAGACGACAACTCAAAAAGACCGCTGGGATTAGATCGGCTGCACCCGGAATTGACTTCATGCTGTTAGCAGCGATTGAAAAAAAAAAAAGAATGATATTTGGCCGTGTTACATGTGGAAAGGGGGGAGGATGGGGTTCATAAGTGAGTTTCTTTTTTTATACCAGAGTGCTTTTTATATGTCTGCGTGTATGTGTGTGTTGCATATTTTTGCTTGGGAGCTGGGGCTGCCGCAGAGACGTCTCTCGCGGGTATTATGCCTAGGTCATTTTCTTCTGTCAGGCTCTGGGGTTGATACGTTTATGCTGGCATGGCTTTTCTTTCCTTTTTTTTTTTTTTTTTCTTTTCCTTCTTTTCACGTTTTCATATTGTGCTGCCCCGCGGGAAAATATATCTTGGGGAGGGAATGGGGCAGCTTTGGATTGCAATTGGTTTCGATTTCGCTGTTTCGGAAAAGGGGCTCGGGGCTGTGGTAAAACAGGCATACAGGGAAATACGTAGGTAGTGTAATGAATAACTGTACATTGAATGGACTCTTGTGATGTTGTTGTCATGCGCTTTTGGTGCATGACGGCTGGCGCGGTCATCTCACCTGACTACCCTATAGTTGAGGGTATATCTCCTCCCACCCAGTCTTTCTTTTGCTCTAGTTGAGGAATATGAATGACTGCGAATTGGAACTGGACTGGTGATTGATGATATTTTGTCTTTATATTGCTGCGGGTTTGCTTTCTATTGGCTCGGGTTTCCTTCTACGGTAATTGGCACCATCATGACTAGTTTCGCGGATGACAAGCAACAACAGAACTATAAATCGAGGTGAAAACAGCATAGAATTACAAGCAAGAATACCACCAGCCTTGTGTAATCATCCTGTATATTCTGATTAACACACCCACAATCATCTCAGAAATCATAGCTACAAGGACGGTCAATGGAAGGTAGCGTCCAGTCAACACAATCCAAATACACCACATTTTTGAGGACTGCCGCGTCCACTTCAAAGACGACAACTGGCCATTGGAGAAATGCTACCAAGTATTTCTAAAATCCCCCTTGGAATATATCTGTTCGTCATAAACTTTCACTAAACAACAAGCATAGATGCATGTACAGATGGCTCAGAACCCGCGAGAAGAACAGGGAGCACGAACGAGATTACGGTTTGCGTATTCACATATCCCACGTTAACGCACCCAGAAAATGAAAATACGTGTACCATCCCGGAAACAAACAAAGTTCTCGAACCTTTCAATGATTGCCACCACACTGTCATCGACGCTTGTCTCACGTCAGAATTCCTGAAACAACAAAACAACACTCCCCCGCCCCAAAAACACTCAAACCACACAACACGCCTTGCAGTCCAGATTTCAAACACTCACAGCCTCACACAGTCCTCTCATCACAAACCCATCTCGAACTTCTTACGACGCGCAGCAGAGTCACCACGACTTTGAGTTCCTACACACCATCTCCCCCAATCGCAACCGACAACCACAGACATTCCAACCAGAACAATCCACCAGAGCACCAAAACATAGACACTCATCCCCCCATCAAACTACTAAACGAGATTCTATCATATCCCCCCCCCCCGTCCCCCAAAAAGGGGGAAAGGATAAGGGAAAAAAAAAGAACAAAAAAGAAAAGAAAAGGAAAAAAGAGCCAGAAACCATCTCCTCCGCTACCGACTCTACACATCGGCGTTAACACCTTCATTTTACCCTGCCCACCTCGCTTGGATCAAGTTGCGAATCCTGCACCAGGTTAAAAAAAAAAAAGTCGTAAAAAGCCGGAAAAAGCCCACTCCTACTCTCTCCCCAGATAAAACTCGCCCTTGGGAATCCCATCTTCCCGGCTCAACCTGCAGTCTGTGCCATCTTCCAATATTGCCTTTTAACCGCATCCACTGGTCTAATACAGGCAGGCTATCGTATTCTTCGTCTCAGGTGAAACGAAGCAAAAAAAAAAAAAAAAAAAAAAGTGCTCGACTACGGATGTGTGTTGTTAGTTGTCCGTCCCAATCGCTCCAGTAGCGCTACGCACGCTCAAAGCCCGCCTTTCTCTCTCTCTCTCTCTCTCTCTCTCTCTCTCTCTCTCTCTCTCTATCTCTCTCCCCCCCTCGCTCTCTTGTTTTCTAGCCCTCTCTCCTCTCCGAAACCCCCGAAAGCTGCTCTGTTGTGTTAGTCCTCATGCCCAACACCATGCTGGCGGGAAGAGCGGATGAAGCCGCCAACAGAAAGGCCTTCCTGCCCTTGTGCATTTCCCATACTGCCCAGATGCCGTTATGCCTAGCTGCCGCCTTGCTCGCCTCAATCCACAACAGCCCAAGTCTCATGAGGGATCCTCTCGCAAATGCTGGCTGTGCCGTGGCGTGTCGTTGCGCTTGGCCGCCCAAAAAGGCCGTGCCGAGGCCACAAAAAGCGGCCCAAGAAGAGACCGCATATAACGACCCTCTGTTTGCGAAGAAAAGACTGTCAACGTATAAAAGAATGACGCATTTCACACTTCATCGCTGCCCCCTCCCTCTCGTCTCAGATCAGAATCTGCCTTGGTTGAGGCGCGGATTCTGGTCAATCATGCTTGAGCTGAATGACAATTCGGGGCCACAATTTGCTCATCCGCCATGGCTCAAGTCAACACTAACCAGCGCATCACTCCAATATCCGAAACCGGGGGGTGAAAGAGCAAATTTGCCATTCGACCCAATACCGTCATCGAATGATGCCTATCAGCTCTCTAGCCACCTCTTCGACTAGCCCATGAACCCTCAGACTGCACGCCCCCCTGCTGGATGTCTCCTCCTCCGAGTTACCTTTTCCCCCAATCTCATACGGAGTACATACGGCTCTGTAAACAGACTAATGAAAAAAAGCCTTGGCCACTCCTTGGTATTGACCACGAAGATGAAATTGATTTACCCAAGTGGAGAGGGGGTGTTGGCGTGTGTCAAGTCTAAAAACGATCGAGGGAAAAATCCATGTTGGTCAACCAACAGCAGAACAAGACCCTGTCTCCATTCCTGCCAGGACAGAGCGAAGGTGGAAAAAAAAAAAAAAAAAAAAAAGAAGAGAGAGAGAGAGAGAGAGAAGAGAGCTAGAGAGAGGAAATGACCAGGATCAGGGTAATCGGAGAGGGAGCCAACACGAACCATGAGACTTCCGTGGCTCACCTTCGCCTCGATCCAGCGGAGACTTTTGGGAGGCAAGAAATCGCCGCCGCGCAATCGAACTGCCGGCAGACGTCGTCGAGCGCGCGATCTATCCAGAAGTCCGCAGATCTACGTGAAATGACAGCGTTGGTGTGTGCCGGGCGCGCCCGTGGCTAGACGTTGTAGAGTCGCGGCCCTGAGTTGTTGTTGATATGAAACACGTCAGAGAGGATTTTGAAAAGATCATCTGAGGCTGCAAATCCTGGGTAAGAGAAACAGCGCATGTTCCTCTGGCTTACAGTTGCCGGTGAGAGAGTGGCAGACACATTTGCGCCCTAGACAAACAGTAAAAAAGCAAGCGTCAATGTTCCACAGTATGCCATGCTATATCTCTGTTTTCTCCAGAGACATACGAACACTTAGTGGTCCTAGACTGTCATCGATCTCACACATCTCCCAAGTACTTCGCCCCCTTTTGTCAACTCGGGGGAGCAGGCACCTACCTCCTCGTATGATGAACCCGGTCGACCTTTTGCGGAAATCTCTCCAGATAGAGAGCGGTGGCGAGCATCCACAGACTATTCTGTTGACGGATGCGAGAGGAAGACGGCCCTTCTGCCTAGCAACTTTAGGCCGCGCACGATTGGGGACTGGGAAACCTATCCACAAGGGTCGATGGACTTGGAACACGCACTGCCCAGTGTGTGTTCCTTGACGCTCTGCTTCTCGCTTGGCACTTCCTCGCTAGGATTAGACTGCAAGCCTTATGAAGAATGCAAAAGCCCTCCGACCCCCCTCTTTTCTCTGGGACCCCTCCCCTTGCTCTGGATGCATACACGATAGGCAGAGGCCTAGATAGCCGGCAATTGCTGACTGGCTTGGATATTTGCTATGACCATGCCTCCTTTCTTGGTCTCGTTTTGGATTGCTTGTAGAGTGTGGGCGTGTGGGCATCCAATGATCGCCATCGAGAAGACGCGGCACCCATACAGCAAGCACGAGGGCTGTTCTCGGCTTTGGTGACATCCACTTGGGTCATCGGAGAGAGAGCCTTGGCGCTTTTTAACAGAAGCTAATATGTGCGGATGATGTGCGGTCGGTGTTTAGACATGATATCCGCTCCTGGAGCCGGCGTCTGTCACGGGAAAAGACGATGCCTTGTGATATGCTCCATTACTACGAAAGCATCATCGACATGGATGAGCCTTCATCCTTCCATCATGTAGATCTGAGAGGGGAGAGCTCGAGTCAAGATGGATGGTATAGTGTGTTTCCTTGAATCCTATTGGCTGGGTCGAATGCTGTTCGTAATCAACTCATACACTTGTATGAAAAGGGCTGGCATGGAGGCGAATTCGGCAGCAAATTGGGCAACGCCGAGCCTTGAATCATACCAAGGGCTACAGAGATGGGCGCCAAGTGGGCAGCAACGGTACGGCTTTGGTCCATGAGCTCCGTGAGAGGCAAAGGACCATGCCCCCGGAAGACGGCCCCATGGTAGATTTGCAACCAGGGATAAGGTCATCGGGCGGGCTAGGTTGGTACCAGTGAGGGACGACAGGAAGGGATCACGGATGGGGTCGGGATGGGGCATGGTAGAAGGCATCCAGGGGGAGGGGAAGTTGCTTCTTCGAGTTCATCCTCCTGTCTCGCATATTAAGTATCAACCGGTGATCGGACCGACAAAAGTTCCATGGCACTGACGTCCCTGGAGATGGGCAAGACTCTGCGGAGTTCCTAGCGGTCGGATGGAGTCAATATATTGTGGTAGAGCAGTCAAGAGCCCCGTATCCGGCAGCATCCCATTTGCCAGCGTCTCCACACGTATAGCCATTGCCAGAATGAGCAACGGAAGAGGACCAATGGAAGAAGAAAGCAGTGATAGCTCGATTCGAACTGCCCCTATTTATCCAAGGATGAACAAGGATGTGTACGGGAAGAGATTTGCTGGCGCTTGAATTCTAAACTCAGGATCGATCTCTGTTTCTGGACCTGATTGTTGCTCCTCATTCGGCATTCTACTAGGGCACAGAGCGGGTTCGTCGGATTCAGCAGTTGCGTGGCAACTCTTGACGTTCCTAGGCGGCATTGTCCCCGGAGGGAGAGAAAGCTCTAGCGTAACAAGACAACTAGTCAACGCTCTGACTTCTCATCTAAAGAGAGCCGAGAGCTAGCTAGTTAGCAGTGCGACTCGTCTCACTATAGAGCTTGTACGGAAGAATATTTAGGCCATGAGCTCGTAAACGAAGTCCCTTTGTTAAAAATCTTGAAATATAGTTTGTGTGTGCAGTGAAACTCTTCAATAGGCAGGTATTGGTAGATTTACCAAAGGTGAGTGAATTCAAGGATGCTGTGCAAAGGGGGATTGGGATTGGCTTGGAGCGGAGGATGTACAGCATTGCCATGAGCGGAATGGTGTTGTGCCTAGCTATCTCTCAAAAAGGTCAAGGATGGCTGTGGCAGGTTGATCGTAAAGAGGTCTTTGAATGGCTAAAAGGGGGGCTTGTAGATGGCACACTGCAGGGGGAGGAGAAGTAACGCACTCAAGATGCATGATCCAATAACGTGACCAAGTGAAAATTGATTACGTGTAGAATACCCCCAAGTCGTTGAAGAGATACAGGTGGACGATTAGTTGCCGGCTGTCTCACGGTTTAACGCCTTGCGGCGGACATTGTAGACGCATGCCCTTTGATTTCTCAAGCATGGTTCGTCAACGATCAGGAGCCAACAGGTTTCCAGACCACGCAAGACGTAGAAACAGGAAAAAAAGGAAGGGGGGATTGAAAACGAGCGTGTGAGTGGAGAGACACGGGGCAAAGGGAGAGAAGGAGTTGGCCAAAACACGACCCAACAATCCGGTAGCGCCCAGTTTGCATACACATAAGAAACACCCAAATCGATTGCAAGGCCACACAGAGCTAGCGAGGTGAATACAACAAGCCAGCTGCCGTTTTCTGGCGTATCATCCGATCGTTGGTCGCACCGCGGCTAATAGGATGACTTGTAGACGCGGTTGGAGCAGTGAGGTGAGGTGGAATTCTTTGAAATACAACAGAAATGGGGCAAGGCCGCTGCAGAAATGGCCGCAGAGCTGGCGCTTAAATGTGAGGTAACACTGATGATCGGCCAATGCGAGGGTCTGCCATTGAAATAGCCGCCGGTTAGGCCACCTGATGAACGATGACAACTGGAATCAAGAAGCCCCCCTCCAGATATCCGTACCGGCGATAAAGCGAGAGAGGTGGAAAAAAGCGGAAAATCTGTGCACAAAGGAGGAAGAGGCGCAGAAGCGAGACATTTCGGGCAGGGAAGATGCTCGTTGGTCGGACACCACGTTTCATGCCTCTGACCAACAACGTCCAAGAGCGAAGAGTGCAAATCACGCAAACATGAGCAAGAAGAGGTCAGGGGAGAGGTCAGGGGAAAGGTCACTGGCCACAAGAAAACCGTCCTGCCGGTATCTTAATTGCGCAAGTTGGCGAATAGAATGCAGACAGCGGCATTTCTCCAAACGGCACCAAGTAAGGCTGTTGGGATGGCTCAACGCAAGGTGTTTTGATGGATCTGAGTTTGGCAGAGGTCTCTGACTGCGGCGAGGCAGGGCAAAAGGCCACCATTAGCGGCCTCAAATCAAGCCAAAGTGCAGCAACTCTCGGACAGTAAAAGAAACTGGATGCGAAGCACAAGGATACGCACGCCGGAATAGCGAGAAAATGCGAGAAGAAGCCCCGGGGAAATACCAAACACCGCCGCCGCCCGAGACCAGGACGGTAATGGCACGAGACAAAGCAGCAGGCGAGCGCTGAATGCGGCACCGAGGCCCCCCGACGTGAGAAGAGGAAAATGCGTTGGCCAAGAGACAGGTCAGTATCAGGATGGATGGATGTGTGTTGGCCGTGCAGGAGCGACGTCTGTAGTTGCAGCTCAGGCTCGCTTATGGCGCTGTCGGTACCCAATGGCAGACGCCTTCACAGCGGGTAGACGCGCGCGTAGACCGTCTGCTTCGGGACTAGCGCACAAATCCGGACAGGTCGCCCATTGGCCAGCCAGGGGCTGTGCGGGCAGTGGCAGGGGCACCCTGGCCGGTGGAGGGGGCGTGCGCAGCTGTCGTCCAATGCGAATCGACTTGATGCCTGCTAGCGCGTCCCGACGGCACGGATCGCGCTATGTTAGTATGCATTAGCGCAATGGAGCGCTGCGCCATCAGATGAGTGGCCAGACGCGGGGCCGAACTCTCATGCTTCGTCCGCCTGAGCCAGCAGTGCGACAAAGAGAGAAAAAAAGAGAAAAAAAATACTGCCTTTCGGCCAGATTAGCCTGCCCCCTACCCGGCCTCCAAGTCGGATCATACTACTCTGTATGTACATGCACATGGGCCTTCTCCCTATTGCCGGCCTTGCCTGGGCAAGTGATTCATTCATCCCACTTTGGGGTTCCCTCCGTGGTACTGCCACCACTCAAATGCCTGCAGATAAGGGCATGCGAGACGGTGTGGCGCCACCTCCCATCTGCTGTCGTCAGTCGGCGGTCATCTCTCCGACTGCCCATGCTGGCACCCCACATCTTGCAATGTGCCGCAATTGGAGTTGCTGTGCGACCGTTCTGGAGGTGCTGGGCTACAGCATGCGTGCAGCAGCAGCCGGAAGCAGCCAGAAGCAGCCGGAAGCAGCCCTGGCCACCGGGAGAAGAGGATTCGAGTGTTGGCACGATCGCGTCGGCAGTGCCATGAGAGCCAGCAACTGCCATGAGCCGCCATGGGCCATGAAAGCCATGTCTCCCGTTGGCGAGCTCTGCAGCGGAAACAAGGAGGGACAGGCCAACTGTTACCGTTTCTAGTCTCTCCGCATGGTCACGAAACTGCACATCGCAAAGCCCAGGCATCTCCCCTCGGCCACTGCCACATGCAGCACCGCTGCTTCTCGGACGAAGTCCGCGTAGTTCGTTCCCCATGCGGACTGGCTTGTAGTGGCCTAGAACCAAAAGTCCATTACTCCGCCGCCGCGAGATTTGAGAATGGCATGGTACGGTCCCGACAGCGTGGAAATTGAGGGCAGGGCTGCTGCGTCGATACAACTCTGGACGGGGGTATCGGGTAGGATAGGATGCAACCTTTGAAGTCTCGAGCAACGGGCACCGGCGGGCCACGAACGAGCACCTATCCGAGCGACTTGTTCCTCTCCAGCACCGAGTCTTGTCTGTTTGTCATGCCCCTCGCGATTAGGCCTTACGCTTGACTCGGTCCATGATTGACGGGCTTTAGCGTTCATCGGATGGTATAAACAAGAATGCCGCACTGTCCTAAGTGGGACGTGGATATCTCACCAAGTGCATAAGGTAGTAAACCAGTGAAGGAGCTGAATGAGCTGCTCAACGCTAGCATCTGAATAAGCAACCATGGCTGAAACACGGTCTGAACGATAGAGGGTGGAATGTTGCTATTGTAGCCCTCCTATGAAGAAGACGAAGAGAATCAGAAGACACAAGGATAGGCAGTAGTATTCTCGGTCATTCCGCCGGCGCTGAAGAGTGGCCGGCGTTCGTCACGAGATTTAGCTGAGAAGCAGTGCTGCACTAGAGGCGTCAAGAGTAGATTTTGTGAAGCTTTGCGCCCGGGCACGGAGCATGTCGTGGCAAGTTTCTACTGCGCTAATTAGCCTTGGCGCCTATTGAAATACACAATTGCCCAGGCTAGCTGGCCATTGAATGATGTGATGCGGTTGATTGAATGTCAAGTGAATGAGTGAGCGACAGACTTAGCATTCCCTTGGCTAACAGCCCCGATCCACCAGATGGATACTGTGCCGGGCAGCTTATTTGATCAGCACTTGGGTGCCGTCGTGCCCCTTTCAGGGGTATCGGTTCGACAGATACAGGTACTACTACTACTACTAGTAGTAGTAGTACATAGTACTAGGTAGTAATATTGGTGACTCTTGTCATTTCACAGTTTGTGCTCGGCCAAACCCACTGATCGGAGCCAGGCGGGGAAGAAGCGTCGATGACGGCACGCACGATAATCGTTGACGGCAGATCAGATACATACCTACCAAGTAGCCAGCTGGCCATGTACTAGGCAACGACGCCGCCTTTCAAACGTACGCGGCCGTCGTTCGCGACGGGTATTAGTTGGCTTCCATGATCGCCTCTCTTGTGATATGGAAGCCGATTGCGGGAACGGGGCCCGGAGTCTCTGTCGGGGGCATTCGAATAGTCATCGATGCTAGCTCGCCAGACGCGGAGCAGAGGCTTCTGAGACTTTGTCGCTGTGCTGGCACCTGGACGCTAGCGGTACTGTGAATGAGATTTGATGCTAGCTCGAGGAGACATCAAAGGGCACCGGGCACAATCGAAAGCTAGCCATGGCGTAAGACACTGTGGCTTCCATTGTGGGATGGATCTTGGGCTCTAGCGTCACATACTGTGCTTGACTCCGATGGACCCTTCCATATAGTATAGGTATAGTATACGAGGTAGATGGTAAGCCTGGCCACAGATGGTTTGCGCGCAGCAGGCTGTGTGCTATGTACTATACCATAGCAGATTGTATGCTGTGCTGTACAGCAGGTACTTTGTATGCCTGGAATATGGAATATGGCGTTGGTACCTACCTACCTTAGTACTGTAAGTAAGCCGTCAATATCGACCCCATCGAAGCAGATACTATCGGCCGCAGTTTGGGCCGCACCATGGACGAACGTCAAAGGCAGTGCTGGCCAAGGCAGAATGGAGGAGACTTGCAGCTTCACAGCCTGCGGTGCTTTGTATAGACATTGCAACATTGCAACATTGAAACATTGCAGTATACTGTACATGCCGTACGTGCCACCTGGTCGGTGGTACTGTACGGTTTCTGCCCCAGTTGTCACGATATTGGTGCGGAGTCCCGAGTAGGGCCAGGCAAGGTACGCTCCTGCCGTCAGGATGAGCCGTGGAATGAACCGATGCCATACACATACGAGGTACCGGCTCTGGAGAGTACTTCTCTTCGGCACAATCACTGGCTGGAGCCAAGGTAACGCGGCGGTACTGATACTGATACGGGCCACCGAGGAAAGAGTGTGCGAAAGTGCCGAGGCCAAAGACATTGAACACACTGCATTGCATTGGGGGGGGAAGTGCGCTATGCCTGTTGAGGACGACGCCTCAGTCAAACCAAAACAGCCCTAAAGTCGCCCGAATTCTGATTTCCAATTCTCCACCAGCAAGCGGACCCTGATCTCTGCCACTCCGGCCTATTGAGGCTCCCTCACTTTCGCTCCATCTGTCACATTCATGCTCGCAGAGCGCCTCGCTAGTACGATCTCGGCAATCGATGTGTCTCTCCTTTGCTCTGCCTCTGATGCCGGGGCTTGATCTGCTAGCTCACCAGGAAAACCTGCGTACCCTCCGACGTCCATCTTGTCTCCCTCTCCTCTCGTGACGGCTGCCTCCGCCTTGGACACGCTTGCCGCCGCCGCCGTTATTGTTTTGAATCTTCTTTGCCGCCTCGCCCAGGCCTCTTACTATTAAGATTCCGGAGAGATTTAGTTATTACGCCGGGCTCCTGGCCAGGGAGCAATCAGCTTTCGCCGCTGCTTTGGCGTGCCCCATGGCCCCCCATCCAGCTATGCTTACATGTGTGCTCTACACGTATTCGTGATGCGGCTCAGAGGTCAGAGACGGCGGGGTTTAGAAGCCAGCTGCTGCAGGAACGGGTTGATTGCGGACGCACCTCCAGCTGTTGGGATTACGCCTCGACCCTATGTTTTGAGATTTGAGACGGCCTACCGGATACGTCAGTGGCACCTGGTATCGTTTCGTTTCCAACCTTTTTTTTTTTTTTCGTCCCAGCTGCCTAAGGTGACCTTGCGTACGAGCATGCCTCGATACCACTCTCATCTGGCACTACCCCTCATACCCCCCCTTCGTCTTGTGTGGGTTTTGCTGTGCCAGACGCGCAAGCTTCCGTCATCCAACCGCTGTGACCCGAGGCCGTGATGCAACCTGCAACGAAGGGCAAATTAGGTCTGATATTGGGGCATATTGGCAATTACTCGCAGCCGCCCGTGCTTGCTGATCGCCAGCCTTGGGAGAAGGCGAATTAATCACAGTCTAGTGTCCCCGCTGCTATTGATTGTTCTCTCTGCCTCGAACTGCTCTGGTTTGGCTGCTTATTACCTTGCTATTGTCATGTGTCCACCGGATACGCTTGATTTTACAGCACACTCGTCGCTCTCGATGTAGAGGCACACGGAGTCTCCTGGAGAAAGGTCCGCGCACGCCCCCCTAGCGCTGCGCCAGCGAGGCCCTGCAGCCATCTCGAGTTCTGCACGCCTCGGCGGCTATCTCATGCACAACAGTATCTCCCACTGTATGTACATTAACCACCGCCAGCCCTGTCCGAGATGACCAGGGACCCTGGCCCAAGCCATACGACTCTAACCACACTCCCCGAACCCCCTGGTCGACTGGGAACTAGGATCTCGCACTTGATCCCTGCGCCCAATGTAGCACACACTAGCCACGTCTCGTAACTTGTACTGATTCCCGTGCTTGTCGACTCACGGCCCTGTAACCTGGAGAGCTCGCCCGGCTGTTGATCTGAGCCTCCATTTATACAAAGAGTCTTGCCATCGCTTCCTGATTCCGTCCTCCTCACAAGGCTCTCTTCCTCATCTGCCGTTTCTACACCTGTCCTGGCTTCCCCCGCTAGATCATCTCCAACTTTATCGTTGTTCCCTTGACCCAACCACGGCCGCGGCCAAGGTAGGCAGAATTTCTTCAACCCTTTGGCGGCTCATTGCCATTGCAAGCTGCCCACCCCCTCCACCTTTCCGATCGTGCTTCTGTCAAATACATAAACGTGCCGCGTTGCGGACTTTGAAGCGACGATTTCCTTTTCTTCACAACCTACATATCCTTTCTCCTTTGCTTTCCCATCTCTCTACTCTCCATCTTCTTCTTTGGCCTCCCCCCCCGGCACGCACGCCATTCAAGGTAGCAGTCATCTGCCCTCGGTCATCGGCTGTTCCGCCATCGCAAAGCACTGGCTGTTGGAAAAGAGCCAGCTTCGCAAGCTCTGCAGCTGCATTGCCGCCGCCGCCCAACCAACGAAACAGAGTCCTTGGCTGTTTTTTTTTTTTTAAACGCCCAAGGAGCCCTACCCAACGTGCCGCTTGCATGAACATGGTAGAGCAACAACAGTATCTTCCTGCAGGTCTACCACACACAGGTGACCTGGCAGGATCCCACGGCTTGTCTGAGTCCAGATCCATCGCGCCTGCAGGTACTTCAGCCTATCCGGAAGTGGCACCCTTCTCTGCAGTGAGTTTTGCATCCCTTTTTCCCTTTTTACACCGCAAGCCCCTCCAGAAAAGTCATCAATGCCTCATCCTTCCCTCTCCGTTTCTCCGTCTGCTCTGTTGCCATGGTTGTAAGCTTACCAATCGCTCAATTTCGCAGGTCTCTTCCTTTACTATCCCTGCGCCGTGCGATTCCAGCCTTCTCACCCCCATCTCCACGACCAGTTCTCCCCCACTCCACCAGATCCGCAAATTGGCATCGCAGTATCCTCCTCCCCCGAGCACCCCTTATACCCAAGTGCCAACCCCTCCCGGCAGCTCCAAGATGTATCATCAACCATGGAACAGCCAGTTCGACATGCATAACCAGAATGCGCAGAATGGCTCGCCCATGAATAATCAGGTGCCGGTGGCATCGGACTTCTACATGCCTGAAGACCGCCGCACGCCCAACCCTCCGGCAGAGCCCTACTTCGGTTCCTTCAGCGTGTCTGAGGGCCCGGAATCGCAGCCAATCCACCACCAGGGGCCGCCTTCATACTATGTCCCCATGGAGATGGGCAGTCAAAACTCCATGATGATACGCGAGACTCGTCACCTGCCCATGGAGCCGCACCCTCGTGAGGGCCCTCACCCGTCATCTCTGCTCGTGCAGCCTCACTCTTCCCACTTTCATAGCATTCGGCGGGTCAGTACAGATGACCGCAGCTACAGCAGTCGTACCGACACCATTCGCCGCTCCTCCAGCGGCTCTCCTCGTCGACGCTCTGCAACCCAGGGCAACACACGAGTGAAGAAGTCGAGGTCCGCCAAGAGGGGAGGTGCTTCGCTTCGCAGCCAGGTTGATCCTGGCGACGAGCACAAGAACTGCTACGGTCAAGAAACGCCTCCTCGAATCAAAAAGTCGTGTCCCGAAGAAGAGCGTTGCATCTTCGAGTCTCGATGGCGACACCGCTCCCAGCGGGGACAAGACATGTGGGATAGCATTCAGGCCGACTTTGAGAAGCAGTTTGGCAAGAAGCAGGGCAAAGAAATGCTGCAGATGAAATTCAAACGCGGTCGATCTAAATTCTATGACTGGCTCGACGAAGACGTAAGTACAGCTCTTACCGCCTCATGGTCTTTGAAAAATGGAGACAACGCTAACGATTTTGTTTCATCAAACAGGTAAAGATACTGCAAGCCGCTTTCAAGCAGTGGGAAAGGGACAGATATCCAACCATCCTCAAGTACTTCCTCGAGATGGGGGGCTCCCGGAACATGCTGCTTAGCGCCAGCGACATCGAGATCAAGATTGTCAATGATCTGAAGTGGGAAGAGGCCATATACATTGAGGGCATTGACGAATGCATCCGCCGCCGGCGCAAGACCGTTGTCAAGAAGCGTTCGACCGGCCGAGGTGAACCGGGTGGCGACGTTGCCGTGAGCGACGACATGCTTCGAATTTCCCAGACGCCCCACAACGAGGACGACGTGATCAACCAGGTATACGCGGCACGGCGAGATCGCTGGGACGAGGACATGGCTTCTGTCAATGGCGAAATGATGGACTCGCACCTGTGGGAGAACCGGGCTCCGATGAAGATGGAGCCCGATACCCTAGTCTCTTCCGGAGGGGAGCACATGGCGCGGGTGCAGAGCAACACCAGCGGCCACCCCATCGGCGGCCCTTGTATCCGGCCGGTGTCAGTGTACCACCCAGCCCCAAAGGCACCCTGATGCGGGCTCTTGTATGACATGGGCATGATGGCACGGTGGTGCTCCGACGGGATGGGACATGATTGGATGGGATGGGAATGGCTGAAGGTTTGGGACGGGAATGCCCGAGACGTTTCTTTTGTTTTGGTTAGAATGCTTCAACCTTCTCGACGAAGAACCAGAGCTCCTTCTGGATGACACACATTGTACGTTACAGAAGACGTGTGTTATTGTGTGTGTTTTCTTTTTTGTCCTCCTTTCTTCTTACCTAGTTGTCTGCTACATTCATCTAGCAGTTTTTTTAATTTCTTATCCTGTCATTTTTTTCTATTTTTGTCACTCTTCTCTTTACTCTTATCGAACAATCAAGGAATCGGGAGGAGGGTGGAAACTCGGGATGGCTCAAGATGGATATAATCTCACGATATGCCTAGATGCATCATGTTGGCTCACTGAATTTCTATTGTCTCGTGTACGGCCACTCGGTCTTTTGGACAGACGAAGGACAAACAAACGCATAGATGATTAATCGATACAACCTCTACTCGTCAATGACACCACAAAGAGACCATTGCGTGTGACACTTGCGGGTGGCATCGGCGTTGACATGCCGTCGGCGTTAGAGGGCGGTTAGGTAGCAGCAGAGGACAGGACGGTAGCAGCACTAGACGCAACGGATTGGAATCAATTGGCCTCTTTGCCGTGCCTGTGCTACCTGTGCTGCCTGTGCTACCTGTGCTACCTGTGCTACCTGTGCTGTAGAGTGCTGTAGAGTAGAAGCAATGGCCATGGATTCGTATTGTGCTGCTCAGGGCGAACTTGTGGGCCGCATGCAGGATGGCATTGTCGCTGCAGATGACGCTCTGCTTTAGCTGGCGGGGATTCTCCTACGTGGCCGCCTTGAGACGAGCGGAGGAGGAAGACCGAGCAAGAAACGAGCGGTCGACGGGTACCTTTTGGTGCGAGTTGTGGATGTGCACTGTGTAACGTGCACTGTATAGTGTATAGTGTATGCTGACAACTGGAAAACCAGCGCAATTCTCTCTCTACTGTACAACCAACGACGCGGCTCTTCTCAAACCCCGGCCATGCATATACTATTCGCGACCTCGACGACCACATGGGCTGTTATCTCCGGAGCGCCACCGTCACCAAGCCCTTATTTCCCTCCGTGTGAGCCACGCCCTCCCAAGCAGCAGCACAGGTGAGTGGTGAAGAAAAACCAGAAACAAAAAAACAACAAGGGGGGGGGACCCAAGCAGGTTACGGCATGCTCAAGCTGCAGGGCCCCAAGTGAGAATGGCAAGGCATCTCCGTCCATTCATGGCATCGAGGAGGCGCCGAGCGGACACAGTCAGGCAGGCAGGCATGCAGCTTTGCGGGCTGACCGGCCAATTCGCGACGAGGCCACACCACCAGTTCCCGACTGTCGGGTTCGCGCCTTGCCTGTCGAGGAAGAGGCTGCATCAAGGGATCCTGGAAGGGGGCAAAAGAGCGAAGAAGGGGGGGGGGGGGGAGGTGAGAGGAGAATGTCGCTGTCGCATGGAACAGTGTCGGGTGCACAGTACAACGGATTGGCGGGAAGAGGTGAGGGGAGGGGAAGAGGAGGGAAGAGCAAAAAGAAAAAAAAAGAAAAGAAAAACAAGGGGAAATGCGGATCTTTGCGGCTGAGATCGAGCTGGCCGTTTGTTTGCGCTTCCCTGCTGCCGAGGCGTGTCGACTTCGTCTCGGTGTTTCTGGCCTCGACTTCGACATACTCACGGCTTCTCAGCTGCACAGTCCCCGATACGCCCTCAGCGCCGCCCTCGACGCACTGTGCCGGATACTTTGCACATGCAGACATGCAGACATGCGCACTGCCCAGCGCCCAGCCAAACAAAACAAAGAGGCCATGCCGCCGGCCCCCGTTTGCACAGTACGGATTCTCTTCGATTCTTAAGGCCGCGGCACCCTGTCGTACATCCGTGGCTCCCCTAGTTCCTGCGCTGCGCTATGTTCCATGCTACAGTGCCTCGCGGTATGGATGCCTTTTTTTTTTTTTGTGTTTGTCCTCGACTCCATTGGCAATGGCACGCTCTCGCCCCAAACTTGGCTGGTGGCGTTTCGGCGTCAGGTTGATGTGCTGAACGGTAGTATGTTGTGCGTCTCTTTGCTCCTTTTCCCAGGTTGGGCGGGGTTTGACATGGACGACGTTGACTGTACTACATTGCATGTGTACTTGGGTGGTTATTACGGGGTAGACAGATGACTGGAGCACAGTACCTATAGTACTGACCCCAGGCAGAGCGGTATCGCTGCCCGCGCGGTATCCCGTTCAGCTCACCACAGTCGAGTCAATGCGAGATGGGTTACCACGAGGGTGGTCAGCCCATGGATGGCCTGGAATCGCATTGATCGCTTAGGAACCTGCGGTGCCACGATCGCTGCACGGTAATACCTTAGTACCTAGCATACTTCCAGGTTACTACTATATGTACAGTACCTAGCGGCCCTCCAGGCTCAGCAATGGCAGCAGTCCCTTGACAATGTCCGGGGGGCTGCGAGTTCAGGAACGGCTGGGGCTGGGGGCCCGGGCTTGAGAACCATGATCTGTCCAGATGCGCTAGACGGGAGGAAGCACCATTTGCTGGTCTGAAACCCGGAAGCTGGGGCGACACAGACGGCCGGTCCCGGCTCTTGGATTTGCTTGTCATTTGCAATCCTTCTGCTCTTCATTTGTCACTTTACGAGCGGCACGGCACATGACACGGGAATACAGCACAGTGACTTTTACAGTACAGAGATATGGTTTGCCGCAAGGTCCATGCGATGCCGGGCCGCCTGGCTCAGGACCACCAGGGCGATCTGTCAACAGGCCGCAGCGGCTTCTTGACCTTTAGCCGCTGCACGGCGGTGGACTCGGACATGTTGTCGATGCGCATTGTCATGCCATGCCGGCGGCCTTTTTCTTCTTGTTTCTTGTCTGTTTGCCCTTTTGCCCGTATTTTCGGGCGGGTTGCGCGGATGACCGCAGGCGCACTGTACGGGACACCCCATGCCTTGTCCACCGCCCCTCCGTCCCGACAGTCTGGAAAATGACGCGGTGGAAGGTGGATTTTGCAATTTGGGGTCCACGCATCCCCATGAAGCAGCAAAACAGGTCAGAGGGATTGCTGGGCAAGGGGGGGTTCTGCCCTCGGCCCTCGTTTCTCGGTTCTGGTTTCTCCGTCTTGTCGTCCTTCCCTTTTTCCCCCTTGCCTCTGCGCTTCATTTCCCTTCCCCCCTTGGAGCGGGCAACGGGGAAAACAAAAAAAGGTGTTTGTTTTTGGTGCGCGAGTCCAGCGACGGCGGCATGACGCATGACGCATTTCGGAGCGCAAAATGGGCATCTCGGCTGGCGGCCGTGCGTCTCTGCTCTTGTTAACGGCGCGCCCCGGCCGGTCGATCGACGGGTCGCAATGCGGAGCCCGTGGCATCCTGGACGGAGGATGGCGCTCCAAAAGACCGAAACTTGGGCCCCAAGATGGTGCTTCGCAGCGCTGATGACGGCCGGCAAGACTAATGCGGCCATTTGTCCATTTGTCCATGTTGTCCATTTGTGGCCGCCTACTGTACAGTCTACGCATTCACGGCAGTCCATTTCCGTGAAAACAAAACGTCAAGGGCGTCCTCGTATGCCGTACAGTACAGTACAGTACAGTGCAGTGCTCCGTACAGCACCTAGAATTCGCAGGGATTGCGACGCTGGCGAAAAGAGCCAGGCCAGTTTTTCTTTTATCCACAATGCACACTCGCAGGAATGATGCAAGCATACGTGTACTGTACCATGTGCTACGCGACAAGCGAGCAGCCTGGTTCCTCCTGCTAAGCAGCTTCTCGAATATGACACAGAGCCCTTGACCAAGACTGAAGATGGCGGGCGGCCTGGCGCATGACAAGCTTGGGATTGGGCGGTGCGCGCAACCAGAACGCGAAAAGTGCCGGCGATGCACCCATGCCCTTTTTTGGGGGGGTTCCAAGGTTTCGTTACAGGTACTCGAAAATAGGACAGGGCTCATCTACAAAGCACAAAGTAAACTGCCAATGTCGGATGAGCGCAGACGAGCGAATGCTACGGAGTACGGGCCCATGGTTACTACTCTACAGGGTCATCGGAAGAAATTCAAGGTAAAAAAATAAAAGTAAAATTAAAAATTAAAAAAAAAAAAAAAAAAAAAAGAGGGCAGACGGGTATGGCATCTGCATCTTGCCCCGACTGTGCCGCTGCTTGCTCGGGAGTTGCGTTTGGGGGGGACGGCTCAGGTGTGAGTGGCCCCGAGCAGCAACAGGGTGCCGAGGCTGGGCGGAGAATGGTGCCATGTGCTGAGATTTGCGCAGAGCAAAAGGTCGTTTAAAGTTGACAGCAGTTGAATGTCGAGTGTTTTGGATGACGAGACGACGATCCACCTGGGCGGTGCTGTCCTGTGAGAAGCTCACGTCCAGAGCAGAGGCGTAATTGGATTTCAAAGCATACAGGACGGTATCTATAGTACGGCTTCATGCAACTGCCCATATGCCTGCCGCCTGCATGTCACTGGCAGGCTGACGTTCCTTGAGCTCGGCAATATTCCGCCTCGCAACGTATACTGTACTCTAGCTATGCTGTTGGTGCAGGTTCATCCGCATCGAGGCCAATGGATGAGGCAGATTACGTGCCAACGCGGGAATTGCCTGAACTGGAAACAGGCTGGAGGGGACGTTATCTGTCATCGAGGAATGACGAGCCATTGCAACGCTGTGAGTATTGCGATGAGGTGGCTTTTCAATGGACGCAAAAACGCTCGTGACGTTTGGGCATCTGGGTGCTTAGAAAGAGAAGTACGCCATCCTGACCCTATATCCGTGGCTGCTACGGATCTGCGCCACCCGCGCGAGCACAGATCAGGCAGATGGGCGGACTGGGTGGTACAGCGATAACTTGCATGGCCTGTGTGGCATGTGCCCGTGCCTACGGAGCACAGCAGATGATGCGCTTTGCTGTCTTGGAAATGTTGCGTTACACAGCGTTACACTCGGGCGGGCTAGTTTTGAGTCAGAAGCTTCTTTTGTCACCCACTTGGAGATTTTGGGGGGGGAGAGGGGATGGGTGACAAAATAAGCTGTGCGTTGTTGTATCCTTGTGATTTCAATGCGCTAGAGGGAAAGCGGTGCTCCATGTGAGCTTGGAGAGAAGATGAGAGAGAGAGAGAGAGACATGGAGAGGGGATAGAATAAGGTACGGTGGTGATTTGGTTCCTGTGGGCTTCTCGCGCAAAGAGGGAATGAAGCGGAAGAGTGATGGAATATTTCTGTCAGCCTATGCTTACAGTACGATGGCAGACAAAAGAGATGTTATTGCAGGTACGCGACGAGATTCACATGTCTGTCCGATGACGCAGCAGTCAACGGAAGACAAACGCCCGTTTGTCTATTTTCCGATCCTTGCATGGATTCCCAGATTCCTGCTTCTTTGATACTATATACAAGAAGAAGAAGAAAAATGAAGGAAACCAATCACATCTCCTGTGCAGACAAAGTACTGTACCAACAGCGGTGTTTGCTCGGCATTTTTGACGCATCCTCCCTTCTTTTACTGTACTTCCCCCCCTTTGACGTAGACGAATCCTTCACCAGCCAAGAGTTCTCTGATAGAAACGTTGAGCCGAGACAAGCTTTCTAGCGAGGCAAAAAGTTGTCAATTTTGCGTTGTGTTTTTTTTTTTTTTTTTTTTTTTCAATCTTGCTGCGTTTGTAATTGGCGAAGAGCCAAAAAGAATCCCCCTCTTTTTGTACACCCCCCCCTCCCTTGCTTCCTAAATTCCTTACCCCTCTCGAAATCCGGCGCTTGTCCTGATTGAAGGGTGTGGCCATTCATGGGGGGAGATCCTTTGTATTTTGTGCATTGTACAGGTCACAATTGCGGAAGTAATTCACACTGGGTGAGTGTGCGAGAAGAGGAAGGTGGATGGACAGGATGGATAGGATGGACGGGACACACCCCCTTTCTCTCTTTTTTTTTGCGTGTGTGTGTGTGATTGTTGACTGGGGTTGGGGGGGTGTGGGATTGTGGAAGTTTGTCTGTATTTTTATTTTTATTTTTATTTTTTTGAGGTTGCAGGGGTTTTTTAGTGTTTTGTATTATTTTCTCTTTTGGGTTTTGCTCGAGTTTTATTGTTTTTTGTTTGAATGGACAATATTTGTGGCGTGCTGGTGTTGTGAGAGGTGAGCTGAGGGGTGTGCAATCTCACTGTGGACGGACCGCTGCTAATAGCCGACAAACGCCAGGCGCTGGGGTTAGTAGGGGTTGATGACAGGGCACTGGCACCCCTTGAATACAGGTGGTGAAGGCATACTGTAGAAAGATACTCGACATTTCTATTGATGCTGCCACGAGAACAATTGGTGGGATGCTTGTGTGTGTTACGTCGTCATACGGGTGCAATGTCGAGGCAGTGTTATAGGGTGAGGGCTATTACAAGAAGCGCGCGTCAGCGGAGGAATACGAGACGTTTATCTCATCGACGTCAGACGCGTATCGATCAAACAAAGCACTGCTTTCCTTGCATAGAATGGGACAAGCACACGCAATGCTAAACTTTGCATCTTCTCCCACCCCTCTCCTTGTATCTCCTGCTTAGACTCTGTGGCACGAAAAATAGGCTGAAAGGAATTCAAGTCTCCGTACATGTCCCCGTGATGTCTTCTCCGCCACGGCTGCCAGCAGCAAGGCAGATGAGCCCCGATCCGGCCACTTTAGGAAATGGGAAAACACAGAATGCATGCGGCTGCCAGGGAGGATGGGCAAGTGCCGTCCAATTGGTCGTTTTACGACCTTGCTGCCCTGCCACTCGAGTCCCGGTTTGTTGCACGGTAATACCTACACGAGGCAGGGGAGGGGGGGCTATGCATTATCTATTTATTTAATTTTTTTTTACTTGGCAGAGGATCAGAAGGAGATGGGGGGACTGGGAAGAATACAGGGAAGCTTTTCGCGAGGCGAATCAGATATTTCCCGAGTTGAGTCACCGTAAAGGGGGGGCAAGTACAGTGCAGTATAACGTGGTGAAGTGGTTGGTGGCTTGTTGGGCGTTGGGGTAATGTCCTAATAAATGTGCCGAGTCAAGATTCTTTGTGCTACCCTGACCTTGCGGGAATACCCTTGAATCGTACGAGTTTGGCTGTACGACAGCGATGGCCCTCGGCATACATACGTCGTTTTCATCTGGATTGTCGCGGATTGCCGGCTTAAGGAGCGGGTATAAGGGTATATAGTATATATGCAGGAGGCGTGAGGACCAACGAGCATAAGAGATTAACGTTTAGCAGACGAAGCAGACTTGCGCTTGTTTCCACAAGGCTGAGTGTGTTGCTTGGTAGACTTGAAATGTAATGTTACACCTAACGAGTCTGGCTGAACTACTGCAACGCTCCGTCATAGAGCCTTCATCTACGCTTTAAATCTGACAACACTGCCTCCCTCCTAGTAGATAGGTAAAAGGTGTAGACGTATCCGGCACTGCCATCCCGCCAGCGACTACAAGGAAACGGACAGAAGAAATGAATCATCAAAACTACTTTGCGTACACAATCCTGAATGGGGGCCCAGAAGCAAGTACATTCGTCTTTTCCAACGGCCCTTTGTTTTCGCACGCCCCCCGCCCCCCCTCCTCCCCCCCGAAGCACTACAAAAGAAGAGTTCTAGTGGGCATGAAAAGAACCTCCCACAAGCTTTCAACGCTGCTCCGAGCCCTCCGCGTTTGGCCTTTGAAAAGCCCACAACGTATCAAGCATGGCGCTTCCTAGCGGGAGACTCGTTCACACGCTAAAGGGGAGGGGGAGGGGGGAGAGAACTTTGGCCCGCCTGGCTAAATGGAGAGGAATAGAGAAAAAAACACTGTATTGTCACCACAACGAGGAGAAACCCTTCAGTGGCTTAAAAGGGGGGGGACTCTGGAGAAAAAGCAAACTTGCGAGGGCTGAATGGCGAACTATAGGAACTCCCCCAGTTTAGTGTCGAGGCCTTGTGGCGGCATCGTTTCGATGAGGCCACGTGGGAAAGAAAAAGGATCAAGGCGGAGTTTTGAGGCGTGGCTTTTCGCATTCGGCAAAGAAGAGAGAGAAAAAAAAAAAAGAGAGATTGATACTTTTTTTTACTTTATTTTCTAGCAGATTCGGAGTATTATTGATGAGAAGTCATGAGGGGAAATACGAGGCTGAGAGGGTTAGAGGCTGGGCGATGACTCTCTCTATTCAGCGCCCCCCCTCCCCTTTGGGTAGAGGTGTGAGACATTTAGCGGCCACATGCTGTTTCTGCCTTTGGATGAGCTCAATTGCTTTCTCATTTCCAGGCATCTCCACCGTGAATGTTGGGGCAATAACGTTGAGCACGCTCATGAGATACGTCGAGGTAAAATCAATGAGATGGGTTTCCAAGTAACTCCCCCGTACCTACTTGAAAACCCCACCGCAGCTTGTATCCCTCCAGCTCAGGAATAGAAGAACATTGACGTGAACTTTGTATGCCTCGATACTTGAACAAAGTCCGCCAGTTGCTGCGAATCGAAAAGGCTCTGGGCTTTTCGTGTGTTTCACTAGCGCTAGGTCGATACGGGCCCTAAACGCCAGGCTATTGTCCATCACCCGTCACTCGCTGCATTTGCGGATCCGATTTAGCCCAAGCCCTTTAGCATTTTTACAATCAAGTCTTCGCTTCGACGGAGCCAGAGAGAGAAGAGGGATGTTAGCGGATTTTTTGGCCGTGGCTGCAGTACCTAGTAGTTTCCTCCCCCCCTGTTGTTGAAACTCGGGGATACGGCTCGGTGTAACTGGGCGAGTCACTTGTTTGGGCAGAGATTAGATCGAGGCCGTTGAACAATTGCAAGGTAGAATGCTGTCCATGACTCGGTTCATGCAGTGCTGTTGCTACTCTATCAAAGGTGCTTCGGAAAGAAACCATCCGTCGGAGGAATAGGGGGGTGGGAATTCAACAAGGACCGTCGATGTAATGATACATGGAACATGCTGGTAATAACAGGAACAGAAGCCTCTACAGTGCCGTATCCCTCCATTCTCCACAAGATGATCATCAACCCCCATAAAACCAGGGGAGCTGTCAAAGAATACCAACGGTCATGCTTCAACAGCTGTCACCGGCCAACCTTGATTTGCACAGCGCAAATGCTCTAGGCGCTGCTGACAAACAGCATTGGAAGCCGGAGCACGAGGCTCGGATGCCGCATCCGCTGTGTTCATCCACCGTCAGTTCTAGTCGGTCTTACGAAGTCGCGGACTGCCCGATATCTTTGCCTCCTCCGCGCGGCATTCTATTTGGAGCACACAGCGCTGCATGACAATAGCAACACAATACAAGGCACCTGCGAATAGCCCATTTTGCGGGTCGTGAATGCCCTCCAGCCATACGGGAGTGAAGCCATCCGGAAATCGTTGCGAAATCTAGTCCTCGCCTGGCAAGTGAAAGAGTAAAAAGAGCCGAGTCTGAGGGCGTGTGCTGGAGGTGGGCGCTACGAGGTTCCGGCGCGAATCACACAGCGTCTCGTTCCTTTTCCTGATTTTCTTTTAACCCAAGTCGTTCTCCACCACCCTTTGGAGAAGGCTACATGGTCTATCAGCCATGTGATCTGGAGCCTGAATGCTGTTCGTCTCGCCAGATCCACAGCCAGGACAGACACACCGGCGATTGCCAAAGAGGGAGGCTTTGCGCCACAATAGATGGATGGGTGTGCCGCAACTCAGCTTGGGAATAGGAGAGCCAAGGACATAAAGGCATGGAATACCGGTATTGCCACCCGGAGATAATGATGAGAAGGAGAAAAAAAAAACAGAGTGATGATGTCCGCAGGGGCGACGGAAGGTGTCCGTTGGCGGGCTCATACTCGATCGGTCGACGTACAGATACAGATCCATTCCTGTTCGGCAGGGCCTGGCAGGCATCCGATCGCTTGTGCGAATGAAGCTTCTCGCGGAAGACGAAAAAACTGGCGCTTCTCCTGCAGACAAGGGGTCTAGCCTGGCTACAATGCCATGCCATGCCATGCCATCATCCACCGCCTAGCCTCAGGAGGGCATAGACGGGATGCCATTGAACAAGCACTCGTCCTTGGATGATCAGCCTTCCACCCCCCCTCCCTTGCTGGCGCCCCATTGTGAGATGACAGTGATCCCCTGACGGCTTCAACTAGCCGCAGGAAGCAATGAGAGAGCCAAAGTACTCACAGTACGGATGGTAAACCCCGTGGACTGTGGCGCTAATCTCGACTCCCGGGCGAGGGACCTTGTTCAGATTGGGCTCTTCGCGCCGGCCACGAGCAAAGCAGACTCGAAAGCCCAGCGGCAAGCAGAGCGATGGCGCGACAAATTCGACCGGCTGTCCTAGTGTGAGATGCTAGCACCAAGATTAATCTCCTAGTCCACAGTCGTGCCACGGAAGATGCGTGGAAGCCTTTTGGACTTGCTGCGAACTAGGGCCAACGGGGAGAGTCACCCGGCGGGTAGCCTTGGGCTATTCTATCAGGCCCGGCTTTGTCTTTGAATGTGCGGAACGAGCACGACACGCCAAAGTCCTTTTGCGGAGTGCCAAGGAGGCCTACAGCATGGGAGTGGTGCGGTTGTTGCGAGGAACGACTTACATAGTACACTAGCCGATGCAGAAATGGACAGGCAGGCAATGCGCAGCATCCACGGGCTCGACCAACGCCCAAGGACGCTTCTTCTTCTTCTAGCTCTCTCTTTCTCGCTTCTCATTGGCAAAGGACCTGAAAAGGCAAACTGAAAGGCGGAGCCGGGAGCGCCTGGAGATGGATCTCGAATGGCAGTGTTGCGCATCGCCAGGCCCGTTATCGCGACCCGATTCGCACGGGATGCCACAAAACCCATCCAAGCATGTAGAAACGAAGCCTGACTCACGGACCCGGATCAGCGAGTTTCAACCTTCCAGAAGCCCCAACTCTAATCCATACAGTACAAGCACACTCCATGTGCCGTGCCTGGCCATTGATTGCCCTGTACCTGGACCTCCATGCAGGCACAAATGGCAGCCGGAGTGAGCCCTCGCACTTCGGATGAACCACAACCCCTCCACCGCGACAAAATCCCAGACGCCTCGTGGGCAATAAACCGGCCGAAGTCCGTGTGGCTTGCCAAGCCCATGATTCTACTCCGTGTATATACATGTACGTGTACTATTGTGGTATTACTCCGTATACATGGACTTTTCTTCCCTCGACAGCTCTTCTTAGCGCGGTGGAGATGCGAGGCCGGGGAGATGGCGGATTCGCCCATTAGCAGCAGTTCGTGGCCAGGGGGTGGGAGATGCGGAACGAAAAACCTCAAGGGGTCCTGGCCACGGGGCTCGAGTTAGCGCCGAGAAAAGAGAAAATCCTGATGCTGGCCGTGTTTTCTCTCAGCTGTGGGGAGGGGGGGGGGGACCTATCGTTACTCGTACAGTATAGTACAGTATAGTATACAGTAGTGCCGTTTTTTTTGCGTTGACATGCATGTCCTGCTCGATACGCTCTATTTGGAGCAAGGCCGTGGGCTTAGCCTGGGGAGAAACGGGCTCGCTAGCAAGGTGAGGTGGCTCAATGAATTAGCACTCAAGGATTCGTTTGCTGTGCTGTGCTATGGACACGCCCGTACGTACTATGTAACAAGCTTTCATGGATGGCAGATTCGATGACAGAAGCGAGTGCTCTGATCCTTGTTTGCTCGTCTGTTCTCGCGGCTCGAGTAAGATTTTGGCTAGGCTAGGCACTCGCTACTAGATAACTCCATGTAATTCCTGGGCAAATTTGCCAGTAGCTAGCTGCCTATTAATGGACGCAGAAGGGAGGGTTCGACTCTTACACGCACTTGTACTATGGTATTTACTACGAAATACATGTTCTCGAACATCCAATGGATACACGGCGTGTTTATTCGATTTTCCTGGCAGCAGTCACATTCGTGATGCGATACACGTCCAATGGGAGGTCGTCTGAACGCGGCTAATGTCGTGAGGCCACTGGCGAGCCTTTCACAGCTTTCCCACGCCCAGACGCTGCCTAGACGTGAGAACAGTGTGTGCTGGCGCAAGAATAGACGCCCGTGGATGGCTGGCTTAGCGCTCATGTTACACACTCTTCAATTGATCCTCCAGTCCAGTTTCACACTCCCCATTGCAAACAAGGTCTGATCCTTGTCTGTAGGCGTGGCAATTATTCGAGTTGGTCAGATTGTGCTCGGTCTTTGGGAGGCATCAAAGTTCCTGAAGAGCTGCCTGCTAGATAGTAGTAGTAGAATGCCGTATACACCATTGACAGCGAGAGCCGGGTACATGGACCGCTGCATGGGGCTGCAATCAATCCACAGCTGTTGGACCAGTCCCTGTATTCTGCACTGTATGGTAAGCATCGAATCCGCCTTGCCGTGCGGTACTCGAACCGGAGTTCACATTCTGAGACTCCGGACGAGCACTTCGGCTCGCGGACTTGAGTAGCGATAAGCGCGCTGGGCGTGTGGAAAACCCCAGCGGCCATGTAACGAGCCTTAGCGATGCTGTATCTCTGGATGGCTCAGTGTCATATATTACAAACTACCTGTACTCTCGCCAAAAACCATGTCCCTATCTACTGAGCTGTAATGTAGTATCGCCGTCGGCTAAAATCCCGTTGATGCTCGCGTGAAGCTGTTGGCAAATAAAGCCGGAAACGAGACATCCTTCAATGGGCGATTGGTAAGCATCCTGCCGGCGTCACCAGCCACACTTTCGCACCAGCCACGACTCGTTCCCTGCGGCGTCCACACAGCCCGATTCGCTGTGGCGCTGCGCAAAGATGACAGACACCACAAGGCCATCAAAGCGGCCAGTCGACGACCAGCGCCGGTTGCGTTCGCCGTCTGCCAGAGCGCAGAAATCCGCGACCTCGTGCGAGCCGTCCAGGGGCTCCTCCGCCGTGAGCAGCTCCATGCTGCCGCCTCTCTCCAGCGCCCTTGTCGCCCAATGAGTCGCCCGGCACGTGCCAGCTTCTCCCAACGGTTCTGCGGCCGCCTCGTCAGCTCCCGGAGCGCGGTCCGCCATGATGTTGCCCATGGTCGCATTGCCGTGGCTGGGCTGCTTGCTGCTGTGGCCGGTGGGCGCCATGCGCTCCGACTATCTGGCCCAGCTGCGGCAGGACACGGTGGACATGTTCTATCACGGATATAGCAGCTATATGGAGCATGCCTTTCCCGAGGACGAGGTGGGTGCATGTTGTTTTGTCATCGGAGATCGTGTAGATAGAAAAAGGTAGCTGACCGGTGCGCCTCGTAAAATGTCTAGCTACGTCCAATATCATGTGCTCCCCTGACGCGAGATCGAGACAATCCCGGGCGGATCAGCCTGAACGATGCTCTTGGCAACTACTCCCTGACTCTGATAGACAGCTTGTCCACGCTTGCGATTCTGGCTGGTGGTCCGCAGACTGGCTCGTACACTGGGCCACAGGCTCTGAGCGACTTTCAGCATGGCGTGGCCGAGTTTGTGCGCCACTACGGAGATGGCAGAGAGGGCCCCTCAGGTGCTGGGATACGTGCTAGAGGCTTCGATCTAGACAGCAAGGTCCAGGTGTTCGAAACGGTCATCCGTGGCGTGGGAGGGCTCTTGAGCGCACACTTGTTTGCAATCGGGGAGCTGCCCATTACTGGATACAACCCCAAGCCGGAGGGAGTCGCGGGCGACGACCCCTTGGAGCTGCCCCCTATCTCGTGGCCGAATGGATTAAAGTACGACGGCCAGCTGCTGAGGCTTGCGCTCGACCTTTCCGAAAGGTTGCTCCCTGCGTTTTATACCCCGACGGGCATTCCGTATCCTCGAGTCAACCTCCGCACCGGCATCCCCTTTTACGTCAACTCTCCTCTCAACCAGAATCTGGCGGCGGCAATGGGAGAGCAGAGCGGCCGTCCAGAGATTACCGAGACTTGTAGCGCTGGGGCTGGAAGTCTGGTTCTTGAGTTTACCGTCTTGAGCAGACTCACGGGGGATCCGAGGTTCGAACAGGCTGCCAAACGAGCCTTCTGGGAGGTGTGGCATCGCAGGAGCGAAATCGGCTTGATTGGTAATGGCATCGACGCCGAACGAGGGCTATGGATTGGGCCCCATGCAGGCATAGGCGCAGGCATGGACAGCTTCTTTGAGTATGCGCTCAAGAGTCACATTCTTCTCTCAGGCCTTGGCATGCCCAACGTTTCCACATCTCGCCGACAGAGCACGACCAGCTGGCTGGATCCAAACTCTCTTCACCCCCCTCTGGCCCCCGAGATGCACACGTCAGACGCCTTCCTTCAAGCATGGCACCAAGCCCACGCGTCGGTCAAGCGGTACCTTTACACCGACCGGAGCTATTTCCCCTATTATTCAAACAACCATCGTGCCACGGGCCAGCCGTACGCCATGTGGATCGATAGTCTGGGTGCCTTCTATCCGGGTCTTCTAGCTTTGGCGGGTGAGGTTGACGAGGCTATTGAGGCGAACCTTGTCTACACGGCACTGTGGACTCGGTATTCTGCATTGCCGGAGCGCTGGTCTGTTCGCGAGGGCAATGTTGAAGCAGGCATCGGTTGGTGGCCTGGAAGACCCGAGTTTATCGAGTCCACATACCACATTTACCGTGCCACTAGAGATCCATGGTACCTTCATGTCGGTGAGATGGTCCTCCGCGACATCACTCGTCGGTGCTTCGCTGAATGTGGCTGGGCTGGGCTCCAGGACGTTCAGACGGGCGAGAAGCAGGATCGCATGGAGAGCTTCTTCTTGGGAGAAACGGCAAAGTACATGTACCTGCTTTTCGATCCAGATCACCCGTTAAACAACTTGGATGCCGCCTATGTCTTTACCACTGAAGGCCATCCACTTATCATACCAAAAAGCAAGAGGGGAAGCCCTAATCGAGAGAAGAGCCACAAAGTACAGAAGAAGAGCAAAGACGTAGCAGTTCACTCCTACTACGATGAAAGCTTCACCAACTCTTGTCCTGCGCCTCCAGAGCCTCTAGAGCACCATTTGATGAGTTCAGCCACCGCGGCCAGGCCAGACTTATTTGCCGTTTCCCGGTTCACAGATTTGTACAGGACGCCTAACGTGCATGGGCCTCTCGAGGTGGTTGAGATGCGTGACAAGAAGAAAGGACGGGTGCTCGGATACAGAGCCACTTCAAACTATACCATCTTCCCGTGGACTCTTCCACCGGCCATGTTGCCTGAGAACGGCACTTGCGCCGCTCCTCCCGAGCGTATCATATCGCTGATAGAGTTTCCAGCCAACGACATAACCGGTGGCATAGCATCGCGGTTCGGCACGCATCTGTCATGGCAGACGCATCTAGGGCCGACGGTCAATATGTTGGAGGGACTGAGACTTCAGCTCGAGCAGGTGTTGGACCAGACCACGGGCGATTACAAGTGGAGGATTACACACATTGGTAATACGCAGCTGGGGCGCTACGAAACCGTCTTCTTTCACGCCGAACACATTGGGCATCTCAAGGACGAGGTGTTCTCTTGTAGGAGAAGGAAAGATGCGGTGGAGATTGAATTGCTCGTGGACAAACCAGAAACCAGCAACAGCACGCTCGTCTCGTCCGAAGATGCAGCCGCAGAAGAGGCGGATGACATGATGGACAACGACACGATGAGCGCGGAACCTGTAGCCTCAAACTCGCTACTCCAGTCCCTGCTCCGCGCCGTGTCCTCCGTCTTCGAACCAGTTTACACCTCCATTCCAGAGTCAGACGCCAGCGAGGGCACCGCCAAGATACACAGCTACGACGCATATACTTCAACCGGCCCCGGCGCGTATCCCATGCCGTCCATCCCCGATACGCCCATCGCCGGTAATCCATTCTACAACGCAAAGTACCCGGCCTTCAACTTCCCCTGGTCAACCGTCTATCTCGCAGATCAGGCCTGCGACGGACCGCTCCCGGCAGCCGCCCCGCGCGAACACCAGGTCATCGTCATGCGCCGTGGAGGATGCTCATTCAGCCGCAAACTGGCCAACATCCCGAGCTTCCTGCCCCACGAAAAGTCGCTGCAGCTGGTCATCATCCTCGACGAGCCGCCCACGAGTCCAGATGGCGGCGACGGCGAAGACGACGACAGCATGGTCCGCGATAGGAGGGATCTCCCTCGGCCGCTGCTCGACACGGAGCAGACCACGCCAAAGGGCATGAAGCGCCTGCACGGCATCCCCATGGTTCTCCTGAGGGCCGACCGTGGCGACTATGAGCGCTTCGGGAGCGCCGCGGGCGTGGGCATGAGGAGGAAGTACCGGGTTGAGAGCCAGGGGCTCGTTGTGGAGAATGCGGCTGTCTTGTAGTTGAAGAAGGGGGGGGGATATTTGACATATACATATATATATATATAAACACACATATATAAGGAACAATTACATATCACACACACAAATACATGTATACCAGCATTTTTGCACAGATAGATATGGATAGCGGAGAGCGGAGAATGGACGCAAAGCAGTTTTGTTGGAATCTGGAAAATAGGGCATCTCTGAATAATTAGATAGAATCTGATGACATGTGAAAAACGGCACTCACTATCTATGAGCAACATCCACGATTGGCAATGTCCAACATATCAAACCTAGTAGGAAGACGACATCGCATCAGTGCCTACTATCTAGAAGGCATCACTCAAGAAGCGTCTTATCACAGCTGCTGGTATCCTCATGCGAACCGGCTCAGAGCCATGTGGGAGCAATGTCAACATAAAAAAACCAAGCATAAAAACGAAGCAATAAATTTCATTGCACAAGTCCCTAGCCGTGATTATTAAATATGCCCACCTTGATCCCAACAATTTCCCATCCCAACGTCTTTTTTTTTTTTTTTTTTTTGTGTGTGTGCGTGTGTGATTCATTCTCCATAACCCACTCTCGTC
Source organism: Trichoderma sp. TW21990_1 (assembly GCA_010015515.1). NCBI lineage: Eukaryota > Fungi > Ascomycota > Sordariomycetes > Hypocreales > Hypocreaceae > Trichoderma > Trichoderma sp. TW21990_1. The sequence continues at coordinate 477,997 of WXUD01000028.1, forward strand.
CACATCATCTTTGAATATTGGTTCCTTTGTTTTCCTCATCTACCCCTCCGAAATCCTTAGCAAGCGCAAGGTGGTCTATGTCATATATATAAAGTAAAAGTAGGAATGAGGACAGAGCGTGCAAGGCATCCACTCGCCATTCCCGATGAGAGAAAAAACGCTTTCCGTAGTCTATTGGTTTTTTGATTGTAATTTGCGAAAAGAAACCCCCATAGTAAAAAAGGAAAAAAGGAAATAAAAAAAGTAAGGAGATGAGTAAAATGGATTTTCAAGGAAAAAAAGGTTCAAAGAAAAGATCCAAGCAAACAACTTTTCGATGTATATAGGAGCGTGCCGATAAGGAGGACCACAGGAGTCAAAATCACAACCCCCAGCACGAGAAGAATCGTCCGTCTTTTGCGTCTCGAGTCGATTTGGGAAAATGGGGGGAGGGCATCGAGAAGATGGGAGTACTTCGTCCGAGTTGAACGCTTCTAGCGTCTAGTGTGTGTTGAGAAAGCTGCTTTCCAATCATGTCGTCTTTTTTTTTGGATGTTGAATGGCGCCGCTTATCGAAAGAATAGGACAGGGGGGGCTTTTCTCGAGAACGGTTTACGGGTTCTCAATGAGAATAGTAGTAGGAGCGTCAAGCTTCTCGCGACCGTTGAGGCCTGGAATCTCAAGAATGAAAAGGTAACCAATGACGTGACCCTTGAGCTGGTGAACAAGATCCGCCGCCGCCGCCGCCGAACCACCTGTGTATGAGTTAGCACCTTGATAGCTGCCCGAGATGTATTGACGCAGGTAGAGGGTAGAGGATTGGCGATGGGCGATGGGCGCACAACATGTGCCAATGGGTGGGTTCATGTGATAGAATCGGGAATATAATGATGGATAGAATGGCGGATAGAATCACAAATAAAACTTACCCGTGGCAATGATATCGTCAACAATCAACACCTTCTGCCCCTCGCGGACGGCATCCTGCTGCATCTGAAACAGGTCCTTGCCGTACTCCTTGACATACTCGGCAGTGACGCAAGGACCCGGCAGCTTGCCCTGCTTTCTGACAGCAGCAAAGCCAACACCAAGACGCAGAGCCAGGCCAGGGCCGAAGAGGAAGCCGCGGGCGTCGAGGCCAACAATGACATCGGGCTTGTTGGCGCCAAAGGATTGCGAGATTTGCAGCTCGAGGGCCGACAGCAGAGTGGCGTGGGCATCCGGGTTGGCGAAGAGGGGCATGATATCGACGAAGTCAATCCCCGGGATGGGGAAGTCGGCGAAGTTGCGCAGCGTCTTGCGCAGGCTTATCTGTGCACTGGCGAGTTGGGCGGCGGCGGAGGAGGCGGAGGAGGGCTGTCGTCCCGAGGCATCTTGGCTTGTGGAGGAGGAGGAGGTGATGTCCTGAGGCTCTGTGGAGGAGGACATGATGAGGAGGGAAAAGGAAAGAAAAGAAGAGGGAGGGAAAGAAAAGAGAAGAAGGGGAAAAAGAGAAAAAGAGGAGGTGAGAGAGCGTCAGAGGAGGTTAGGCAGACAGGATGCAGACAGCAATAGGAGCAGACTTCTGGGGTGGTGTGAATTTTTTGTTTTGGGGTGGCAGGATAAGCCCGAGATAGCACGAAAACGGGAATTGGGATTTTTCTTTTTTTTCTTTTTCTTTTTCTTTTTTTTTTTTTCCCTATACTACAGTATTATGGCGGGCAGAACGGCGCGCGCAGAAAAAAAAAAGGAGGGGTAATAGTGTGTGCTACTTTTTTTTTTTTTTTCCCCTTCTTTTTTTTCCTTGTTCTGCTGCCTGTGTCTCTCCTTCCTCACGCCTTTCTAGTGGGGAAAACTTGACCAAACAATTCACAGCGGGCAGGAGCAGAGCAGCGCAGAGCAGCGCAATGGAGGGGGTGCATACAGCACACGCAGCAGAGGGGAAGGCACGATGCGATACGATGCCCATGGCTGCTGCAGCTTGTGTATCAGAAACATTCGCTACGGCAGCACCTGCCTTAGTCCCGCCTACGGTGCTCTACTCGGTACCCCTTCGGTACCTGCCCCATGCACGCAGAAGCAGCCGACGACAAAGTCCCGGGCCGGTAGCCCGGCGCTGGGAGATGCCTGTCGACGCGAAAAATATGGAGTATCGAGTACATTGCTTTGCACAATGCTCGGAGGAGCAACGTGGCCGTCACAAGCAAAAAAAGAAAAAAAAAAAAAAAAAGACGGGAAAACCAGCCATGATGCTACCTTGGCTGGAGGTACTCGTGCCGTACCGCAACCCGGCCATCCAGGTACTTGCTGGGGCCGTGGAGGTACCCGTTCCCCGGTCGTGCGGCGCACAGGTACATGTCGCCGCCACCGGTATACAAGCGACAGACAGAGTTCAACATTGCATTGCCTGTAGCTACAGTACACGCTTCGCATGTAAACGGAACCCGCTCAGCTCAAGCATGTGCTGTGCCCGCCAACTGTCGGTGTGTTTGCTGGGCTGGAGCTTCGTTTCATGTCGCCTTTGGCTCGATGCTAGCACAGGCTCAGCCGCCCGGATAAAATCACTCAGGTTCCATCTGGGAATCCAAGCATCGGAACTACTGTGCGCACTCCTCCCCAAGCCGGCAAAGGGTGCGTGCGCGATAATGATCCTAGCACCTGGTACGGAGTACTGTAGCAGTCCATTGACCTGCTGTCCCGGGCTGTACCGGGCTGCACTATACAGTTGAGTATGGTACTACTCCGTACTCCGTACCTATAGACACGATGAGGCTGGTTGGTCACTGCCGAGCCGGGCCGTTTTTGTTGCAGCCCGATATGATGCTCCAGCAACCAGACGAGGATGAGCATCAATGCCCGGGACCTCCGTAAGATGAGGCGGTAAGCCGTGTTATGCTATGCCCTGCCATGTCCCGCCATGCTACTGGAGCAATGCTAGATATGCTGCCGAGTTGATGATATGATGATACAGCAGACCTGGAATTACTCTATCTGCCAAGTTAGTACCTACTACTACCTGGTATCTACGGAGCGAGTACAAGGTACCTACCTACATACCTCACTATCAGACCCAGGTCTAGACGGCCGCCATTGCGATCCATCGCCCTCGCTGGCAGCAAATGGCGGGCCACAACGCTGCCCAGGCGTGAGATTCATTGGCCGCAGAGGCACCGCGCGAATGATATGCATGTACGGAGTACGGACGGAGTACATCGGCCGAGAGACCATGTCTTCCATGTCTTTTAATTGATACGTACGTAAGAGAGAATCTTGGGTGTGTCTATCCTTTCACCTCGCTTCGCCCTGTCTCGCCGTGTTTCGCAGACATAGCAGAGAGAGGACACTAAGCTGCTGTGATTTTGTAAGTGATAAAGGAAGCAAGCAGGTGTACGTGTTTACTATACTTTGTATATGAACCCAAGCACAAAGCGACCTGTCACGACCGTGATAGCGCTACTGTGCCATGTTACGAGCTCCGTTCTCACCATCATTCATCTCTCATCTCTCATCTCTCTCTCTCTCTTACTGCAATTCATTACTCACCGTCTCCTCCCCCCCTTCACACAACCATCAGCCGTGTCGGTCTGCAACTGGGCATGACCTTGTAGTAGCTGCATCTGCATCTCCCTCTCACACACCTTCTCGCCATCGCCGCTCCAATATCAAGATAAGGCTGGCAAAGCTTACCCACCTCCACAAACGCATCCGTGTCACCATCTTCCCGTCTCCCCGATGTGGCTTGTTCTCACAGGCCGCTGAGACATGGCCACCACAACTGGCTGCCCATTGGCAGAACACCTCACCTCTTCAAGGCACAAAAAAAAAAGACTGCCCTCTCTTTTTGTTTCCCGTCATCCGTTTCCCACCCCTCCTTTGTGGCACGTTCCTGTCGTAACCGTCGTACGCCTATTACACAATCGATGGCGTGAGGACCCCATGCCGTGCCTATTAGTGCTCCATCCAGCGAAGCCTTTTTGCCTGGGTGCGACCGTGCCATGCTGGCTATTCTCTTTTTTTTTTTTTTTCTCTCTCTCTCCTCTCTGGCGGCTATATGCTCAAGGAATGCTGTACAGTATTATTACATGCATGCGATGGATTAGGTACCAGGTACCTAGAGTATCATCTACCTTGCCAAATACGTACCTACCGTGTATTGCATGGCTTGGGAATCAACTCAAAACCCAAGGGCGGAACCGATGAGTCAAAGCCCAGCGGCCTTCGAATGCAACCAGCCACGCCAAGGATATGCTATTCCGCCATGCCGGCCGGCCATTCGTCCATGTCCTGCTCCATCCATCCATCCGATCGATTAGTACTTACTGCCTGTGCTTTGATACTGGCAAGGTCCTCGTATAAGGTACTGTATCCTGAAGTTGGCACGGAAAGAAGTGATGCAACACAGCCACGATATATTCCATCCCACTCTGCGTATTAATATTCTTTTTTATCAATATATAATATACATACTCGTCATACATCTATATATTCAACCCCAGCCGGATGGAATCATCTTCTCTGCAGCCTAAAAGCAAAAAATGCTCGTCTTACATGGATCTCTTCTTTTTCCCAACAATCCCCCGCCAGCTTCTGCACAGCGCCACAACAGATTAGCCTCATCACCTCATCCATTGCTCACTGGTCCGCCGCATCGCGCAAGGCCGTGAAATGCCGTTTATTTTTGAAACTTGAAAAAAAATCTATACAGTATTATATAATAAGACTTTGGGTAAAATTCACAGATGGAACAACTACCTCAAGAACTTCGTTTCTCAACCCCATTCACATAAGATAGGGAGCTTCAAAGCTGCCACCCATGATATCTCTTATCGATAAGAATTATGTAATCAATCCTGCCGGGAAGGGAAATTTTGCTCCTCTCCAAACCTCAAATCGCATCCAAAGCCTGTGACGACATACAAAAACCCAACAGAGAATATCGTTCAAACCGCCCAGCTTCCCACCTCCCAAGGAAACAGCCTCACCTCACGCTTTCCCTCCCGGAATCCACAAAAACCCCAACCCCCGAAGAAAAAAAAGAAGAAGAAAAAAAGCAACCATGTCTTTCCTCGGAATCGGTCGTCCCCAGCCCACCTCGGAGCAAAAGATTGCCGCCGTCGAGGGCGAGATGCGCATGATGGCCGACACCTACAACCGGTACGTCAATCTCCTCAAGCTCTACTCTAATCTCCCTGCGGATTGGCGAATTCCCTGCTAAAAAAAACAATGCGCCGAAAAGCCTACAAAAGACCTGCCAGAAGAAGTGCGTCCCCACCGACTACCGCGAAGGCGAGCTCAACAAGGGCGAGTCCGTCTGCCTCGACCGCTGCACCGCAAAGTTCCTCGACACGTCCATGAAGATCAGCGAAATCATGCAGCAGCAGGGCCAGGCCATGAGCGCAGGGCCGCAGGGCGGGCTGTTTTAAAAGCGTCCCGCCCTTTCCCCCTCCTCCCGTGTAAAGATATAGAAAAACCAAAAACCAAAAAGAAAAACAAGAGGGAGCCAATTGATATCGGCATTGTCGTCTTCTTGGTCGTAAACATGGACGTCGTGGGATTTTTGTACGATTATATGGGGAGTTGTCTGCGTTTAAAGGGACTTTGATGATGGGATGGGATTATGGATATACATATATCATGCCAAGATGTATAAAGCTATCAAAGACTATACTGAGTGCTGTCCAGGGACAGCATCGTCATCGCGACGAGCCAACAAGCATCTCCTCTGCGAAATGGTATCTATCCTCTTGCAAGAAAGACAATAAAGCGAAATGAGACATGGAAATAAGTAAAACGCCAATGTTCCATGTATCCCCTTATGAATGTAATGATTTCCAACTCCAGCCCAATTTTTTTTTCTTCAGCAAAATGACGATTAAAATAAATATAACCAAAGGGGGGGAGAAAATCAACAAGGTGCAGGGGAATAAAACTTCAAAACCATGTGTACTTGTGTCATGATACAGACCGGGTGATATGGGGGCCGGTCCCCACGCCTGTCAAAGTTCTCACAAACCAATGCAGCCAGCTCTCCGTCTCGAGCTGCTTTCTCAGCTCCTCAGCTCGTCTCTCAACGTCTTCAACCTGTCTCTCAAAGGTTTGAATGCCGTCTTCCACATCGTTGATTTTCTGTACAAGTGCGTTAATCTCGTAGTCGAGGCGTGCCGTGAGAATTTCAATCTCCTTGACGCTCTCCGTTAGGCTTGCACGCTCCTCTGCGAGCATTTCGTCCGAGTTGTACTGAACTCGATGATAAATCTCGCTGAGCTGATGATGCAGGTTTTGTATTTCCACCTTGTCTCTGCCGTATTTATCGTCAAGCAGCTGCAAAAACTTGATCTTGTCTTTGACCCAAGGTTCGATATCATATACAATACTATCGATGCATTGGGCGAGGCGACGAGCATGCACGGCTCGAACTTCAGACTCCTCTTCATCGTCCGTCTCGTCCAGCAAGTCGATGAGTTCGTCCCAGGACAGGACAGCTTCTTCAGCATCGCCAAATGACATGCGCCTTGCCCACCTGTTCTCATTGAGTACTCTCCTTGAGCATAACTCTGCCATGTCGCAACTGCGGCGTCTTGATAATACCAGCTGCCGTATATTTGATCTTTCCCTGATGCCGGGACAGATGACTTCAATGTCGCTCTCATCGCCGGTTGATGGTACCGTCGAACCCGTCCTGCGGTGCGAGTACTTGTGCATGTCCGGGCTGAGAATTTCCAGCGACCTATCTGATTCTCTTGGCTTCCTCTCATACTCAAGTAGCCTCGCCGCTTTCAGGTCCGCTGTTGATGAGGGCGTAGACACCGCCGCAAGTCCAGGCAAAGCATCGGCGTCTCCCCGTTTAATGGCAGAGAGATATTCCTCCGGCTTCGTCTTCCAAGTAAACGCTCGGCTAACCACTGCGGCAGGGCTCGGCGGGATGCTAAGAGTTCGATAGTCGGAAGATCCATTTCCGTTTTCCAGGACATCCTCCTTTGTTGATATAGACAACCGCGCTCCATGACCTCTTCCCCTGGCGCCAACTACGTCCTTGAAACGTCCAAAACCTGATCGAGCGTCGCTCATTTTTCCGGCAACGCTCTTAAACACTGTCTTGTGCAGTGCGTCTCTTTCTGCTGGACTCTCCAACATGCTCACCGTAGGACGAAGAGCAGTCCCAACATCTGGCGAAAGTAGTTCGTCTTTCCGTTTCATCTCCAACTCATCCTCTACTGGTAAGGAATACGTTCGCTTTCCGGGTGGGCTGCTTACCTCCACCTTTGGCAGTGGCGGAACTACGTCATGATCGTGATCATGATGTTCCAGAGGAGTTCGGCGCGGCTTGCCATGCCAAAGCCACTTTGGTCTTTCACCATATGCCAAGCTGGCAAATTTGTCGATATCCACGGTTTCGATATCGGCAAGGCCGCCCTTGTCTTTTCCAGACACCATGTCGATAACAATCTCTCCCCTTTTACCTCCAATTTCTGTGACTGTCGACTTGATGGCCTTTTGCACACCCCAGTCTTCCTTGACGGCCGCTTTCGTGGTTGCCGTGTGCAACTTGAAGAGTGTTTGCTGGTCTAATCGTCGCGTCCTATCTAGCTTCTGAGCCTTTTGAAAGTAGGAAATGCCCCGTTTGGTGCTCTCGAGATCAAAGACATCCTTTGACACGGGGGCACCTTGCCAATGCAGTCGGTTCCTCGCGCCCAGTAGCATCCCCAGCAGAGCTGCAACGGTCGACGGCCCTAGAACCCCATCTGTCGGTTCATAGTTGTAGTGTTCGGCCCCAACCTCGGTCCACCAGTTGTTAATCGCCTTTTCCGTGACATCGCAAAGTAGGCCATCAATGTATGCGTGATCTAGCTTGTCGAACATGAATAGCGCAACCTGGCAAAGCTTGATAAGTTCCACTACCGACTGGTTGAACGGGATTCGATCGCTGGTTCTGTAAAGTTGCTGAAACTTGGACTGAGTCGCCTCGGTGGGCTCCGTAAGCGTGAGACCAGATCGCCCCGAGCATCCTAGCCGTTTCAAATCCTCATTCACAATAAACAGGTGACGGTGCTGGCGGAGATCTCCACCAGGCACCGCAATGACGGTGAGCGACGAGGGGAAGCTGCTGAGATTCGTGATCATGAGCTCTCCTAGCTCAGTATTCTTTGGCCGCGCATGGTTTTGCTCCGTCTTCTTTAGATATAATCGGACCTCTTCGGACAACAGGCTTTCGTCTGCCGGCACGGCCAGCACGCCAACCACGATGGAATCCTTTTCGTTGCCGGTGTAGGTGGCAATGACCAGAGTCGGCGGTTTCCTGGAGCAGGCCCACTGCTCGACAAGATACAGGTCATAGCCGCGGAGGACGCTTCGTCGCTGAACCACTTCCACGCACGGGTCGTTCTCGAGATACCTGGGTTCAAGACAGTCAGCGGCTCTGCAGCCCGCGATCCTAGACCGTCGTCAGAACCTACTTGAAAGCGATGGGATCCGGGAAGACCAGGCGTCGCTGCGGCAGTGCGGAGCTGGAAGCCGCGGGCCTCGAGTCTACCATGTGCATCTCGGGGAGGTTCGACGTCCCCTCTGGCGGAACAGGTCGAGAGGTTCGGCGGTCCAGCTTTGACAGCCCGGAGAAGTCTTCGTCTCGGTAGACCCTCGCATCTTGCGAGAAGGACGGCATGAAGGACATTGTGGAGATGGCCAGCCCCTGGAGGCAAGCTAATCAAGGAGCATCTTTGAAGGCAGCAAGAACCAGGATCTGGGCTGGCGATCCTGGAATCCTGGGACTACAGCACGTATGGCGCCTGCACGTTCGCTGTGGCTTAGTAGTACGACTACGTGTATTCCAGTTGGAGCCGGCATGTGATGTAGGGTGGCAGCGCACTACAGGTAGAACTAAGTAGTAATTGACCACCAGACTGCAGTGCTCCAGACGGTGGTGCCTTGATTGATGCATCTCGAAGCTGCAGCTAAGAGCAGCGGACTGGAGCCGTGCAGAGCGGGGCACTCCTGCTCCTTAACGGGGTTCACCGCTGATCCGAGGCTGCTAGTGAGGCCTCTCAATCACGGCAAGTTGGCCTAACATGCTCGTCATTTCGCTCGCTAATATAATACGTGAGATTGCCATTAGCAAACGGGTATTACAGTTCATGTATTGTAGTTGCTCGAGTCGTTACAACCTACAGGTAGGTAGCAGGTAATAGTACTCCGTAGTATGTTTGGAATAAGCACCTGCGTGTATCATTATTACTATCATTGTATTTCACCTGACACAATGGATGAATCACAAAGATGCCAAACAAAGATGCCAAGGTCCGTAAGCAAATGCACCACCACCTGCATAACAAGGTACACGTAATAAAAGCGGCTATGCTTATTTGCATAACTCATTCAGGCCGAGCTTCTTCCACACCCGCCAATCCCGCTAATCGATAAGCTTCCACTTGTACGTACCTAGATGACAACCTCCAGCCGCCGTCGCTCGACTTTCCACTCCAACCTAACAAAGACTTCTTGGAGAACCTGTTTGCAGGGCAAATCTTCCCTCGTTCGCATCCCGATGACTTAGTTTACGAGCTTAACGGACGACTTTCATTCAATAGAATTCTACATTGCTTCACAATCAAGGCATCCCGCCAGTGACCATGGCTGCGTTGGGCGGCGACATTGTCTCGCCCTTTGGCCCGCTGCAGGCCGAGCTGGCTCGGATGAGAAAGTCGAATCTTACCGCTGCCATCCAAGATGTTGACAAGATTATCGATTACTTGGTGGCTGCTCGAGAGCAGGTTGCTGCGGGTATGGGATCCCTCTCGCTCCAGCGACTGTCGGCTGTAGCTAACATGTCTTATCGTGGTAGCTGGTGCCGATTCTCATCGAATTGGCGTGGCAATGGCAACCCTTCAAAATCCCGTCAAGGATCGTCTCGATGCCATCACCAATGATCTCAAAGACGTGACGAAAGCACAGCGGAGCTTCGGAAAAGCCCTAGACAAGGTATACTTCCAGCTCCAACCTTCTGCATAGCTTGCATGCAAAATAAATACTGATTTCTCTCTTTCCAAAGGCCCTGCCGCAAAGGGAATTGCCAATGGAAACAGACGCCATGGCCGACCACGCCGCCCTCATAAATCGCGCCATAGCCATGCATCTCGTCAGGGAGGGCCAGTTTTCGGTTGCAACGACCTTTGTCCGCGAGTCACGAGACCAGCCCCTCCTTTCGTTAGACACCGCCTGGTCTCCTCGGACGGTGCGGACGGACGAAGATGGCGATGATGATATGATACAAGAAGATGTGGAGGAGGAGATGGGTGGCGGGCATGGAGTTAACGACTATCCCGAGGACCTCCAAGGCCAGTTTGCAGAAATGTACAGCCTACTTTCTGAGCTGAGAAACAAGAATCTAGAGCCGGCAATCAAATGGGCGCGCCAAAACAACAGCAGACTAGAGGCGACGGGCAGCAACTTGGAGTTTGAACTCTGCAAGTTGCAGTTCGTCTGGCTGTTCAAGGGCCCGCAGGTCAATGGTCTTCCGGATGATGAGAGGAATGGCCAAATGGGGGCGCTGAGATACGCAAGAGAGAACTTTGCCCGCTTCCAGACGAGGCATCTGAAGGATATCCAGCAGCTGTGCGGCGCCATGGTCTTTGCGCCCAACATTGAGACGTCTCCATACCGCCACATCTTCCAGATCAACTCGGCTTTCGAAGACGTCTCCACCTCCTTCACCAGAGAGTTCTGCTCTCTGTTGGGCCTGTCGGCAGAGTCGCCGCTGTATGTCGCCGTCACCGCCGGGTCCATTGCTCTCCCGCGGCTCATCAAGTACACGACTTATATGAAGGAGAAGAAGACGGAGTGGACGACGGAGAACGAGCTGGCCTTTGAAACGCCGCTCCCGCCATCCATGATCTACCACTCCATCTTCGTATGCCCCGTCAGCAAGGAACAGACAACGGAGCAGAATCCCGCAATGATGATCCCGTGCGGACACGTCATCTGCAGAGAGAGCTTGCACAACATGGCTAAGGGCTCGAGGTACAAATGCCCTTACTGCCCGACAGAAGGCCATTTGAAGGATGCCATCAAAATCACCCTTTGAAGGTCTCTCTTCTCTCTTGACGATAAAAACGAATAATATTTGGCATCCTTTTTTTTTTCTCTCTCTTTTTTTTTTGTTTTGTTTTCACAGACACACACGCATTCTCTCTCTCTCTCTTTTAGTGGCGGTTTTCATTTCACGGTGTTCACATTGTTAATAGTCCTCATCCCCGTCCTACCCATCATTATTTTTCTTTCCTTTTTTTTTTTTTTTTTTTTTTTTTTCAATTCATAGTATTATTTGGCTTACCAAAGCGAGGACCGTATATTCTTTGGGTGTAATTTGGGCTTTTACGACAACTCGGCATCTCTCATCTTCTTTTTTTCGTTCTTTTTTCTTTCTGGGTGGGAACAAAGTCAATAGGGTTGGATCGGTGGTATAATATTCTTTTTTTTTTTTTTTGTTCTTTTCGTATTCCTAGCTTGGTTTCAGATGAGAAACAGAAAGAAGAAGGAAAAAAATTCTCGAATAAATAAACGTTGCATCACAATAAGCCTCGTCTCGTAACGATTTCAGTCACATGGATTTTTATTGGAGGCATAACTCAGTATATTCACACAAACGAAAAATAAAAAGGAAAGTAGAGAAAGTATTAACGAGAGTTTCATCACATTAAGGAAACAATAGATGGGTTTTTTTTCTTTTTTTTTAGAAGAAAGAAAAAAAGAAAACAAAAAGTAGCCGAGGAGTGACACGGGTCATCTATAAGTCACCCTTTATATATCCTTCGATATGGTGATCACGGGTATCCAAACAAAACTCCCCGCTGTCTTCGGTGGTATGCGAAGTACAGATCCAACGCCCTTCATTGCTGAGCCTACTTGACGAAGCAAATAAACAAAAAGGAAAAAAAAAAGAAAAGAAAAGAAACTGACAAAGCAAAAAAAAAAATTGGTATCCATTTAATTTACGGGATGTTATCAAAATATCCCCATCCAGCATAGCCTTTCAGAGTCAGCCTTTGTTATGAGCCTACATGAGGCGGGCTCAATTGAGAAAAAAAAGGGGGCCAACCCGTTCCCTTTCGTAAATTCGTTTCTTTGTACATTCCCATCTCCGCGCCGGTTATTAATTTTTCCCTCTCCGCTGTGTGTAAATAATTCCCTTAATCGATGGTCATGCGGTTTGCCATGGGAGCCTTGACATCATTCATGCCGAATGAGTTGATGTCGGTCTTTTCATCATCTCTGCGGCGCGGAGCCGTCAGGTGGGCCTTGAGGCCGGAGCCAAAGTTGTGCATGCAGGTGATGGCGTTGATGATGGTCATGATGATGAGCAGAATGGTGATGACGGCAAACGCCGTGAGGGATTTTCGGACGGCCATGTAGGACTGAGCGCGGCTGGGTTCGTAGATACGGAAGAGCTTGAAGATGAAGTATGACAGGCCGCCAAAGTAAAGGATGATGACGACAATCATGCCGGGCTTGTTCTCTCGCTGGGTGAAGAATGCAGCGGCAATCAGAATGGCAATCGTGACGGGGATAGTGGCAATCGTGAGAGCGAATTCGGGATCAGTCTTTTGAGCGACGACGACGACAAACTGAATGATAAAACCCAAAAAGAATAAGAAATCGAACTTGAGCAGAGCGATGTAAATCTGGCACCCATGTTAGTTTAGATCTCTCTCTCTCTCTTATAAAGTCACCGCCAGAATATTCATACCTGGTAGTGAAGAAATCGCTTCTTCATGCGATAATCGGCACCAATATTCTTGAGAATATCCCAGGCAAATTGCTGGTAGAGCTTCCAGGCAGCGTAGACCATGCCAATGGTGGCAACGGCGATGATGATAGGACTGGCAATCAGGTAGGCCTTGATATCACCCCAGAGCATAGCCGAGGTGATGCCGTCTTCCAATGAACCGTGATCTTCCAAGATTCCTAGGGCGACCTGAATCTGCTCAATCTGGAGGGCCGCATAAACCAAGAGAGCCAGGTTGGTGATGCAGACACCGATGATCTGAATGGTGTTCTTCAGACGTAGCGCATCCAGAACGATGATTAACTCGTAAAGGAAACCGAAAATGAATAGAGTAAGAAAGGTAGGGATAGTCTTGTATTGAGATTGAACCTGGGGATCTGAGATGTAGTCACCCAAGCTCAGCTGAAACTTGCCGAAAACGTAGCTGCGATAGTCTTAGTATCTGGCACATTGCTATGGCATGTAAAGAAAGAGGGGTAATGTTGGTCGACATACGCTTCAAATGCCAGGTTGATGAGGGCTTGAACACTGATGATAGCCAAGAAGGTCGCGGACCATTTGCCTTTTAGAAAAGCAAACTTGTTGCCAGTGCTGCCAGCAGCACCAACTGTTTCTGGGTCTTGATGAAGACTCGCGTTTTCGGCATATGTGGGCTGAGCATAGGATGCCTGTGTTAATGACGCCTGGGGATAGGCCTGGCCGTATTCAGCGCCATAATCGCCGCTCTGGCTGACGGATCGATGATGATACTGGGCGCCATTCTGGTCGAAAGCCGGGTCGCCCCGGAGCAGGGAGTTTTGAGCGTCTTGTGTGGCCGCCACGATGGGCAACTGGTTGACCCCTACCGGGAGTCTGCGGGAAGCGACGAAGGGACAACGATTTGCTGCTGGTGCTCCAAAGAACCGGAGCCGACTAATTCATTCCCAAGCTCAGATATGCTTGGGCGGCCTGTCTGGATAGCGATGATGAAACGACGTCGATCGAAGGATGGTGAAAGGAAAAGTCGAAGGGATGAGCGAGAGAGATGAATAGTTGGAAAAAAAGAAAAAGCGAAGAAGAGAAATGAATAAATGAAGCGGTACTGAGTAAGATGCGGGAAGAAGAAGAAAGAAATCTATCGCGCTGATAGAAATCACTTAATCGTTTGACAAGAAAGCCAATGAAGGGCCAAACGGAAACATGGAACAAACGAGAGACTGGAACAGAGATGGCAGGCAGTTTGAGGAAAAAGGGAAAAAACGCGGAAAGCGGAGGCGGCGAGAAAGGCTGCGCAGGACTAAAAGTCGAGATTCTGGGTAGGAGCGCCAGGGGGCAACTTCTGGTTGGGACGAGGGTTGGATGGGTCGAGGTGAAACGCACTTTCGCGAGGCAGGGGCGACCGTGGCTCTTTGAGCTTGGCCGTCCGGGCAGCTACCAGTACTTGTACTCCGTACTTGGCTGGGCGGGCAGGCGCGGCGGGAGGAGGGCCTGGGGCAGCTGGTGTGTACAAGGCAGTACTTGGCGCAGCCTAGAGATTAGCCTCGTCGTGTTGAAGGCTTCTGGTTGCATCTGGCTGTTGACACTACGACCTGGAGAGTATCTCTTGCCGACCATTCTGGAGCGCACAAGTAGCGATAGGTACAGACAAGTAAGTCCGAGGTGACACTACAGTACTGTACGTACAGCGCAGCGCACCTCGTACCCATCGCATGTATACGTACCTACCAAGGTAGTATTAATCTACTAAGATACCCTGCTGGGATCATAATGGCAGGGCATGGATTCAAAAAGCAAAGCAGAGCGCAGCACAGCAAACAAGCACAGCAAGGGGGGTCTCTCCCGGGAGCCCTGCATGCCTAGGCTGGGCTGACTGGGCGGAGTCTTGGAGCTATGTACGTTAGCAGCTTGTTGGCGTGCGATCAGCGCTGGAGCCCGGTGATTAGAATGGTGAGACATGTGTTTAATACGGGAGTGCGTACTGGAGTCTTGGTACGTCGTACATACGAGCGCCCCCGAGGACGTCTGGCCATGTGCCATGTTAGCAGTAGTACGGAGTAGTATTGCCTGCAAGATGAATACCAGTCTTGGGCAATGCTTGTGCGCAGCAGCATGGCTAGTACTAGTTGTAGTAGTAGCATGTAAATAGGCAGTAATACGCGTACATACAAAGTTGCACCAGTACAGTAGTTGGCTCCGGGTTTCGAAAGCACCAGCCCGACGTCCGATCCGTATCGTGATGAGCGACGATGACGGCGATGACGGCAAACTGCAGCGATCCATCCATCCATACGAGCACTCGCTCGTACTGGTGCAGCTCCCTAGATCAGCCAAGCGGACTAGTGAGCATGATGCATCGTCGTCTGCATCGCATGCATCCATGGCCGCGGGCTTAGTACCAAGAGCCGGACGGGAGTGCAGAATGCCGTTCTTGAACATGGAGGCTGTGTCGTTGTCTGGCCGCCATTCGCTCCCCCAACCGAAGACATCATCTTCAAAAGTGACGATGATCGCTTCTAAAAACACACCAACAAGAAACAAAAAAAAAAAAAAAAAAAAAAAAAAAAAAAATCTCAAAACATCAATACCAAAACCGGCGTCCTGTGGCAGTCTCATCCCCCATCCCCACGGGAAAAAATCGTGGCGTCAGCCGACCGCGCCGCTGTGCATGTATTTTTGGAAATCCTGCAGTCAGCTATCGAAGCACATGCGTCAAGTGCTATTTTAATCCAGGTGCAAGCAGCTCAGAGGCTTTTCGCCGGCTTGAGGCTCTGCAGGTACCCTCCCGGCCGCCACAGAATCCTCGATGGCGTGAGAACAATCTCCTTTGGTGTGCCAGCCTGCAAGCCACGGATTAAGAGGCCGTGCCGGTGTTCCCATATTCCCACGCGCTGCCCGAACTTGCGCGACAAGTAAAATTGATGCCGTTGACCCTTTTGTTCAAGTCGACGTGGTGTTAGTCGGCATGTACCTTTGAGTACCGCCCGGCCTCGCTCCCGCAGACGCGGTACGGTGGGGCACAACGGCAGCAACGGGTGCGAAGTCGCGGCAGTCCGTATTCCTTCTTGAGGGACCCTGTTAAGGTGAGTTTTTCTGTCAACTTGCCGGTTCGGGACATATCTTGCAAGTCCATACCTATACCTAGTACCTGTATTTATGTACGGAGCACGGAGTATAAGGTAGCACTCGTACATGCCGAGAATATGTCATCGATTCGAGTATAAAACACTGCAAAGTAAACAGCGGGTGCGGAGTGCAGCTCAGGAGCGTCTCAAGGGAGAGATAAACAAACCAACACGTTCCTGGAAAGAAACGGCCGCGCTTGGGAATGGAGGTTGGCTGACACCAGTTCGTCTCAGCGCCACCCCGAAACACGGCGCAGACCCCTAATTGCATGTGCGTTCCCTAGAGGTTGCACAGGTGCGTGCGAACGCGGCACTGCAGTACTACTATTGCTAGTATTGGGCTGTCATCGGGTCTCAGACGCAGACGGCAGACGGCGGGCCTCCAATGACATCCATGGCTACGTCTATCTAAGGGGTCTCTCTCAGGCGGTTTGAGGGGCTGGTCCTGCCCGTGCACGCGGACAACCCGCACTGACAGACAGTGACATCTTTAGGTTGTTTCTTGGACAAGAAAACAAACAAGACGCAAATGCAGCAAACTGGCCGGTCGCTGGAACTTCGTAGAGCAGGTAGGCAACAGTCTGGAAGCTTTCCAAGTGCCAGGGGGTGCTCCCGGGAGACGCTGCAGCCGGGCAGCCATCACGTTTGGTACGTGTCTCAGACTCTAGACTTGCATCTCGCGGGGGCCGGTCTAGACAGACTTCCAATTGGCCAGAAAAGGAAGACATCGAATGACGCTGTCATGTGAGTGCGTACAAACATGCAATCTACGTTGCTATACTACTAGTAATACTCCGTATACAAGCAACATGGGCAAGGAGGCGTTGATCATCTCGCTCGCAGCTGAATTGCATGTGCGCAATAATCAAAGTTGATAGAGCAGCCTCCACTGAAAACGTGGCTGTACAGGGCTAGAAGCACACTGGCAGAGGCCGCCAAGCTTTAGCTTGTTCTCACCTCCCCAGCCGTCCGGGACATTGCGATCTTAGCAGCGCCTGGACGGAGTAGTGCCTTGTTAGCTGCAATTGGGACCCCCCGATATCCAGTGGAATACCATAATTGCATGAATGTGGTTTAATGAAATGACGTTGGTATGGAGATTGAGATCTTGCTGCTGTGTACTTCACGGCCAGAAAGGAGTAGGTACCTGCTAACTTACTAAGGGCCATTTCTCCATGTCGGTGATTGGACGGCGTGTTTACGCGTCATCCGGGACGGACTGGTGTTGTGGATAAAGCTCGGTAGAGGCACGCCGGTGCTATCCACGAAATGATGGATGGATCAATATTTAGTACTAGTACGGAGTTCCTCCAAGGCACTAATTTGTGCAGTTGATCCCTCGAGTCCGGGAGCTTGTGAGGTGCAGCGAGCTGAAGAACCACCACAGGCTCAATCCTGCATCTGCAAGACGGTATTACTACTCTTCATCTATACGCCATGAACCACTAATCATCACCTCTTGTTTGGAGCATCTGGTTCGCCCCTCAAGACAGTCCAACGGCGACACCCCGCAACGGAAAACGGCCCCTCACATTGCTCATCCATAGTCTCTAATAGCTCGGCTTTCAGCTGGGCCAGGTTCATCATCTGTTGCAGCTCGCCAACTTGGCACGGCGGGGTAGCTTCTGGGTGCATACAGTGGGAAGAGTGGGAAGAGTGGGAAGAGTGGCCTTACGTACATGTAGTTCCGTATATATCCATTCCATTGGATCCCATGATATTCATCCCTCTCCAACATTGATCATTGCATTCAGAATAGACATCGCTTTCTCTCCCATTCCTTCTCTTTGCATCATCTTTGACAATCTTGATCTTGCCTGACACAATGGATGCCTTCGTGAACATCGGCAAGGAATATCTCGAGCAGCAGCTCTCCGGCTCTGGCTCCCAAGGTATGTGCCGCATGCATCGTCTGCCACCATCAGACATCAAGCGCACTGCGCACTCTACTCTATTATGGTGATTTGAAGCTGACAACCCTAGCCAATCAAACAGGAAGCCATCTCCCTCCCGGAAACAGTCAGTTCACTCTCCCCCGCCCCTCGTAACCCACGGACTCCGAAACATATCATTCCTGACTCGAAACCATCTCGCGATTCTGTAGAGGCATACGGAGGCGCCTATCCCGCTGGCGGCGATGTCCACGACGACGACGAGGATCTGCGCACCGCGCACCAGCAAGCCTCCGAATACGCCGGCTCGTCTGGCAGCAGCGACATCTTTTCCAGCGTTATCAACAGCCTCAGCCAGAAGAAGAGCCATTTAGCCAACAGCGAAATCGATGAGGAAGGTTAGTCGATATCTACAATTAGACGAGGTTACATACGTGCTTTATTGGGTGGAACAATCCCGGGTGCGTGTACGGGTTTCGATGCTGACCATTGAATCCCCGGCTTCGAATATAGATGCTATCCGCAAGCACAAGGAGTCCTACGAGCAGGATGCCGACAACCTAGATTCCCACAGCCTCGGCTCTGCCGCCGCTCTACAAGCACTCAAGAAGTTTACACAGGGCGAGACGGGTGGTAACCAGAGCCAGGGCGCGTTCCTGGGCCTGGCTCTGTCCGAGGCCAGCAAGGTGAGATACCATCGAAGAAATATGCTATCATAACTATACGACTCGTGCTAATGTACCGTCAGCTCTTCGACAGCAAGGCGGCCAATGGAAAGGTGTCATCCGATGCCAGCAAGGAGTCTGCGATCCAGCAGGCTGGCGAGATGGCTTTGAAGATGTACCTTAAGAGCCAGGGTAAACAGGAAGGACCCGCTGGACTTTTGAGCGTCGCTTCCAAGTTTTTCTAAGTGTTGACAGCATGCCTTCATGATTCATGTACATGTGTGTTTTATCTACGGGATTTAGCAGCCGTTCAGCCCCTAAAGGGAGACTTGATCAATGATGAGCTTACGAAGATTCGACGCCTAAGCTGACCAAAATCCCCAAAAGTCTTGTTGCTCTGTATCAGTTTGAAATGTGGCCTATCTATATGGCGTTCTTCTATCACCCCCCCCCTTGCTTACTTCTGACCCCGAGCCAATGCCATCACATCCACCCATGTATCAGGCCGTCTACGTCCCTCAGGATACGTCTCGTGCAAATACTCCTCGGCCTCTCGCGCCCACGCCAACAGCTGCTCTTCGCTCCCCCACTCACCCGTGGCGAGCAAGCTGATGGGCAGCTTCCCCTCACCCTGCTGGGGATCGACATACCCTACCGGCGCCGAAATGGACGGAGTGCCCGTCATGTTGGCCAAAAACACATACGACATGTTTCTCATAGTGATGTTAGTGTCGCTCATGCCGTGGGAGTCGTCATGAGGTGACCGCGGCCACCCAATCAGCGGCGTCGCGGGCGTCATGATCAACAGGCCCGGGTGCTTCTGGAAGAGAAACGCCAGGTGGTTCATCAGGACGGTGCGGAGGGAGTTCGACTTGAGGTAGTCGGCGCCGGACACCAGCGCGCCCATTGTGAGGATGATTTTGTTGGCCGGGCCGACGAGGGACTGGTGATTGACCCTGTTGGCCGTCCGGCGCCGGCTCTTCTCCGCCAGCTCGCAGATGCAGAGCGCGGCGTGGGCGACCTGTGCCTCGGGGAGGAAAGGGATGCTGATGTCGACAATCTCATAGCCACGCTTGGAGGCGAAGTAGTCGAGCGCCCTGTCGCACATTTCCCGCACGGGGGGGTCAGCCTTGTTGAACCAGTCGCGGAAGACGCCCATGACACGTTTGGCGGACGGCGCCGGCGGCAGCGAGAGCGCGAAGCGGCCCTGCGTAGGACACGCGGCGTCGGGCTGGGACATGAGGCGGTAGGCGATGGTCAGGTCGGCGACGTTTGCGGCCAGGGGCCCGGTGACGCACATGGTGAGCTGCATGACGTGGGTGCGGTGGTGGGTGGGCTTGAGGCCGTAGATGCCGTTGAAGCTGGCCGGGATGCGGATGCTGCCGCCGGCGTCGGTGCCGATGCAGATGGGGACGATGCCGGCCGAGGTGGACGACCCGCCGCCGTTGGATGAGCCTCCGGGGTAGTAGGCCTTGTTGAGGTGGTTTGTGGGCGTTCCTTGGGCGACCTGGGAGGTGAGTGAGGGCGGTTAGTTATATCATCTGCGTGTAAGCAACCCGGTAGACGTGATGAAGTACATACATTTGCGCCGCTGGTATCTGATGAGACATCGTCAGTACACAGACCAAACAGCTAGACACACGAACACGAGGGCGGCCGCCGTACCTGATCCCAGCTCATGCATTTTATTCTTGCCCAGCACAATGGCTCCAGCCTCCTGCAGCTTCTTCACCGGCCACGCAGACTCCCCCCGCGGCGCAAAGAACGGCAGCGAAGCATTGTACTTCATGCCGAAGTGGTTGACGTAGCCCGTCACGTCCGTGTCGTCCTTGACGCCAATCGGCACGCCGTCCAAGACGCCCAGGGGCTTCCCCGCGGCCCATCGCCCCGTCGACGCCTTGGCCGCCTCGACGGCGAGCTTCTCGGCGCCGTGGGCATCCGCCCAGGCGTCGCTGTACTTGCCCGCGCCGGTGGTCAGGCCGAGCAAGGCCTCGACCACCTGCAGCGGGGTGGCACCGCCGCTCTTGTACAGGTCGTGGTAGTCGCCGGCGGAGTAGTAGCGCGCCTGGGACGAGGCGTGCTGCGATGCGAGCAGCTCCGGCTCGAATCCAATCATGGGCCCGGTCTGGCCGAGTGGTGTGACGGTAGGCTGTGAAGCACAGATTGTCCCATCAGCCAAAGACTGGGCGGTTTCACTCCGGGATGTATAAATGGGGGACGTACATGGAAGGTAGGCGAGACATCGTCCAAGGCTGGCATGTCTTTGATTTTGGTCATGCCAGCGTTGCCAAAGAAGTACTTTGCCACAATGCTGCTGTTGGATATACTGGATGCTCTGGGTTAGCTTCGATATAGTAACTGAGCTTCTCTTTCTCTCTTTCTCTCTCCCCCTCTCTCGCTCTCCGTTGTTTTATTTTGTGTCTTTCTTTTTGTGATATACGTACATTCCGGCACCCAGGACTAGAGGCAGCCCCCTAAGAACCGGATTGTGATCGATTCTCTGATTATACCCAGTATCCGGCCCTTCAATGACCTCGGGGTAATTGGCGAAGCTCTCCGGAGGAGCCATGGTTCGCAATTGATGAACGACGAGTCTCAAAGCGTCTCAAAAGATTTTGGGCGTGGCAGCTCACAGCTCAGTGAAGCACCAATCCTGTAGGCACAAGTTCAGTCATCTTATCTCATCCATGCATGCTATGTAGACAAACCGGGAACAACTCTAGTCTATCGCGTGTAAATGCAACCGCCCCTAGACTCGACGAATGTCACGGCGCGATGGAAGAAAAGCGGTCAAAGCACGAATTGAGGAGAACGCAGCCTTTTTTTAAGAGCTTGATTTCTTCGTGTTCACTTTGGTTTGGGCGGCGATTGGGTGAGTTGATGTAGGTGAGCAAAGGGACACATCCGAGGTAGCTGCACGGCGCTGTGGAGATTCAATGCAAGGCTAACGCGGGTGTCTAGCGACGCGGGAGCTACATCGAGCAAAGACGCGGGGTTGGTTTGAGTTTGTCCCGTCTTTTGAGGATTTCATGTGAAAGGAGGCTGCGTAAAAGGTCGATCCTAAATTCGTTTTTTTGTTACTGGCACGGAATCCTAAAGATGGACGTAACAGCTGATTATGTTGGCCTACCCGGAAAAGACCGGCTTGAATTACCATTGTATGATGCAGCTCTTACTCTTACGCAACCCAGGCAATTTCCACACTTTCTTCTTCTTATTTTTTTATTTTTATTTTTTATTTTTTATTTTTTATTTTCCCCATAGCTTTCTCTATTTCCCCTGCATCTGTAGGTGGACTTATGAAAGGGCTACCTGTCATACCCCCATGTTGTTGAGCGTGGCCTGAAGCATCTCTTTCTGCTACTGATTATTTGAAACCACCAGATTAATGCAATGGCTCATAAAAAGTAAAACAAATGCCAATAACATTAAGAAAGCCCTATTCTATGCGTGTTTCCAAAAGTATCGGCAGAAATCGTGAGGAGCCAATTGGTCATTCGTCACGTTCATCCATTTCCGTCTAGTTCTGCTTCCAATTGTCGCCTCCCAGTGGTATCATATTCGTGTACGGATGCCCAAGCCATATAAAAGTAAAAGAAAGATGAAAAAAAAAGGAAAGGAAAAAAAAAAAGCAAAGGAAGAAAAATGCCCATGCACTCTCCCTCCCTATGACAATAACAACAAGAACAGTAAAGATATAAGCAAGTCCCTGTCGCCAGTGATATATGCGTCTTTGAACCCAACCAAACTCCGTATCAGGATTCCATCATAAAAGCAGTCAGCCAAGTTCCGGTACGGCCGTGGTGTATAGTTTGTTCCTTCCCTCTCTTCATCGTTTCCTTACTGACCAACATCTTGATCAGTTAACCTGGAGTTGGCTTGGTTAATGGTGTGCTGACGCTGTTGCGCTTCTTTTCCTTCTTCGCCCATCGTAGTCCGCAGGCGTTACAGAGTGTCTTTGGTCCGTTGGGTCCTTTTCGCCATTCTGGAGAATCAAGAGTGCCTAAGATTGCGTATTAGTAGATGGCTAGATGAAGGGACCAGGCCAAAGAAGACGAAAAAAAAAAAAGAAAGAAAGAAAGAAAGAAAGAAAAAAAGAAAGAAGGAAATGGGGGCTGTACCGCAGTCTGTGCAGACATATTCCTCTGCCAACTTGAGCTTCTTCTTCTTATCGCCTAATCTAGAATCCCTATCCATGGGCATGGCGATTCCTGCATCGCCCTTGATAAGGGTAGGGCTCCGGTTGCCGTTGCTCATCCGCTCCACATTCTCTATGCCTGTCAACAGGGCTATGGTATCGGCTGAGGATGCTTCGAATCGAGCCATTTTATCTCGCAGCGAGTCTTGACGACTGCTTGCTGTGACATCTTCTAGGTTCTTCCTCGTCAATGCCCCATCGGCATGTCTCGATGACATGGACATGTCGGCGGGCATGCTGGAGGCCGCGTATGCTGTTGATGACGATGCGCCAGCGTCCTCAGACGGCGTCATATCCGACCGGCCCTCTCGGCTCTGCGTCCACTGTCTTTGCGCCTCCTCTACTTCTGCGTCCTCCTCTCTCCGCAGCTCGGCTATGCGACGCCGCAGCCTCTCGTTTTCAATCTTGTGCTCCAAAAACGAGTCTAGCAGCGCGGCGTTCTTCGTCGGGTAGAGACGGGCCATCATGAAGACGGCCTGGCAAAAGGGCGACTGATTGTTTGGGTTGGGTGCAAATCGGGCGGCGGCAATGTGAGCGTGGCCCACGGCTTCGAAGATGGCATACGTGCCATCCTTCTTCCTCATCCGATAAAACATGCGCAGCGGGTTGCCGGTTGCGATGGATTCGTGGAGCTCGGAGACGAGCACGCCCTGGTCGTCGGGATGGATCAGTTGCTTCAAAAAGGTGTCCTGGACCTCGTCCGTGGTGTAGCCGGCCAGGGCGGTGATGCTGGGAGACACATATCTGATGCGGCCGTTGGAATCGAGAATCTGCAGCAGGTCTCTGAGCTCCTCGACCACCTTTGCCGGCCAGTTGCGTCTCTTGGTGAACTCGGTCAGCGCGTTGCTGCTGGACATGGTGGCTGGCGCAAAAGCGGCCGCTGGCATCGGCCCCGCACCGGGGACATCGTTGGCGGCGGTGTTGAACTGGTCCTGGGCCTTGAGGATGGCATCTGGCGAGATGATATCGCTGGCATCGCCGTCCAGGATGGCGGCCAAAGGGTCCACGCCCAAGGTCATGTCGCCGCCGAACTGGGCCATCATGCTGCCCTCGAGAAGTGCCATGGCGTCGTCGTCGTCGTCGAGCTGCAGCACATCAGAAGCTGGAATGCCTTGGCTGGGGACTGCTCCCGGGAACATGGGCAGCACATGGAGGTTGCCGAAGCCGAAGAAGTCGCCCTGCAGTGGAGGTGGGCGGGCCATGGTCGCGGTCTACTATCCCACCAGCTCTTGAAGCCTACGGGCACATAAAGGGCAGGGCGAGCCCGATTAGCGGCAGCTCCTCTGCGTTTGGTGGCGTCTTGGGGGCTTTTTTTTTTTTTTATGTTAGGTGAGGTGAGGGGCCGCGGCTGGTGCAGCTGCTCTGGCCAGGGAAGAAGCTGTCGTGTAGCGTGTGCGGTGGGTGTGAATGGAAAAACGCTGGTATATATTGGATTGACGGAGCAAGGCTTCCAGATCAGATGCGATATTTCAGCTGCAGCTGGTGCCGGGATCTTTGCTAGCACTGGGCTGACTGATGGCAGGGAAAAATCACCAGCTGCCCAGACGCTGGCCTTGGATGTACTCCGTACTCCGTATCTGTACAGGATATGCGGATATGCACCAAGACACGACCAGCCGGAGAAATGTCCCCGTGAAAAGCGGGCTTTGCAGGTTCTTGATTGGGGATGTTTCATTGTCCTGTCCATGATTGCTTTTTTGCTGGCCCCCCTTCTATTTACCACGACCAGCAATCCATGCTCTCCGGCTGCCAACATAGGGATTGATCGCCCGGGCTCCGCCAGTAGTAGTAGTAATGTCTGGCAGCAGCGTCTGCTACAGTGGCCGGGTGAAGAGAAACGGCTGAGCCAAGTCGACGACCAGCGAAGCCCGAGAGTCCAGGGATGACGCAACCTCCCCAATCCTGCGGCGCTGGCTAGCGGCTGCAGCGGGAAGATGTCGATTAGAACGCTAAAAAAGCGGCCCTCCAGCTGATCTTGGGTTGTTTGATGTCACGACTAGACAAGACGAGTGGTACAAGACATGTGTGGCATGGCTGGACTTTTGGTGTTGCACCCTTATGGCTGGGTATGTGGTCCAGCCACAAATGAGTAGCGAGCCCCATGTACAACCATCTACAGTACAGCATTTACAATTCAGGGTGCACAAGAAGCTTGGTGCGTCGAAGAAAAGGCCTGCTGACCGGCGTCGTGCCGAGTTGTGTAGGCCCTCACAGCTACAGTACAGCTAGCAGGCCACTTGCCACGAGACGAGGGAATCCGATTCGACCAGCATCTCCGGGGGGGCAATGCAAGGGAAACCGCTCCCTGATGTATCACTTTTGCCTGTTCCTGGAGCCAACACAGAGAGCAGACAGGTATCCCGTTCACGCTGGTACAGTGCCTGCGACGCTGCAACTACAGGCCGTCTCAAGTGCTGGCGAGCACTCGCTGCAACTGTGATCCAATCAGGTCATCCATCCAAGCAGCAGCAAGACTCACACAGCGCAAATGCAATACATCGCCACCCTGCTGTGGTTTTGCTGCATCCCATTGCAACGTTCACTATCCGCGATGCCACATTCCGAGCTGTGGGACGCCTCTAAGTCGTCAGTGGCTGCGTGCTATAAGTTGCTACTGCTGCCTTTATTTGGTGGCGGCGGGCTACTACTGTGCTCCAGTTTAATTACTAAGGTAGGCTGGTCTTGGTGCCTTAGCAGGTTCCTACGTGTTACCAGGTTTCCCTTCCTGCTGAGGGGTCAAGTGCTACAGGATAGTATCTGCTAATCTCCACCTTATCGCACGTGAGGACGCATCAGTCAATCAATTAAGCGCACAGTGCTCAACGCGTGACCCGCTGCCTGGAGCGCGTTTGCTTTCGACAGAGTGAAGCTATCCGTGAATTCGAACCCCAAGCCTTAAGGCGACAGCACCGGGGGAAATGCCTCTGCGCCAACCGCACAACCAGCGGCCCTTCAACATTGCATCTAACCGGCATCGCCGTCTCGTCCTGTAAAAACCAAACCAAGCACAGTTTTCACCATGTCGAGAATAGAAAAGCTTTCCATCTGTGGCATCCGGTCCTTTAGCCCGAATCTTAGAGAGACTATCCAGTTCAACACCCCGTTGACACTGATTGTTGGCTACAATGGATCTGGAAAGACCACAATCATTGAATGCTTGAAATATGCAACCACAGGCGAACTGCCTCCCAACAGCAAGAGCGGTGCCTTCATTCACGACCCAAAGGTAATGCCAAAGTCTCGAGGAGCTGCTGGCCGTTATGTATGTTCCCCGCTAATGACGAATACTTCGTGTCCAGCTCGCCGGAGAAAAAGAGGTCTTGGCCCAGGTCAAGCTACAGTTTCGCTCCATCAACGATCGGCAACATGTGGCAACTCGAAACATACAACTCACCGCAAAAAAGAACTCCCGGTCACAAAAGACGCTTGAATGCTCGTTGGTCTCCGTCAATGGTACAGAGCGAACGACGACGTCAACTAGGCTGGCACAGCTTGATGAGATGATTCCTGAGCGGCTTGGTGTTTCCCCAGCCATTCTTGACGCCGTCATATTTTGCCACCAAGATGAGTCTCTCTGGCCGCTGAGCGAACCTTCGGTCTTGAAGAAGCGCTTTGATGAGATTTTTGAAGCCATGAAGTATACAAAAGCGATTGAAAACCTAAAGGTGGTCCGGAAAAAGCACGTGGAGGAGCTGGCCAAGCTCCGAAACGACGAGGCGCACAACAAGGTCAACAAGGATAAGGGCGAACGGGCTGAAAAACGCATGACGGCACTGCAGGCAGAGATTGAGGGAGCTCGCGAAAAGTGCGAATCGCTTACAGAGGAGATGCAACAAACGCAGGATAGGATACGCCAGAAACATGAGCAAGCCAATAGTTTCCTGCAGATCGTGCAGAATCTCAACAACAAACGGGAGCAACTTGAATACAGGCAGGACGCTGTCAACGAGCTCAGACGCACCATTGACGAATTGCCTGAAGATGATGCCGCCCTTGAGCGCTCCCTCTCCCAATACGAAGAGAGCATGGGTCGCTATCAACAAGAAGCCGAGCTTAACAAGGCGCAGTACGCCGAGCTCCAAAACGAACTGATGGAGCATCGCCAAACCCAATCAGCAAAGTTGGCCGAACAGGGGAAACACCAGTCAGATAAGGACAAGTACGAGCGCCAGCTGAAAGCAAGGGTGGAGTTGATCCAGGAAGCCGCGAGACAACACAACCTCAGGGGGTTTGACGAGGACCTAAATGATCAACATATACAGGTTTTCCATGACAAGATCCAAAAGCTCTTGACGGAAAAGAGGAGAGACCTGGAACGACTACAAAAAGAGAACGCTGCGGAACTGGACAAGGCCACGGGCGTCATTACAGAGCTTGAGGGTCGCAAGGCGGCCAGAACGCAGGATCGGATTTCTGCGAAACAGCGCATGGGGGCTATCGAAAAGCGTACAAGTGTCCTTCAGAACGAGGTGGGGAGCATTGACGTGGATGAGGGCGCCAAGGCTGTCCTAGATGGACAGCTTGGAGAGCTGGAATCCAGGCTCAAGCATGTCCAACAGGAAATGGACAAATCCAACTGGGACCAGCAGTTGACTGAGGCCAACGACAAGCAGTGGCAGCTAGAAAATGAAAGCGACAAGTTGAGTCGCGAACTTGTCGAGTGTACAAGACTAGCATCAGAGCGGGCACAGCTTGAGCTCCGCAAGAAAGAGATGGCAGATCGGAAACGAAAGCTTGAAACACTGACAGAGACTTGGAAGCCTAAACTTGATAACATCCTTGGGATTGATTGGGAACCTGAGTCTCTGGACTCTCGCTTTCAGTCGGTTCAGGGTCGTCAAAACAAAGCTCTTCAAGACGCGCAAAAGCGTCGAGATCAGACGAGGCAGAAGCAGCAAAAGGTTGAGTACAAGCTGAAAAACGCAAGAGAAACGCACGAGAAAAAGACTCAAGAGATGAACCGGAGCAAGCAGGAAGTCGTCGCTGCGCTGCAAGCCGCACGCGACAATGCCGTTGTGGAAGACTATGTCGAAGAAGTTGCTGCCGCCGAACAGCAAGTCGAAGACTTCCGGACTGATCTTAGCCTCTTTGATGCTCTCTTTGACTACTACAACAAGTGCAAGCGTATGCTGGAGACTCAGAAGAGGTGCCGCCTTTGTGACCGTCATTTCGATGATAACCAGAGCGTAGCTCTCGAGCGCCTTGGCAAGAAGATTGATAAACATTTGGACCCTAAAGGCAAGGTTGATACAGAAAAGGACCTGAAAGAGGCTGTGGACAATTTGGAGTCGCTACGTGCAGTGCGCTCAGCATTCGACACGTATGAACGGCTTTCGGCAGAGCTGCCTGCTCTCCAGAGCGAGTGGAAAACTACCGAAGGCGAATTCGAGTCTCTGGAAAAACAGCTTGAGGAGGAAGACGCTCTTGTTGTTGCAGAGGAGGAGAAGCTGAGAGACCTTGGAGATCTGGCCAAAACAGTCACAAACATCTCTCAAACTGTTAGAGAAATTAAAGATTCCGAGGCCCAAGTAGACCGCATCGTATCTCAGCAATCAACCAGCGGAGTCTCTCGCAGCGTCGAGGAGATCCATGAGCTTCAGTCAAGCTTGTCTGAGCAGCTCAGAAGCCTCAAAAATAAAATCTCCAAGCTGACGGCCGATAGGCAGCGGATGAAGGATCAAATCAACTCACTCGAACTCGAGAAGAGTGAGCTGCGAAACAAGATTGGTCGCACCGCAGGACAGCTTGAGAAGAAGAAGGATCTTCAAACCCAGATCCAAACTCTCAAGGGAGATTACACCCATCAGCGTGAAGTAATCCAGCGGACTGATGAAGAACTGGAAAAGATCGAGCCGGGCATTGCAGAGGCGCGGTCGGCCCGTGACGAGACTCTCCATCATGGTCGATCCAAGGAACAAGCCGTCACCGATGAGCGAGATGCCATCATGAACTCGATGAGCGAAATTAAGATGGTGGATAACGATATCCAAGATTATGTTGACCGCGGTGGCCTAACCAACCTTGCGTCCAACCAACGGGCCATCGCCTCGCTCGAGACAGCCATCAGCACCACAGAGAAGGAGATTGCTAACCTTACTGTGCGGACGAACAAACTCAAACAGGACATTGACAGCGGGGACCGTAAGAAGAAGAACATTATCGACAATCTCAACTACCGCAAGCATTTGAGCACGCTCGATGCCTTGCGAGTAGACATTGAAGAACTAGAGAAGCGTAATGCTCACGAGGATTACGAACGGCTCCAATCAGAGGCTCGCTCGCTGGAGAACATGTCCAACCGGCTGCTGGCCGAGCGTGGATCTGTCATGGGCACAATGAAGTCCAAAGATGAAGAGCTTGGCCGCCTCCTGCAAGAATGGGAGATGGACTACAGAGACGCCAAGCAAAAGTATCGTGAATCCCACATCCGAGTGGAAACCACAAAGGCCGCGATCCAAGACTTGATTCAGTGCACTGCCACGGTCGACAAGGCAGTCATGCATTTCCACACCATGAAGATGGCAGAGGTCAACCGCATCGCCGGAGAGCTGTGGCAGACAACGTACCAGGGCACCGACATTGACACCATCCTGATCCGCTCAGACCACGACAACGTCAACGGCGGCAAGCGCAACTACAACTACCGCCTCTGCATGGTCAAGCAGGACACGGAGATGGACATGCGCGGGCGCTGCTCGGCCGGCCAGAAGGTGCTCGCTAGCATCGTCATCCGCCTGGCCCTGGCAGAGTCGTTTGGCGTCAACTGCGGGCTCATTGCCCTGGACGAGCCGACGACGAATCTGGATAGGGACAACATCAAGTCGCTGGCCGAGAGCCTGCATCGCATCATCCAGACGAGGCAGCAGCAGAGCAATTTCCAGCTCATTGTGATTACGCACGATGAGGAGTTTTTGAGGCACATGCGGTGCAGCGACTTTTGCGATAGCTTTTTCAGGGTGAAGAGGGATGAGCATCAGAATAGCATCATTTC
Organism: Trichoderma sp. TW21990_1; assembly: GCA_010015515.1. Lineage (NCBI taxonomy): Eukaryota > Fungi > Ascomycota > Sordariomycetes > Hypocreales > Hypocreaceae > Trichoderma > Trichoderma sp. TW21990_1. The sequence goes on from WXUD01000028.1 coordinate 507,577, forward strand.
GAGGGAGAGCATTACCAAGATCTTTTAGGGGAATACTTTTATTTCGTTTATACTCCCCCTTTTCTCTTCTTCTATCGGGTGGGATGATGGGGTTTCGCTGCTGTAGGGTTGGTTCATTTGATCAACGAGATTTTTCATGTTTTTCATGGTACTAGAGTTGGCTGCAAGGGTTTCATGGTGAAAGTACTGGCAATAACCGTGCATGTACATGTATATTCCAGTTTCCATCAAAATACAAATAGACAAATAGCCCACCAAGATAGCCAAAAAAGAATTCGAATCTTCGTCTTTGCTAACATCTCGAAACAATAAAATAAGATTTAAAAAAATGGGTATCAGAATGCTCAATAACCCTAAGCACAAACATCATGAAGATGAAAGAAATCAACAAAACCCAGCCCACCCCATCCATCCATGACTGGATAAAAAAAAGTGAAAAGAGAGAAAAAAAAAAACCAACCCATAAGTACACAACTCAATTCCCCCACCCCCCTCTTCCAAGAGAAGCAGAATCCGACCCAAGACTGTATTGTATCGTCGAACAACAAAAGAAAAAAGATTCGCGCTTTGCACCGACCTAAAACTCCGTAATTCCCCCCCCCCCCTTTTACTCTCTCTCCTTGAAAGACACAAAACGATAATGATAACAGGGCAATGATGCATATGCACACCTTTGCAAATGTAGGCAAAATCAGATTTCCCTCCCCCCCCGGTATAAAGTCCAAATAAACAACAAGGCCAAATCATTTTTTTCTCTAACCAAGTCATTATACCAAATCCCAGTTCGACGTCTTTTTTTCTTTCTTTTCTTTTCCTCTTGTTTCAATTTATCCGCGGGCTCTTTCTCCTAGCCATACTCTCCGCCAGAGCCGTCAGGGGTAAATTCTCGCGGCCCTCGCCAAGCACGCTATGCTTCCTCAGGCTCGTCCGAGCGGAACGCGTGCTGCGCTTAAATAGCGAGTTATCCGATGCGAGAGACATGGTGCTTGAGCTGGGCTCAAAGGAAATGCCACTGGCGCTGAGACTTGTCGATACGTTGGGGTTGACTTCGCGCAGGCTTGCAGTCCTATCTGAGGTGCTAGCAGTTGATGGACGCTCTGGTGTGCTCGTCTTCCTCGAGGAGGCATCTAGGTCGGCAAAGACAATCGTGTTGTCGTCGTCGTCGTCTTCATCGGCCTCGGTTAGGCCAGAAAAGTCTTCATCAAGCTTCGAGATGATGACATCGTGTGCCTCGGTGCGAGGCAAGTTTGTTGGGAACTGATATTGTGCTTTCTGGGGAGTTTCTCCCGTGGGGTGATAATCCTGAAGTGCTGTCTTGCCAATCTGGTCGCGCAGGCCCGATAGTGGTTGGCATACCTGAGCCGTGAGAGTCTCAAGGCTGTCGTGTAGATCACTGGCGTCAAGGTCCATGACCTCGCCGAGGTTCTTGACGCGATCAAATGTGGTCTTGAAGTGAGTGGAAATATTGCCAAATGATTGATCTACCGTGCTAGACAGAGCTCGGAGAGATTGCGAGTGTGTTTCATGATGAGAGTTGCTCTCAGACTTGGCGCGAGTCACAAAGTCGTCCATGGTTTCCATCTGGATATCCAGATCATCAATCTGAACACCCACGACGCGCACGGTCTCAGCATGTACTTGGTTCGCCGTGCTTCGGATTGAGGTGCTTCGTTCCTCTGCCGCGTTCCAATCGTCTTTCAACTTTGTCTTTATGTGATCACGCGACTTCTTGACTTCTTCCAGCAGCTCACCCTCCTTTCCATCCCAGGCGTCCATGCCTTGGCCGTACTGTGCAATGGCGCCCTCGAGGGATGTGTTGTAGTCGGCCATGTTCTTCTGCATCTGCAAGGTCCTGTCTGCGAACCGGCTCTCCTGCGCTTCGGCCTGGGCCGTGATCAGGGCCGAGATTTGGGTTAAAAGCTTTTGGCGTTCCTCGGCTGCTTGTCGCCTCTCCTCTTCTAGCGCCTCCTGCATACGAGTCGACATGCTGGCATTCTGGAGCATAATGGTATTGGTGGCGTTTTGCAACTGTCGTCTTAGGTTGTCAGACTGACAGCGCTGGGTGGTGATGTGCCGGACGAGGTCCTCAAAGATAGACTTGAAATCCTTGCCCAGGGAGCTGTACGAAGTGTGAAGCTGTTCGTGGAAGCCGGTCATCTCGTTCAACACGTCTCCTGCAATCTTCTCCGCGGCATGTGAGATGGCCTGAAGACTTTCACCAACCCGCTCCTTGACGTTGTCGCGAATCTCTATGATTTCTTCCAACACCTCGTCCATGTCCTCCTTGGATCGTTGCTTCTGCTCCAAAAGCTGCCTCTTGGACTCTGCAAAAGTTTCCAAATTCTCGTCCAAGAAGGCTTGTGTAGCAGATAGTTTCTGCAGCTCTTCTTCGACAAACGTCTCCATCCGCCTCGATACACTCAGGATTTGCTCTTGCTGCTCTGCTTGGAATACCCGGACCCGTCGTTCCACCATCGACGTTATCTCAGCAACCTGAGACTGGGATGAGTTCCAAGCCGTCCGGTTCAACAGGTGAAGGTCCGATTTGCGCTTATTCTTTGCGTGTAGGCCATTGACATCTTTGACCGTCTTCTGCAGCTTGTCAATCAGCACACTGCCAATCTCCGTCAGCTTCTCCTCTGTCTCCTCGTGAGCCTTGCGCAGCTCCGTCTCTTCCGCTAGCGTCTTGCGGGTCGCTGCAAGTATGATGTCTGTTTGGTCGAGAACACCTTGGGTATCTTCTAGCTGTGCCTTGGTGGCTTCGTTTTCTTTCTTCATGCCCATGAATGAAATGTTGAGGGAAAAGAGCTCCTGGACCTTGTTCCGTAGGTTTGTTTCCAATGTTTCGAGCCGCGCACTTTGTTCCTGTAGCACGATCCTCCTTGACTCGCTTTGCGCAGTCATCTCCTCGTACATCTCGTTGGAAAGGTAAACGCCGTTGCGTTGTCGTGTAGATATTAGCTCACTCTTCAGCTTCTCAATCTCAATAGTAAAGTCTTTGAGAAGCATCTTTTTCGTCATCATATGCATCTGCGGCTTGTTTCGGATATTCTTAGCGCGGAATGCATATTCGAGTGTAGATATCGTTTCTTCGAGGTTGCTCTTCGATGGAGAAATGGTGGCAATAATGCATGTTTTCGTTCGGCCACCAAGCGAATCTTGCAAAAGACGAGTCAATTTAGACTCTCGGTACGGGATATGAGGGCTGCGATCCACCAGAGCATTGATGACTCGCCCTAAAGTGAGCAGCGACTTGTTGATCAGGCCAGCTTCAGTGGCTCTCTTGTTCTCTGCACCCGATCTCTGAATATTTTCGCTGCCAGCCAAATCCACCAGATTCAACTTGCCAGCACTCACAAGCTCCTCCACTCCTTGATCATTGGACTTCTTGACATATGCCGTAATCGTGAAAACGGTGTGACCTCTGGAGCTCAGGTCGTTGCACTTGGTCGCTGCCACCTGGCGCTTCAAGCTGCCCTCCTGGAGCACCTTGATTCCCTCGGCTGCGTTCTTGATGTGCTTCTCCTCCATGCCTTGAACAAGCGTTGTTGCATGACCTCGTCTTGAGGCGTCATCGAAAATCTTTAGTTTCGCGCCCTCGTCGGCAGAGAGCAGGTCTCGGAGTTCTTCGTTGTACAGCTCAATGAAAGAGCACTTGACGCAACTGTCGCTACCTTCGATCTCGAGCTTGTTAAACAGCTGCTGCAAAACACGGGGAATGATGCCGGCCTCGTCAGAGAGCATGCCCAATGTATCTGACATGTCTCCCGACATTGTGTAGGTCTTGCCTGTTCCCGTCTGGCCATAGGCAAATATTGTGCAGTTGTAGCCGGCGAGCATCTGGCCAATTCATTAGCACATGCTAATACAAGCGAGTTCATGCCACTCCTTCAACCGGGTCTGGAGTGGGCAGCACAGGAAAACCGACCTCTTCCAGAATAGGCTTCACCGTATCATCAAACACCATGGACTGGTCGGCGGCGGGCGAGAAAACGCGGTCGAAGCTGTACGTCTTGTTGCTCAGCGCGTTGGCGCCCATGGACAGCTCAATCACCTTTCCCTTGACGCCGTCCGAGTTCACCACCACGGCGCTGTTCTCCTTGACCTCCCGCTGGCTCCGTCCACGACAGCGCACCACGACATTGATGTTTGTTTCCTCGCCTCCGCCCACCACCACGTCGGCCTCAAAGTCGCGCTCCTTGCGCTTCGTCCCAACAGCTGTCGAAGGATTCGCGGATTCTGCGGGAGACATGGCGCCCGACCGATCGACCCGCGACGCGGCGGCCAGGTGTCGATTTGTTGCGACGGCTGAGGATCTGCTGCTGGTGCTGGCCTGACGCGTGCCGCTTCGCACGCCGGCGCCGGTTCGCATGCCTGATGAGCTCATCGTTGGCCGAGTAGGGTCTCGATCGGAACGGGTTCGAAGGTGAGCCATGCTGACGGCGGTATGACCACCACTGCCGATAGCCTTCGGGGGGGTTTTTTTTTTTTTTTCCTAATGTATGTGTGTATGGTAAGAGTGTTGTTGTTGATAGTAATTCCTTAGGCGGGGATAGCGGTGGAGCAATGGGCGATTAGGAGGTACCAAGGTACCTCAATTCCGGAGTACCTGGTCAGGGCGTGTGAAACCCACAAAGAGAGACTCAAGAATTCGCCCGTAATTACAGTGGGAAAGGCGCTGGGAAGGAATAGAGAGACGAAGCAATAATCATTGATTGCAGCACATATCCAATTCTCTTTAGCAGGGAGGGGTTTGGAAGATCTGTGCGAGATGTGGACTTGTGCAGGAATAGCCAGGGTGCTGAGATTGAAACGAGGCCTGTTTACGGAGACACAGACGCTAGAGTTGCTTGTACGAAGCAACTTTGGGCTGGTGCGGACCTGGGAGGTAGAGGTAGAGCTACAAAGAATTAGCTGCATAAGCGCCTCTGTTTTGAAGTACTCAGTACCTAGCATAGCGCGACGCACAGGGGTGGGCCTTGGGAAGACGTCGCCACAGCAACGGTAATGATTATGTAATTCAAGATAGCTGTGATGGGTTCACATAATACAGTATTACAGTAAGCATCAACTGTTCGTCTTACTTAATTTCCTTCAGTGGCATCTCTACAAAGCATCCGATACTAATATAATGAGACATGCATTCACGGTACTCGTACACACTAGGTAATACTACTAGGTATAGTATCATCAATGGTACATAATTTATTAGCGTCACAAATTGTAACCTCCACCTATATGTGAAATCTAAAACGTATAAACAACTATAGCCAAGAAAAAAGGTATGCTAAACAAGTCATCAACCGACGCGTATATCTATCTATCTCTTAAATGCTGGATATCTTCGTCATGCATCTTTCCGTTCCCATACACATCATCAACGCCGTAACCCAATGTAAAGAAACCAGAAATTAAAACTTTTGATATTGTTGAAAGACAATAATCTTTCCCCCCCTCATCACTCGGCACCATCCACGGCCTTCTCAACGTCGGGCTGCTTCCTCTTTGTCTCCTGCTTGAGCGATTTGAGGCCCGTCTTGTGCTCTGTGTGCTGCTTGCTGAGCGTCTTCTGCTTGACAAAGAAGCTGATGAGGAGACCAACGAAAACGAAGCAGGTATAGGCGATGAACATCTTTTGCATGGCATTCCAGTAGGCCGTCTGGACCACTTCTCGCTGATGGCCTTTGAGGCTGGCCACCAGGAACACATTTGATGCGGCGTCAGAGCCGGAGAATCTAGCAGCCAACTCGGGCCCGAGCTCTTGTTGGAGAAGAGCCTGCTGCTTCTGCATCTCGTTGTCAAAGATGACGCCGCCAATGACGACAGAGGTAGATGTTCCAAGCTGACGGAGGAATTGGAAGCTGGCAGTAGCGGCTCCAATATCACGGGGCTCAACGTTGGTTTGCAGGGCAATGAGAGGAGACTGGAAGTTGGGACCGACGCCAACACCGGCAATGATTTGGAAGATGACAATCTTGGCCCAGTTTGCCTTGGCACCTAGGTCGATGAAGAGACCGAAGCCCAGAGTCATGATAAACAGTCCAGTAACGATGGGGATCTTGTAATTGCCCGTCTTCTTGATGAAGATGCCTGTCAAGGCAGATGTTATGGACAGGGCCAGGACATAAGGCAAGATGTAGACACCAGAGAGAAGAGATGTGGCGCCCAAAACAGCCTGGAAGTAGAGGGGAAGCCAGTAGCTGCCAGACATAAAGGTCATGGCGTGCATGATAGACAGGCCGTAGGCGGCAAGGCTAGTCCTGCCACGGAAAAGTCGGGTAGGCATCACGGGATATGTGGCCACTCGGTTCTCATAGATGCCAAAAAGGACAATGGTGATGAAACCAAAGACGATGAGGCAGATGACGGTTGGGGAGTCCCAGGGGAATTGAACGCCACCAAACTCAAGCCCAAAGAGCAGCATAAGCGTGCCGCCAATGATGAGCAGGTTGCCGACCCAGTCGATGGCAGCTAGTCCTTGCTTGACAGGCGTGCGAGGGTTGTGCAGCTTGAGGATGAAGATGAGGATGAGCAGTCCAATGCCGCCCAGAGGTAGGTTGATGTAGAAGCACCAGCGCCATGAGACCTTGCTGGTGAAGACACCACCCAGGATGGGTCCGATGGCCGAGGCCAGGGCCCAAACCATGCCGAGGATACCAAAATACATGCCTCGCTTGCGCATAGAGAAGAGATCAGAGATGCAGATGTTGGGAAGAACAATGGTACCACCACCGCCAACGCCCTGAATAGCACGGGCAGCAATAAGCATGCCCATGCTGGTGCTGACGGCGCATAGCAGCGAGCCGATCCAGAAGATGGTGACGGTAGCGATGAGGGTGGGCTTGCGGCCGAAGATGTCAGAGATCTTGCCCCATGTAGGCACGAATGCAGCGTTGCCGAGCAGATAGGCACTTCCAATCCAGATGTAACCAGCACTGGAACCAAAGTGGTTGGAGATGGTTGGGATGGCAGTGGTGATGATGGTCATATCCAAAGCAGCCAGGAAAAGCGCCAGACACAGGGCGAAGATGATGAGAAAAGTCTCAAGCTTCGTCCGGCCGGCTTCCGGCTCGTCTGCGGGCGGTTGTTGCGCCGGTGCCGTTATTGATGCTGATGCTGATGCCGATGTCTCGTCCTCCTTTCCTAGCGCCGAGATGCCAATGCTGCCATCTTCCAGCTCCTTGTCGACTCCAACGCCAGCCTCAATGGCCTTGATCTCGCCATCTGTGCTGCGCGCGGGATTGACTGTGTCGTCGGAGCTGGTGCGCCTATCGGGCGTTGTGGCTTGATCAACAGCCATAATGAGGCGCCGCCAGCTTGCGAGACACAATTGATGGGTTAGTTAGGGTTCTGCGGCTGAGACTTTTGGTGGAGCTGTCGCGTGGCGAGACGGACGCTTGAGCCTCGTGGCGACTCTGTCTCGGATTCTTTTTTTTTCTTGGCTCTCTGTTTGGGAGCAACTGATCCAGATCCTCGCCTTGTCAACAGCTATGGCAAGGCAAAGGAGGAAAATCGAGCGAATAGGGGAAGTGTGAGAAAAAAAAACCTAAAGAGGATGGGCAGAGAAGATGGTTGTCGATGGGGGATGCTATTACTATATAGAAAGGTAGCGCTCCGATAGTCTCCCCCTCCCCAGCAGAGAAGGTGAGAAAGGAACCTCGAAATGCGTCAAGCATTCGCGTTTGTAATCAAGCGAGAGCCAGAAAGAAATAACCAAAACTCATCGGCCGGCCCACTAAAACGCCGTTGTTTTTCGTACTTCGTATGTACGAAAGGTGGGCTGCTCGAGTTCGGCGTGGGCTTGGCCCGATCCCCGGAAGCCGGCACGGGCCAAAGGTGCAGGCTTCAGGCCTTGAAAAAGCACGTTGGGAACAAGGACAACAAGCCTGATTGTCTGTTGGTGCTCTGCCTAGAATGAAAACATCGCCAGGAACAGCCTCGTGCGAGATCAGGACCCGTGTATCGCCGTCGACCGGCGCCCTCTTTTCTTCGCCTCTGCTTGGCGCGTGCCTCAGTCACGACCATTGGCATGGTGTTCGCCTTTTGCCGACCCCAGAATCTTTGTCATAAGGCCCATTCTCACCGCAAAAGACGCCTTCCGGCCACTCATCCCGATGTTGGATCTTTTCCTCCAGAGGTGGGCCAGGCTAAGACGAGTCTCTCATGCCGGCCTGCAGGGCATCATCGGCCGAGAGCGGGTGCCAGCATTGGGCTGGTGAGATAGGCCAATGGCGGCGGTTGATGCTGCCAGCTACTGCCAGCTAGTACTGCCAGCTTCTGCCAGTGGTGCTGGATTTAAGGATTCGGCAATAAATGGGTTCCAAGGTCGGGTTCCTTTTTTTTTCCACGACCCCCTTTGATCTTGGCTGATGGCTGGTGCACTTGCCCCGGCGATTGCACAACCCCGAACAGCGAAGGCGAGTTAAAATCGACTACCAGGCGCGCCCTGTGGTTGTTTTGTGGTTGTTTTTGTTTGTGGTCAGCGATTGGCTTTGACAGTATCAGATCCCGTGTCTGTGGTGAATAGGACAGATGCCATTCAATTCAAAAGAAAGAGCACTACTACTTACTCCGTACTGACCTTGGTAGACAGCCAATAGCCTGGAAGTATAATCAAGTCACATCATCACATCAGCAAATCACCCTCATGACTGACCCCCTTTGCGCTGAATGGACCCGGTCAGCGTCAGAGTTTTGAGAGCCCACAAAAATGGCTGCCCCGCGCGGCAGTCTTTTGCCTGTATTCGTACTCCGTACGGAGTACAGTAGTACTACTACTACTACCTGTACTAAGGTATGTAGCAGCAATTTGTTCTGGGCAATCTCTCGTCCAGGCTAGACCCGCAAATGAGGACAAAGCAGCATTTGATTCGCATTTTTCTGCTTTCTGCGTATGGCTTTGCGGAAGGTGATTTGGAGGCGAAACCGGGAGAATTCCCGAATCCAGAGAGCGGTCGGAAGTGGCTGTCCAGCCTGGCCAATCCCTGCTCGTCACCCGTTTTTGCATCCAGGTCGGCATTTCACTGACTAATTCATCACCTGGGCAATCAATTACGAGTATTACAACAGCAAGAGCTATCCGTTCTATTCGTAGACATTTGATCAGGTGCAGCAGAAGGAGCGCAGCATTTCACACGAGGCAGGCACTCCACAATTACCTCCTTAGGCCGTAATTCACCGGCATCGAGGAACTCTTCCGCTCGGCTGTCGCCGGTACGTACCGATATTACGTTGAATACGGCGTATTCCCCGAGGCCCCAAAACTGAGTCATATGCCGTTACTTGGTTGGTACAGTACCACTGATTTTAATGGGCTGCAAAAATTAATCTAGCAAGTAACTACTACTAACCTTAGTACAAAGGATAAGCAATCGGCAATAAAACAGTGATGGAATGTTTTGCTCAGTGGCGCAGAGGAGGAGGGTCAAGTGCCCAAACGCCATATGCAGCAACGCCATATGCAGCAACACCAGTGCATGAAATTACCCAGTAGTACTGCAATTGGTCGCCTCCCTCATCCTTGTCAATCACAGAGTATTCGCAACTAGCAGAAAACCATGGAACGATGCTTGATCAGCACCATCAAGGTGAGCCTCATGGAGCAAAAAAGTTGCCCCGAATCAACAGGCTGATCAACAGCCCTACGTACAGAGTCACGGCCACTCTCCAATCCGCACTCAAACCAGTCTCTTCCATATCTTTCTCTCTCCTCTACTCCACAACCATGTGAACTTTCTAGCACTAATAAAGAGCAATGCCGGCTCTGGCCAAGGGAAGAGAGCCATTGTCCACAACAACGTCTGCTACTCGGAAGCCCTGACAAAATTCGGCTTTGGCAAAGTAATAGCCCAATCATGTACCGTTCACGAACTCAGGTTCTGCGGCGACATTGTTATACGCTCTACCAGACGCCGCGCTCATATCACGGCAGAGAACATCTTCCACTGTAACGCGGGCCGCCGCCACCGGATTTTCTACGTAGACTCTTCTCAGCGCACGAACGCAGAGCTAAAACCGGGGTCGTCAGCTCGTAAGAACATCCCGGTAATTTCGTCTGGCGCTGCTGTTGTTTATGTGCCTCCGACGCCTAAGAACGATCGGCACTGGCAAGAGAGGCTCTTTGCTCCTGTCAGCCGTGGGCGGGACTCTGTCTTCGCTGAGTTCGCTGCCATTGCACACGGCTTGACAATTGCCCTAGCAGAGATGATGTTTTACTTGGATGAGAATAAGAGGACCTCCAATGGCAAGGGTAGATGGACCAAAGTGACAATCTTTAGCGATTGTACGATGGCTCTGCAGAAAATATGCAAGCTTCGGGAAAACGTCATCACCGATGCTCAATTGCTCGGTGACCCTATCGTCCGCAACCTCATTACCATATCACAATACCTCTATCATAATGGAGTCCAGCTTGAGTTGCGTTGGGTTTCAGCTGAGTCTAACGTCGAAGGTAATGTGCGCGCCGACGCCGCGGCTCGATACGCAGCAGAACATCAAGATGTCGGTATGATTCTTGAGAAAAGACTACAGCAGGAGATGAAACTTCTTCCAAGCGGTACGAAAGCACACGGCCCACAGCAAAAGATGCCTAAAAAAAGGAAAAGCTAGATATGCCGAGTATCCAACTACCCAGTTTGACCCAATTGATGCCACGCAATCAGTATGCAAGCAAGACAACTCCCATGAACTCCGAAGAAAACGATTCGCTCACAAAGAGAGAGAGAGCACAAATAGCCTACATACAGCAAGTCATCACGAAGGAATGTTCGTCAAAACCCCGGTAAGTCCGACATGCTGGCTCTAAACACCGATTGGAGGAGACGGAAGTCTAGATGATGCAGTGCCATTGAGAGCGGGCCCGGCCTGGAAAGTAACGACTGCGTATGGGTTCATTAGAAATGTAAACAGTATGTTTTGCGTTCTTTGACAGCTGGCTCAATGGAGTGCTATACCCAGCCCCTACAACTTTGTATGATGGGCTACAACATGTGACTACAAGTACACAATCTAGAGAAAAAGGGACAACACCATCAAAGCAAAAGCCAAATTATAAACCCATCCGTATCAAGGCGCAAAAAAGCCAAGAATGCAAAAGTTTCAAGCAAGGTTACACATACCATGTATAATATCCCAACCCAAAACACCCAAGAAACACCCCAAACAGTTAAAAAAAAATAAAAAGGCAACCTCAAAACCACAAACCGCTCCGCTCTCATCGAATAATTAATATGCAACCCCCCGTTAATCTATCACCCGTTAAAACCCTCAAAACACCGTCAAAGTGTTAACATAATCATTCCTCAACACTTCAAAAACCATCCCGGGAAACCCATACAGCGTCGTCGTAGAATCGCCATTCGCCTCCGGCCTCCTCGCACCGCTCTCTTCCCACCCGCCGAGAAACTCGCAACTGCTGCCTGGGCTGTCGCCCCAGCCGCGGTTCAGGACCATACCCCCTTGCCGCGGCTGGGTCTTGTCTGTGGGATACACGCCCTCCCATTTCCTGTTCATGAGAGTCTCTATCGTCTTGAATTCCATCTCCGAGTTGACGGGGCCATTGTCGCTGGCCAAATCAGCCAGGTAGCTAATCTCCCAGCGACACCGACGATGGCGGTTGAATTCGTAGGAGCCGGGGATGTTGCCATGGAGCACTAGTTTCGTCGCAACCAGTCGATCAGGAGCATGGGCCTTGATTCCATTTCCAATATCGTCTGGCACCTGTGTCTCTCCCGGTGGCAGCCCCGAGGGGGGTACAGGCGTAGACATGAGAATGTCAAATCCAAAATAGAAATAGTTGTAGAAACACTCTCCAGACGCATTATCCCCTCCTTCATCTTCCACCGCTGCCTCGTGATCTGATTCGTCAGAACCGGTATGCATCGACGACTGGTCCGTATCAGTTGACTCATCCGGCCGACCCAGATCCTTCACTTTAGGGCGGCCATGCGTATTACTAGCGGCTCGCATCTTATGAATCACCATCTTCTGGTCATTCTTGCGGTATATCGCATTCGGAGGCCCCAGTTCCGCCACGAGATCCTGTGGGGTAGTCTCGCCAAGAATGATCCAAAAAGAGCTCGCCGTCCATTTTCGAAACAGCTGTATCTTGCCCCCACCATGCAGTCGAATCAAGGATATCTCGTCAGGGTAAACGTCCTTTCCACGAGGAATAGTCGAAGTCACTTTAACGCTAGGCAGCACATCTGTCCACAGCGTCGGCCGCACTTCCGCCCAAGAATTACCACTAAACACGGCCATAGAAGTCGCAATCTGCGATGACGAGGCGGAAAGCAGCGAAACTACGTCTTTATCGGCAGAGTACACCGAGGTGGGCACGGAGAAGTTAAAGGCGACGCCGGGGTACGACAAGACATACGTTCCGTTGCCCTGAGGCGCCGCCGGAGGAATAAACTCGCCCGCGTAGGTCGGCCCCAGCAGCCGATGGTAGATGTGCCGAAAGGTAGGTCCCGCCGACGACTCCCCCGGCACTTCGGGAGCAGCTGCGCCGGCCGGCCGTACCAGATCCCGATCCTTAAAGGTGATGTGGCTCTTTGTAAAGTCGATGACTTCGATCAGGCGGAGGCGCTGCTCAGGGCCATCGAACCGCAGCCTTATGCCGTTTTGTGGCAGCACGACGCATACCGGCTCTGTGACGGGCTGGTCTCGGGAGTAGAGGACTTCGAGCTTCGGGAACGCTTGCGGCTCTGCCTTGACTCGGGTCAGGACATCGTGGAGGGACGCGCCAAGGGCTAGCAGACATGGTGAGTCGGGGAGTCAACAGAGGTTAGTTTTGGGCCAAGGGGAGATTCCGCGTACTGAAAAACCCGAGAGCCCGTCCGGGATGAAGCTGTGCGGTAAAGAGCGACATGGAGAGAGACGGCGAAGACGCGACAGACCCAGGGGGTCAGCGGGGTTGGAAACGCTGTGACAAGACTCTGCGCGAATGGACGGCGGGGCGGTTTATCACTCGTTGATCGTCTACTGAGCTTTTCGGGGGAGAAGAATATGCAGAAACATTTGTCGAAAGGATGATGATTTCGGAATATTTGCTCGTGCAGCAGCTATGAAGGTCCAAGAGATGCTGGAATGCTGCTTCAGCTGGGAATGTCACGAGCTTGGAGTTGGCGCAGGGACCAGCGTGTGATTGCCCCGATGACGGCATAGCGTGGGGCGCGAGATTAGATAAGCAATCACTTGGAGACTCCGTATAATACATATAGATTTGCTATAGATAGGTAGAGAGCCGAGACAGAGAATGGACGGACATTGCGTCTCCCGTCTAATAAATGTGATGCTTTTAAATACACGCACAGGTATAGTACAGTCATCCACAGCGGGCCTCGTGATATCAACCTCATCAGACTCCTCGTCCAAGGACTCACCATTTCTTGACCTCGCCGCTCTTTGGCTGCTGAGCACGGATAACTTTGTCGCAGTTCAACAAGCAAAGAGGATCAAAGGCCTTTTTGATCTACAGCGTCATATTAATATTTACATCACATAACTGAATATAAGAGAGCGGCTCATGAACTTACCTGGCGCATCGCATCCACCGTCGTCTGGCCAACTTCATGAGGCAGGTAATCCCTCTTGCCCAAGCCAACACCATGCTCTCCCTGTCACCAAGATCAGTACTTGAAGTCTTTTTCTTTTGTCAACCAGCCCTCGACTTACCGAGACTGTGCCCTCGAGCTCAATCGCCCGCTTCACCATCCGTGAGACAACCGTCTCTGCCTTCTGCCGCTGCGCCTCGTTGTACAAAAGAATGGCTGTTTCCACGGTTAGCAATATACTCGATTCACTCAAGAACCCAGCCGATTGATTCATCTTACTGTGAAAGTTTCCATCTCCAACGTGCCCAACAATCGAGGAAAACAGTCCGCTCTTCTGAATGTCCGCCTTGGTCTCTTCAATCAAATGCGGCAGCTTGCTCATCGGAACAGCCACGTCGCCGGTCCAGACCCGGTCACCCTCCTTCTTCACCGAAATGGTGCTCCAGAGCGCTTCCTTTCTTGCACTCCACAACTCTTCGCGCTCGTCCTCGCTTCTGGCAAACTCAAACGTCTTGCTGCCGGCCTGCGACGCGAGAGCCTGGACCTGAGAGATCTGCTCCTTGACGCCGTTGGGTGTTCCAGCAAACTTAAAGAACAGTGTAGGGGCCTCCGCCCATGTGCGAGAGGTAGTCTTGGATATGTTGATGCACTTCATCTGGTTGTCGTCCAAAATTTCCACGGCCGCAACGGGGATGCCCTTGCCGACGACTCTGCTCACGCAGGTGGCTGCATGGTAAATCGTGGGGAATGAGCATACAGCAACGCTCTCAGTCTCTGGCTTAACCGTGAGCTTCAGCGTAGCCTCCGTCACCAGGCCAAGAGTACCCTCGGATCCAATGAACAGCTTGGTGAGATCGTAGCCGGCAGAGCTCTTGCGAGGACGCTGCCTGGTCTTGATGATGGTGCCATCTGCCATGACAACCGTCAAGCTAAGAACCCACTCCCGCATCGTGCCATATCGGTAAGCATTGGTGCCGCTGCATCCAGTTCCAACCATGCCTCCAATCATGGCTCCCGGGCCAGGGTCCGGAGGGAAGAACAGGCCCTTATCCGCGAGCGCATTGTTCAGCTCCTCCCAGCCAACGGCAGGTTGAACAACCACATCCAGGTCATCCTCGTGCAAGGCCAGGACCTTGTCCATCCGCGCAAAGTCGATGGAAATGCCCTTCTTCGTCGGTGTAAACTGTCCCTCAAGACTGGTCCCGCCGCTGTAGGCAGTGACCGGAATCTTCCTCTGGTGGCATATCTTCATAATCTCCGACACCTCCTCCGTCGAGCCGGGATACACCACGCAGAACGAGCGCTCGTCCGGCCCGGCCTTGTGCGTCGACCAATCCGACGTGGCGTGCGCATTCACCTGGTCCTCGTCCGTGCTGACATTCTCCTTGCCGACAATCTTGACAAAGTCTGCCCACGCCGCCTGCATGTTTTCCAGCTTGACGTTGTGCACCGGCGGTTTCGTCTTGGATAGCGGCAACGTCGAGTTCTGCTCGGGTGCTCGCGGCCAGTAGGTGCCCAACCAGTAGGAAATGCCAACGCTCGACAAGAAGACTACAGAAGCCAAGTCGTCAGCATACGTAGAACATAAAGAGGCCATGACAAGCCCATCATCTCCCCGCCGTCCACATACGGAAAGTCATCATCCAGTTCCTCGCAGGGTCGTTCATGTCCCGCCACTTCTCGTACTGCTCGCGCTGCTCGCGCTCCCTCCTCAGGCGCGCCCCGATACTGCCCATGACCTGGCCCTGGAACGATCTCCCCAGCTTCTGCTCATTGCCCTGCCTCGGCGCCTTGGGCCGCTCCGGCTCAATCTCTGTTGCGTAGTGCCGCGCCGCTGCTCCGGGACGCACCGCAGCCAAGCTCCGCAGAGCCTGTGCGCGGCGCAACGGATGCGCTGCCGAACCGCACTTGAGCATTGGTCGTGTAATCGCTGCTATGGACCTGTTGCCTGGATCTGGGACGCCTGCCGCAGAGCAATTCGACGCTCAGGCTGGAGTGTCGTGATTGCGATTGCGATTGCGAAATGTGAAGCTTAGGTAGCTTTTGTCATGGTGGGGGCGGGACAAAGGATCAATGCCAGTGCTAGCAAGATTAGCGGCGGGTCGGTTATAGATTCCCGATGTCGGTATTTCGCGGCAGTCTTTTCCGGGGGAGGCATCCTCGTTGGAATACTAAGTTTATACTCTCATTATTCTATAGGTATTGTACACAATTCCTATGGATTAACAATTAAACTACCGAGTAATTCAATTTCACACTGGTATCAATCTATGATCCCCTCCCTGACAATAACAATTGGGTATCTTGGGTATCTTGGGTATCTTGGGTATCTTGGGGTATCCATAACCATAACATCATATCAAACGACAACGCTAATCCAACGCATGTTGCCAAATCAGTCCGTAATACAAATGCACAGCATTATACCAGTCCAAATCGTAACGCCAAACCAATGGTTGACACCGATCCAACCAAGAATTGTCTATCATGGTGTGTTCAAGCGTTTCCAGATCATAACCGATATTCAGCTTGACACTGCCAGACGCCATCCATTTGACTCCAATCCTGAGGTCCCTATCCCTCATAAAGAAGAGGACCAGGTCCGGTATTGACTTTGAAAAAAGTCCATGGAGCTCTTTTGTTGTGGTCCATGAGAGTCTGGTGGGTCAAAATGAAAACTGAAATGCATGAAAAGGAAGTGTAAAGATCAAAAGAAAAACCAATCAACGAAAGCCAACACGCTGTCGCTCAAACAATGTCTAGACAAGTGAGTAACAAGACAAATAAGGCCATCGTTTAGGATTTGACCAAAACTATCCCCAAGCGCCATGGAACTTCCTGGGCTGACGATACGCCAACATCAGAAAGAACGACGAGCGTCTACAAGAGTCACCACACTCTGGACCGCAGCACAGGAGATGATTCATTACCATACAGCGGGATGGGCGTAGGGAGCACCCATATAGCTCACGCTTGGGTCTGCGGGAGGCAAAGGCTGGTACCGCGCCACCTGGACCGGTACATTCGGGGCCGCATTGAACGTGAATATCGGCCGAGGATTCACTGCCTGTTGTGGCTGCACAGAGAAATTTGGAGCATTGAAAGAATTTAGAGCATTGAAAGAAGTTGGATCATTGAAAGCATTTGGAGTATTGAAAGAATCTGGAGCATTGAAAGAACCCAAAGGGTCAACCGGCGGATAGGGGGTTGTGATGCCGCTCCCATGGCTCGACATAGTCTGCGGAATATTTGGTTCGCCAGGACTCGACATATTCTGCGGAATGTATGAACCGTCAGGGCTCGACATAGTTTGCGGAATATATGGACTCGCAGACACATTGGTGAACGTGTCTAATGATAGGAAATCATCTAGGTTTGCCCCATCAAGTGGTGACTGCATGTGAGACTCCTGCTGTGGCTGGGCTTTAAAGTCATTCATATAAAACGGGATTCCCGTATTATTGAGGCGAGGTTGAATTCCCGTATCATTCAGGCCAGGCAGAATTCCCGCATCATCGAGTCCAGGTAGAATTCCAGCATCACCCTGGCCAGGCAGAATTCCAGCATCATCCAGGCCAGGCAGAATTCTCGTATCATCCAGGCCAGGTAGAATTCTCGTATCATCCAGGCCAGGCAGAATTCCCGCATCATCGGAGGGAGGCTGGCTCCCGCGCGATGTATTCTGGAAACGTCTGCGTTTTGATTGCCGCAAGTCATCATCGCGGAGCCTCTTCAAGATATCTTCTGCTATGATATGCAGCGCCTTTTCCTTCCCTTGGGAGTCGGCTCCGTTACCGCCGATGTCGTTTAGCGCGTTGCCGATTTTGGCACATTGGCCACCCCATTGTGTTTTCAAGTCCTTCCACTGCTCAGGCGTAGGCCAGGCATTGGGCATGTCGGAGAAGCCGCCTTCTGCCAGTAATATGCTGAAGGCTCTTCGTGCCTCGCTAGCTTCATTGGGATCTAATCCCAAGATATTCTTGGCTTCCTGTTGCGTTATCTTGGACTCTGCTGAACGTATTGATTTCGCAGCATATTTGCAGATGACATCCAAGGCTATCTGTTTCTTCTCCAGTTCCTCTCTAGGCGTCCACATCTTTTCGTATAGTTCAGGATGTCTGTGCATCAGGGAAGTCTTGGCGTCTTCCCATTTTTTAGGATCTTTGGATTTCGAATAGATATCCCTCGTGGTGCAGATGTTTTTGAAAGTATCCCGGATTGGCTGGCATTCTTTTTCACTTAGCTTCAGCCATTGTCTGGCCTCGGTAACTGGCATGTCAGAAGGGAATCGGACTATGGCTCCAGAAGCGTCCTTCTTGAACCTGTTTTGTCTCTTTGTATTGCTGGGGTTTGCAGAGTTTTCGTTGGACAAGCTAGGCGCTAGTGCGGGAGAGGCTTGAGGCGGCGATATAGAGTCGTCTCCCGAGAAAGAGGCTTCAACATCTAGCAGAGGCGAGGGCTGTGATCCGTCACTGTGGCTGCTGGGCTTGGCCTTGGTTCCGGTTCCTGCGCGCATACTCAATCCGTGGGCGGCGCACAGTTTTTGAATGTCATTTGAAGTAACTTGGAAGCCCTCTTCTAGAAGCACTTGAAGCATCTGGGGTCGCAGCATGTTCTGCCTCCAAAGCTCCTTGATGCGATTCGATATCCTGGTGTCTTGCACCGTGCACTTTGACTTGATAAATCCCCATTTATCGTTTATTTGAGCCTGAAATGCTCGTTTACTGTGCCAAAATGGTCAGCCACATTATCACCGACTACCACGCATGATTCCTAACGTGTCACAACACGCAAAATAATGTTTGCTAGATAGAAGAACTGGACTCGTCGAATTAGCTCACCTAGCATTAAATTGATATGTGATTCTCAAATATCTCATGACGTCATCGAGGGTTCTGTCTTCGACGATATATAGTCGATGGATTATCAACCTGTAATTTTCCCAATCGTAACGCATGATTTCGACTGGAATGCGTTCGCCGCATTCCTGGTTAGATGGAGAGGGTTGGCGAAGCGTGGACAAAAATGGCTGTGGGCGAAGAGCGAAATTGGATCGACGGAGCGCTAGGGGGGATCTATATACCAGCCCGTTGTTGATCTAGATGGCCTAAGCCAGGTTGGGGAAAGGGCGTGTCCACAGATACATAGCACCAAAGCCGGCAAGAGATTGTGGCCACAGCGCTGTGGGTTAGTAAGCCGGGACGATCTGCTGTTGGTCAGCAACCTCAAGGAAGGACACATATATGCTAAAGAAGTGAGGCACAAAAGATAATTGGAAGAGAATTAATGCGCTTGCTAGGTACTGTATAACGCTAACTATGGAAAGAGGCGATTCCTTGTGCAAAAAAAAAAAAAAAAAAAAAAAAAACGACAAATGACCCCATATCACCCCCTCCATTCGCGATAGTCCTGGCCCACGATGACTTCATGTTAGTGGCAACACATTGAAGCCATCATCCTAGCTTCCCGTTTTCTTGTTTATCTCGCCAAACCATCGTTCCCCCAGGTACCGGCTTCCCAAATACCAAGAACTAGCTTATTGCAAGAAAGCGTCGCCTTCAAGCGACAATCTCCAGATGTTCGCGCCGGTATGAGCCATGGGTAAGCCCAACGACAGGCCAGCATGCCGGCTTTCGGAATTGGAACAACACTTCCGGAGTGTCGTTGAAATGATACCCAACTGTCGAATCTATGAAGAAAAAGAGATTGAGGTGTTAGGGTAGAGGTGGACTGTTTTCTTTATATTACCCGACACCCTCCTTGCACCTTGGCCATGCATTAATTTTTTGTTCTTAGATTCGGCCCGTTGGACATCTTTCCTCAAGCCTACAGCGTCAGAGTGAGTCGACTGTTCATGTTGCTCATGTACCAACGCGGCATACTTGGCTCTCAGGAAAGATTCACGAGATGAGTATATGAACATTGACCGCTGGGTATGTCTCTGAGGGGTAAACTCAAGATAAACTTGACTTTATCTGACACACCATCTCTAGTAATTTGCTGGGCCACTGTAAACTGGCCACTCCCTATGCTTTCAGGTGGCTTGGCAGGGCATATCTCTGAGGGGCAAACCTAGTATGGGATCTGCCCTTGGATGCCAGGCTGGCTTTATCGCACCAGCTCCAGTAATTTACTAAGCCGCTGTAGATCGAACTTATAGGTTCGTGCCATTGCGCCATTGTATAGATATTTAGCGATTCTTTACCTGCGCAGGCATCGGCTTATAGTTTTTGATATGTAAAAAAGTAAGATATGGGAAGGGGAGATAAGAGGCAAGTACCAAACTACTACTCCGTAATATTACCGCCATTACAGCTGTGTTAGATATCTACCAGATCCCCATTCTTTTCGCAACCCGCAGCAGTGGAGGAAAACACTATTATCATCAGCGATATAGCTAGAGTTTTTATGGCTCCACCGAATTCTGATCATGTCTCTCCCAAACTTTTTTTGTGAGAAAACTTACCTACGTAGGTCTCTATCATTAGCAATGATACAGATATACCAGAGCATGAAGTAAAACACCTCATTGTGTTGGTGACCCTAGCCCTAAGCCAATCTAGTAGCTTCACATTATAAGATTTCCTCTATTTGGTAATCTCGAACAAAACTTGATCGGATGAATCTCGATGGTCTCTAAATGTTAAATGGTGGAGCCGTCCCGAGTACCGAAGTACCTAATAGCGGCTAGACTAAAAATAGCATAAGTCCTTAGTGAGAGTGTGGGGAGCCGAGGTCCACGGCAAACGCGTATACAGATGAGTGAGCATCATGAGCTCTTCTAGACGACGGACATCTGATCACCAATGGATGATGAATCTCACTTCTCATCTCGTCCGCCTTTGACTTCATCTCACGCCCAACAATACTCATAAAGCAGTCGAATTCCCACCCCAAGCTCTCACTCACTGCCGAGTCATCCCAACTCCCCTCTCAATACCAACACCTTCTCTATATAACCAACTCCATTCTACATCCGCACAGACTCACCAACGCAATGGCCACCAACCTCCCCTCCAGCTACAACACCTTCACCCTTCCCACCCTCCAATTCTCTCACCATCCCGCCTCCTCCGCCGCCGTCACCCCCGTCATCATCCTCAAGCTTCACCGTCCCAAAGCCCGCAATGCCTTCACCCAGGAAATGGCCGCGTCCCTCATCGCGGCCTTCAACCAGCTCTCCTCCGACCCCCGCGTCAGAGCCATCGTCCTGACCTCCTCCGACCCTTCCAACAAGTTCTTCTGCGCCGGCATGGACTTCAACGCCGGCGGCCAGTCCTCCTCCTCCGCCGACGAGCACCGCGACGAGGGCGGCCAGGTCAGCCTCGCGCTGCACCGCTGCACCAAGCCCGTCATCGCCGCCATCAACGGCTCCGCCGTCGGCGTCGGCATCACCATGACCCTCCCCGCAAACATCCGCATCGCCAGCAAGGACGCCAAGGTCGGCTTCGTCTTCGGCCAGCGCGGCTTCTGCCTCGAGGCCTGCAGCAGCTTCTTCCTGCCGCGCCTCATCGGCACCGCAAAGGCCCTGCACCTGGCCACCACCGGCGGCGTCTACCCGGCCGGGCACAAGCTCTTCGACGGGCTCTTCAGCGACGTCGTCGAGCCGGACCAGGTGCTCCCCACGGCGCTCAAGATTGCGGAGGGGATTGCGGCCAACGTCAGCTTGGTGTCGGCCACGGTGATGAAGAACCAGATCTACCGCGCGCCGGCGTCGCCGGAGGAGGCGCATCTGGTGGAGAGCAAGATGTTTTACTCGCTCGTCCGGAGCAACGATGCCAGGGAGGGCATTGAGAGCTTTTTGCAGAAGAGGGCGCCCGAGTTTAAGGACACCATTGATGAGAATGCTCCTCCGGGATATCCTTGGTGGTCGGCCGTGGATGTGCGGCCAAGATCGAAGCTTTGAATGGTGGGAGTCAATGCAGGAATATGAAGAAACAAGAATGCATCATGTATTTGACAGGTCTTGACGTGAGAGTACCATTCGGCAAAGCAAAACGTACCAACTTATCTACTAATAATATATGCCGTTTCAACGGTGCTCATATACACAAAAATATATGCATGCAGTCATGCCATTTCATCTACAAGTCTATATAGTACTCACGTTCGCCACCAAAATGACCAAAATCTACAACATAAAAAAATCAACCATCCTCACAAAACAAGACACAACCCCGAACCGTCAGCCACTCACCGAGCCTCACCGTCCCTTCACCTCAGCCCAGTGCAACCACACAAAGAAACACATAAACATCGCGATCATCGCTGCGCCCCTGGTGATCCCCTCTAGGCAAATCGCTCTGATTCGCGCCCTCCAGCGAATCACAACCCCCGACCATGTACAATGATGCCACTCCACCGTAAACATGACGACCTGTCGTTTCTTCCAATCCAGTAAACAACCCAAAGAAGAAAAAAAAGAAAAAAAAAATAACCGGTCCAATAACCGGCTGCATGTGACGCATCCACATCCCACTTCAAAACAACCCCCCCAAAAAAGAACAAAAACAAAAACAAAAAACAAACAAAAGACAGATATGCACACACACGAGAGAAAGAAGGCGTTCAAAACAATTGAGTGCAACTTGTTCGTATTTCACACCACTAGCCTAAAACCAACTACAGATTGTACGGAACCCCCTCCTCTATTACACCCTTCCCACATTCCCAACCTCCGCCAAAAAAACTCCTCCCCGAAAACCGAGCGTCATCCGAGAACGCTCCCCAAGTGATCCGTAAATCTCGAACAAGAAGCCACCCTTGGGACAAGACATCTTTCTACCTCTCCAAGTCTGTCCATAATATTCAAATTTTTTTTGGAAAATTTCGTATTTTGTTAAATTTCGTTGTTTGTTTGTTTGCTTGGGCTCCAAGGAATATTTGCTTTCCTGTTCTAACGCTCCAAAGCATGCCCTTGAATGTGTATTTCCTCCTGTATGCAATTCGTAATGACCCAAAACGGATGGGTAAAGTATAGAAAAATTCATCAAAACTCAACAATGTGTGAGTGAGAGATTAGAAAAAAAGCTGTCAAACATATCCGCCCGATGCTTGTGCTATGCCGGTTCCGTAACGCCTCGCAGAAAGACAAGTTTGCATTGTGATTCGCGTAAAAAAAAAAAAAAAAAAAAAGATAAAAAAGAGATAAAAACGGCATTGCCAGATGCTGCGTTTGCCTGGGGTCTGTTGCTCCCCATCTGTACCAAAGGGCCGTGAAAAAAAGAAAAAGAAAAAAAAAATCATAAATATTTGAGATGTTGGCAAAATCCAGCACCTCGACCTCGCTATAGTGTCATATGATTCGCTAAACCGATTGATGATGAATGGTAAGAGGGCGGAGGAGAAGAAGTATACGTACATGCATACATGTGCGTATGCATGTCCTCAGTAAATTAGTAGCTGAGGTGGTTGTGGTTTGTTTGGTAACTGTGTGTTTACCGATTAATCGAATCCAGTGGTTGAACGAACTCGTGCGCGTTGAGTGTGGGTTGTTGATACGTTATGGGTGTTGGAATGAGAAGCAGCCTGCGCTTTGCTACTCGTCTGAGAAGCCTTGAAAGGGTTCTGGCTCTCCTATCGCCTGGCCAGCTTAAGAAGGCGGGTTCTCAGCCAAAGCATAAAGGCGGTCCAGAGGCTGTTTGTCCTGCGCTTGGCAGACTTGCTTCTAGAAGGGGCCTGGAATTGCGGCTCTTGCGCCTGGCCACCGTTGAGAGGATCAGACTCGGTCTTTTCGCGGACGCTGGACGAGTTCCTCGCGCTGGAGAGGGTGCTGGTGTGTCCAAAGCTGGTCTTTCGCTTCTGGGCCTGCGCGCGCTCGTGCTTGTGGGCTTCCTTGGCGTCGGCGCGCTCCCGCTTGCGGATCTGCTCCCGGGCGTACTTTTCTTCCTTTTCCTTTTCCTTGGCCTCGAACTTGCGCCGGGCCTCGCGGACCTGCTCCTGGCGGGTGGACGTATCCATCTCGCTCCGCGAGCGAAGGCGAAAACCATTCATGTCTAGAGAAGTGCGGAAGGGAGATATGGGCGAGGTGGTGCAGATGGGATTTGAGGCAGTCTTTTGCTGCGTAGTAGAGATGAGCAATGGCACGGATGCGCCTTCGTTTGCGGAGGTGGATTGGTGATTCACAGCGGCCTGGGTGAGACGTTGTACAGAAGGGCCCGAGTTGGAGCGAGTAGTGGCCGCTCTCACAGAAGGACCATCTGAGCTGGTGCGCTGGCTTCCAGACAGAGACGGTCGGCCGGCAGCAGACGGTTTTGAGTTGGGCGAGTTGGACCGCAGGCTGGAGGAGTAGGAAAGCTTCTTGGTGGCCGTGGCGCCGTTAGGGTTCGACTCGGACTGAGATAGATGCAGAGACGTGGGAGAGGCGAGAGGCTCGTCAAAGTCAAGCTCGTCGTTGTCGCCACTATCGCTCTCGGCGATGGCAGCCGTCAAATCGCGCTGCTGGCCCGTCAGGCCGTTGTCGAGCGACACAACCGAGTTTGCGTACGAGTTCAAAGGCGGCGTCGAGGTCCGGGGCATCTGCCTTGAGGGATGGACAAAGGATCCAATGCGGGTGGGAGCGGTGGCCGTGACCGAGTTGCCGCTGGTTGAGCGCGCATGAGAGGAGGAAAAGGTGTTTGCGCGGCCAAGGCCGGGGGCACCAGAGCCGACATCTGTGAAGCTGACGTCGCGCGTGAGCTTTGCGCCGCCAGCTGGCGCAGCTGGATAGCTGGAATACAGCCGGCGATCGCTGGTCAGGTCGTCGAGATCGCGCGACCCGAAGTCGAAGGAGCTGTACTCGAGCTCGGGCGTCGTGGCGACGGGCTGGTCGTCCCAGCCGCGGTTGAGGTCCAGCGAGTTGCGCTCCGAGTGTGAGTGGACGTGGTGCAGCCGCTTGAGGATGGGCTTGACGACGATGCGGCTGCGCGACTTGGTGAGCTTGCCGTGGCTGCTCAGGCCCGACGGCTGAGTCTGTAATGAAGCCATGGCCGTCTATTGTGTGTCTGTGTGTTTGTCTGTGTGTCTGAGAGTAATATGCCGGACACGCAAACGCAAACGCAAACGCAACGCAAACGCAACGCAACGCAACGCAACGCAACAACGCAACGCAACAAACGCAACAAACGAGAAGATGGATTGGTTTCGAACAGGCTTCCTTCTGGGTTCTTGTTTTAAGTTTCGGATTCGACGAGCCCACTGCGGCCCCCCCTGTCGAAAGGCCCGAGATTCGTTTCGTCCGGATTTCCTGTACTGTACCGCAGCAATCTACCTACACCGACTGCAAGCCATCGTTGCTGTGGTTCCTTGCGCTTGTATGGATGGGTTTGGACGAGTTACACGGCGACGGACTGCGAGGATCCACCGGATGTACGCATTGGGCACCCGGAAACGCACCCCAAAGGACCCAAGGCAAAGGGCGACCAGGTTCGAACGCTTCTTGAACTGGCCGGGGGTTGGAGGGGGAAAAGGAGGAAACGGGGCCGGTCAAGGGAAAGGGGCGAGGTTGAGATGCTTGGATGGTGAGGCCGAGGATGGCGGTGGTCCGGGGTTTGGGGGGGGATATGCCCTCTAAAAGGGCCTGAACAGGCACCGTCGCAGGCGCTGGATGCGGCGCTGATAGCGGGCACTGGCACTGTCGGTAAAGGCCTGGAGGGAGGGGCCAGCGCAATCAAGCACTGCAACGGCTAGCGCTCCAGGCCGGGGTCTGATTACGACGGTGCTTGCGGCGGCCAAGGCGGTGTTGGTGGCGACTTTGAGACTCGAGACTTGGTCGCAAACGGACCAGATGGGCGCCATGTTTGCGGTTTGACGGGCTGCCAGAAGGGAAGAAACGGTTCTAGTTGCTCCGGCTAGGCAGGATGCGTTGCTCCGTTTCTGGCACGACTCGACGGAAGCGAGCGAGGCAACGGCCAGCCGCCTAAACACCGACGGTAACGATGGGATGTTTGTTTACGTAGTACGATGTACAGTGAGTGATCCTACGCTGTTCCAAGCCTCATTCATCCTCTTCCTCTTCCTCTTCCTCGTCATCTCTTCCTCGTCATCTCTTCCTCCCCCCCCCAGCCTCAATTAATCAATCTCTCCCTCCCGGCGGCACGTGGACGCGACAGAAAGCGGCGAGCAACAGCGCCAGCCCGGGGGTCGCCTTCGACAGCGTTTCCAGACGTTCCGCCGGACCAACAAGACCCTGGGCCGTCGTGATGGCTGTGGGGAACGGCAGGGGACTAGACACTATTTCCATCAACGAGATTTGATGTACTCCGTACCGCCTAGGTAATATTACTCGGAGCCCCAGCAGCCAGTAAATTGCTCGTACTCTCGTCTACCATTAGCGAGCCTGGCCGTACGAGTACTTTCTGTAACGAGCGCGCAGCGTCAAATTACTGTCACGACTCCGTTTCCATTGTCCAGCTCGCAGGAAAACCACTTAAGTCGCGGACTGCCATTTCGATGTCCGAGAACAAATTACCGCAAGCTCGGGGCGGTAATAAACTTTGCCAGAAGCATCCAAAAGTTGGCAAATGTCTCAAGCCAGACGCCGTGGCCCCGAAGGCGTCCGTCCGTCCTGGGTCTATCGGAAGAGACGCCCGTTTTTTTTTTCGTTCTCTTTCTTCCCTTTTTTTTTCGCTTCTTTCTTGTTTTCTGCTTCCCTTTTGCCCTTTTGGCCACCCGTTCTGCATCTCGCCCCTCTTTTTTAAATTGACACACAGACAGCTGGTCAGGAAAGGCGGTCATGATGCTGCCCCCTTGCTCTGCTGTGGCGGTTTGGCTG
Source organism: Trichoderma sp. TW21990_1 (assembly GCA_010015515.1). Classification (NCBI taxonomy): domain Eukaryota; kingdom Fungi; phylum Ascomycota; class Sordariomycetes; order Hypocreales; family Hypocreaceae; genus Trichoderma; species Trichoderma sp. TW21990_1. The sequence goes on from WXUD01000028.1 coordinate 533,881, forward strand.
CAGTTGCGGGTCGCCGAACCGTCCCATGTACTTGGTACTCAGTGGCGGGATGGCGGCAGCGCGGAATATACACAGCCGCTGGATCCCGGACTCCGTACCCGGTACAGCAGAGCGACATGTACCTCTTGGTGTAGTTTGTTACTGCAAGTACGAAGCTGCGAAAGCATGGGATGGATTGAATCCAACGATCCTTTGATATCACGATTGTGGCTGCGCCTCGAGCTGGGCAAATGAAATAATGCCGCTTCCCCAGTGGTATTTAATGAGCAGGGCCACCAGCGCCCACTCGCAGCGCAAGTGAAATGAATTTTTGAATTCATTGATCGAGCTCATCACCGCCCATTTCCGGCATGCATGCTGTGCTGTGCTGTAAGCGGCCCTGCAAAAGCGCGCAGCTGCAGGCAAACACCGCTCAATGCACCGCCAAATGCTGCACCGCCAAATGCACCGCATGGCATGACGCGATGGAGTACTCCGTACCCGGAAGATTGAATGCACGAGAGAATTGACGGAATCAAATAGTGCTGCTTGCTAGCTTTGCTGGTCAAGCTGGATTTTGCGCCGTGCTTTCTTGAATCCACCGGCGGGTAACCTGGGCTCCCCGCTTTGCTGCGTGTTTTTCGTCTTGCCGCCTCCCGCGACCAGCGCCAATGTGCTTTATCGTAGCATCGCCTGGAACAGTAATCTGTATACCGTAACTATTGATGGCCGGGGCCAAGACAATGGCCGATTGCCAGTTTTTACGGGCTGCTGTTCGGGGCCTTGGCGAAAACGTACGAGCGACATGCGCCGGCTGCTTGGGTTGGCAGCCATTCCGAGTACTGCACAGTTCACCGTATGTATAGTATGTACGTAGATGCAGGCGTCTACTGTATCATCCAGCATCACGATGCTTGCTTTCCAGGTGCTGTACGTATGTAGTAGTAGTATATCTATTCTTAGCCACGAGACAAGCATCATTCCGCATCGCACCGCACCGCACCGCACCGCATCTGCTTGCTGTACGTATGTTTGAGCCTTTTCCCTGCGCAGCAGCACCACCACCAGCCTCGTATGTAAGTCGTGCTGTATCCTGCACCCGGCAAATGCGTGTCTCAGTTCAAGTCCGTCCCAGGAATTCTGCCGAGTCGCCCCAGAGGCGGCCATGCAGCAAATCCGGATTCTCGCAGCGCCAGAAAGCTTCAATCTGGCGGTAAATGATCTGCATAGGTGATGAGCTGTTCCCCGTTCCTGTGCCTGTGCCTGTGCCTGGATTGCAGGCAGGGAACGACTGGACATGGGACACGAGCCATATGCAGGCAGCGTCTGCCACCGCCTTTCTCTACCGCCTCGCGGATTTGGGGGGGGGAAGGAGGGGGACTGTTGCGATAAGAAAAGAACAGAAGAGAGAAGAAGAAGAAGAAACGTCTCCTTTCTGCTCCCTGCTGCCGTACACATCATACTGTATGTAACACTGCACTATGCCTCCTACTGCTACTGCTACTGCTACTGTTACTTTTACTGCTACTGTTACTGCTATTGCTACTGCAACTACTTAGTAGTAATCAACTTGTGCAGTCGAGATGCATGTGCTCGGCCTGGATGGACAGCAGAGAAGAGTACGGAGTACGTACCATCACAGCAGAGGCGGTGGAGGACACGCAAAAAAACAATGGAAACAAAACACATGATGTCTGGCCAGACGTGGATGCAATACGGGGGATGCAGGCGCCCGAGTGACATGCCGGTGCAACTCAACTCAGCCAGTGACTAAGCCCTGCTCGCTGCGATGCCTTCAGCTTACATGGACGACGAGAGAAAACGGCAGTTGGAAAACAACCCCGCCTCTTCTGCCTGTTGTCTGTTGTCTGTGTGTCTCTGTTCGTCTCCCTGCTTTCTCTCTCTCTCTCTCTCTCTCTCCGCCTTTTTGCTCCTCTTAAACCTCCCACCGCTTCCGTCCATCCCTCCATCTGCCACTACAGCACATAGTACAGTAGTATTCCTCCATCCCTCATCCTTCCTCGGTGTTCACTTTCATCTATCTGCTACGGCATCAACTAGTACTCTATTGCTGGTAGCTCCCCCAAACTAGCTGCATTATCCCACGCCATTCGTCCGCGGCTCTTTTGGTAGCGTCGCCGACTACAACATCGACCCGCTCCAGCCCATCAACAAACAAACCTGTGGCTTGTGACAGTTCCATCTCGGCCACTCAGGCCGCGGCTTCGCTCGCCATTCGCGGGCCGGGAGTGACGGCCCCCCAAAAGCCCGAGTGGGCGCTCCTCCAGCGTCGCTTCAAGCTTCAGCTGTCGTTGAACGGTTCTTTGTTGGTTTGCTTTCTGCCTTGTTGGACGGCCGGGCTGCCCCCTCCATTTTTAATCTACCATGTACGTACTACTCGTGGTTGATCTTACGATGGCGTTGCCCGCGCTGGAATGATCCTGTTTTTGCCCAGTCCTGTCGTCACTTGTCCCTCATGTGTTGCCCTGCTTTGTCCCATGCCGGCCTTGATTGGCCCGTCTTGTCCTCGGGCGCGGCTCAACTTGATGCAGCGCCGAGTCCGTGCCCTGCCCAGTCCATCCAGATTCAAGAGCCTTCCCTCTTCATGGCCTGAGGTTCCGGCTACCTGGAGCCAATCGCTCCAATGACGCTGACCACCCCTCCGTGAGCTGCTCAATCGCCTGTGCCCGACCCGGCCCCGCTGGAGTTCCGGTGACAGACACTTCCAAGAACGGTTTTCAAGTGAGAACAAAGTAAATGTGCCTCTGGCCTCGAAATCATCTCAGCCGCACGCCGGTAGCCTCGCAAGGCTTTCTCTGTCTGGCTCTGGCCTCACACTATGCACGCTTTATACCATGTACACCAGCATCGCCACAGACACATCCAGACCGATATAATAACATACACCGGCTCAGCATGCAAGTACTGTAGGCTGAGTCACATGAACTCGGCCGAGGATTCCAAATGGAGGCTGCGATATTAATTCCTCAACATCCCTCCAAGTGCACCACTCCTTCTAGGAGCTCTTATCTCGTGCGAGAGCTTTTGAGCAACAAGCAACAGAGTTCCTCATGTGCCCGCAGCTCCGCCCCAACTTGCTCCCATCATCCACTTCCTCTGCAAAAACTGCCAACACGGCCGCTTTATGTGCTCCGCCACTAGGCAAGTCGTCACCACGCGGTCGAGTCAGCTGGTCGAACCGCTATGATGCTACTGGTATCTTTCAAACTTGGTCCACGCGATAGCCATGTGGTAGTATTGATTCTCCCCTCTTCGCGATCGGATCACCGACAATGCGAGTCACCCAAACCCCTCTTTCACCGCTAGGCGCTTGTTTGGTGTCCACTGCGGGGGAACAGAGTCGCTGAGATGATGGCATTCCAGTTTCGGAGAGAAGAAAAAAAAGACGTCGACGGACTGTTTGGTTCAAGCAGATTAATACTTTGTAAGCAAGCTAGAGCTCGGCAGTGATGAGATCCTTTGTCGTCGTGAAAATTACTTCTTGTTGCCACCCCGAGTTCCATCATTCGGCTTTATAGATTGCCGTTTAGACTGTACACGGTCCACCTCCGCAGACTGGATGAGCCTCTGGTATTCGTAAATTCACGCTACACGGCTCACCCGAAGCATGCTTGGTTCGCTTGATTCCTAAAGTAGATGAGATGGTAATCGTAAACACATCTCCTCGGTAAGCCATGAGCTATCGAAAATCTGCAGCTCCTAGTTTAGGAGAGAGATGGCCTGCACTGGCAAAAGTCGTCCTATTGGGGCTTTGACTTGAAACACCATGTCAAATAACAGGGTTTTCATGTTGGGTCGGAGTCATTCCAACAACAGTTGGAGGACAGAGACTGACACTGTCGTACATAATATGACCGCAAGTGTGCTTGTGTCCCCCAAGTGACTACTAGCTATGTTGTGATACTTTACTTACACTCATTGTGGATGGATTTTACAGGGTAGCCATCCATGTATTATTCAAGTATTGAATTGCTTGGGGATTGAGATTGCCTCGGTTATGATGAACAGATCTTTAATAAGGTAACCTTGATAAGCAGCCTAGCTGTAGATAGTCTAGACGGTCTAACATACCAAGATGGCTGTAGTTGATTGTTGTTTCATTCAAGGTATATTCTCCATTCTCTCAGTTATAGCAGTTGTGATGGAACCTGACATTTTATTAAGCCAGCTCTCTCTTATTAAACACCACGTTCTGTTCGAAAACAAACTCTCTTTATCCTTTATCTGTCCAAATCAACACTGCACCAATTACACAACTCCCCGGGCGGGCGTGTTTATTTATTTATTTATTTTTTCTTTGCCTCAAGCTCATCTTTGTCGCAGAGTCTTTGAACCAACTATTTCTCTTCCAAACCCCACGCTCCATGTGCATAGAGTCAACGTTTCCGAAACCACCATCTCTTATGCCGGAAGCACCCCGTAAGAAGGATTTCACTCGGCTATGTCCGCTGAACCAACACAGAAGATACGAGTCCGGCCGCCTTCGCTGCTTGTTGGTCGAGTGCGCCGTGTCGTTGGTCGAGTCACCAGCCGAGTGCAGCAAAGACCCCGGCGATGTGCATGGTGTTGGGCGGCGGAAAAAAAACCTCCATAGCACAAATAGGGCTAAATTTAATCATGATGAGTCCCGTTTAGGCTTATTTCGCACCTTGTCTCGGCAAGAAATAGCCGTGATGCCCAATATTCGCGGGTTCATGACGTCTCTCATCGGCCCATTATGGAAGTTCATCATGGGCAGAATCCATCGTTGAGAGACTGCAGACTGTCTTTCGCTCTTTTCTTGAGGAATAAAAAAAAAACGCGCGAGATGCCTCGATGTAACGTCTGCTCTCCCATGCCCTTGGGGACGTAGTAGTAGTTGGTTGAGGCTACATGTGAAAACCACATCTGGATGCTATCAAGAACTTGATCCAGCTCTCTGTAAAGGCGAATCGCAGGCGGCATAGGGTAGTACTGCTGAGTGGTAGTCTGTAGAGATCCTAGATGTTCATACGGATAGTCAGATTGCAATATGTATGCAAGATCGACTACTACGCTGTTCCGTTTTGAATTGCAAAAGAACCGGGTATATGGTGTTGTTACATCCTGCCGTGTAAGATGGATAATATATGATATACCCCAGACCCTCCATTCCAGATAGGTATGGATACATGCATGGAGGAACTGACCTATTGGATCATTCCATCCTATTCCATCTGAGGGTGATAGGTGGAAATGTAAGCAAGGCCTATCCCGAGGAGTTTCCAAAACGTCCTTCACACAGCAGAAAGGAGACTGGCATCCTTATCTACGAGGAGACATGGAATCACCAGAGCTCCCTAGACATCATCCAGCAGTCTCGTATAGGTAGAATCGTTGGTTCAGAACAGTTTGTTGCAAAAGTACCCGAGTAATCCCTTGTAAATCACAATCATGCGAATACTCTGCATTTTATATTCAAGCCAACAAACGAATAGAAGAGACAGATCTTATCCAGCTTCCTAAGTAAGACATTGCAATCTGCAGCCATAGCACCCTAGTTGCCAATAAATGTATAATGTATAATCACCAACAGACATACAAGATGATTATCCAAACCCCCTACTGTCTAGTCAAGATAAAAGGCATATAAACCCTCTACTCCGTCCTACACCTTGTAAACCATCACACAGCCAAGGCTTGTATCATTACAAAGAACTCTTCTGCAACAAAACCAGAAGTTATCAACAGTCTGTTCCCCACGCCACAATGCTCTTTACACTCGCAATCGCTCTCCTCCTCAACCCGTTCCAACTCTGCCAGGGTTCGGGAACCTACCAAGAGGAGTACCGAGGCAACTACGTGCCAAGGTTCGTCCAAACCGACTTCGGCCCTCAGATCGTGGCGCCGGATACCCCCTACGTGGCAGCCTCCGGCCAAGACAAGCTCTACTTCATCGACACCCGATACGATCCCGAGTCCGCACAGCACATCAAGGATCAAATCGAGTGGGCCACCCTCTCGCGCCCGGGCACGGCCGTCTCCATCAACGAGTTCACGGCCACGGCGCTTGTGAAGAACCTCACGAGCGGCGAGACCATCTTCACCTTCAACCCGGCCTATGCCCGGGTGCTCTTCGCGCGGGGAATCAACAAGCGCAATCCGGATCTCAAGCTGCCCATGCATGAGCCCGCCGGCGACTGGGAGGTGACTTACCCGCTCAGCGTCTTGTCGTTAATGAAGAGGGCGACCGACTGCTGGGATTACGGCTGCTACATCGACGAGGACTGCAGAGATCAGACGTACGGCAACTGCCAGACCTGTAAGCTCTTTGCCATTGACAACGAGTGTGAGGTTGGGGCGGTCAATGCCCTCGGCGGGTGCGTCCGCCCGCTCTGCACGAAGGCGGTCGATTCGCCAAGGGAGGATGGGGAGACGGATGCTACCTACTATCAACGGATGGACAAGTTGCACTGGCACTAGGAGTGATGTGGCGCGTCCTGTCACGATTCGACAACTTGTGGTTGTGGAAACGGCGTGTTAGTGCTCTATACGTACTCGCGGGGATGAGAAGAGAGTGATGGAGCAATCAGACGGAAGTGATGATTGAAAATCCTCAGTGATGGCTCGCGCTCTGGTTATTACTAATGGACAACAATAAGTGTTATCCAAGTCCACTTCTACATGCTCATTGGAATAGTTAGGTAGCCCCATGTAGTTGTCGACACTACCATAACAATGAAATCAGATTCAGCTACTGTCTATCTGCTCGTTTTTGTCTTCTTTGGTTTAGTTGCGGAACGTCTACCCAGTTGAGAAGCGGTAACTTTTTGAGACGGCGAAGAGAGATGACGGCTTCGTAATAAGGTCACAGCAGGCGCTCGTATATTCGTACAAATGAGAAGAGTATTTTACAGCACGTTTACCCTCGCTCTTTACACCACGGCTCAGTGTACGAGGACATGTGAACAACCGTATTCTTCATCAAGCAGATGTATAACGCAGTGAGTTGTGAAACCCTCTAATATAAAGATACCTAGCTCAGCCTACTTGTGAGCCAAGCATACAGAGTAATAGTAAATATACCATTCATATAGCCAGATACTTGTACTCTGTACCAGTAACACTAAGTATTACCGTTTCAGAAATAATGTAGTCACTTACATAACATGCAGTTCAGCCATCTTCTGCTTCAAAAGCAGCACATCACCAACTCGAGTAACGCATCTTTGTATAATCCAGCAACCACACTATAACACCAAGACTCTCTCACATTCAAAGCACCAACGCTGCGCTTTAGCCTCTTATCCCTCAAACACTCTCTATAATAGCATTATGCAACGAATTTCACAGGACCTTTTTGTTCGCAATTTCCAGTCTTCAACTTTCTCACCCGTTTTTTTTTCTTATCCCGAAAACACTTATAAGCCCAACAACTTGTCTATAAAGTCGTTTAAACACCTTTGATACATATCCACCCAGCTCCATAGTAGTACAACTACTACATAGTGCAGTGACCCCAATTTCGTCGTCGTGGCTCAAAGATACAGAACCTCGACAGACTGCGAACATCATACTCCGCGCACGTGATGACACAATTCCAAAGAGCGCATATGATTCGACAGCCACATTATCCGCGTATCTACGTAGTATCTCATCACAATCCCATCGCCGAGCTTTCTCCACGTGGATTGCTACCTACCAAGTAAGCAGACAGCACACCGTAGTAGTACTACTTCCCATTCTGAGGTAGGTACACCTTCAAGCTAGCTAACATAGAGCAGTGTTAGACTTTCCAAGGTACATCATGAAGGGATATATGCCTACTAGAGGAATATCCAGTCGTTGGCTGTGATTTACACCGATACATGTTATAAGATCGGCTGACTATTGGCAGAAGTCATTGTCGATTGGAATCTCCAGTTTATATCTCGCTCCCCTTGAAATACTCGACTGCTAATCTCCAACTGAGGCTTTCGTGGTATCCACAGCGAATAATAACAACATCTTGTTCAACCAAGAACAATATCAACAACTAGGCCATCGAATGCAACAAAAGGGAGGGCTTATAGGCTATATTCACTCCGCAGGAAGAAAGCGCGTATATATTAATTATCCATCCACAAAACCAAAATAAAGCCATTTTTATTCCCCTCTGACCCATGTGCACGCTACATGGTTCAAGTCCTTGGCATTCGCCTCGCTTCAACGCCACCCCTACCCTATCACGGCACTTGCTTCATCCAAGTAGTAAATACGCGCTCCGAGAAATGACCCGTCAGAACGTTCTAAACGACTCCAACACTGTACTGGCAGAAAACTTCCGCAAACTCGCCGTCATTGAGTTCAGGCACAGTCAGCATTTACAAGCAAAGCCACGGCTAAACTACACCAAAACTCGCTTGACGGCATACAACCTAAGCACTCACATCCCTATTTAGCCCATCAACAGATATAGTTCAGTACCCGAGACTACTCGTACGATAATAGACCGCTGGCCATAGCCTCTCATGGAAACACCTATACGTTGCTCAAAAATGCAACTCTTACAAACTCGTACGATGGCAAATCGAACCGTCAGAAAATGCAGGGGCGAGCAAACTCATCACCGGAAACATATATACCACTACTTATGCAAAGATTTATAAGTAAGATGGGCCGAGATCTCAACACATCTTTGCACATGGATGCCTGGTCGTCAGCTGCATGGCATGAGCTGATGACAGCTACAGCTAGGGGGAGCCGTGGGACAAGGAAGTTCATTTGGCGCCGAGCTTCGAGCTTCTCGCTTCTCTGCTGCCTCACAAGAGCCTCGTTGATAACGCGCATCTCAGCTACCCTGCGCCAACTCCATCTTGCAAATTTTACTCAAACTCTGCAGGTCTGTGCCTGTAGACTTGCGCGGCTAGGAAATTATGGCCTGTGGGCCAGGATTCTTGCATCTTGGTAGTGCGGAATCCAAAAAAAAAAAAAAAAAAAAAGACGAGCATGCATTCCAATATTGACAATGCCACGAAGTCAAAGAGCTTTGGTTTGAGAAATGACCGAGTCGACAACGCCATCAAGTCCGGGCCTCATAGAGCTCCGTACAAGAGCCCCGTGCTGGACCGATATGCGAAGCGGAGGAGGCCGATGGTCTCCGGTCACGCCACGCAGATGCGCGACCAACACTCTCCGTGAAGGATCATGCAATGCTATGTTTTTTTTTTTTCTTTTTTCCTTCCCCCCCCTCGGCTCGCATTCTGCACTTGTTGCGGCTAGGCTAAAAAAACGACACCCGCGTCCCGGATGGAGCGGGCCGGATCGCAAGGCGGCTACGGTCCTGAAGCTTCGGACGCCTTCCGCAACAATGACCCCTCCAAGCTCGATGAAACAGAACGTCGCTTCTTCCTTTGGATCTTGGCTTGGATCAGCGGACGAGAAGAGCATCAATGGCAGAGCGGTGGCTAAAGTCCAGTACATAGATCCGCGAGCGGCCCTGTTCCCGGCGTTATCTCACCCTCCACCGGCATTATCGTGATGGTGGTTCTGCGTGCAGCTGGTCCGCGGAGACGGCTTCCCCTTTGGCCGCGCACACGTCGAGATTGTTGCGGAGAGGGCACCAAAGCAAATCGACGCTGGGATTCGTCCGTCTCGCCCGCAAGAGGGAGCGAAAGTGAATGGAGACCGAAGGGGACAAAGACCCCGGCCGAACCGTCGATTGTGGACACAGGCCTTGGATGAGGAGCCTGTAAAATTGTGCCAGGTGCTTTTGATGCTATGTGCGCATGTACGAGCATGTATAGGCGGCTGGCACTGCTCCATCCCACGCTCGTACAAGTCGGGTACATATGTAGTATGTAGTATTACTCTGCACATTGACAAGAATGCTGTACTTTGTGTACAGGTAATATTGTAAGCCGCACTCCACAGTGGAACTGGCAACGGCCCAGTCAGAAGCCAAACGGCCGGGCTGGGGTCCGCTATCAGTCACTCGCGATTGCTCAAACGATGGCGTTGCATGCACAACGAGTTTTGCCGCCTGCAGAGTGAAAGGGACCAAAATTATGCCATGGCAGACAAGGTGGTGGCCGGGCATACTAGGCCCTAGAGCCGATTTGCTAATGGGAACCTAAAGAAAGAAAAAGAAAAAGAGCTCATTAGCCGTTATGCGGTTGGCTGCGGATTGCATCGCATGGACTGTTGCTTTTTGGCACATACAGTACATACCTAGTAGTAAGTGCAGTATCGTAGACATACCCCTTTGTCCCTCGAGGCACTCTTGCAAGTACAGCAAACGTACAAATCCCTCTTTTTTTTTTCCCCTGGTGCTAGTGTCTAGTAGTCGTACGTACCTAGTAATTAATAGCAGCAGCCGGGTGTGTGTCGAGAGCATGGGAGGCTGTTGAAAGGCAGACCCCTGGACACGTTGGTCGCCACTTATGCCGCGATGGCTAAAGTCGCATCGTTAGCAAGTCGCCGTCTTGGACTTGTCTGAGCAACGCAGCTCCATACGAGAGGACTCATGTAGTAAGAGGTCCCCATCGAGGAAACACAAGACTGCCGAAACGGTCGACCTGCGTCATGGCTAGGGTTTGGGGAGAAGAACCTGTGCTTCCGCGATGCTCGAGCTGGCCCTTCGAGAGGGCCTCAACAGCAGAGATGACGGGCCCCCGTCACGCCAGGCTACCCCGTATCTGGGCCGCCAGCCATCAGATATGGAGGCAGATCATCGTGGTGCGGAGCATTGTGTCCCGCCATGGAGCCCTCGGACGTGGACGTGGACGTGGACGTGGACTTTGGACATGGACTTTCTCGAGACGACACGACACGAACAATGGAGGCGCGGTGGCACCGCAAGAGCCCGGAATAGAGACGAGCGCCAACTGCAGGTTGACTTGCAGGCAGAGCGCGCCAGTCGGCTCGTCGAGATGCACCCGTGCATCGTATAGCACCGTCCACTACTGCCAGACGAAGGCGAGGCGAGGCGACCACAGCATTTGGCGAGATGAACGGCGCCGCAGCACAAGAGGCCGCGATCCAAAGCGATGAGCCAATTGGACTAGCCGGGGTCCCTCCCCCCCCCCCCCCTTTGTCCTGATCCTGATCCTTGGAGGGGGTCGCTGCTGCAGCTCGGGATGGCATGGAGAACAAAGTGAGCATTGGCGCCCTGGACGTCAGCATCAACTGCCTTGGGGCCAGATCGCGGATCAGTCGCTGTGCCGCCGTCAGTAGGTACACGCACGAGTCGAGTACGGATGTCTGGCATGGCGACGCCGCCCGAGGGATGGCGGTCAGCTTCTTAACGCTGGCCGGAATGCAAGATGCTGCGCTCCTGGCCTGAGCGATACAGGACAGCGAGACAGCACGACGGCGAGATTTGACAGATCAGGGTGGACTGTGGGTTTTGGCGGCTCAAGGCGGTTAGCGGTCGGCGGGGACTCCAGTCACTGAGGCTACAGGGCTCGAGAGCCACTCCCGGGCTGTTACTGCGGGTGCCTCAGTGCTTGGCGGTACCTAGCGCTTTGTGACGAGGCCTGGAGCGCCGCAAATCTAGTAATACCAGCACGCTGGTGCCTTGCGTGTAACAACCTCGACGCCATCATACAGTATTGATGTCTGCACGGGCATCAGCCAGGACACAGCAGGCGACACGAGCCCAGGTATTGGGATCAATGGTCCCTCCCCCCTCCCCCCTACCCTAATGGATGTCAAAAAAAAAGTCTTTGTGCCTGGCAGAGGAACAGCTCAGCGTACGGCTATCGTCGACAGCTCCATAGCGGCCCCCAGTTGGCCATTTCTCCCCGCTGACCTGCGTGGATGGAGAGAGCCAAGCAGTTCTTAATCTTGGTTCCCCTGGCGCCAGCAAGCATCGCCAAAGTCCAGAAGGGCCAGGGGCCTTGCCGAAGGGACTCGAGAAGGGGGCAATTGGGGCAATTGGGGCAATTGGACACCTGGGAAAAGGGCCATTGGCGCAGCTAACGGGGCGGATATACTGTGCTGTACTTCTACCTGCTTTCTGCCCGTCCAGACGCTGATCTTGCAAGCCGCGGCCGTTATCCGCACAAACCACGGAGAATAAGCCGGCAGGTTGTTTGTGTTTCCGTCCAAAGCACGAGCACGAGCACGAGTCCAGCCCGCGATAATACGTGACCAAAAAGGCCTTGTTCTGAACAAAGTCCGATGCACGGCGCTGCACTGGCCAGGTTTTTTGTTTAGCATCGCGGGATAGTGCTTGTTGCACAAGGTGAAGCTTCCCAATAGAGCACAGTTCCGGGGTATGTGTACGGACCGGCAGCTGTCCGCGCAGGGGGGGGTATGATGGAGTCGCCGTCGACATGGAGAGCTTACATGTATATGTAGGTATGTACGTTTAGTAGGAGTAGTATGTATTACCTGTCTGTACCTGTACCTGACCTGTACAGTCGTCGCTGGAAGAAAAAGTTGCTGCAGCCTGTACTGTACACCTCCTCCACCATCTTCTTGAATCCTTGCTCCGACTTGAAGTCATCTCGGCACGTCGTTGGCTTAGTATATACTTGGCCGCTCTCTGACGGATACATACGTACAGGAGCATGCACGAAGCTGCAAAGAGCGAGCCCGCGTCGGCCTACTCCGGAGCATAAGGAATGGAACGACTCGATTGCTATGTATGTGCAGAGCATTGAGCAGGGTAGTTGTCGTACGAAAGAGACACGTTGATTATTTTGTGCTGCAGCTGGATGTCGTTGTGCAGACGACTCTCCTCCATTGCAAATACAACCCGGTATACAGGTACATGCTCCGTACTCACCGAGGTAATTGGACATTGGCCGGTACTATTATTATATTCCAGGTTATCATTACAGTACCTTGGGTCCCAACCGGGAGGGTAAGACCCTCGAATGGGCCGACAGAAGAAAAAGAAGCACAGAATGGAGGAAAAAATATCGTCCAGGGCCAGGCCACGCGACGCAGGCAGGGGAAAAGCGAGACAGCATCGGAACAATGCTACAGGACACGATAGACGAGGAGGACCCTGAGATTCCGCCGCGCTCGCTTACAGGTACGCCCTTTGTCCACAGCAACTCGGCATCCCGTAGGTACTTGGCGGGTATCGTCGCGGCAGAGAGGCCGTCGCGTTTGCCTGTGCAAGATGTGTATGATGCTACACAAGATACCGGGGCGGTACTCGTCGCACACGGCACGGCTCGCAGCGAACTTGTACCTCGAGGGATTTGCCAGGCATGGCCTCTCCCCCCCCCCAGGCCGTCCAGAGCGCTTAGACCGAGAGGCCCCGAAGAAGGACCCTTTTTTTTCGCTGCGAGATTTCGCGGATTCTGGAAAGTCTCGGTGCTTTTTTGAGCTGCACTGCTTCAATTACCCGTCCGAGTGGCCAGGTACGGTAGCTGTACGGGTAAGGGGGGGCTTGTCGTCTAGACCTTGTCCTGTGTCCAGGTTGATGCATCCTGCGTCTGTGTCTGTGCACTTTGCTGCTTCTTTTTTTTCTTCTTCTCCATCGTCGAGGGCCTCTGTCGTATCGGCAGACGCGCCGCCAGAAGCAGCTCCTGGGATTCTACAGCAGCAGTCGACTGTTTAGGAGTCTGGCAGGCCAGGATCCTACTGGGACCGCTGCAGAAAGGGTCCACGGCCTGCATCTCGTTGGCCCGGATCCCCCTTTCTCTCAGCCGTGCTTGCATCGTGGAAGCCGCTGTTTGGATCCCGAACTTTGTCCCGCCGCCCTTTTTTTTTCTTTTCTCATTTTTGTCTTTTTTTGACAGCAAACACAGTGGGAAGATGGGACGAGAATTGCATCGTCGTCTGTTTTCTGCACCGGCAGATATGCAGTTGGTCGTGCTCATGGTGACTTCTCGAGCCGGAAATGGCAGCGCCTACATGAGACCATCCCACACCAGGTCCACCGCGTCTGGCCTTCTGCCTTATCAGAGCCGGCTGTCAACGTGAAGTGCTGCACCACCTCGACTCCCCGTACATATACATATACGACTGTCGTGCAATGCCATGTTTAGTACAGTACTATGTACTAGGTGCTGTAGTCGCTGAGGCCGGGTCCGTTTGCCCGCCATGATCTGCCGCCGTCGTCCGTGGCGCGCGGACTACCCGCTACCCCGAGAGTCCAAAATAGCCAGGGACAGGCTTCATGGTTTTGACAAGTCATCGCCCCCTCGGACCGCGACGGCGAGACGGTCTGGCTCAAACGACGTGTTCACACATGGCCTCATAGGCTCGGTCGAAGAAGACGGCACATGGACGGTGCATCCCATGGAAGCTGGCTGATACAAGTCATCGCATCTTGCGTTGGGGGAGGCGACATGGATGCCGGCCGGGCATGGTCCATATTCGGCGGAGCAGATGCGACAAGGCGCGATAACGCCCACAGTACCTGCATTTAAACGCCAGATAGAGCAACGGGCAAAACGTCTTGTTTCTTCCTTGGCTCGCAATCATGCTTCTAGACGGTGTGTGAGACGTCGGAATTTCCATGCAAGGCATCTCCAACTGAGTCGGCACGTCAACAGCAAGGGTTTCCGGGCACATCGCACTGACAATATTCCGGCGATGTATTAAGGTTCTTTTTTTTTTCTTCACCCTCTTGCTGTATCCAGAGTAGTAGGCACACTCAATGGAGAGGCCGACGTCCTACCCACCGTCTTGGATGTAGGATCCAGTGTAATGAGAGGCAGCCCGGCCGGGTTAATGCTTAATGCTAGAAGAGACGATCAGGGTTCAAGAAAGTACTGTAGATTGCGTGACGAAGCAAGTCCGTAGATTTAATGTACTTGTTGCAAGTCATTATATCGCTCTCTCAACATGAAAAGGAGGTATTATGGCGGCTTTTTTTTTTTTCGTGTGTGTGTGCTTAAGCAGCTGCCTATCCGAACGAGTCGCAGCCTGCATTGGCATCGTGGATCTCAACACTAAGTTGGCTTGTCTTTACGCTGCGAATCGCGATGCCTCGCTCGTCCACACACACACACTTTCTCTTGTCTCTTGCTCTTTATCTCTAGCTCTGACTTGCACCCCCAACACCTTCGCTCGCGGCCAGGCATACACATGCGGCAACTACTTGCGTTGAAGGCTGTTTGGCCCGACGATAACAAAGTCGCAGCGCAGAGTGCATCTGGCTAGGAGGGCATCGCATCGCATCGCAACACAACGCAACGCAACATGACAGCAACATGACAGCAACAGCAACAGCAACAGCAACAACACGCAACGCAGCATTCTGTGCTGTAAACGCAGATGCAGAGCAACCCACCAGCGACCAAAGCGAACAAGAAAAGACAAGTCAAGCGGTATTGTACATACATTAGAGGTAGTACTAGTAGTACCTGTACGACCATAGTGCCGTAGACTCTCCCCGATGCGAAAAAAAGAGGCTCCATCCCAGGCTTGACTCAACTCGACTTTTGACGCCGAGCCCTGCCCGCCCAGTTTATCCGTTATTACGCTCTCCAGTCCCCAATCTCCAATCAATCTCGAAAATCGCTGTTGTCTGCTGCCCTTGTCCTCGCCTCCCGCATTTGCTAGCTTCCCTGGCGCATCGCCCCACGACGATTCGACTGCTCGCAAACGCTCGCTTGGCCAAGGACCCTCCCCCCGGTCTCCATCCCATCGGGGGTTCTCGAGCACAGGCTCGGCACGAGAAAAGAAAAGGAAAAAAGGAAAAGTAACAGGAAGAAAAAAAAAGATACAATATCCACCCTACCATCTAATTGTCCGGCCGTCATTAAAAAAATAATAATAATAAAGAGTCACAGCTGACTCTGTATCAAATGGATCAAATGGATCAAATGCCAAAAAAAGCTCACGCCACCAATGGCACATGTGCTAGCATCGTCCAGAATCCCCCTCTTCGCTAACAGCTAGGCGAGCAGAAACTCGTACTATACATGCGAAGTAAAAAGTCGCTAGCAGGAGGAGTACTGCTAAAAGGAATCAAACGTACTATGTACAATTTATCTGCACAAGACGGGTCCCATTTAGCGCGCCGTGCGGGCGAGGGATCCAATTTGATCATTTTCACTCGAAATGGCTGCCTCAGTCTGTAGTAATACTATTACCTGTTACTGATCTGAGCACATCACCGCAAATCAATACCTACTCAGGCACTCGTACTAATTCAACTCGCCGTACAGAGTACCTCTCCTGTCCTTGCACGGCCAGGTATACGATTGCCATCCAAAGTGTCCAAGTCCAGACGCAGGAAAAAAAAAAAAAAAAAAAAAAAAAGTCCCCGCCGCCAGTCGGACATTGTGGAGTGCCAAAGTTACTCGTAGTATTTTTGTGAAATTGAGTAAAATGAAGCCCGAGTCTCAACTCCAACTCTGCCCGGCGCGCTAGCCCCAAAGCAAAGCGGTACGTACCGTATACAAGCCGCAACATGGCCGTGAATTGACCCAATAGTCGCACGCCTCCCCCCAATTCTGGACACTGCCAGTGCCATTTCCCCCCCTCTACGCGCACTCCCCCTCCCGGTACGTACTGCACGGTACACGGCCGCAGTACCTGGGTTGTACAAATTACAGTACAAAGCCCAACAGGACCCTACAGGTACCCCCTCCGCCCATCTCCTCCGCCGTAGCCTCCCAAGCATACAGCACCGTACCCTTCTGTACTACTCCTTTGTCCCGTACGTACCGCCTGCAGTTCTGTAGCACCACCACCCACCCACATTTTGGCGCCATCCAGATTCGCTGGGCAAATGCTACCCTACGTGTCCCCTGCCAATAATACCCTGCCATACCTTAACTCGTACTACCTTAGCCCTCGACATCCTCCTCATCTTCGTCCTGTCCATGGCATGCATCTGGGCTCGACGACGTCCTAGCAGACCCTCCGTCTCCATGCTCATGCATGGCATTGGCCTAGGTCATATCGGAAGCATGCTTGATGGCGCCGGGCCGGTTAGTCTACACCACTCGTCGTATCGTCTGCTTGCAAGGTACAGTGCTAGACCAAGGTATCTATCCTATGGGCCGTTTTGGTATATAACTGCCGTCGAGTCGATCAACGTGGCTGCCATGCTGCCCTTCTCCCTCACGACCTCTTCCTCCTCTCCTCCCCTAATTAATATCTCCTCCCCAGAGGCTATCCAGGCTGCTCGGACCCTGCAATGCAAGAGTCTGTCTCCTAGAGCCCCCGCCATCTTCTCTTCCCCGTTCGTTATACTCGTTGTTTTTACTCTTTTTTTTTCCTGGTGCTCGTGGCCCTCCTCGTCGTTGACCCTTTTGACATCTCGACCTCGCCCCGGCCTTGCTTCCTGCTTCCTGCTTCCACCCAAGCCTCGCCTCGCAAAGGTTATACATATATCGTTTACCTCTTTTTTTTCTTTTTCTCCTTCTTTTGCAACGCATTGGGCCGTCTGGACTAGAGCAATTGGTTTCTCTTTTGCTTGCCCGGCCTTTTTGGAAGCCCCCCCGTTTGGGTTAGAACACTCGCTTGTCACTTGGCAACAGGAATTCGCCTCACGCGCGGTGGCAGCTGGCAGAATCGAGAATCGAGAATCCGGGGGAGCCTCTGCAACTGTTGCCTCTCTTCTTCTCGTTGCTCTTGATCCGTTGCAATTGAGTGCAGATTGGGAGTCGGGAAACGGGAGCTAGAAAATCCCTGCCCTGTGCCGTATAAACCACACAGGCCTCGTCCTCTCTTCCTCTCTTCTCCTAGCCGCACAAGCTCCATCTCTCTTCCTCGGCGCCTTGTCCTCTTCTCTCCTCTCCTCTCCTCTCCTCCCTTCCCTCTTGGAGAAGCTAAGCCGCCAGCGACCTCCCCATGAAAGCATAAAGATCCCTGGTATACGCGACGAGAGAAATCTTATCCCAGCAATCCTGGCTGCCCCACATCATGGACAGGTTTCTTAGTGAGCTGCCGGCCAAACTGGCGCCCCTGGTCACCTTTAGATTGCCTCGAGTCGAGTCCGATATTTGGCAGTCGGCAACCTTCTGGGCATACATCTTTTGGATCCTCTGGTTAGTTGGCTATGCCTTTTTTTTTTTTTTTTTTTTTTTTTTCTTTTTTTTTTTTTTTTCTTCTTCTTTTTCCTGCCTCAATTGAGTTTTACCGGTGGAAGCTAATGCTTTGTTGCGCTTAGGCTGCATCGCTACGTCCGGCTGCTTGTCCACTGTGTCAGCCATTGGACCTACAAGTCGAAGCCGATTCCTAGCAAGCCAACATTTACCAACGAAGATGTCACGGTCATCATTCCTACCATTCATAATGTGTTTGAGGAGCTGCGCCCGTCACTTCAGAGCATCCTGGCCTGCAAGCCTGCCGAGCTGATTCTTGTCACCACCCACGACAAGCGCAAGGCTCTCGACGAGCTAGCCAGGTCGCTCAACTACCCCAAGGTTCGTGTCATGCACACGCCCATTGCCAATAAGCGCCTCCAGGTCTGCGAGGCCCTGCCCAGCGTCAGCACGCCCATCACCATCATGGCCGACGACGACGTTTCGTGGCCGTCGACGCTGATGCCCTGGATCCTGGCGCCCTTCGAGGACCCCAAGATGGGCGGCGTGGGCACATGCCAGCGAGTCAAGCGCGAGTGGACGGCTCCGTGGTCGGTGCGCATCTGGAACTGGCTCGGCGCCGCATACATTGAGCGCCGCAACTTTGAGATCTCGGCCACGCACAACATCGACGGCGGCACGTCGTGCATGTCTGGCCGCACCGGCGCCTACCGATCGTCCATCCTCAAGAGCCACGACTTTCTCGACGGCTTCAAGACGGAGAAGTGGAGAAAGTGGATCCTGAACGCTGACGACGACAACTTTGTCACGCGATGGCTGGTGAGCCACCAGTGGAAGACTTGGATCCAGTACGAGCGCGAGTGCGAGATTGAGACGACGCTGGAAAACGGCCCCAAGTTCCTCTATCAGTGCTCCCGCTGGGCGCGCAGCAACTGGCGAAGCAACTGGACCAGCCTGGTCAAGGAGCGGCACGTGTGGAGGTGAGTTGCGCCTTTGAGCCGCCTTTTTAAACCATCTAAACCATCTAAACCATCCAAAATACCGCGAGCATACTAACGAAAATGACCTGCGATACAGACAACAGCCCTGGTGCACCTACGCCCTCCACTTCGCGACCTTTACGTCCATCGCCTTCATTGTCGACCCGCTTTTGCTGGCCTCGTGCTGGTGGGCGACGGCCGAGTGGAATCTGCAGTGCCGACACTATGCCTTCTGGGCCCAGTTCATCTTCATGTTCGCCTTCACCAAGTTCGTCAAGCTCATGGGGCTTCTGCTGCGAAACCCCAGCGACGTCGTCTTTGTCCCCATCTCCATTGTCTTTGGATACTTTCACGGGCTGATTAAGCTCTATGCCCTCTTTACTCTTAACATGGTGAGTGCTTTCTTTGTCTTGCAAAACAAACAAGTTGGCGACAAAACTAACATTTGCCTTTCAAAAGACGTCTTGGGGCAGTCGAGCCGACGGCGATGCAAATGATGCGCAGCGGCTCGCGCCGGCGCCACTACCATCAAAGGTATTAACGACTCCTCCTGGTACTACCTCGCTCATCCGCTACAACGTCCGTCACAAGGGACGACAGACGCAGACGCGGACCGAGCAGGATTCGGCGTGGGAAAAGAGTGGATACGCTGCCTACGATTCCAGCACTTCGTACAATCCCATCAGGGTCGCCTCCGAGAAGCAAGAGGACTCTGGCATGCAGCATAACCACGACCAGCCGCACTCGATGCGATTCAGCAACACCACTGAGTAATGAAGTCATGAACAACCCCCCCTTATATATGCTTCTTCTTCTTCTTCTTCTTCTTTTTTGAGCGTCCCCCGTTTTTTTTTTTTTTTTCCCTTTTCATCATTCCAAAAAAAAAAGAAAAGAAAAAAAAGGACTAATCCCCCTGGTTTGCCTGTCTAGTTGGGATTTGATTTTATGCGAGCTACGAGAAATGAGATGTTTCATGGGATCTTTGGTTTGGTTCCTTTTATCATGAGTTTTAGGCATCCGTGGTAAATAAGGTATGCCTTGTTATTCTTTTTGGGCTGTTCAGGGCGGGGTGGATGGAAACCAACAAATTGCGCCAACGGCGGGATATACACTGCGGCAGAATAATGGGCCTGCTCGCAAAATGGAAACATATGGGAAGGAATCTTGGGACGGAATGGATGGAATGGATGGAAACTTGGGTTGGATTTTCTGGGGCTGCATGGTGTGTGTGAGACCGCCAGGGCATGCCGGGGACTTTCATGGCTGTTGACAACAGGTGGCGTTGAGATTTGACCCATCAGGCGTTGATTGCTTAGACTGCCCTTTTTTTCTTTTCTTTTCTTCATTTCTTTTTTTTCTTCATCCTTTTTTTTACTATTTCTTCTTTTTCTTGTCATCACTTTTTTTCAATGGAACGGAAATTGGCGGAAGGGGTAGGGGGAGGGACAGGACGGGATTCAAAAAATAAAAGATGAAAGTCACCCGGATTAGCATATCACACAGAATGGCATTAACACGACAAAAATTTTTGTCGTTGGAAAAAAAAAAACTCTATGGAACTACCTAGGGTAATTGAATCGGTAATTTCTTTGGCAAAAGCCGTCTCCCCCAAGTCCAAACATGTGGAGTACATCTTTTTTTTTTTTTTTTTTGTTTTTTTTTTTTTTTGCGGTTGTGGCATACGCGTGGCACCGAGATGTCTGGAGCCGCCGTTTGACAAGGTGACACATGGACTTCGCTTCCCCATCAAAGACGCATGGCAATTTAGGTTTACCTTGTCTCACTTGCCGGACGCCAATTGGCCCGATGACGGGGGGTTGAAGGCTGCGCCAGGTGCAGACGGTGTACTGCCATTGGTCGCCACTACTGGATGCCCAGATGACAGCTGGGGTGAGCTATCTTTAGTATAAGACAAGTAAGTATTGGGGGAAAATATTGACGAGTAACAGAAATTATGGGAAACTTGGCATCCATATCAAGGATACACGTCTATTTTTTTTTATTATTATTTTTTATTTTCAGCTGCAAGGTCTAGGCCACGCAATTCACTCTAAAGCAAGGCGAGGTGAGATGGAAGGAGGGTGCGGAGCTGGCGCTATACGAGCGATTCGAGCAAATCAGAGGGAGATGGCGCGTGTGAAGGGTGGGAGAATGATATGATGTGTAAATGTGTGTAGCAATTGAAAGCTGAGAAATGAATGAATTGAATCAAATGCCGAGAAAAGGGCGACAAGGCGTGAGAAGGGGAGGGGGGGGGTTAAAGCCGAGAGGAAGTAGGGGGGGGAGGGGGAAAGGTAGGATAAGCTACATACTCCATACTATGCGTTTCCTCATTCGAAACACGAAATACTCGGGGTTTTACAGCTCAGTTTACGAGGTGCAGTTGCGGTGCGACGCAGATCAAATGAGGTGCTACTACGTATGCGATTGTGGTTGCACGACATGTATGACGGGAAGGAGGGGGGGGGGGGGGGGGGGGGGGGGGTGTGAGAGAGGACCAATGGGTTGTAGGTGGGAAATATACAGTAGGGCGGCAGATTTTGATAGGCAGGTTCAGCAGAAGGCAAAAAGCAGGAGTCTTGTTATCAGCTACAGGTGGATGAAGGGAAGGGAGGGGGGGGGAGCATGCAGGGTAAGGCAAGGCAAGGCAAGGCGATGTAATTCTTGCATGTGCGGAGATCTCGATGGTATGCATGGAGGGAGGAGGGGGGACGGGGGACGGGGGACGGGGGGGGAATTACACGACAGCGGCCGAGGAAGAATCCGCTTGGCTGGAAGAATGAGGGCGCTCGGGGCTGTGCGCCTCGGCGTTATGGGGAGAGAAGGGGGGTTGAGAAGAGAAAAAAAAAAAAAAAAAAAGAGAGAGAGAGAGAGGGTGGAAGGGGGTGGGGGAGAGAGAGAGAGAGAGATGAGATGAGATGATGCGCAGCAGTGAGACAGGGTGGTATCAAGGTAACATGGAGTCTTTTTGTGGCGGCGCTGGATTCCGGCGAGCTTGTGATTGTACACGTAGAGGGCCGCTATCAATGTACTTGCTGCAGGATTAGGAATGAGGAAATGCTACATAGCATATAGGTAGTACTAAAAGTCCTCGGGCCAAGGTGAGAGCTCACATCGGCTACGCGAAGCCTATAGCGTCGATAAGGAACGACTATTTCTGTTGCTAGCGGAGCTGCTAGCAACTCGGCGTAGCCCATTTCGAAAGCTCGACGGGGCCTCAATTTGGACGGTGATGTGCAAAATGGCCCTGCTGGGCTAAAATCGCTTTTGATCGGCGCCCCCCTCCCCCCCCCTCCCCTTCGAGGTAGTAGTACTACATAGTATGTACTATGTAATAGTAGTAGCCGGGTTGTGGGAGCTTTGGAGCCGGATCACGATCAACGATGCCTGGCGGCCCTCGGCTGGAACGTTTTTTTGCGGTTGGAGTTTTGACTGGGGGAATGAATTCTGGGAAACTGAGGAGTGGGGGGGTGTATAGGTTTGTAATTGGTAGGTAAGAATGCATATGTCGGTATTCGTTGTCATTCTTCTTCTTCTTTTTTATTTGTTATTTATTTAGGTATGTATTTTTTTTAGGTCGACAAGTCGTTGGCATTGGAGACGGATGGTGGGGATTTGGAGGGGAGAAGTGCAAGTAAGAATTGGCAAGCTGGGAGGGGTGTGCAGAAAAGGCTGAGGGCAAGTGGGGGTGGGCGATCAGCGCAAGTACCACAAGTACATGCAAGTCACTGGCCAAGTGGGCTCGACGCAGCAAAATTGAGGTGGGCATTCAACCTCCTCCAACAACTGGCCGTCTCCGTTACGTGTGCTACTCTGTATGTACCTTGCATTGCATGGTTCTGGGCCGCGCCATTGGCCTCGAAGGATTGCGTGGTTAATGTAGGTAATAGGGGACGGGCAGCGACGACGCCGTGCGCTGGACAGCAAGACAGCGCCGCCTGGGGCACAGGGCAGACCGGACGAAGACGTGGATATGCCATCATGCCATGCCATGCCATGCGCTGCGATGCGATGCGATGCGACCACCCTCCCTCTGCTAGTCTCGCCGGCCGGCCTGTCGTCGCATCTTTGCTGCTGCCACACGCCAAACCGCTTTCCGTCAACCATGCAGCATGCAGACGCAGGTCCAGGCTAACGTGGTGGAGAAGACGAGTGGACTGTTTGCCAATTGCTGAGCCCCATCGCCTTCTGGTGCAGCGCCCAATGAGCAGTGAGCAACGTCGATTCCCTCTCGTCAGAAACGCAGCAGCCTCGTCGTACGCGCTGAGGCATAACCAGATTGGGTTGGCGAATGCAGGTGAGGGTTGATATATCAGCTTCTATACATAGGTCGTGTACATGGCATGTACGCACATCCTTCTCGCTTTCACGTCACTCCCGGCGGCCGCTCCTTGCCAAAGCAGAAAAACAAAACGCCCCGTCTCAAAGTGGACATGTCTCGTTGAACCGTACCCGCGTTGTACTATGTAATATCAAAGCCTGGGGGGGGCGATGATGTGCAGGCAGCAACTCCCCTTGTATGCCGGCAGCAAGCGAAGGCCAGGTCATCTGGCAGCCTTGGTCGAATCTGGCGGGCGAAACAGGGCAGGCAGACAGCCCAAAAGGGAATCAATACGATCCAGCCAGCCAGCCAGCCCCCCCTCCCTCTCAGCGGCCTTGTGGCGGGTAGCCACATGAGCCTTTGGTCACTGGACTTGAAGGGATTCCGATGTGAGCTGATGCTGTGCTGCTGAGTCGAATCGAACAAGACTTGGGACTAATTTGGCACTTGGTGTGAGGCCGTCCGGAGAGCAAGGAGGCTGTGCGATCCAGCGTCATGGCCCAGGCTGATCCGTCTTCCGACTAAGGCTACCGAAATGGGGCTGATCTGAGGCCCTATTTGGAGCTATTTCGTGCCGAACGCAAGACCCATTGATGTGCCCGCTGGGGCCGAGCTCGCGCGCGTCGCTGATGATCATGATGTGACGAGAACCGGCCGATACACCCACTAGGAGTTCCCCCCTACCTGCTGTACCACATGCTGTACTCGTATCCTCTGTATAGCACAGGTATATACAGCCAAGGGCTACCCAGTCCGTGGCTAACCAAGCGTACTATGGTATGTACATAGGGCAGAATATGGAGACGAACGGTGAGACACGGCGAGCAGAAGCGGCTCCGCACCCCATATTGGCTTGTGCGCTGCTGGCGGCCGCTGGGGTTGCACCGTCTCCATGAGCTGAAGCGCTTTTGTTCTTGTGATGAGGGGATTCTTTGGTCCTAAAGATGTCTTACATTAGCGACTATTCTCCCATCTTCCATCGATGATGGGATCATCATCATCAGGGATCATCCATGGAGACGGGGTGTCCAACTACTCAATCAATGGAATGGCTGTCTTTTTCCTTGTTTTTTTTGCCTCCTCCTTGTCCTTTGCCAGATCGGATCTGAGGCTGAGGCATGCATATACTCGAGTCAACCCCCGACAGGGCGAGCGTCATCCGCGATTTGCAACGTCCGATGAGGCTGCACGACTTAGCCACGCCCTCCTCTCGGATATCCACAAAGCCGGGCAGACACGGGACATTGCGGTTGCCCAGAGCGGTCTGGCCGTCCGCAAATAGTACGAGAAGCGGCGACAGTTCGGAGCCATTGGGGGCGTCTTTGGCCGCCGAAAGGTCGCATCCAACCAAGGGCGCTGTGCTTGGGATTGTGCAAGGTCGTCGCCTCGCAGGCTCATGTCATGATTCCTGGTCCTGTGCGCGTATTTGGATTGGCTCTGGCGCTTGATGCCTCTGTTCCCTGAGCCCGGAAGGCAAGGGTGTGCAGAGATTGGCCATAGGCAGGGCCCAGCCCTTTAGGTAATCCACTGCGAGCCCCAAAAAAAAAGCGCCAGGACATCCATTGATGCATGGATATATGCAGCTCAATGACTGGGCTCTCAATCGCGATGCCACCGCTTGCCGCCACCATTTGCGTGGCACGACAGAAGCAGCAGGCCGGCATCAATCACGCAAAACGCTACTTTTCTATTTGCTGCTTTTCGCGGACTAAGAATGTTTCCTTTGTTGCGGGCGGGCGGCTGGCTTGCGGCAGTAAGCGAGCGGCGACAAAAAAGCAAAGAAAAAAAAATCTATACCCATGACAGACGGTTTTCAAAACAGAAATGGCTGCGAAATGACCAGCCCCCCCCCCCCCCCCCTTCTCCTCCAATGCGGAGAGAGGGCGAATATTAGCTGCGTGGCTGGTCTTAGCGGCGCTCCATTCACCATTTCGAGCCGGGCTTGGCTGTTCTCCATCGCCGTCGAGGCCAAAGGCGCAGACAGCACCCAGAAGAGATACCCAGCCAGCCCCCACGTCGAAATCCTTTCGGAGTCGCAAATTAAGGGTCCAACGAGCAAAGACTGAGAGAGAGAGCAAATGCAAGCCATCCAGGCTGTCACACATACGCACGACCAACAGGGCCGAGAAGACTGTCATTACAGTCAGAGACACTGATTTGAGAAAGTGACGGCGCCTTCTGTACGGCCGGATTACGAGGACTCGATTCATGTGGCTGGCCCTAGCAGGAGGAGCGTTGCCCTGCTGCCATTGAGGCCATTGACACATGCACTCTTTTGGTATTTGTGTGCATTAGCATCGCTTTGATCGTATCTCGCTTTCGCGCCAGACGGACGTGTCCCAGGATGCAGATTCAGGGCAGAACAACGCAGCAGCGTGTGGAGGTCTCGGATATTCGCTAGACCAATTGCTGCGGTGCCTCTCCCCCACGAAAGGCCGGAGATTGCTTCGCGCAACAGTGGCCTGAGTCGTCGCTTGGAGGGCTTTGGTGGGGGGGGGAGAGTGAAGCCGTTGGATGAATGGGCTTTGGCTACGTGTACAGAAGAAATGTGTCGCGTACATGATGCTTGTGCTTGTGCTTGTGCCTGATCCTGGACCTGTGCCTTGCCTGAATGTGCTTGGGCATGTACGTACAGTAGGTTGGAGGTTAGAGGTTAGAGGCCAAGTACTTGGGCTTGGAGGTACCGCTGCTTGTACAGTTGTACTCGTGCTGAGGGCCACAAGTATCTCCGGAGTAGCTGCCCCGCGTGCTGCTGCCTAACTGGATGCGGCTGCATCTGTAGTCGACAGGTCAAATCTTTGTCTGCACGGCTCTAGTTGCAGCTTAGCGGTGGCTTGTCCTTCGACGTTGAGTCGTCAAGACATCCAGCTCTCCGCATAAGCGTTTCTCGCGCTGTGCTATTCGCTTGGCGAGCCCGCCTACCCTGCAGCAAACGGTCCAATGGCGATGTTTCTTATTCAATTCTCATTTTTTTCTCTTCCCCCCCCTTTCTTTTGCATTTTTTCTTTTCGTTTGTATGGGTTATGGGCTGATTTACTGCCTATTTCTGCTGTGGCGTTGTTGTCTCTTCTCTCACGCGCCAGAACTGTACCGACCCCCTTGGCTGGAAGTTTAAAAAAAAAAAAAAAAAAAAAAAAGCGGCCTCACACAGTTCACACAGTTCATAACTGTCAAAGATAGAAGCTTTGGACCGTCGAGCAAACGGTGTCCGACGAGCCGGTCCGTCCGGAAGGCTAAACAGCTAGAACAAGGAGCCATTTTCGACTTCCAGAAATGGTGACCCGTAAAACTACTTATCATTGGGCAACGGAACGTCTGTTCCTTGGCATCGGTTACAGTAGAGGAGGGGGGGGGGGGGTTTGAAGCGAGTGAAGAAAGCAATGGAAAGAAAATAAAATTCCTTTGTTGGAGCCAACAACAAAGACTTGCGTCGACAATGTACTTTCGTAAAGCACAGGTTGAATCGCATCATGTTGCAACGCCATGATAGTACATAGTACGTACTTTAGCTACTGTAACAGCTAACACCAATGAGGCGTCCCTCCGAGCGACTCCCCTCCGATTGTTTTTCGCGATCCTCTTTTGCGGTAGCGGCAGTTGGGCTCCCCCAGGATACGTATGTTGCACGCAGGGCATGTAGGTAGTGGTAGTACTGTAGTAGTAGGACGAAGTGAGCTCCATCGCGAATCCACCAGAGGGAGCCCATCATATCGCGGTCGTCTCTTTATCTCCGTAGTCGGCTCACCATGGGGTTGTGCAAACGCGGGGGAAAAAGACGGGACTCTGAGACTGAACTACCTAGTACTACTACAGGTAGGCATACAGTATAACTAAACCGTCTACAGCACGCACAATTCAATTGCAGTATAGTAGTATACTAGTACTAGGCGTTCTCTAGTTGCCAGCAAATCTGCTAAAGCTGACAAACAGCAATGAATGGATTGATACGGAAGCATGCACAGCCGCCAAGGCCCGAAAGCTGCAGGTGGCAGAGAAGGCGCGGCATTGATCAGTGATGGCTGTTCCGCGTAGGGTACGAGTACGAGCGCCTCGATCCTGCATCGATACAGCTTATAGTCGGCAAGATAGAGTGCCCTTGCAAGCTTTTGACTTGGCTTCAGCCGGCGCCGCAGACACGGGCTAGCTAGCATCCATGTGGCAGGCCCTCGACTGCCAGACATGTGCCCACCATGCTCATCCCATGTCTTGTGTGCTGTGTTGGAGACATCGTGTCGAGCTGCAGGTCTGTTCGCGGAGAGGGAATATCACCCTGCTTGGCCTTTCTCAATTGACCTGACCAGCCAGTGACATGGCCCTGGTGACAGCCTCTCGCTTGCGTTTGCGCATCCATCTCCTGATGCCTTTGCTCTGTCAGTTATAATGTGACCCAGCCTGCCGCAGCAGGAATGGCTTGCAGTGGGCGTCGTGTGTACGAGTGCTGTACGAGTGAGCAGCAGAAGCAGAAGCGAGACAAAGTCCAGATTAGCTGAGTGGGCATTTGACATGGGAGAGCAAAGAAATGAAGATGAATCCCCACTCCCCCCCCCCTCCTCTGCCCCTCCCCAGTCGACGGCTTACAGTAGCAGAGACAAAGTCGGGGCTTATCGCCTTTCAGGTGAGGCGTTCGCTTTGCTGGCCGTCGTGGATCGTGGCATCACGATGCCCCGGAAGAGGGAGTGTGCATTTCCTAGATGATATTCTGTGCATATCATACCGAGCTAGCTTTGACCAGTGGGGGCCGTGATCCCAAGATGAGGAGAAAAAAAAAAGGGGGGGAGGGTGGGAGACCTTGAGATGGAGGAGAGATGTATTAGATGGAGGGGGGGTGGAAAGAGACGTCGTGATGCCGAAATATTGGAATCCGGCATCAAGCATGCATATGTGGCATGGAGCAAACGTACGAATTAGTATACAAGCTCCAGATAGCATGGAACGCTTTGCTGCACCTGCATCTGCATTTGCCCGTGTTTGATGAACCTACGTGTCACTGACTGCTTCGTTTTCTTTTGTGATTTCGCAAACTGCGACGGTCATTGCGATTGTTCCTGTCGGCTTGCATGTGCGTTCGTATATCCATGTACATTGTGACTTGGCGGCAAAAAAAAGACACACGACTAATACTGCACTACGTACTGCCTGAAGCTACCAACACTAGACTACTTGACTCATCGTCTTTTTCTACATTAGCCGGTCGTGTTGTAGTATCCCGAGGCAAATCCATCAGAGGATCATGCGAAACAAGTCCCTTCCCCTCTCAGCTTGTCCAGTTTCCCTGTTTCGACTGAGCTAGACGAGTTTGTCGTGGCAACAGCGGATGACCAACTTGCCAACCCATCTCTAAGTGAAGATGAGTGTGTATATGCCTTTCAGCCCTGTCAACGAGGAGGAGAACCCGCCCCATGACATCCACCTTTCGCCCACACAGCAAAAAAAAAAAAAAATTGTATTGCAATGACGACGGGAGATCCGGCTATCGATGGGATTGATCTGTCAACTTTGGGACCAGGGCATTCTCCGTGTTTCGTAATTCTGGAGGGCGCGCTACTATTACTCAACGGCCGCAAAGCCTTATTAGCCCCAATGGTTATGTAAGAGCTAAAAGGATCGGTTGCTTTTCCTTATTTTGCCACCTCGTGCCTTGTTTTTTTTTGCATGCTGCCCATGGGGTCTCTCAGCTGAGAGCGGGGTTTTTTTTTGTGCTGTATCATATCGTATCGGTTCAGCGATGGTGAAGGGGTTGCCTTACGGGGAAATTAATGCGATGGGCTGAGGTGATTGGGTGGGCGCTAGGGATGAAGAGGGTGGTGCCTTGTTTTTTTTTTTTTTTCTTCGTTTGTTTCTTCTTTTGATAGAGGTGGAAGTGATGTGTCATGATGGAATAACGGGAATGGTCATATGTTGCGGAGTACTAGGTATTACTGGGTGACGGAGTGTTGTGGCAGTGTTTATGTGAATCGTCATATTGTGAATAAGGAGAACCCGAAGACGCGCGGTATTCTGATTATACTTTCCTATCGGTGCTTGTGACCTGCTGTTTTTTTGAAAGTGCCTACATACCTCGTATTGACATGTGTTGGATGCGTTGTAGTCAAATATCAAGTTCAAGATGCTCACGTGTGTGTGAGTTGTCTGGAGGGCACCGTACTGGGAATGGATGCGATATATGGGAGCGCGTGAGATGATCAATTCTGGTAAACTCCCCGAAGAGAAAGAGTGAGACTGCCGAGTATAGCCATGATTTAACAGTATCACCAAAAGGAAGACATGACAGCAAAGTGTACTTTTCACAAACAAACGGTAATATTTCATGCTATGAAACAAGAGCGCTAAAGCAAATGTAAAAGAGTAGCAAAGTCAAATAAAGAACAGTAGAAAGAAAGACAAACGCTTTTGTTATGGACTTTAAAAGATGAGAAAAACACGAAAAACACGAAACCTCGCCATTCGCTGCTCATGGCAGAGTAGAGTATATGTACCCTAGTTGCTGCCCCAATCAATCTTTTTTTTTTTTTTTTTTAAATCTTTCCACCCAGATACAAGATGTTCTCCCTGGTCTGTTCTGTAAGGAGCTGTGCCTCCCCAGTGTAGACAAGTGCTACCGTCTCTGGCCACACTTCTGGATGAGGCAATGCCAAGTCTATGGTATCTCCTCGCTGTACTTGATCCGACAACATGATGGCCGCGAGCGCTGGTAGCTGTGCTCGTGCATATTGAATATCTGCATCATTTCTTGTTAGTCGAAACTCGTTGCGGATAAAAGTCATGAAAGAAGAGGAAGCTCACTGATGGGCACAGCAATGGGTTCAGCCAAGAATCGTGGCCGCTTACTAGGTCGAGGAGACGTGGCGGTTTCTGCAGTCATTTCCACATCGCCATCACCATTTCCCTCTCCATATTCATTGCCCTCTTCACCATCACCGGCGGAATCGGGTGAACGAGACGCCTGTCGCTTTCTAATCAGTGGCGCCAAGTTGGACAGCAGCGCCTCGGGATTGAAGTTGGGCGACCGAGGAGAGGGCAGAGGATCCGGGATTGTGGTCCTCAATGCGTCCAGATCAAAGTCGCGCTTCAGACCAATGGGCGAGTGTGACTCTGAGCGGATAATTGCTCGGATGGACAGGCGTTTCGACGACGATGTCGAAGTTGGAGACGGCAAGGCGGAAGATGGCAAAGGGGATGACGGGGACACAGCGAATGATGGAGACGCAACGGATGACGGAGACGCAGCGGATGGTGTGTCTACATCTTCCGACGGCGATCCAACGTCCTCCTGACATCTTCGGAGAGGCAACGGCTTGACAAACACGTCTGCATCTTCGAGGCTGCCAAATCGCCTGGGTCCTTGCTGCCAGAGCCCCAGGCGTGATCGTTGAATATCCGCAAGCTGCAGCCGTCGAGGGTCAGATTCACAGCAAGGAGGAGCCGGCCTGTAGCTGGCTGCTAGTGTGACAGAAAGCGACATGCGAATAGCAGTGGGCGAACGTGGCAAAGAGGTACCACCTCTTCCTTGGGGCATATGGTAACCTCTTCCTGGAGGTATATGATAACTTCTTCCTGGAGGTATATGGTGACCTCTTCCTGGGGGCATGTGGTGACCTCTTCCTGGGGGCATGTGGTGGCCTCTCACGGGGGGCATATGGCATCCTCTTGCAGAAGGTGGCCCGACGATGACCGGACGTCGCACGCATGGTCCAAAGTAAGTAGGACCATATCCTGGATGCGGGTGTGTGCATGTAGCCACGTTGGATGCGGGTTCTGGTAGATGGAGCTTCTTCAACGGCGGTCTCTCCTCGAAGTGTATCTCCCTCTTCGCGCTGCCAAGCTCGGGCACGACCGAGTCACGCGAATCGATCTCTGTTGGGATGATTCCCGACAGAGGGCTAGGCCTCCGTCTTAGGAACTTGTGTGTTCTATCCAAGAAATTTACATGGCTTGTTTGGATGGGTTCAATGATGGGGCGGCGGTGCCGACGGTTTCTTGGGAAGGACATGACGAAGACAAAATGGCGTTTCAGCCCTAAGCAGTCGAGGAACGGGTAGGTGCAGAAAATTATGGATGAGACTGATGGTTACACGGAGACGAATAGTTCGAGAAAGGCCCCGGATTATATCACAATGGCCCAGCCCCCCTTTCCGAGATTTTGATAGCAGGGAGGCTTTGACATACAACAACACGACCTGTTGTTATGATTACGCCACGTCAAAACCAACCGCAGAGTTAGGCTTCCATTCCCATTCACGCACGGATTTTGTTTTTGTTATTTTTTTCTCTCTTCTTCTTTTTTCTCTGCTCTTGCACGTCACAAAGGCTCAAAGCCGTGACGTGGCGGCCGGGCTTTCATTCCATCGTTCGGAGATGGGCGATGTTGCGCCCTTGTGACAAAGGCGCACGGTCAGCAAGTTGCTGCGTCCTGCCAACAGGAGAACAAAGGAATCGACACAAGGCCATTCCTTCTAAGGAACTTTCGCGTGCGAACGAACCTCCGAAGCAATTTTTTCTCTCTCACCGTTGCTTGTATTTTGTTACATCGAATCCCATTGTTGGTTGCTGAAAGGTCACCCGTTATTTCATCCGGCCGGACGATGATAGGATGACTGATAGCATCGCGCACGTGATGGCCCATTATAGGTGAGAATTGTCCACGATGCGCAAACTGATTGGCTTATACACCAACCGGCCAAGGTTGACAACGCACACCAAAACGCCGTCAAAGAAATACTGCCAAAAACGCTCGGGCTTGTTGGGGGTCCTGCATTTCCCCTTTTTGCTTTCCGTTGCTCCTGGTCATCGTCATTCAGCTATCATGCGATAGGTCGTTTATTTGAAAAGCAAAAAAATAAAATAAAATAAAATAAAATAAAATAATGTCTAATACGGCGAGCTACAAGCAGCGCAAAGAGGACTTCGTGTCCAATTTGACGGGAGGCTCCGTCTCGGAGATCGGCTACGTGACGGCCGTCGCGCCCGTGAGTCTTGAATTCTTTGCCCTGTGCTTGCTTCACGCCAGCGATCTCGGGAACTCTATGGATGCTAACCTATGAGCCTAGGCCGCCGTTCTTCTGTGGTCAGTTCTTCAGGCCCGGCAGTCCTTCTTCAAGCCGTACTCAGTCCTTGGGTTTGTCGTCGACTTCTCACTCACCGTCGGCACGTTCCTGCTGGCCACGACGCTTTATGCCGACTCTCCTGTCTTGTTGAATCTGCTTCTGCTGGCGCCGGCCTTTTTGATATGGTTCTTGCCCGCATCTGCCGCGGGTTCCCGGAAGAAACCCAGGCTTCCGCCAAATGCCCAGTCCAAGATCGCCGCAGGCCCCCTTCCGGCCCTTAGCATCAAGCCCTTTCTCACGACCTACCGCGGATACATGATGATCACCACCGTCGTTGCGATCCTTGCCGTGGATTTCCGGCTCTTCCCTCGGCGTTTTGCCAAGGTAGAAACCTGGGGCACGTCCCTCATGGACATGGGCGTTGGCTCGTTTGTCTTTTCCGCCGGCATTGTGGGAGCTCGTCCGGCGCTCAAAGAAAGGGCCCTGGGTCGCCGAGTCTCTCTGGCCACCCGCCTCTTGCAATCGATCCGCCATTCCATCCCGCTCCTGATCCTCGGCTTCGTCCGCCTCCTCAGCGTCAAAGGGCTCGAGTACGCCGAGCACGTTTCGGAGTATGGCGTCCACTGGAACTTTTTCTTCACTCTGGGCTTTCTCCCCCCCTTTGTGGCCATTTTCCAGGCCATCTTTGATATTATCCCCTCGCACGCAGCACTGGCTCTGATCCTCGTGGGCACATACCAGGCTCTGCTTGAGAACACGGCTCTCAAGGCATTCGTTCTCACCGCTCCAAGAGTCGATCTCGTCTCTATGAACCGGGAGGGCATTTTCAGCTTCATAGGCTATCTCGCCATCTTTCTTGCCGGGCAAGACCTCGGCAAGTTCATCATTCCCCGAAGCATCACTTCAAGCAGCAACTCAACCGCCGGCATGCAAAGAAACACGCTCCTCATGACAATAGCAGTCTGGGCGGGAATCTGGACCGTGCTGTACACCATTGTTACGAGCTACAACTTTGGGCTTGGCTTAACCGTCTCTCGCCGGATGGCCAACCTGCCCTATGTTCTTTGGGTGGCGGCATTCAACTGCTGGCAGATTCTAGCCTTTTGTATCGTCGACACAATCTTCTTCCCCGCATTTTACAACGCTGCGGATGCACGATCTGAGAAAGAGGCCTACGAAGCATCCACGAGCTTCGTGTTGAAGGCGTATAATCGCAACGGCTTGGCAGTGTTTCTCATTGCCAACTTGCTGACTGGCCTAGTCAACATGACTGTCCCAACATTGGACGTGACACCTATTGTGGCCATGGGCGTTCTCTTGGCTTACACGGCAACCGTCACGGGCGTTGCGGTACTGCTGGATATCTACGATATATCGATTAAGCTGTAAGAACTAACAAGGAGAGGGGTATTTTGTCACAAGGACAAAAGAAGATAACAAAGATGACGGATGTAGTCATCAGTGCACTCTTCCACGATGACATGCACATCTCGGTCGTCTGCCGATGTCGTCCAGGGACGGGATGCACCGCTTCCGCCGCCAACCCATCATCTCTCCACCCCTGAGCGCTCCCATGACCGTCCAGGCAGGAATCCAAGACACAATGACGGAAGCCTCCCTTGAAAAGAAAACAAGAGCTTTGTTGTCGGGGAACAGAACAAGGATGCCCCTGACTGAGCGGGAAGCGCCCTTGACGAAGCCAAAAAAAAGTATTCATGCAAGACACCAGTTAGTAGATGGCGAGTTGGCAAAACTTGGCGCGCTAATAAATGGATTTTTTTTGGACGGGTATCTACAGTAGCATCTAGTCGGGCGATCTCATTTGTGTGCACAGATGCTAAATCGAAGATTTAATATCATGGGTTATCCACAATCGTAGGACGCGTGCCATATTACTCGTCGTGACCGACTTTCTCCGGCGTAATACTACATACATAGCACTCGTGTACCGTGTGTTTATTTGCTAATCATGCCTCTCTAGCTTCACCGAACTGGCGCCCTTTTACATTCGGTGTCTATTACCGTACTTCCGTAATCCATTGCAAACGAGAGACGGGCCACAGTGGGTTATAAGATGAAGCTATTTTAACTCGACCAAGCCAAGTCGCTCATTTCCGGCCTCAATGCTATGAACAAGAAGCGGCGCCACAAATCAACGCGGTGGATCAATTTACAAAGGGCACGCGGGATCCTGATGGCGGTTTTTTTTTTCTATGTACAAGTACTTTTGCTAGCGTTGCATCAAACAGGAGGAAAAAAAAAAGAGGAAGGGAGAAGAAGCACGGCAGGAAGCGCATTACCGTAACGAAACATTGTTTTACGAGAAAAAATACAAGAGATGCGCATTGTGGAAATTGGGGATGTGCCACCAGGTTTCACGATGGGTGAGATGCCGTGTGGCGTGGACGAAAGCATTAAGGTTTCAATGCTTCATGCCGGGCTGAATTAGTATAGTAGTAGGGTAGCCGCATGTATGGAGTAAACAAATGGAAAACACCAGGGTAGCATCGACCATGCAGGTACAGAAAGTGTAAGGGAATGAGGGAATGATGGAGAACAGACTAATTGGACGGGATGCGAGTCACACGAGATGGACAGGGCCTCTGGTCGGTGTTGCTATTGGACCGGACTGGCCAGCTGAGACGCGGTAAGGTTTGTCATATTTCGTTTTCATCATGTTGTTTTTTGACGGGAAGGCCAATATTGAGCATGTGCTGCATGATCCGGAGGTCTTGTGCCGGTCACGAAATTTCCACGCTGGTCGCTACGACACCGAATGATGCATCCAACAAGATGGGTAACATCCATACTGTACACTTACATGGTAGAAATCGCATCGCTGCCGCTTGGAACCCGCATCGGCCGCAAATCAACGACCGTCTCGGGTGGGCAAAAAAAGCAAATCATCTGATTTTGCGTGGCGAGATTGGTGCAAGACCTTCCAACCCGCCCATGATTTCGGCATGGTTCAAAAGCGCGCAGCATCGCAATCTCACAGCCGGGATCGAGATTGGTGCTTCGTACAGGACTAGCCGCCCGCATTTCTTGCCAACACGCCTTTGCCGGGGGGGTGCGCAGGAAGCGAGGGAGGGAGACGGAGAGAGGGAACAGGGCGCGATTCAAGCTTCGTTTTCGTGTTTGAGAGGAATATTGGCATTGGAGCAGCCGAGTTGGCCCATCCTCTTTGACTGGTATGGCGCCCTTTATCTTTGGCGCACTGTTGCGACCTCAATGGCAAGTGCAAGCGAGCGAGCAAAAGACTCCATCGTCGTCTTTGTTTGTTTGTTTGTTTGCTTGCTTGCTTGTTATGTAAATCGTGCATGTACGAAATATGATATGATACATTATATGCGGGAAAAGGGCTGCAAGGATTCCACGGTTGCGCTACCAAACGGGGGCCCCCTTGCGTCGAGGCCAAGCAGTTGAGGTGTTTGCGGCGTCACCGAAGGAAGATGGAAATGCGATGGAGTAGTAATACCAAGTGCATCAATATTATCCAGCCTCGTCTAGGGAGCTTGAGCAGGTGGCTCTCTTGCCGTGTGCTGTACGTATGTGCTCCGTAGTAAGCAAGGGACTGTGCCGTGCCGTGCTGGAGTGGCGATGATGATGATGATGTCGTCGTTTGTTGGCATTGCTGACTCCATTGACTGCAAGGAGTATGTTGTTTCTCGGGTCAAAGTGAGTCAACAAAGAGGCGCTCATCAAGTCCATTGACCGCCTTTGCTGTTATTTGCCTCACCGGCGATGCCTGCTTTGTACTTGCTTTGTACTTGCTTTGTATGGCAAAAGCAACCCCGTTACAGCAACCCAGCCTTCCCTTTTTCTCTCTGTCTCTTTCCTTTCCCTTCCCCTTCAATGCCGGCAGGGTTCGCTGCTGCGTGAGAGCTAATTTGGGCGAGGTTCCATCTCAGCATCCGCATCGTGACGCTCCCGCCCAGCCAGTCAATCATGCATGCTGCTTGTAATATGTACTTGTACATGCATGCAGGAACGACGTGGGCCCCTGGAAATCTGCCTAGCGCGTTTCGGCTGGGCCAGATACCTCGACCGCAGCGGCCGGATGAGCGCGGCAGCGGGTATCTCGACCACGACGAGCAGCGGCCATGAGACGCACGCAAGACGGACAGGCGTGAACCAGAGGCTTCGAGCACGGGCATTGACCTGCGCAGATGTACCGGTACAGCATCCGGAACGAAAGGCCCACTGAGCGGCCGCGGGTCCAGCGGTTGTGCGTTGCTCGTCTCAATCTCGAGCTGCGCTATCAATTTCGCGAAGCTGGTCCTTGAGCCCTTGGCCGGTCTTTTTTTTTTTTGACAGCTCAACTTCGGCCGCCCTTTGCTGAGCCGCCTCCAATCTCCTGGTGTGGCCTCGAGCGCAGTGTAAATAGTCCGGTGCGCGGGTGGTCTTACTTTTGTGGCACAACCGCAAGATTGGTGTGTGTGCCTGCGTGTTGCTGGCTGGCCCGGCTGTGGGTTGTTTTTTTTGTTTTGTTTTGGTTTGTTGTCGTGGTTAGATTTCGATCCATTATTCTCAGAATCGGCTCAATTGGATTCAATTGGGATGTGCATCTGGCTGCTCTTGTAATAACTGTCTCGGTATTGACACTGGATCAATTGAAGCCATATCGAGTACCTGTACCTGTACCTGTACCTGTACCTCCAGCTTCAAGCCATCCAGGTCGCCTTCCAAGGTCCGGCAGCTGCTGCTGGTGGCAACGAACCTCATCAGATTGATCAGCTCAGCTCAGCTCAGCTCAGCCCAGCCCAGCCGTCGACCGCTAAAGCTACAGCAGCTACAGCGCCTACAGCGCCTCGACTGCCAACCGCAAACTCCAAACCTTCGATCCTCCGTCCTCGCCGTCAATCTCTCCAGCTCCATCTGATTTCATCGGGATCCAAGGACGGGGCTCATTCAAGGACCAAACAGGCACCCAATCCGAGCTCATCCTGCCCTACTGCTACACTACGTTGCACAACCCTGTCAGCTCTCCCCCCCTTGGCCCTGCGCGCGTCCGAACGGCCTGCCCACTCAGGGGACTCGCTTTTCTGCCATCTGCTGGACCACGACGTTCGTTTGTGAAACAACCGCCGGAAGAAGGAAAAAAGAAGCCCCCAAGTCGTCTTCGCCGTTGATGAAACGGGCCATGAAATAGTGCACAATTGCTTCGCCCGCGCTCCTCAACCACGCGAGCCTGCTCTATTCTGCTCTATTCTGCTCTGCTCTGCTCTGCTCTGTCCTTGTCTCTGTCCTTGCTTTGTCTTCAATTTCCTCGGCCCGCCCTTTTTTTCTCTCTAGCACGGCACCTCGTTGATTAGTCGCCGCCGTCTGGTTCTTGACCCGTTTTCACTCTCCGATCCTCCTCTCTAATTCAACACCAACCCAGCCGCTACTGCTGCTGAGGCTCAAGCGTGCTCTTGCAAAGTTGCATGCTGCTGAGCCGTCCTTTTTTCTTCTTTGTTTTTACGGCACTGACGAGCGAGTTGAAGAGTGTTCCTCGGCCATCTCGAATCGTTAATACACGGGCTTGATCCGTTGCCTGGCTCTCAGATTCGAAAACACAAACATTGACAACGGCATCACACCGACGCAGCGCCGTGTTTCTGCTCCCAGCTGCTCTCGCCGTTCCCGCCGCCATCCGTCGAACTGACCCCTAGTGGGCCGGCCATCACGCGTAGCAACGCGGAAGGATGTCGTCGGCTGCTCTCCAAACGGCCCCTCCTCACCAGCCAACCGCGTTGTCGTCTTCTCTGCCAATCTCCAACCGCCAGTACACGCAGACGCACTCTTCCCCCAATCGGGAAATCCACAATGCCCAGAGCGCATCAACACCACCATCGTCAAGGCGTCCTCCTTCTCGCAAGTCCAGCGGCCCAGGCGCCGCCGTTGCATCCGACACCAGCGCTCCAGTAAACTCCCGCATTCCCACCAGCGCGACTCGTGCTGCCGACCAGCACTCGAGGGCTGACCGCCTGTCGACTGCGCCCGTCGCCCCTCCACGGACGTCGTCCAACAATCCCGCCCACTCGAGCGACAAGATGAACAATTCACCGCGCCGTGGGCAGGCTGACGGCTCGCGGATCGCCTCTCGCGGTGACACAAACGGCGCTGCCGACCAGGCCAGGGCCAAGAGGACTCAGAATTACCACATGCCGCAGGATTCGGTCTCAGCCCAACCCGCCAGCACTCGAGCGAGCCATGTCAGCGAGGCTCCTTCTTCCATCCCAGTCCCTATCCGCACTCATCAGACAACAAACTCCAAGCCCTCGCGCGAAGCGAGCGAAAGCCTGCACCGGGTCCTTTCCAACGGTGAAGAAGCAAACGGCCGAAGCGCCGCCTATCACAGCTCACCCCACGACGACGATCCAGCTGCACCCCCTCCCGTTGTATCTATGAATGCGGGCTCCGAGGAGCGGCGAGGCCCTCGAAGCCGACACGACCACAGTCGCAACAACAAGGCAACCACCAAGTTTGGCGATTTTATCCTAGGAAATACTATTGGAGAGGGAGAATTCGGCAAAGTAAAGCTTGGATGGAAGCAGGATAGCAACGTGCAGGTGAGTCTTGCTGGCGCCCCCCCCGCCGCCCGCAGTATCTGGCAGGGATGCCTTTGGAAACTGAGGCAATGCTAACGAGATATTCAGGTTGCCATCAAACTCATTAAAAGAGATACCGTTGGCCACAACCCGTCGCGGTTGGCCAAGATTAAGCGCGAAGTTACCATTCTCCGCGGCATTCACCACCCGAATATTGTGCGATTGATAGACATGGTGGAGACCGATAGATACATCGGCATTATTCTCGAATATGCATCTGGAGGCGAACTCTTTGACTACATTCTAAACCATCGTTATTTGAAAGACAACGCGGCGCGCCGCCTCTTCTCCCAGCTGGTCTCCGGAGTCGGTTACCTCCACAAGAAGGGCATCGTCCATCGTGATCTCAAGCTCGAAAACTTGCTCCTGGATCGCAACCGAAACATCATCATCACTGACTTTGGCTTTGCCAACACATTTGACCCCCATGATGAGTTGACCGAGGAGGAGGAGCTTAATCTGTCGGATCGCGAATATGTCAAGAGGCTGGGCATCGACAAAGTGAAGTCCAACGGCATGCGTAAGGGCGATCTGATGCAGACTAGTTGTGGCAGCCCTTGCTATGCCGCGCCCGAGCTCGTGGTGAGCGATTCGCTCTATACCGGAAGAAAAGTTGATGTGTGGAGCTGTGGTGTCATCTTGGTAAGTGCGAAGCGCTCTCTTTCTTTTCAAGTCCAGGTTGCTAATGACTCTGGAAACAAATAGTACGCCATGCTTGCTGGCTACCTGCCCTTCGATGACGATCCTGCTAATCCAGAAGGCGATAATATCAATCTTTTGTACAAGTACATCGTCACGACGCCACTGACATTCCCCGAATACGTGACACCCCATGCCCGAGACCTCTTGAGGCGAATTCTTGTGCCGAACCCAAGAAAACGAGCTGATTTGTTCGAGGTGGCCCGCCACAGCTGGCTGAGCGAATACGCTCATGTTGTCGAGTTCATCACAAGCTCGACCACATCGCCATCCGAAGTCCAGAGCGTCAGCGGCACGGGCTCAGACTATGCTGAGGCTCCTATGGTTACCAGGAGTGCCTCTGTTCGCGAGGCGCCAAAGCAAAAGTCTCCCCAGCCTGCTGCTGTTGGCGGTCTGGCGAAGACACACGGCAAGATCGATTCTCCCACCGAAACTACCCAGCGCACATCCAAGGATGCCAAGCGTCGCACCGTCCAGGTCGAATACGTTGCTCCTGTCACTCAGACGCAACGTGGCGGCACCGAAGAAGTGTCCAGGCACCAGGCCCGGCCGACTTCTCGGCACCACCACGAGACGGCCCAAGACGATCTGTTGCTGGACGACAGGAATCTGGCACGACCGCAGTCCAAGAGGGGGCCAGCTGCGACGCAAACAAGCGGAATTCCTCAGCCGGCACGTCCTATGCGGGACGTTCGCGCATCCGACAACACATATGTCGTTGGTGTTCCCGTGGCGACCGCTCGTCCCCGCACTGGCAACTCGATGCAGTCTGCCACTTCTCTTGGCTTACAGTCTGGAGGCAACTATGGTCAACCTGTCCCCCCTGCTGTCGCAGACACTAATGTTCAAGGCCGTATTCATCAACCTTCTATCGTCACCGAGGATGATGCTCTAGGGCGGACTAGCACCAACGTTCCCCCCAAGTTTGCGCGGATGTCAGGCTTTCAAGAGACTAAGAGCAGTGATGGAAAGGGACACAAGAGGTCCAACACGATAGGGGAGATCGGCTCCAAGCTTTTGGGTCGCAGTGGATCCATGTTTGGACGCAAGGGAAAGAAGGCGGAGCAGCCGGCCGAAAAGACCAAAAAGTACCCTCCCATCAGCATGGCCAACACAGGCATGGCTGCGGGAGATGAGCCTCGCTCGCGGCCTTCGATAGACTCGAAGGCGTCTCGCCGGTCCTTTACTCTTGGCCTTGGGAAGAAGGCGAGCGGCAGCATTAATGGCTCCCAGGACTCTATCGATAAAAAGGAGCGCCGACGCTTCTCACTTCTTCCGGCATCCTTCTCTCTCAAGTCCCTTAGCGCTCCAAAGGATTATGGAAGTGCTCATCCTTCTGAGCAAGATTTGCCCATCCAAAATCCTCGCACTGCCGACCTAGGACGAATCGTCACCTCCCACGGAGGGAGCACACCTTTCTTCGACAACGCCTACGATGGCCAACAACCGGACGCGGCCGTGTCTACCCCGCCTATTCAGCACCAGAATCACAACCTGGCCCCAGCGGAC
The DNA here is from genome assembly GCA_010015515.1 of Trichoderma sp. TW21990_1. Taxonomy (NCBI): domain Eukaryota; kingdom Fungi; phylum Ascomycota; class Sordariomycetes; order Hypocreales; family Hypocreaceae; genus Trichoderma; species Trichoderma sp. TW21990_1. Next base: position 574,930 of record WXUD01000028.1, read on the forward strand.
AGGCGGCCAAATGCGATCCCCCAATATATGCAGCAGGGTACCCATCTCAACAGCGCCTCTGAGACGTCGGTCGACATGCGCCCGCCTCCTGTGGGAGCTCGGCAGGGACCGTACCAGTACGGATACACTCAGTCGGAAGGTTTTGACGGACGAGCCATTGGCACTGGCCGAGGAGTGCTGCAGAAGAGCCATAAGCGATTTACGGATGCTTACGACCAGGGAGACTATCGAGGCCACGAGGGAAGCAGTGGAGCAGCTAAGCGTGTCATGGACTTTTTCAGGAGACGAGGCAAAGCCCGGGGTGGAGATGATCGATAACGGATGGCCTGAGAAGCAAAAAGGCCAAAAAGAATTACGAGTCTGCGCCGGAGCAAACCAGAAGTTCCAGTATGTCGTCACTTTCTGGTAGCTCCGGCTCTATGGATTCGACCGGGCACGATTTGGTGACCTTTGTTATTATCTTTTTTTTTTTTTTTCCAATTTCCATACAGGAGGCATCGCCGTATTTTGCCAACATCAAGTTGTAATCATCAAAGCACGCAAAGCAGATATCATTCAGCCTATTTAATCACCCCCGTTTACGAAAACTGGACGAGGTAGTTTCTGCCCTTTTATGGGCCTACTACTGTTGCGTTGGATGGGGAGTCAAGGCATGCCCTTATTTGGCAATTCTTCTTCTTCTTTTTTTTTTTCATTTCTTTTTTCTCGTCTTTCCTTTGTATTGTATTTCGTCTAGCATGATCTTGCAAATCGTATATTGCGCTCATGTGGTGGCTGTTATGAAGCAAATACACACAGACGCCTCGACTAGATCTGGGGGTGGGATTTCGTGATGTGGTATCAGAAAGACCGTGGTACATTTTTTTCTTCTTCTTCTCTTGTTTTCATTACTTCAAAACTGGTAGAAAGCTGATCCAGTGTGTTGGGATTGTTGTTCGGTATACCTGAATTGTTGTGTATTTGTAACTCATTTTCTTTTTTTGTTTCTTTTTTTCCTTTTTCCTTTTCTTTCATTCTTTTCTTTTGTGTTGGGCATCTGGCAGGACATTGAGCGGAGTCCATTTATGACAAGGCTGCGTGCGCATATAGGTCGAGTGAGGTGGAAAGAAGTGCGTTTTTTATTCGAAGGAGCAGAGAGAAGAATATGAGGATTTTTTTTTTCCGTGCGCGAGATGAAATTTCGATTGTTGTACTCCGTACTACCTACTTAATACGTGATCCAATGGTTATTGCAAGATTCGGCGATTATATGTTCTCCATTCTGCTGTCGTGTTTAATTTTCCTATTGGCTGGAGATGCTTGTGATGCGCATTTACGAGATTGTAATAGTGTCTTGAGGTTTTTATATGTTGCTTAATATATGTCTGACTTTTGCTATATATACATGATGGATGCATTCGACGGATAAAAGATGCCGAGTCGTCTGTTTCACAAGTGTTCTCACCGAGAATGAGGGTCCGAGAGTGCATGCATTCCGCATTCAAAGACATGGCTAGCTCTGGCGATCCGCTTCACGGCATTTTGGTCGAGTCTACGGAGTACCCCGTACGTCATCGGGCGGCGCGCTTCGGAGGATTATAAAAACGCGGAAGAAAAAAAAAGATCTGAATAGGTGAAAGGGGGATAAAAACGCGATGCTGGATTCACCGAGGGTATATTATTACAAGGGGAGGTGGAGAGAAAACGTCATAGAATTTGGAAGCTTGGAGGACATGATTGATGATGGCAGGTTGGTTGTGGCTGATGCTTTTTGCCAAGACTTGCGATGATTGGAGGATTGCGCGTAACGAGTGTGTTGTGGCGAAGCTACAGGGGGGAGGGGGCTTTAAAGCCGTGAGTGGAGGGGGGGCGGGGGCGGGTTATTGCCGGGCACGACGTGTTTTACTCGGGTTTTTTGGCTCGCATGGAATTGCCCGCTTTGGGGGCGGCGATTTCGCATTTTTGTTTTGGGGATGCGAGGATGGGATGACAGGAGTGACGCGTACTGTACCTTGGAAGTGATACGTTATACTGCTAGGAGGGGAGGTGGTATCCGTAGCTTTGAAGGGCTGAGCGAGCATGACCTTTGCTGCTGTACTCCGTACGGCTGTTTTTATTCAGGGGGAATGGGGAGTTTGCTGGCGCGTGGGTCGCTTTTTACTTGTGGGTTTGAATAGAGTAAGCTTGAGCTTGAACGGCTTTATTTGTGTGGGGATGGGCTGACATGGGAGAGTCGCACCGCGGTAGACAAGTGAGTCTGTAGTACTCCGTAGCGATTGGAATATTCCAACGGATTCGGGAATGTGCTGATGATGGTTTTGGGTGCGTTGCGTAGAGGCAATTCGCAGCGGTTGTCCGTGTGTGTGTATCTAAGTGGTAGATGCAATGCTTTATTCTTGTATGGACTCATAGATGACACGTTTGGTGGTGTATCTGGGTAGTAGGATGGCCTTGTCTCGGTCCCCTGTCGCGGGTTGGCTTGTCTCGGAAATCGACTTCGTGGGCAAGGAATCACTAGATTTTGTTCGAATACAGGTAGGAATTACAGCACTGCTCGTACCGATATGACGTTATTCGAGCATCAAATGTCAACCTGGAACCTATACAAACATCAATGTAAAAGCACGTCCAGGATAGAGTGACTCTTTCGATGACAGCGCCATCTTGTAGGTGCCTATACGCGCTGTATCGCTGTGGCAGTATCGCTGTGCTGTCCATACGTAGCACCTAATGCCTGCTGGGCTTGTTGTTAGCGCATTACAGCGGGGCTCCTATGATGTAGCTCCAACGCCAGAGGACGGGCACTGATTGGGCCCTGCTGTGGAACTCGGCAAGCCCACCGCCTTCCCTTCTCCACTAAGCTTAAAAGCCATGGAAGATACGTACACTACGAAGTCAAGGTAGGGATCAATCACTCAGTACCTTATGTACGTAGTACTACCTGTAGGCACCGTGTGGCGCGTTGCCAACATGGAACACATTGGATTAATAACATGAAAGTTGGTTAGTGGCTGGCATTGACGAGTTGTTGGTGTTGGTAGTGGCAATGCTGCTGTGGTGCCAAGGTACTATGTACCAAACTATGGTACCGTAGCCTCGAGTGGCGCAAACATTTGATCCAACCAAGTTCAATGTAGCGGCCAAAAGCCGATGCTTAGGCCGTGATTAGGTACTGCGATGCTATCAATCGTGGCGCATCTTCCCCCCTGTCCACAAAGCGTCATCCACATTCCCCGTTTCTCTCACTTCAGTCACAGCCCGCCTCTTTCCAGGCCAGCTTAAAAAGGGATCCAGCTTCCCTCCTCTCTCCGGGCTTTTACATCTCCCTCCCATTTCACTTTTGGGTTTCTATCCCCTTTTCTTTCCTTTCAGCTTTGCTGCTTGCTTGATTTGCTTGCTCGCTCGCTCGTACAGTCTTGCGCCGTTGCATCTCTCTCAATACCTGTTCGATGAAGGAAGCCTCATCCGACCCCGATATAGCTACCAAAGGCTCTGATGTACAGCCCGTAGCTTACGGATTCTCCGACCGGCCGGATACTGAGCTTCGTGACCTGCCGCCCTTGAACGAGCACGTTGCCGCAACTGCTACACCTGCAACAACCACCAACCCAACCAATAAGACCTCCAGCAGCCGCAATGGCGTCGCCGTGTCTCCCCTCAGCACTGATGCTTCCAGCGTCTTCAACAAAAAGCCAGACGCCGGCTTCCTCAAGTCGGCATCTGCCCAGAAGCTCTCGTCAACGTCATTCTCGCAGGATGAGAAGCAGGGGTCTATCCTAGGGAAGATGGAGGCTCAAGCAAGCACCTCTCCCCCCGAGACTACCAGTTCCGAAAACGACAACGACAACGGTAATGACAAGAAAAAGCGTACGTTTGTCGAGGAATTTCGTAGAACCTTCTGGCTGGTCCTTACTCACAGCTGGTTCAATGTCTTGCTGGTCTTTGTACCGCTTGGCATCATTCTCGCCAACATCAATGGCGTTAATAGTGGCGTCGTCTTCGCTATGAACTGTATTGCCGTGATTCCCCTTGCCGGCCTTCTCAGCTTTGCGACCGAGTCGGTGGCCCGTAAGATGGGCGACGCCCTTGGCGCCTTGCTCAATGTGACGTTTGGCAACGCCGTGGAATTAATCATCTTTATCATTGCCCTGGTCAAGAATGAAATCCGTATCGTCCAAGCATCTCTTCTAGGTTCCATCCTAGCCAACCTGCTCCTGATTTTGGGTATGGGCTTCTTCCTCGGTGGACTACGCTTCCGAGAGCAAGTCTACAATAGCACCGTGACCCAGATGAGTGCCTGTCTCCTCAGTTTGAGTGTTATCAGTCTGGTCTTGCCTGTATGATTCCCATCTTGCGGAAAACTATTTGCCCTTGAACTCTTTCGCTAATCGGCTTTCAGACGGCTTTCCACGCCTCCTTCAATGACCCGGCCCTGGCTGACCATCAGTCGCTCAAGATAAGCCGCGGCACTAGTGTTGTAAGTTGAATTCCCTATTCACATGCTACTTCGCCATCATCCTCTAACCCAATGCAGATTTTGTTGCTGGTCTACATCATCTATCTCCTATTCCAGCTGAAATCGCACGCATATCTGTATGAGTCGACTCCGCAGAACATTGTCGATGCCGAGTCTATTCCGGGTCCCGCCGCAGCTTGGCTAGACTCTTCAAGCTCCGACTCCAGCTCGTCTGATAGTTCGGATTCGGACGATTCCAGTCACTCTCGGGATACAGTTCGCCGTGCCATGAGAAAGGTCCTTCGCCATGGACGCAGAAGAAAGTCGTCAGTTGCCTCGGTGGAAACCAGCGAATTTCACCCTACCAGGACTTCGTCTTTTGGTACCACAGCCGCTAGTCCCCAAGAAGAGTCTTCAGAAACTTCATCTTCCCGTCCGCAGTTCCCCATACTTGCGTCCACCGAGACGAATGAGGAGGCTGTTGAAGACGAAGAGAGGTCTCATCACAAGCGCAGAAGACCTAGTATTCGACACATGCGCAAGAAGTACAAGAAAAACCGTCGCCATCACCGCCATCGTGACGCAGATGGCGATGCTCAGCAGGCAATCATTGAACAACCCGAACAGAAATCGCAGAATCATCGCAGTGACGGAGAGCCCCGTCGTGTCGACTTTGCTATCCCCAACGAACCAGCTGCGGATAATGGCAATGAGCCCAAACGGCCATTCCCTGCTCTGCGCTCCATGTCTGTGAAGAACTTGGCACCCACCGTCTTTGTCCAGAAACCTGAGGAGGATGTCCTGGCTGCCGTCGCCGCTGGCCCTGTCCCCCGTGTTCGTTACGGCATTCGACGTACCAACTCCCTTCCTGATAGGCTTAACCATCAGATTCGACCTCCCGGCGCCATGTTGCCTGCCCAAGTGCCCTTGGCCGCCTTGAAGGCAAACGGCGCTGAAGGGGAAGAAGAGGAGGAACACCTCACTCAGACGGCAGCCATTATTCTTCTACTGATTACGACCGGTCTTGTCGCGGCATGTGCTGAATTTCTCATTGGCTCTATCGAGGACGTGGTCGCCACGTCGAGCGTCGGCGAGATCTTTATTGGTCTCATTGTCTTGCCCATCGTGGGTAATGCGGCGGAGCACGTTACTGCTGTGACTGTGGCAATGAAGAATAAGATGGACTTGGCTATTGGCGTTGCTATTGGCAGCTCCATTCAGATTGCCATCTTTGTCACGCCCTTGGTCGTCATTCTGGGCTGGATTATGGACAAGGAGATGACACTGTACTTTACCCTCTTTGAGACGGTGTGTCTTTTTGTGTCAACCTTCATGGTCAACTTTCTTGTTCTGGATGGCCGAAGCAACTATCTCGAAGGCGCCCTGCTCTGTGCAGTCTACTGCATTATCGGCGTCGTCGCCTTCTTCTACCCAAACGAGGCCGATGCAAACTCGTGGGGCAGCTAGTCGCTGCGCCGGCGAGGATAGCTATTGGCAAGTTGTCTCTTTCATGAGGCCTCTCTTAAAATACGCCATTGGTGAGATGGCTTTGAGGGCATTCTAGGAAGAGTGTGGCAAGATGGGCGTATATTAGCGAATGGATGGGTGCAATTCACAGTTGCGTACTTAGTACTAATGTACATTGTACATGCAATACGCACGTCTTTGTACCCAGGTACCACTACCTCTAGTACCTGTAATATATGGCGTATTCTGCGTATTTTTCAACGGTTCTCTCTATAAAGTGCATAAATGATGACGCGTAAAGTGCAGTACATACTTGGCCTGGGGCTGTTGATCCACCGGCCGGGCTGTGCAAGAAGGTGCATTCCATGTAGTATTCCAAATGTTCTTCTGAGGCCACCCACGAAGCGTTTTGTTTGTCAGGTGTCTCCTCCATTGTGCTGCTGTATTGTCGAGCCCACTAATTAAGCAGCAGAACTAGCGCCTCCCGGGGTTTGCTAGAAACGGGCTAAAGACAGGGACCGGCAGTAGCACAGCCACATGCGAGAGACGTCACAAACGACTTTAATTGCCCTCCGCTCTCGCCATTTGTCTAGCCCTTGGTTCGTTCTTCTCCCCCCATCCATCTCCTCTTTCGATTATCTCTGGGCGTGATATTTCACCCATTCCAATTCGCCTTGTTGGTTGAGCCGAGACGTCTTTCCTGAAGCAGAGGGGCAACTTGCTCAGCTTGAACGCGTTCTTCTCCCTTTCCCCAACTACTAGGTACCTAGAAGTACCTGCTCTTCTTGGTGAAGCCACGCAGACAGACAGCTCGTCAGCAATGTGTTTTGGCGGTCAGAACGAGAGGACCAATGATCCGCCGCCGCGGCCGGTGCAGAATCTCGATGGGAGGCCGGATGTGAAGACGGGTCAGTATAGTTCGCCGCCGAATGCGTTTGATGGGACGGGAGGGCCTTCGGGGTATCAGAGCCAGGGCCAGCCGCAGTATCGGCAGCAGCAGCCATATGAGGAATTCGCGCCTCCGCCTGGGCCTCCGCCGGGGAAGCGGCAAGAGGAGGACTATGCGCCGCCTGTTGGGCCGCCTCCTGGGCGTCAGCAGCATGGCGATTATGCTCCTCCGCCAGGGCCGCCGCCTTCGCATCAGCTTAATGACTATGCTCCTCCTGCTGGACCGCCTCCATCTCATCAGCACAACGACTATGCGCCGCCTCCAGGACCGCCTCCTTCTCACCAACAGGGAGACTATGCGCCGCCTCCAGGACCACCGCCGTCTGCTGCCAAGGGCGACTGGATTGCACCTCCATCGGATCCGTATGCTCCCCAGCTTGGCGCGGCACATGACTGGCAGACTGCCGTCCCGGATACCTCCTTGTTCCCGCCACCTCCCCCGTTGTTCAGCGGTCATGACAGGTCATACGCCAACAACTCGACTGAAGAGGAGGCAGAGGCTGGTGAGGCGTGGTGCCGACAGTATCCGCTCTCCACGCCCATGACGCTCGATGAAGCGGGCAAGCATGCTCTGCAGTCCAACAACATCCGGCTCATGGAACCGTCGGGCTTTCGCGGCACCTTGAAGTGGCTTGCACCAGGCCACTGGGAGGGCAACACCACCATAAACAGCCCCGACCGCTGCATCATTGGCTATCCTCCTCTCTACGTGGTTAATGAGCACGACCCATCAATTACAAATCAGCCAAAGACCATCTACTACGAGGTTAAGATTCGGAGGAACAGCCCTACCATCAACCTGGCTTTGGGCTTCGCTGCTCTTCCGTACCCGTCTTTCCGCCTTCCGGGATGGCATCGCGGCAGTCTGGCTGTCCATGGAGATGACGGCCGCAAGTACATCAACGACCGCTGGGGAGGCAAGGACTTTACGAACGAGTATCGCGTGGGCGAGACGTACGGCATCGGCATGACGTTTACGCCGACGGGCACGCACCACCCTCGCGTCGACATTTTCTTTACGAGGAACGGCCAGCGGTCTGGCGGCTGGTATCTTCACGAGGAGACGGACGCGCAGCAGGATTTGCCGGTAACGGGACTGGAGGGCTTTCACGACCTGAGCTGCGCGATTGGAATGTTTGATGAGACGAGCTTTGAGGTTGTGTTTGATCCAGCCAAGTGGCTGTACAAGGAAGCTAAATTTGATCTCTGAGGCGTGTGGTTTTGATGATGCCTGGAGGATGTGATGGTGGATTGATTGGGGTAGACGTATTATGAGACTGCTAGTGGTGGGATTGTGGTAATGACTTTTTGGGGGGGATCTGCTATAGGGATATATGAATTTTTTGCGATGATGACTGAGCATTCGATCAGCTCTTGATACACACTCTTAATAGATGCGTGGACTTTGTGAATCATTATTAGAGGGCTTTTCGCTTTTGGGTGTTTGACTTGGTGAAGCGTTGGGTTACGTACAGCTGCGCTTTGATGTTGAAACTTGATTAAGGGGGTGTAGCAGAGTGGAGTTATCTGATTCTATCGATTGGGAAGAAGCTCGACGAAGTTAAGTTAACGGCCAACGCAGGTGCTAGGATCAGGGTTATCTGGCGGACATTGTCACTGGGGGGGAAGATGGGTGATCCGAGGCTACTTGGTAGAATATGCTCGTGTTTATTGGCACCTATTCGTGGCGTTAGTTAGTTTTGATGGCAACTTGCAACCAGGATATGGCACTCTGTTGCTGGGTTTTAAATACAAGACTTATAAGAGGTAGATGGCGGGGATTTTTATTGGTTACTGGAATATGTGAAGATGGGTTCGATTAAGTACCTGCTATTAATATTACCATCTTTCTCATAATAGGGATTGATCCAGCCTCCCGTAACTATTTTGGCAGATGTACTTGAATAAAGGAACTATTTATTGAGTACTACTAGGTAGGTATTCTTTCGTGTTTATCAAGCTTCGAATTATACTATTTCAGGCAGCAGCCCCAGTAAACTCTACAGCTTATTGCTAACTAACCATAACTTACCCCCGAATATATACATATATATACATATTGCTAAAGAATTTTACACTGCCCAGCGTTTAAGCACAGCCTAGATACACAATAGACCATTCCTAAATAAATACTGTAGAGTAGCAGGGAGTAGCGATAGTAGCCGAAAGTAGAAAGTAGCCATAGTACATCGAGCCTGATTGTTCATTGGCTCGAGACGGCCAAGCCCAAAACACGTCTTTCCCCTCCCAAAGATGCGGAGATGGATGCCTTTGGCATCAACGTTTATATGCTTCTCTTTACTCTGCGAGAGTCAAAATTTTCTCTTGGTTCGATGTGACAACGGTGGAAGATTATTTCCTTCGGCCTCCTCGTGGCCCCGAGGAACTTGACCATGTTCTAGTCGAGAAGCACGTTCTAGTCAAGACTTCGACGCATGTCGAGAACAGGCATGGTTCCGGCAACGCTGCTGAGAATGCCCAAGAGCGTGGTTCGGCCAACAGTCGGTTTGGGCCGCTTGCTGAAGAGCTTGAAGGATGGCCAGATTTCGACGTTGAGCGGATTTCCTCGTATCGATCGATTGCGCCCTGTCTCTCAAGGCCGTGCGAGGTGAGGTGGGAGCCCCAGATCCCCAAACTTGCGCGCGTTATCTACAGCGAGCGACAACTCGAGGCTCTATTTCTGCAGACACTCGTCACTCGGGTCAACATTGCTCTCGATAAGGCGATTCCGCCAGAGGAAGATCGGATTGCCATCGTCGTGGGACCCGGAAGCTTTGAGAGCGTCACTGCTGAGGGCCGTGTGCAGAGAATCTTACCCGACTGGATAGTCGTCCGGAGCAACTTCGAGAGCGACACGCAGGCCGATTCGTTCCCGGGTATTCAGGCGCTTGCGAGAGATGGCAGGATACTTGCAGTGGGCGATACCAAGGTGGCCCGGCAAGGGGGCGGCAACAACATCACCTTGCATACAAAGGCGTGCCATGATGACTACATGCGCCAGCTTCAACAATATTGTGTTAACCTTTACACGCGCTTCGGATTCATTCTTTCCAACAAGGAACTGGTGGTGGTGCAGCTCCTGGCTGCACAGGAGGCAAGCCCTCGCAGAGCTGACCAGAGAGGACTGCGTTCCAACAATGCACAGCAGCTTGAGCCTGGCCTGGATTCTCAAGGGAGTGATTTGCCAAACTCCTTGGACCAGGACCATCATTCTCCCCAGATGCCAGGACACGAAGACAGGAGCGAATATGATCCATATGCGAATGAGTTGCCCATTCTATCAGCATCGTCACCACATCGTCCACCTAAGCGGCCACATCCTTCAACCAGCCCCGAAACAAGCCCCATTGCCTTTGCATCGAGAAGGACTCGGCAGGTGAGCCAAAGCTTGTCGGGCAGCGATACAAGCTCTCGCCATATCCCCAGCGACCCCCCTGCCCCGGAAGCATTACAGGAGTCGTCATCTCAAGAGCATAGCAAATACACCGCCTCAGTTAGAGACATTGAGCCGGGAACTATGCTAATACGAAGCTTTGACATGATGGCTTGGGGGGAAGTGAGTGTAAGCCTTGACATGATGGATTTGGAGGAACGGAATGAGATGATGTTAGGGAGCCATAGTAAGGAGAGCCCTTACTGGGCTTTGTTCAAGTTTGTGATTATGATTCGCGATCTGAAACTTGAGCAGCAGCTCATTTCCCTTTAGCCTCGGGAATGAGTTTCCATTAAGATGGATGAAAGGAGTTCCCTCGGCATCTTGTAGATGGATTATAAAATAGGATTTGCTAGCCAGCACCCTAAGTTAGCTATCCAGCACCCCAATAGGTACCTGCTACTATAAAGTAATATCATTATCTTCTATTTTCTTCTACCATTACTACATTCTTCTACTATTACTACATTCTTCTACTATTATTACTTTCTACTGCCGCTACTAGTACTGCTATCGCTGCTATCGCTCCTTTCTGCTACTCTACAGTATTTTAGGTAAACCTGCCAAATTGGTAACACGGGAGACTGGATTAATCCCTTAGTAGGTATATTAATCTACCAATTTTTCGAAGTACAGAGAGGATACTGCAGTCTCCCTCCGTGTAGGCCATCTTCGCCGATTTTCCTGAGAAATCTCAACCAAAACGACGCAGCCAAATCCCCAGGCTCATCAGCCGGCTAAAGGAGTGCCTCCATGTTAGCGGAGAGGAATTTGCATTCTGTATTAGAGTTGAGAGACACATCTGCACAATCGGTGCCAGAGGTACGTAACATCACAACTCGAAAAGCTGCACGATCGGCAAAACGACACATTGCTAAAAAAAAAATTCATATTCGATTCGCCAAATGCCGGCCGAGCTTCAGCTCCAGCAGAGAAACTCCATTCAACGAACGAACGAACCAAAGGCTTTCTCCTCCCGCAGCGGATACCCGCGATTGCGCAATATGGATGCAAAAACTACCTGGGCTGGAATTTCCCACCGCTCCAGCATACTGCCGGTATTAAGGCCCTTACACATGTGAAAGGTGGCTTACATTGCGGATGGAGTTGAGGCACTGATATGGTGAGGAAGAATGAGCGTCAAAAAGTCCGCCACACTTTGAGCCCTAAACTCCCAAACCCATCAGTGCATGTATGCTATACACTACCAATAACGTCTACTCGAGGCTTGTAAATCTTACATGCGGCAGACAACCTTGAGCGAGAGCCGCACTGGCCAGAATAAGTAAATAAGCAAGATCAAACTTTATAGCTGCTTAATATAATTCCTTGACACCCACAAGCTCGTGATCAGCATGCTGTGGGATAATGCTCGTATTACACAATTGCAAGCATGGTATGGAGATTTCTGTTTATATCAGGATAGGAGGGTTAACAAAGCTTCAATAGCTAGTTCAACATAATTAAAGTGACCATTCATACTCGGTCATATGGCCCAGCTCGGCGCATCCTTGATAAAGCCATTGCAAACGTCAACATTGTCCTGCCACACGCGGCCGAAGGTAGACAAGTAAATAATATCCCCTCTCCCCAAGGGAGGGGGGAAAGGGGGGGACTATTGTATGCACGAGACATGCATACAGTCGGGGAGCAAACACGTTTTACAACTCGCCATCTCCGAAGCTTACTGGCTTTCTAAACCCCCAAGTGGGGGTCAACTATGCGCGACGTCAAGTCCAGAGTTTCGTCGCCGTATTTCTTCATTCTCGTTCCTTGGGATCCATAGTATTCTATCTTCAGGTCCTACCTTTGTGGCCTTAAGTTGGTGATTGAACTGTGGTATCGTACCTAAGGGTGTTCTTGTAATGCTTGGTTGAAGATCAAGGTTGGTCAATCAAAGCTCCTTGGATATGTGTCCATTGCCGGATCAACAGCAGTCTCGACTTGGGTTTTCATGTCACTGGACTTCCCCGGGATTGACTTCATCAGCCACAGCTCCATCTGTTGGAATGGATTCCTCCACTGCTTTGGCATCATCGACAGATGAGTTGCTATTCGTCTTCTCCACATTGTCCTCTGCCTGAGTCTCAGAATGATAGATGTCATCCCCTGCATTGTTCGGCTTTGGATTGCCATATTTCTGGATGAGAGAATTTGCTCTGCTGTTGAGAAAATTTGCCTTTTTCAGAGTTGCTTCTGCAAGCTCCTTGTCATAATGAGCGCGTTCCCATTTCCCTTGCGGTCTTATGCCTGAGCTGTACATGTCCTTGGAGACCGCATTAGCCTTCTTCATTGCAGCATAAATATTTTTCATTGCTTGATATGCTTCTTCCATGATAGCCCGCGCCTCTTTCAAGTCTTCTCTCTTCGTGTCAGTAACCGCATTCTCTTCCTTGATAATAGACGTTGCCAGATCGATCTCTTTGTTAGCATGGTTTACCATTTCAGCGGCTTCCTCCTGAAATGCCCAGATTTCAAGGGGCGCGAAAATGCGGTCAATTTGAGCGCACACAGAATCTTTTTGCTGCTCCCAATCCAACTGTGATGTGTCTATGAGATCGGAACTCGTCACTGACCCAAGAAATAGCAGAGGATTGAAAATCCAGGGTCCTGGCACATGCCCCTACAGGAAAAGTTGGTGAGGGTAGATGTTGTATCTCACCCCGTTTAAGTACATAGCCTTGACAGATCGGAAGAGCCGGCTTTTGATACTTTGTATCTCTTTGTAACTGAGGTGCAGGATACGCACTTGCCTTTCAAGGGGGCGCAAATCGTATTGTGGGTATTTAAGGACGTAGGTTTGAGCAGCGCGATCGTTGCTAACAAGATGAGGCACATTGTTCCCAAGTTCGGGTATGCGGCGAAGAATCTTGAGGATAGCGATGTGGTCGCTGAAGGATTCGCCAATAGTCAGGTTGGAGATGACTCGTTCGCGCCGACTTCTCGGATCATATCTGGGCGTAGAAGCTTGCGCGTAGAAGCTTTGGGTGTAGCTTTGGGCAGCATTCGTCGAACGAGCCTTCGATCTCTTGCGAGCGGCATTCTAAAGCTCTAGCACGCGACGTAGTACGGCTGGCATGGGCGGAGGGGAAGGGTTGGCATCTGGCATCTCTGTCGTGGACGGCATTGGCTGAGGGCTCGCCATGGCAAATGGAAGAGACAAGGAGGACTGACAAAGAGAAAGAGGACTGGCAAAGAGACAAAGAGGACTGACAAAGAGAAAGAAGACTGACAAAGAGAAAGAAGACTGACAGAGAGACGAAGAAGACTGACAGAGAGAAAGAAGGGTGTTGCAGCTCTGACGCACCTGTAGTCTACTAGGTAGGCATCAATTCAGTGTGGACCCTGTACCTTGTACCCTGTACCTGTACTCCGTGATGCTTCCTTGATCGCATAAATAACCAAGTAATGCCTGAGGCATCTATTATAGGTATATGAACTGAGTAAGTTTATAGCAAACATTTCCCTTAAAGTAATTACATATAACTAATTTAACTTCTTGTTTTTTCCCCTTTACTTCCCTTAATTTTGCTCCTATATAACGGCCTTTTCGTAAGGACCCTTCCTTCTCCATCGTGGGTACCCAGGTACTTGTTCTCCACAGGCGACACTCGCTTTAAGGCATACCCCCACCAAGATCAATACTACTGTACTTACATCTTAGTAGCCCAAACACCTGCATCTGCAGCGACGCCTCTTTGAAAGCATCACCACACAGGCATCGCGTGCCCATCCACGCACGACTTTGCCCATGGAGGTGGACAGCGACAATGACTTGCTTAGCAAGACCGCCGCCGGAGAGCCTGTGACTTCGTATGTGCATAGTTTTGCTTGGTTTCCCTTCACCCCATTCGGCCCCTTGTCGCGGCTCTGCTAACTGATGGCTTCCTTGATAGAGAGGCATGGCCGGCCTTGCGCGATGATATCCTTGTGCGACTAGACAAGGTGTGTTTGTTTACCCTGCGGCAGAAGCATTCGAGAGCATGGCAACCGGTCAATCGAGTGAATTTACTAACGGGGCGCCCCGAATCCTCCAGATCGCACACAATGAATTCCCGATACCCAAGCTGCCGCCTCCCGCGCCGCGACCTCGGTTGTTGGACGCACGAGTGCTCTCTTCTTCTTCGCCCGCCGATCGGCTTCCCGATGACGCCAACAAGGAGAATGCGCCCGCGGACGAGCAGCCGCCATCCACGGCCGGTGCAGAACCAGCCGCGCCATCTCGACCGCCGCCGTCGCAAGCTCTGTCGCAATCCCCGCCGCAGACTCAAGAACCCGGTGTGCTGCCAAAGCAGCTGGCAGACATGGTGGAAGAAATCAAGAACCACATCGGAAGCTTCAAATCGTATCCGCCACATACAATCCAGAGAATCGCCGAGCTGATTTTGCGCCCGCGCGCGCAGTACAAGGCTCTATCGGCATACCTTCACGCGTTGGACAGGGTGGCGGCCGTGACTTCGGGCACAGACATATACCCGCTGCCGCCACCGATTCCGGATATGTCCTCGATTCAGCTCAACGGGGACGAACCTAATGACCCTGCCATGGCTATCGCTTGGAGCAACTCCACAGCGGTGGCAGTTGGCTCAGATGAAGCCCTCGGAGGGGCGCTGCTAACGCCCATCCCTTGGCTGGTCAGAAGGAGCACGCCTCCAGAAAGCGTCAGCGAGGCGCCAGCAGAAGCACCACCGGAAGCATCACCGGAAGCACCGCCGGAAGCACCACCGGAAGCACCACAGGAAGCACCGCCGGAAGCACCACAGGAAGCACCACAGGAAGCACCATCGGGAGCACCATCGGGAGCACCACCGGGAGCGCCAGCGTTGGCGCCAATGGGGGCGCAGATTCACAGCGAAAGCACCGAGACAATCGACGGCCCTAATGGGGTGGGCAGCATAGAGACTGTCTCCGTCAGCATTAACGGCGTGTCATCCATGGGCCACTCTAGGGGCGTCACCCAAGGCGAGCTGCTTAGGCAGGAGCAGAGGGCCGGCATCGTGCCCGTCAGTCAGCTCACCAAGTCTCACGACATGATGGTCGAAGGCGAGCGCGAGGCTTCTGCGCCATCAGATGATCTGCCCATGGATGATGAGGAGGAGGAAACACCACACGCAAGAGGGCCAGAAGAAATTGGCGTTAGCGACACGGGACCTCAGTCCGAGACGACAAGTGTCGTGGGTGAGGATGGCGTCGAGATGCAAGGCATCGATCTCGAAGCTGCGGTTGGCCGGAAACACGCGGACGAAAAGGACGAGCCCCCCACGGTAGATCATCAAGACGTAGCGGGTAAGCCCTCCTCGGAGCGGGCGAAGAGTCCCGGCGCCGAGAGCGTCAGCTCAAAGCGCGAAGCAGAAGACGATCTCGAGGATGGTATCGTGGCGAAGAAAGTCAAGGAGGACCCCAGCGGTGATGGCGATACGACAATGACATCCGACGAGACGCCAGATCCTGAAGAGCAGAAGGGAGGCGATGAGAACAAGGATGACGCTGCGGATAAGGATAATGTAAAGATGGAGGCGTAATCACATTACACCTGGCCAACATGCCAGCGGGCTTCCGTGAGGCTGGACATCTGGCTAGTATAGACGCCCATCTTCCTTCCTTGCCACATCAACCAAATTATCGCATACGAGCTTCAGGCACTTCGAGAAGAGACATGGCAAAAAAAAACATCACGCTCGATTTTGATATCAAACAAGGGGGATACATACCTCGCCATCACCGCGGAATAAGGAACCATACCAGAACACGGCCTCGTATACTTATTCACGCGGCAAGGGACCTCAAGCGTGGGGAGTCTACAGACCGGGCCCATCTATAAAGGAGTCGAGAGACCCTTTTTTTTCGCGATTTACTTTTTTTCTGAGAAGGCGGCATCTGATCTTCACTGGAATAACTTGTACATTTAGAAACGGAAAAATTGTTCAAAACATACTCATGATTATGAGGCGCGGGATCAACTCGAGGGTATTCAAGTTGCCCATTACAGCTTGCATCGAGAATTTGGATTTTTCACCATTTATTTTCCCATGTTCTTTTTTTTTTTTTTTTTTTTTTTAAACCCTTTTGAGTAACTCCCAGCAGGATAGGACAAGGTCAAATATTGATATACAAATGCGTGTTTTGCTTGTCAATGTGATAAAAGTAAATCAATCAGCAAAACCATTTTGCCTAGCGCATATACATCAGGAAGAAAGGTATCGTATCTTATGAACACACTACATAATATATAGTGAACCCTTCCATATCCGCCCCAAGCGAGACATGACAACTTTTTTTTCATTTAGAAGTGGCCAAACATCAAGACCACAACCACCCACCATCCTAACCAAGGTCCTCGAAAAAAACAAAAAAAAAATGCCGGCCCCAAAACGCCCCCTCCCAATCCCTTCCTAGAGAGCCCCAGTATTACAATGTACTAGATAGTAGCTACTCAGAGCCTCTTTATATATCGCGTTTTCTTCCTATCGAAGAAACTCTAAACGAAGAGTGCATTTGCATCGTAAAATCGGTAAACGTCCCCGCCGCCGCTGTCATCGCATGCTTGTCTTAAGAAAAGCTCCCCTAAACCTCTTTTCCAACCATGGTCAAAGCCATTGAAAAGGGGGATGATCGCGTGCAAACGTACGACGTAATAAAGACCTCTATGTCTTTAATGTCAATTCCACCTCCCTTTGAATCCACTGTGCTCTGAGAAAATGCTCTGAGAAAATGGCTGATGAAGGATGATGAAAGAAAGAAGATAAAAACAAAGCCAACCAGGGAGAAAGAAATCCAATGGAGAAAAAGAGAAAAAAACGCCGACGCCATGCTATTCCTTAAAAGTAGTAAAAACGGTGTCATCAAGAAGAGAAAATCAGAGAGTCGCATGCTACACGAATCCAGGAAATACGCTCGAAACAACGCGTCGCCCTTGAATACTGAAGTTAGTCAAGAAGTTCGATCAAGGTCCAGAGAGGAGGAAACGGGGCACGTAAAACTCACATTTGGGACGCTTCAGGTCCGGATCATCAAATGGCGCGTTTTGGCTTGCAATCTCCCGCATGCGCTCGCGAGCAAACGACGAAGGGCTGTGGCTACTGGCAGGCTGTGCCATTACCAACTCGGCACCTTCGGGAGCCGTGGGTAGCAGCCTCAATGCACGAGGCTGAGGCTTGCGTTTGGCCCGTGCTGCGGGTGTTGCTGGCGTTGCGGGTGCTGGATTTTGCGATGCCACCGGTGTTGTCTCTCCGACGGCGTCCTCTTCGGATTCGGAAATGTCGATAGGTGTTGTCCCGGATGACATCGTTGATGGTATCTCTCTGGTGGCTTCTGCATCTGTAACAGTTTGTTCGGAAGACGTTGGTGTCTTCTTCACACTGGCATCCCTGCCCGGTTTGCTGCTCTTGACTGGCGTCAACGGAACGTCAGGGGAAGTTGCATGGCTGCCCGAACTGAATATTTTTCTTCCCCAGCCCCTGAGTTTGCTCTCGCCAGATTCCAGGGACGAGTAATCCAAATCGATCCTCCCTCGCAATTTCCGCAGGGCCCGCTCACGGCGGACCATTCCGTTGGTAATGGGAGGGCAGTACCCACGGGGCAACATGCAATGCTTGCACATTGGACACAGTGAGCTGTTTTCGAGCAGGAATTCGTCTATACAGTCAGGGTGGAATATGTGGCCGCATGGGAGTTCCTTGATGATGGTTACGCGGTGTTCGAAGCGGTCGAGACAGATGTGGCATTTTGGTTGGAAGTTGGTGGCGGTAGTATCAGACCCTGTTATGCTTGACCTTTTACTCCGTACACTTCGCGTGCTGCGGACACTATGCTCACTGGGAGATACGATATCACTGGCAGCATTTCGGTCTTGTCGGTGATTTCTCCTTGAGGATTTTCCAAAACGAGATGTGCCACGCATGCCCGGAGAAGAGGGAGTCGACGGGCCGCTGAGTGTGTCTGGATCTTGGTTGTAGGTGAAAAGCGGGAACCCCTGAACAAAGGCCGACGGGACAGTGAGTCTCTTGATCCCCATGGCCTCGAGATCGACCTCGCCAGATGCAACGCGACGTTTTAACGATATGCGGCGACGCCTCTGTATCAGATGCATGGTGAGTGAGATGCCGCCGATGATGAGGAGCAAGGCGCCAATGACGATGAGGAAGAATATCCACAGCGCCGGGATGTTGGTGGGATTCTTCATGTTCAACTCGGTCCATATCCGAACATAGTCTTTTGGGTTGGGCCCATATAGCTGCGATATCTCTTGGCCATGGGGGATCTGGTTGACGGTTCCTGAGTAGAGGCTGAGCTGAGTCATCATCTTTTGGCCCTCGAGTCCCGAGACGGCAAAGACGGGATACTGGTTTTGCTTCCGCCAGGCGCCATCATCGTCAAGGTTCCAGACGGGGGAGTAGACATCCTGGGGCTTGTTGGAGGAGTTGTTTGGCTTGTAGAAGATGAAGGCGCGGATGGGGTCGGCGCGGGCAGCGGCGAGGTAGGCCTGGGTGCAATCTATGCTGAACCAAGGAGCGAGGGCGATGAGGTTGTAGTTGGTAGGGGGGAGGTTGGCGCGTCGGGTTACATTTCTAGGGATGAAGTCGTACTGCTGGGCATCACAGGACGGCATTCGACTGATGTCGGGAACGTATAACAGGCCTTGGATGACTCCATTGAGGGTATCGGCATTGGTGGTGGTCAAGGTGGTGACGTTGCTGTCGATGCGCTCCTCGTATGCTATCTGACTCTGTCGGCGGGTAAGACTGTTAGCGGAACTTGGTCACGACGGCTATGGAGACGGAGGGACGGGAAAGTGGACGCAACGCACGGAGAGCGCGGTGATGTTTCTGATGATGGTAGTGGGCACGGTGGTAGCACCACCCCAGACCGGATTACTGAAGAGAAGCCTGGCGGCAGAGAGTCAGCAGGGCAATGCAGACACGGCAGCAGCGGCAGCAGCAGCAGCAGCAGAGGGCGAAGCAGAGGGAGAAAGAGAAGACGACGGCGACTGGTGAAAGGGAACAGCAATGCGATGGTGAGGTGAGCAACAAGGCGAACGGTGCTGGTGACAGATGGTGGGACCAAGGGCATAGCGCATCGTATGGACGAGGACGCATATCGGGGAACTGCAACTGGAGCGGAGAACAAGGCAAAAACAGCGCCAATGGCAAGCAGACAGGCGACGACAGCGGCGACGACAGCGGCGACGACGAGGCCAGCGAGTCGGCAGACGACGGCGGCGATCAAGGGGAGCAAAGTGAGGCTTCAGACGAGGCATCTCGTGCCTTGCTGGAGGACATACACGACATTTCGAATCTCGGAGAGCGCTGTGAGACGTCAGTTGCCGGCCGCCAAGACTGGGGTCACGTAGGGGTAGTCTTGGCCGACAGAAGGCAGAACTCACACATTCTCCTAATACATATTGAGGGCGAATCGGGAGGCGGCAGTCATGGTCTACGGGCGACGGCGACGGCGCGGGGACGATGACGAGAGAGAGGGCCAGAGAGGCGGGCAGCAGAAGTCGAAGCACGGCGAGGTTTTGGAGGACGCAAATTGGCCTAGGGGGGGCACAGGCCGAGTCGAGATCAGGATGAGGAAAAAAAAGAGAGCACGGCGGTACTAAGCAGGGATGGCGGGCGAGGTTTGGCGGTGGTGCTGGTGCCGGTGCTGGTGCTGGTGCTGGTTGGTGCTGGTGCTGGTGCTGGTGCTGGTGTGTAGAGGTACAGGTACGGGTACAGGTACAGGCACAGGCACAGGTACAGGTACAAGCACAGGCACCTATGGGGGAGCGGGTAGCGGGTATAATGGGCAATTGCTGATGGCTAATGGCTTAGTACTAAGGCAATGACCGGAGTACGGGGAGCCGCCGGCGCAGCAAATCCGGATTCCGTACGGGGGCGTTGATGCGCTGTGCGCTGGTTGATGCGCTGTGCTTGCGGCCCTTTTGGCGGAGAGAAAGCCACCCACAGCCGCTAAAGGCCACAGCGGTTCGCTACTAGGCGGACGGGCAGCACGGCAACTCGCATGTACCGCTACCTTGACGGCCCAGGACTAATGGATGTAGTAATATGGATCAATACTGCTACACTGCGACTGCGACTGCGACTGAAAAAGAGGCCGGTGGAGGGCCAAGGCGGGGCGGCTGGACGGTAAGTCGGAAGCCAGAACGATATGGAGGCGTGGAGCCGGTGTGAGCGCTTCTTGTCTCTGACAGGGCCGGCCAATCTTTGGTGGACGCTGGACAGTGCCTGGCCCGAAGCTGCACCTCCAGCTGCCACGGAGAGGCGCGGTATCTTTTCCCGCTGCTGCTGCCGCGCCGGTACATGCACCACGCAACGCAGGCACAGTGTAGATGGCTGAACAGCTCGTGTGCCTCCAAACGAGAACGGCGGGCGAATCAAGGCCCTGGGCTGGGAGAGGCGATGGGCTGCCGCTGCCGCTTCCGAGCGACGGGGAAAAGGGAGCGAGTCACGTCTCGTCTCAGGCTGGACAGAAGCTGCCAAGTACTACTGCTAAGGTATGTAACTACATTAGCACAGCCGCCGCCAGATAAGGCACCTTGCGTATCGCATCGCCAAGGACAGTACCTACATGCTGTACAGTGCTGTATTGTTGAAGAGATTGGGGCAGACAAAGAGAAGCAGCAGAGTGTGAGAGGAAAGCACTGCAGTTATGATTCTGTCCTGTCGACACATGCGGCCACCGTTTATGTAGGTCAAACAAAGATGTACTTATAATATTGCCCGGCAATCAAGCTCCTGGTGGTGCCTTTCCCTCTTCGCACATGGAGGAAATGCCAAGCGATTTCGTATATGCAGCGGCATATCGTAGTGGCGATCAGAGGTTGCAGATGGCTGTCATCCCGGCAGCCTGCCATGATGTAAGTTGGTGCTCCTTGCCGCTACCCTGCACTCTCTAAGGATGCGGAATTATTAATTAGTCGATGAGGATGACGCCTTGTGCCAGCGGTGGTGAAGCTGTCAACACGAGGCCGGCACGTGTAGCAACTGCTCTGTATCTGCATGTAGAGGGGGGTGATTTGCCTACTCGAGTAATAGGTACCTGGTAGGAATCCCAGCAGTTACAGAACAAACTCCTTGTTCGCCCACCAGCATCAAGAACTCATCCCTCCCTCTAATCAACGCAGGAACAAGCCTGTAATCAAGCCTGTAATCAAGACTGTAATCAAGATTATGCTCTCACTCGCATGCCTCCCCATTCAAAGGCGAGCAACGTAGCAACGATCCCACCTCTCGCGAAAATGCCCCCCTCTTCCGCCCGAACGCCGAGCATCCTCTATCAGGGCCCCCTCGCTTATCAACATTGCATATGTACAAGTAGTAATACTATACATCATGTACTGTACGGAGTACATATTACCCAACTGTCCAACTCCAAAACCTCGCGGAGTCCACGTAACCGACATTTGTCCATCTTCCGACACAATCCACAGCTCCCCATTGGCCCTGGCGCTAATCCTGGACGGGCGTTGGCGGCTCAACCCCAATAGACCGACACAAGGCCCCTTGTCGCCGGTGAACGCATGGAGCGATCGAGGCTGCGGGCAAGATGACGCTGGGGACCAGGATTCGATGCTGCCAGGTACTGTAGAGGCAGCAACTGGAACTTGTGCCATCGCTATCACTACTATTAGGTATACTACTGCCTCTACTATGTGTGTTTCCTCGATGCCTTGTGATGGTTCGCGCCCCAATTGCCGCCGGTGTGTGTCTCCCTGTCCTGCTCGCCTCCAAGCCAGCCCTGGAAATCCTTTGACACCGAAAAAAGAGCAAACACGAGCGCACAAGCAGATCTCAAGCAAACTGCGTCCCCTCCCACCCCCCCCTCTAGTGGACATGCACGTGTTCCAGAGTCTCGGCAGATGGTTGCGTGTTTCTCACCATCCATGTCGGATCGACGGATCTCGCCTCAAACATCAACCCGAGCGAGCCTTCGACTCAAGACCTCTTTCCATTGATGCTTACTGCACTCTTATGAGAGACAGCGACAGAGTCTAGAGCTGTCGTATGTAATACGGTGCTCCGTACTACTGCACGAATAGGCCGAGGATAGTATAGTGTGCTCCGTATAGTATCACTTATACCATTCCATCGACTAATATCTGCCCTGCATACGGAGTACAGTACGTACAGCTGCACGACGCAGCGAGAAGCGCCGCGACTTCGCCCTCCCGACTTTCCAGGCGTCGGCGAATCGGGTGGCGACAGCAAAAGCTTGAGCTCTGACACAAACCGTGCCGTGCCGCGCCATTGGCCTCCCCAGTGTCTGTTCCCGTAGCGGATATCGGATGCTACCCTCAACGAGCAGCGAGATGACGGCATCCAGACGTCCCGTCCCATTCCATATCGTCGGTTTGCGGTGAATCGCACAGAGTTGCCTTGTTGCTAATGCCGTCATTCCCCTTTTTTTTGCCTCGTCGCTGCAAAAACAACCTTGAAATCACATTGGTTCCCCGCACACATCAGCTCCTACACCAAACCACATACTTTGCACTATATCACGAAGGATCATGCTGTCAGTGCTGTATGTGCTTCGTATATACGAGTACGTACGTATGCTGGCATGTACCGACTAGGATGGATGCTGATATGGCGGCCACTCGATTCGAGACTCTTTTGATCATGTGCATATGCTAAGGAAA
Source organism: Trichoderma sp. TW21990_1 (assembly GCA_010015515.1). Lineage (NCBI taxonomy): Eukaryota > Fungi > Ascomycota > Sordariomycetes > Hypocreales > Hypocreaceae > Trichoderma > Trichoderma sp. TW21990_1. The sequence goes on from WXUD01000028.1 coordinate 597,853, forward strand.
TATACCGTACATGGATGCACTTGTGTCCCCCTTAGAGTCACAACAACTCACATCATCCATCTCTCCTCACACAAACTCGCAACTATTGATTCGACTACTGCTAGCCCTCTCCACAAACCGGCACTGCGCTGCCGAGCGTCTCCTTATACGCGGCAGCAAATGTCCATACATAACATGTACGAGACATACATAGCCCAGATCTGCAAAAACCAAGCCATCACACAATAGCGAGACTAAAACACACTGCCCAATGGCCGCCACACAATTTCCCCGTCGGTTAACCCGCCCGTAAACCGTTTTTTTCCCCGAGAAGAAAAAGCCAAGAACAACGAACCTGAAATCATATGCATGTAAGCCAGGGGACTAGACAAACTACTCCCTACTCAGGCACCTACATAAATACGAACAAATCGCGGAAATTCGCAAAAAGGTGGTCCCAAGTACGTCGTCAAACCAGGGGTGGGTACATATGTATCGCTTCTCTGAGATTTGATGCCATCTCGACTAGGTAAATAAGCTCTCCCCCCAATCCTCATGTCCGCCCCGAAAATACGCGGCGACGTATCGCGTGCTTCCGAAAGACCATGTGGGAACCAGCAAAAAATGAGATTTTCATCTATCCTATCCTCTTCCAATCCTTCCAACAAACACATGCAGCTCTTTCGTCTTCGCTTATGAATGAAACATACGTAAGTCAGGTCCCAGCCACCCTCCCCGGCCGTTTCCTGCAGATAACACACACAACAAGGCCCGCCCGAAAAAAAAAAAAAAAACAACGCCAAAGCATGCAAGAATAAAACAACACACAGGTCGGACATACGTACAGCAAATGATACGAAACAACGTGCAACCCCTGTATTTTTTTTTCCCCCACGTTGTCGTACACGTTGATGTGTCTCGCCATGCAAACACGCACAGTATGTACTGTACCTTTTGTGCGTACGTAAAGTCAATCCACTTTTAGAATGGACGGCTTTGTATCTTTCGTAGTTCTTGGAGGCATGGGTGTTTCGAACCCACGCAGGGACACGTACATACATGCTGCATACATGCAATCTTTTGCAATCAGATACTATCTCCAGGCACCGACATTCTGCTCTAGATTTCGCTCATTTGCCGTTTTGGGAATTCTCCCTTGTCCATCCTATCAACAACTTCAATGTAGATGTTGGCCCCCATTCACGTTTTTTGGAGGGGATTTGCCAGCCAGCACCCCAAGTCGGCTATTCAGCAACCTAGGTGGTACCTACACTATTCTTTAGGTGCCTGCTACTGACATTACCATCTTCCTAACCTCTGCTGCTATAGTACTTACAAAACCTCTTCTTCTTCTTTTCTTTATCAGTCATGTTCAATCGTTTAGTGCGACGTTGCCTTCTGGGAATGGGTATATATCACTATCAAAGTCCCTTACTTGCACACTATGCTTTTGCCTACCAACACCTCAACAAGTTCCAACAACCCCATAATAACTCAACAACCTTTCTCTAAAACCTGTAGCCGCCGCTGTTGCCGCCGTGGTCGCGAGATCTGTACTCAGAATCGTCGGCCTCGTCGTCATCATCGTGACGATGTCGTCTGCCATGACTTTCCTCACGAGACCCATATTCGCCGCCGTAGCTGTCCTCTTCGCGACGTCCGTAACCGCCGCCATAGCTGTCCTCCTCCCGACGTCCGTAACCGCCGCTTCCATAGCTGTCTTCTTCGCGACGTCCGTAACCGCTGTTGCCGTAGTTGTCCTCCTCGCGGCGTCCGTAGCTGGACTCGTAGTTGCTTGTTTCGCGGCGCTCATAACTATTGTCTTCGTCATCGTCCCGGCGGTGGCGTTCTTTCCCTGATTCATCGTCAGAACCATGACTATGATGGTGATGGTGGTGGTGGTGGTGCCCGTGGCTGTGCCTCTTACGGTCATCATTGGATCCCCTGCTGTCGCTCCTTCGCTGCTCATAGCCACCTCCGTAGCTATCCTCCGTGGAGCGGTACTCATTTCGTTCGGTGCGCTCTTCACGCGATTCATAGGAGCTCTCATGAGTCTCCCGCCTCTCCTCGTAGTTAGAGCCCCCATACCCTCGGCTGCCGTATGAATCCTGTTGCTCGGAGCGTTGATAGGACGTTTGACGTTCGCCGTCGGGGTGATAAGTCTGGCTGTGTTCGGCTTGGCCATATCGGTCTCCCTGTTGGCCATACTCCCGCTGGCGTTGCGAATAGGAGCCGTCCTCTCCGGTCTCGTAGCTAGTTTCTCTGTTGCTCGATCCTTGCTCAAAGGCCCCTCCCAGGAGGCTCCCAGCCATGCCGCTGATGAGGCCGCCAATGCCATCATCTCCACCTGACTGTTGTTGTTGCTGGGGCAAAGGAATATCGATGCCGGTATTCTGGGAAACAAACCCGGAGAGGGCACCAGTGGCGCCCGAGAAGATGGCGTTTGCGGCCGCGCCGGCAATCTGGTCCTCAACGCCCTGAGGCTCGCCAAACTCCTTGCGCATCTTCAGCTTACCGGAGCAGCCGTGACCAGTATCTTGGACACCCTCCTTGTGGTTTTCGCCATTGATAACGCCGCGGGGGGAGAGCTTGCGGCGGTAGTCCTCTCGTTGATCCTCACTCATGTCACCCCACCATCCTTGGACAGAGTTAAAGATGAGCTGTCGCGCCTCGGCAACGCCATCATAGCCCATGTCACGCTGGGCAGGGTGGTGCATGACACCGTTCACGATGCGCTCCAGCAAGCGGTCGACATCAACTGAATCGTCATCAATGGCTTCCATGAGCTGTGGCACAACCCAGTGGAGCATCCTGGCGGCAGTTCGGCCGGCAATCTCGTTGAGAATCTACACCGGCGTTTAGCTTGTAATGCTTCCGTTCAAGCATCCTGGTTCTGCACTTACGTTGGAGAAATGATCCTTGGAGAGCATCGAATGGGTAGGATCAGAAGAGTCATCATCATCAAAGACAATATGCTGCTCCTTCTTGCTGCTCTCGATGATTTCCGAGGATCCGGTCTGGAGTTCATTCTTGATCTGGTGGATCAATGGGACGATGAAGGGTGCCATGATGGAAAAGACAAAGATGGAAAGCTGTTCCTCCAGTTGCTCGATAACCTTGGGAAGAATAGGAATGTTCTCAATAGCACCGCTAATGCTCTTCATAATGCTGTCATGGAATTCAATGACGGGCATGATCTGTCGATAGATGTTTTGGACATAGACGGTGAATTCTTCAGGATCCTTGGGAGAGACTGGAACGGTTTCCTGCTGGGCGGCAGACGCATTGGACTGAAGCTCGTCGAGCTTCTCTCCCTGGTTGCCTCCAATAATTCCAGGGGGAAGGTTGCTGAGGAGCGATTGGAGCAAGCTTGTGTCGCCGGTCTTGCCTTCGTTGAGCGCTCCTTCGAGCTCGTCGATTTCATTCTGAGTCAACTTATCGGACACTACGTACAATAAGCGTTAGTTGAAGGGTATTGCCAAGATGCAAGGAATAATCTGCACCTACCTTCTCCGGTGACGGAGTGGAGGAAGTCGACGCCTCCGAATGTGCCCGTCACGATAGGGTAGACGGGACCGCGAGCACCTTGCAGCTCAATCTGAGTGTTGCGGCCAACGTGGGGGAAGATTCCACCCTCTCCCATTTCAATGAGTGCAAGCTCAGTGTAGTTGCTGTGAGCGAAGAAGTCTATTCGACAAGGTGAGGTTAGAATCCGGCTTCAAACACTGGAGAAAAGGGGACGACGCTCTGCGGCGGGTATCTGTGATTTACCTTCCAAGCAGTGCAGACCGGTTCCCATCAATCGGAGGGCTTCGTAGAGTTCTGGCTTGTTGCCCGAGCGCCTGTACTGGCGACCCAGCTCGATGCATCGACTAAACAGATTCCGGACATGCCTAGAGGATGTCATGATACCAGCTCGCTCGTTGGCAATGTAGTTTTTCATTCCAGTTTCCGGATCGACGGCAAGCTCGACACTCTCATCGATGGGGCCTCTCAGGCGGGGGTCAAAGTCCCGGGCGTCGAGGCCTTCCGCATAGCCCTTGGGGTTGTCAATGTGATCTTCGGGGCGGTAGCATCCGAGACGCTCGGCCGTCACCTCAAACTCGCCAGAGCCGTAGCCAAAGGACATGAAGCCAAGAACGCAGAGGAGGAGTCGGATGGCCTCGGCAGAGACCATCTTGACGGTGGCCACGTCGATGGCTTGGGAGTAGTCGCGCAGCCAGTTGCCAAAATAAACTCGAGAGATGGTCCGCTTGTTGAACTTCCGGCCGCCCTTGATGGCTTGGGCCATGGCCAGGGTTAATAACGCATCTTCGATATCACCGTGTCGCCCTGTAGGTTTGCGAGTTAGCGATCTGGAGAAACAGAAGAGCTCGGGCGGTGCTGGCGTACAGTTTTGGCCCTCAACCTTGGAGACAGAGGCAATGTTGCCAGCTCCAAAAGCAGCTGCCGGCTGGACTAAGCAAACAAGGAGCACCAGCCCCAAAAGGAAGCCAGGGGCTCGAAAGTCGATCATGGTGCTCTGCCCTGGAAGCAACAGCTGGAATCGTCAAAGTGTGTGCAATGCTGCAGCGAGCCTGTCGCTGTTGGAATAGATGTAGAGTGGTGAGACTTGGCAAAGATCCAAGTTCCCTTAGCAACGAATGTGGAAAGAGAAAAAAGAAGCAGAAAGGAAGATCAGACCAGATTGCTCATGAGAAAGGAGGAATCGGCGACTAGAGAGGGGCATACGGAGTACGGAGTCTAGGGAGGGGCATCTGGACGGAGCACAAGGTCATGCTGCACCTCCAGCTAGCATCAAGCGTCAGGTAATCGGCCTCAGCTCACACCAATCGGCAGCTGCAGCGGCTGTCGTCAGGAGTCTTGGCAGAAGCTCCAGCAGGGTCCCGGAGACCAACCAAAACGCCAGACGCAGCGTCCTTTAGCTCTGGATGGCATGCCGGCGCCGTTTCATGCCGCGAGGGGCAGAAACAATCAATGCCGGCGGGCTTGGGACGCCTGGTGGGGGATCAAGATGCTACGGTCTTGCCTGTACCTCGGGATTTGGTGGTGGCTGCACTCTGATGGCGGGTATACGGGCGACGCTTGTGGCAGACGCTATTTCGGCCAGGGTCGGTAAGGTTACTCGATACTTTGTTTTTAATGTAACAACGCGTCGCAGAAGTGGTTTGGAAGAGGGCTGTGATGATGATGCTAGCAGAGCAGAGCAGCAGAGGAGGAATGGCGGGGATGAGTTTGCATGTCCATTTACGGAGTATCGCAACATATTTCTGTACACCGTGTCGTAGGGATCACAGGTACTTGGTACATGGAGTAAGGCTGACCTCGATTACCGCGTGATGCACAGCTTTATGCCCCGCCAGAAGAAGGAAGCGTCAGGACTTGGCTGTAATGATGAGCTCTGTGATATAAGGCACACGTTTGTGTAGAGAAGATCCAGGCGAGACGAGGATACGCTACTGCATAGCCATGTCGATGCACCTTGACCAAGCAGCTCAAACATTTGATTCCGGGAGCCGGCATCTTTCTTCACATATGTAACTACGACTAAGGTACCCTGTTGCATACCTACATCGATAGCAACCAACGCTGCCATCTCAAACTACAAAATATACACCATATATTGTCCATACGATAGAAGCTGAATGGATACAGCACTGATGGCATTCCTAGGGCTGTACCCCCAACACACCAAGTTGAGCAAGACAGAATAAAGCCGGTGCCCAAATAGATACACCAACGTCATCGTCCATTCTCGTCAGAAACAAAACTGCCGCTGCTTTACATGCATCAATGTATTCGCTAAGACGGCATGGAGTACATGCCTGCCAGCACAGCGTTATGCCGCCAGTAACAGGTAGAGCTGACAGCATACCTCTGATCAATATACAGACCGCAGCTGGAGGTAGGGAGATTGCCACTGCATAAGACAGGTTGCGATGATTGGAGTAAACACACTCTGCTCAACGTTACCTGACTTGCTGTACACATAGGTAGATATGCACTATTTCGTCGATAATCTAGCATGGTATGGGTAGCTTACCTATGTGCAGTACTATCCAGATGCTCAGAAGCGCCGGAAATATCGCCGTATGCCTATGGCTAGGCACCTACGTGTTGCATCTTGGTGCCCACAGGTGCTAGATGGATTCCATCCCACAGCAATCGCTCAGTTAAGCCCAGCAGAGTCAATATGAGCCTCAAGAATACATGGATGCCTGAATTGTGCGAAACTGGCATCTGGAAGGGTGTTCTCAGCTCTTGACGAGCCACTGTGATTGATTCATCGTCCTATGTTTACCTACCAGGAATGGTTCAATCCTCACGAGCACATGTAATTGGAGCAAAGTACTACGTCCAGTCTCCAGCCTGTCTAGTGTGCTCATATTACTTGATGCTCTTCTTGGTGGTTTCACGCAGAGAGAACGTTGGAAGCTTCAGGTTCAACGGAGCGGTGCTACAGGTGTCCTGGCAGCGAGTCTACAGGCAATGCAAGGTCAAGTTCTGAATTACACGCAGGCCACGCCCAAGTACAGCGGCCATCTGCGTGTTTCACCCACACTCCAGCGCGTGCTCCATCTTGCCACAGCTCCCTCAACCGTCTTGTCGCTAACCAGCGTCAACTAAGCCATACAATCCGTTTTTTTCCAGCGCAAAAAACCCTCTCAGCTGGACTGGGGATGTAGAGGACTGAGGGAACAGCGTCGAGCAACGAGGTGGTGCGTGGCAGAGGCGGGGTAAGTCAGTCGACCCAAAGGCGCCCAACCCAAGGCCCACGGCGCGCTGTTTGTCCACTGGCGACGGGATCAGCGAGGAGGAAGAGGGAGGAGGAGCAGCAACATCAGCAGCACCAGCACCAGCCATCAACCAGCCGCTGCCGACACGTCAACATTAATTGCTCCCGATTGATCACTTGCCGCTTTTAGGCGCTGAAACTCCAGTGGTGAGGGGGCATCCATCATCGTGCTGAGATGTACGCCACGTACGCCGCGGCGCCAGAGGTCACCGAAAGACCGCTAGCATTCCGTCTTGGGCGCCAATTGGCTGCTGTCCCAGTGTAACCAGCGGCTCGCTCGTCGGATCCCAGCGACAGCTTGAGCACAGATCAGTAAGGATCAGGTGTCGTTTTAGGGACGCCATCTAGGGGCTTCAGAAGGTAACCAGCAGGTATTGCTGAAGCACCAAGCTCGCGAAGCGGCTTCTCCAGGAAAGCGGTTAAGGGCACCATTGGCAGCGCAGAACCAGCACAGGACACGCGCCGGGCACAGCTGGACAGCATGGCATAACTAAAGAGCAACAACGACAACAGCATCACCGGAGACGAGAGAGCGACGAAACGCCATTGCGCCAGAAACAGTAAGCGAGCACGCACAAAGTACCTGCTCGGTACATGTAGAAAATGATCCGACATGAATCAAAATGCCCTGCGCAGGCGGAAGTCCAGCGCAGAGGGAAAGAGCGTACGTGCATGTGGAGCGAGCGACTGACCGCCCAAACTGAGCTGCATCACGTAGTGGCTATGCTGGAGACTGGCACTCAGTAGCTGCATGGCGGGAGAGTCCATCAATTCGAGAGCCTGTTGAGAGGCTGGACTGTGGAATACTGTAGTGGATGCTGTCGCGGTAAAACAGCCACGGACTGGCAGCTACGGTTGATGGGTTACATGAATGGAGGCGTCCATGGTCGATGGCGGGTTCTGTGCCTGTCAACTATCCGTGGGCGCCTCAGCGCGAACAGTGACGCTCAGCGTGCGCTGACGAGAGGCCAAGGGGACCGCTACAGGCGCTATAGCACCAGAGTACAACGATTTGCCGGATAATGGCGGCCGGTCACAGGAAATCGAGCACCAGGGCCCTGGAGGAGGCACCGAGGTCTAAGCCGCTGGAGCCCAGCCGTGACAGCCCGTCTAGAGTTCAGCGGCCCAGCTGGTGAGGGCAGAGCGCTGTGCGGGGTCTCTCAGAAGGTCCAGGGCATCGACGGCCGTGCTTCCGAGTCCGAGTCGAGTCGAGTCGAGCTGAGCTGAGTTGCGCCGAGTTGACCACGGCCTGGGTGGATGGACTCGGCACATGCAGCGCGATGTGTGGTGGCATCTTGCAGCGGGCGCGCGAGACATCGACAGACGTCCTGGTTGGGCTTCAGGATGGCCAGGCTGATGGCCAGGCGCCTAGGCAAATTTTTTCTCTTCGAGGACAATCGTTGCTGAGCCCAGCCGCTGGATTTACGCGCCAGAAAAGCAGCGCAGTGGGTGCCTCTAGCAAGTAACCAGACGGGGAACCAGGCCTGGAGGGGAGGGGCGCCAGCCCAGCCCGGGAAAAAAAAAGAAAAAAAAAAGTCGACCGCTGCTGCTGCCGCTTTTGCGCTGATTGCGCGCTCCCCCCAAAGCCCCGGCGCAGGTACTTATTGCGCGCACCGCCCACCACAAGCCCCAACCCCCGAAATTTTGTTTTCCCCCCGTTCTTCAGCACTCATCCATCCCCCAAAAACCCAAACCCGCGGTCCCTGATCCACCACCTCAACCTTCATCCCGCTATCCATTAGATCACTTCCAGCGGGCTTCCCAGAACATCGCGGCAGCGCATCTCCCAGCTAGGGAAACAACACACACAAAAAAAAAAAAAAAAAGAACCGCCAGACGCTCAAGCCAGTGCCCGCTCAGCATCGCGCCGGCTTTTCAGAACGTCGCCAGCAGCCATTTTTTGCCGCTAGAAACCCAGCGATCATCACCCGCAATGCCTCGCCCGCCCAAGAAGTCTGTTGAGGAAAAGGCCAAGCTGCCTGTGGCCGTCCAAGTTGTGGCGCCTCCCACCATGGTGCCTGCGCCCGTTGTCGCCGGATTGCACCCTGCAATTCCAGGGCCCGGCTTGCCTCAGCGCGCTGTCGAGAACGAGAGCTTCCTGCGCGTGCGCGACTCGGTAAGTTGATGCTTGTTGATGCTTGTTGATGCCTCAATCCTCCTCTGCAATGTTTTTTCCCGGGCGATGCGGCCAGAGGCGCGCGCTAGTGTCGAGACTGCATCTCCGTGCTTTTGTTTTTGCTGGAGTGACGTCGGGTCTGTTGTGTGACGACGACTTGCCTCAGACAGTGGGAGAGTCGAAACGCAGACGCAGACGCTCAGCTTCACGCTATGCATCTCGCACCTGATTTGATTTCACATCCCATCACATCTGCCCGTTGCTCCTGCTCCACGCGACCAGCATTCACTGCAAGCCCCTCATTGTTTACGTTCGAGGCTGGCTAGGCTGCGCGTCTCACCGAGATGCTGCTTGTAGCTTCTGAGTGGCTGGAAAGCTCTAGCAGACGAGCTCCTTCTCTGAGCTGCATCCTAGCTTTGCCTTTGCCTTCTTTTTGCCTCGCTTTGCATCACTTTTCTCGACATTCCTTACCTGAAATCTCCACAGAACAATCAGAGCATTTTTAAACAGTTTTGCTAATAAAATCCATCAGGCCGTCGGCAGACTCACCACCATTCTAGAGCTCTTGAGGTCTTTTACGAATGATTACATTCGCCAGACCAACCTGCTCCTAGGTGAAGGCACTGCAGAGGGTCCCCAGGGAGATATTCTCAACACCTTTGATGCCGCCGCCCAGCTCATCATGCCTATGCCGGACATGACCCCTCTTGTTGAGGAGAAGAAGGAGCGCAAGAAGCGGACTCACGATCCTAATGCCCCCAAGCGCCCCTTGACCCCCTACTTCCTGTACATGCAACATGCTCGTTCCATCATTGCCAACGATCTGGGTGCCGATGCTCCCAAAGGCGCTGTCCAGGAAGAGGGTCAGCGCCGGTGGGCACACATGACTCCCCAGGAGAAGCAGGGCTGGAACAACGCGTACCAGTACAACCTGCGTCTGTACAATGCCCGCGTTCATTCTTACAAGAACGGAAACCCAATTGCCAAGAACATGACCGATGAGGAGGCGCTTAAGTACGCCGAGGATTTCCACATCCCCATGCCAGAGCTCAAGGAGGCCACGGCCCAGGCCGAGGTCCCCGTCAACGACCAGGACGCCATTGCCGAGCAGCTGCAGCAGGTTGCCGCCGCCGCCTCTGACGGCGACGAGGAGGAGGCTCCTGCCAAGACTCCCAAGAAGCCTGCCTCCAGCCGCAAGCGCAAGACTGCCACCCCTGCTGATGAGGTAGAGACACCAAAGGTCGTCGCCCCTGCCAGTCCGGATAAGAAGCGGAGGAGGACGTCAACCAAGGCGGCTGAGCCCGAGAAGGAGGAGCCCAAGAAGTCAGGACGCAAGAAGACTAAGAGCACTTGAATCATGCCTCTTCTTGGCAACTAGCAGCAAATCAAGCTGCCCTTTGCGCACGTTTGCCCCAAGGCCAATTTATTTTGGCAACAAGGGGCCCGCTCTGGAGGAGCAAGGCTTTCTTTCCAGGATTTATTCGCATGTCATGATTTCATCGCCTCGCGCCAGCAATGGACCGCAAAACTAGCACAAGCGGTCGTTTTATCACTCTTCACTTTCAAAGTTTGGCCCTTGGTTTTCTCTTTTTTTTCTTGTTTTGGTTGAGAAAGGAATCATGATACCTCGGACGAGAACGGCGTGGAGATTTGGAGGGGAGAGCGATTAGTCTCCCTCTCCTCCTTTCTTTTCTGCTGGGCTTGTTGATACAGTCCGTCTTGTGTGCTTTGGCATGAACTAAAGGGGAGGAGGAAATGGATATGCATTTCCTTTTTTTTCCTCTTTTATATCTCTCGCTTCATTCCGTTTTTCATCGCCCGGCATGGCGATTCGTATAAAATCAGGGTTTTAGGGCGTATAGTTTTCTTATTTTGTTTTTTAAACCCTCATTCCATCTTTTTTTGACCCTTTTGATTTCTTTAAAAGGGACAGAAAGTAAGAGGGTATACGGATCTTCGCTAGGTACTAGGTACTAAGTTCTCTGGGACCAAAGGCGGGGGGGTGGAAGGGCGGATTGTTACGTCGTGTATTTAAGTCTCTCAAGTTCGTTGTTGGACGGCCGAACTTTGTATGCGATAATGAAAGCAACGATTAAACAAAAATGACTCTTTTACGTCGTGTTTCCCTTTCTTACAGATGAAACTCTTTGAACATTTGATGACTACTACATTCTACCAAGTATGATAGTATATCAAAATCAATACACATACCAAGCCTGCGTCAGGGGGAGTTTCGTCGCCGGCTCGGCGCTGCACACGTGCCCATCTGCTTCGACGATGTAGCTCTCCGGGTCGACCTTCATCTTGGGCATGGAATCGTTGAAGCGCATGTCACGCTTGGTCACGTTGCGACATCCTTTGACTGCCTCGATGCGCTTGCGCAGGCCGTACGACTGGATGGCGCCGGAGACGATGGATTCGTTGGAGACGAAGAGGACGCTGGTTTGGGGGACGAGAGGGGCGAACATGGGGCGAGCGATGATGGGCTGGACGGTGGGGATGGAGGCGTTGGGGTCGCCCTGGGACAGGATTAGATAGTTAGCAGTTGTGCATTCGAGGATAGAGGAGAAAAGGGGGGGAAGAGAGATGTGTATAGACTGACCATCTGAGCCAAGGCAATGAGGCCGCTCTTGATGACGAGCGACGGCTTGGTTCCAAACCAGGCTGGGTCCCAGACCACCATGTCCGCCAGCTTGCCCACCTCGATACTACCAATGACATGGCTGAAACCCTGAGAGATAGCCGGGTTGATGGTGTACTTGCTCACGTAGCGTTTCACCCTGAAGTTGTCGGCGCCCGTCCCGGCGTCCTCCTGGAGGGGGCCCCTCTGCGCCTTGTTCTTGTCGGCTGTGTTCCAAGTCCGGAGGATGACCTCGCCGCATCTTCCCATGGCTTGCGAGTCGGAGCTCATCATGCTGATGGCGCCAAGGTCGTGGAGCACGTCCTCGGCGGCGATGGTCTTGTCGCGGATCCGGCTCTCGGCAAACGCCACGTCCTCTGGGATGTCCCTAGACAGGTGGTGGCAGACCATGAGCATGTCCAGGTGCTCGTCGAGAGTGTTTTTGGTGTACGGCCGGGTAGGGTTGGTCGACGAGGGGAGCACATAGGGGTGCTCAACCACCGAAATGATGTCTGGGGCATGGCCGCCGCCTGCACCTTCGGTGTGATATGTGTGGATGGTGCGGCCCTTGATGGCTTCGATGGTGGACTCGACGAAGCCAGACTCGTTGAGGGTATCGGTGTGAATAAGACACTGGATATCGAGCTCGTCGCAAACCGTCAGGCACGAGTCAATGGCTGCCGGAGTGCTGCCCCAATCTTCATGCAATTTGAGGCCACAAGCTCCCGCGGCGACCTGCTCACGCAGGGCGACGGGAGAGCTGTCGTTGCCCTTGCCGGTGATGCCGACGTTGACAGGTAGCTCGTCGCAAGCCTGGAGCATCTGGCGCATGTAATTCTTTCCTGGGGTACAAGTTGTTGCGTTGGTGCCAGCACTGCGGTTTCAGATCAGCCAGGATTCATGTCATATATCATATAAATGATAAGCGGTGGGATGTATGAAAAAGAGCGATTGCCGAGTGAAATGGGAAAACGCCATTTACACTTACCTAGGCCCCACGCCGCCTCCCAACAACGTGGTGATTCCAGATGCAAGAGACTCGTCCGCCTGCTGTGGGCATATGAAGTGAATATGGCTGTCGATGCCGCCAGCCGTGATAATCTTTCCCTCACCGGCCACGACATCGGTGCAGCTGCCAACGACCATCCCTGGCGATACACCGTCCATGACATCGGGGTTGCCTGCCTTGCCGATTCCCACAATGTAGCCATTCTTGACACCAATATCGGCCTTGTAGATGCCCGTGCAGTCAACCACGAGCGCATTGGTCACCACCATGTCTAAGGAGTCGGCATCTAGACGTCCAGTTGCTTGACCCATACCCTCACGCAGTGTCTTGCCACCGCCAAACTTACACTCGTCCCCGTAGACGGTATAGTCCTTCTCGACCTTGACCCATAGACTTGTATTTCCTAGGCGGACCACGTCGCCAGTCGTCGGACCAAACATTGTGGCATATGAGGCGCGGTCCATCTGGAACGCATCAATATGAATAGCGTCAGTGAGTGGCTCCGGTGTGTGTGCGAAGCCAGCCTGCTGTAGCTTTGCAACGATGTCGTTGACCCTCCAGAGCTCCAGGCCTCCGGTTGCCATGTGGTTGCCGCCGCGGATGACCTTGTTCCCCCCGATTTCCACCAGGGTCACCGTCTTGGTGTCTCCGGGCTCAAAGCGAACCGAGGTGCCGGCCGGAATATCAAGCCGGTAGCCATAGGCCTTCTCACGATCAAAGTCCAGCTGCGGGTTTGTCTCGATGAAATGGTAATGCGAGCCGACTTGAATGGGCCGGTCTCCCTTGCTCGTCACCCTGAGCCTGATTCTCTTGCGGTCCTGGTTCAGCGATATCGTGCCTTTGACGGCCACCACCACGCCGGGCTGCGCGGTGGGTTCGTACTCCTCGGTAGAGGCGAGAGGGAAGAGTTCGGCATCCGGAATGGGCAGAAAGCTTCCATACAGAGCGCGAGCCAGATCCCCGTCGTCTGTGCGGATCGGATTGTGGACAGTGACCAGATAGGTGCCCATGGGGAATGTTCCTTCAACCTGGATCTCCGTCAAGGTGGCGCAGACCGACGGCTGGACATGACGGCGGCCAAGCATGGTAGAGCCGAGATCCATGAGATCTGCGACGCTGTGGTTGCCATCGCGGATGAGTTCCTGCAGGTTGTTTGCGATGAGAGCCTTGCGGTAGTCAGTACGGCTTGCGTCGAGGCTGCTGGAGCTGGATAGCAAGAATCAATAAGCCCGTACCGTTGCCTCGCTGTGATTCAGCTTGACACCCCTGGCAAGCCGCTTCTGGGCCAGAAAGCCCACCTGTGAGATGACGAGCTTGTCAAGCTGATCGTGTGATGGCAGGATTGCTGGTGGTTAGCCACAGATCGATCCACCAGAGCTAACAGCGCTTGGCCACTGCGACGAACCTCTTTTGGTACCAAGTGCATTATGTCACGCAAATTGGCAATGGCACAGATGCTGTGAATCGAGCAGCCAATTTAGCTGTAAGGAGAGGAATGCAGAGATTCGGGTCGTAGAATACAAAGTCATCGTCATGCACCCTTCCCCGCAGGCATTGCATGCACGCCTCGCCCGTTCTTCCATCATACTACTAGGTACCTACCTAGGTAGTAGATAAGGATCGCTGATACGGCGAGGCGCCTGTAGACGTTACCTCATCGCCGTTATCTATCCAGATTGACACGGAGCGTCAAACCTTACCCGCTGTGGCTCAGCGCGCTTGCTAGCTACATGTGCCTAAACACGGGAATTGATGCGTTTGATCGGTTTGATGGAGTCGACAGATGCAAAAGATTCAATGATTGAGTGACAAACGTATATGATCCATCTTGCATTTACATTTGCGCGTGGACATCTACACTGCTTCAAATGATATAAATCCTGTAAATATTTCATCTCTTAAGTCGCTTCATAATACAGTACAGCGCAAAGCAGATCCATAACAACCAAACGCCAGTCCACCCCCTTTCAAAAATTGACAATATAGTGGAAGTCTGTAGCCTCACTGCCAAACACCATAAACACCCTCCAACATCATTTTGGTTATTCCTCTTCAATCTCATCGTCCCATTGGTCCTTCTCCTTCTTTATCAGCTCCGCCATCTCTTCCGGCTTGAAAATAGAGCTGTCCGGATCTTCAACCCGGGGAACTTTGTTGAGATTCTCGTCGTCAAAGACGGATCCAATCGTGTCGATCCACCTCCTCCGCCGCTCCATCAGCGTCTTGGTCAGGTCACCTATTCCTGGCCGTGCCATGCCCGCTGCTGCTCCAACAAAGTGGCTGCCTCCGCCTGCGCCTCCGGGGCGCTTGGATTTCTTGCTCTTGCCCATTGTCCGCGTACGCTTAAGATAGGCGGCGTTGACTTGCGAATCCAGATCCTCGAGAATGGTTTGGTATTCCTGGTGCGCCATCCGCTCGCGCACCAAGTCCATCAGTCGTGCCTTGCGCGCGCCGTTGACCAGCATTTGCTCTTTGAGTCTGGCTTGCAACAGCCGCAATCTGCCTGCGACCTCGTCGTCAAAATGGCCATCGTATTCGCTTTCAATGCCCTCCTGTGGCAGAAACCCGATATGCCGAAGCTCCTGCTTGAGCCGCTCTTCAACCTGGGCATATTCAAGCTTTGGATGCGTCGCCTTTTTCCATGCTTCTGTTGATGACTCCGCCATGAAGGTGGCGGGCGGCACCGGACTTGATTTGTCTTCCACGCCGTTTAGCTCGTCACCGTTCATATCTCCGTTCATACTGATGTCGCCATTTGTAATCCCGTTCGTGGTTGGTTTGTCATCGGAGGACGGTATTCGCGATTCGGGTCGCAGTGCTTGCAGTAATCGTGTGGCAAGGGGCCCGATAGAGAGCGCATCCGTCTCAGCCACGCTATCATTCATATTATCAATGCTACCGCGAGGCTGGTTTGGCGGCAGCTTGTCGCGACTCTGCTGGGGTGTGTCAATGGACATGGCGCCATCCTCTTCAGCCCAGACCTCGGTATAGTGCCTCTTGCCGCGCTTGGGCATGACAAAGGGAGTCACACGATCGCTGCGCTCTCGCAAAAATGCCAAGTCTTCTTCTGAGAACGGACGGAAGTAGGGGTCGACGTATGTGGAAAAGGTCGAAAAGTTGATTTGACTGCTTGGTTTGGCATTACTGAAGTCCTTGTCCGGAGGGTCGCCGGCGATCATATCAGATAGGTCACTCTTCGGATACACCGCAACAGAGTAAATCTTCTTTCTCTCGTCATCCGGCATGCCATCGTAGGTGGGTAAGATCTCATAGATGGTAGGGTCCGGAAAGGTGGACGGATCTTCCCCAAACGTTTGTGCTTGGGGCAGCTCGCGCCTAGGGGGTGCGCCTTCGTCCTCTGAGCTCTCCTCCTCCTCCTCATTCTCTTCCTTCTTGGGTTTCTCGTCGGTTTCCATGGCGTTTGGCGATGTTCCGCCGGCGATGGGGGAGAGCGACGAGCTGGCGTCATCGTTGTCGCGCACGTGCTTCCGCTTCGAATCCCTCAGTGGCGAGGATTGCTCTATTGTGACCAGTCAGTAAGAGATTTCCCAAGGATTCCAATACCCTTTGCGCTGGCTCCAGCGGGTACAGCAGTGAGGCGCCATGGACTTGAACATACCATGATGGCTACCCTCGCTCGGCGCCAAGGTATCGCCCTTCTTGCGCTTGTGCTTGGACCTTCTCGGCTCTTGCTCCCCTCCGTCCCCGCGCATATCATCAGGGCGCTTTTTCCGTTCGTCGGCTAGATATCTCATCCCTCGGTCGTAGAATGTGGAGCGCTTCTCCATAATATTGATGAGCGTCTTAAGCTTATCAAGCATGGCATCGATGCTCCGCGAGTCGGGAACGGCAGCGCTGGAGGCGCCCTGATCCACCAGGTTGTCAAAGGCAAGATTCGAAAACAAGATGACTCTGGTATTGAGATAGTCGGGATCGTAAAACTCCTGTGGTGGGAGAGCTGACGCCGGAGCCGGCACCGGCGTCGAGTTCCGGCTTTGCTTCTGCATGGCAGCCGAGTTCTTCTTGCCCGTGCCCTTTTGTCCAGATCCGGGAGGCATGATGGTGGATGGAAGTCGCAGGAGCAACCCGGTAGTTCACAGATGAAGCCGCACAAAAACAAAGTGTCTGCGATGACTGGTTGATGCAAGCCCGGCACTGTAGTTGCTTGCAGTAGACCACAGGTCCATTCTCGCGTCTAAGCCTAATGTAAGCGCATGAAGCAGCGTCTCGCATGGGGCGTTGTCGCGACGGATATTGATGACGTCGGAACAGGTATTTTCCGAGGGTTGGGCAGTTACATAATCACAATACGCTCACTTGAAGAGGTTAGCGTGAACATGGCGTGACATTTGCCGCCAAAGCAGCAATATGCTCTTATTGAAGCCTGTTATCAAGGAGCAATTGTGTGTTAGCACAATAGCTTTTGCTTGTGATCTGATGTGATGCAGAAGTGGGAAAGTTGAAAGGGCCATTGAAGTCAATTGAAGTTGAAACAACTGGAAAGTGCCGGTCCGGGTGTAGCTTAGTAAGTTACGGATTGATATACATTTCACTGAGGCATGCTCTCAGCGCTCTCCTGCCCTCTCTCAGCATCGCTGGGCAGCAATGACAACGCCTACCCTACTGCGACCATATAATACTACTAGGTACTTGTATGGCATGTTGCCTGTTCTACCCTGTACTCCCGTCGAGTCAGTTGTGGTTGCTCCCAGCTAGATCTTGTTGCCGCGACGCAGCACAGGTGCAATTGAGCTATATTATCTGCTACACAAGGTACACACATCCCACGAGGATAAAGTGGTGTCGTGTGGCAATTACCTCTACTACTACTACTACTATGTACTACTATGTATCCCACAATCACCATCCAGGACCCCTACGGAACTGGCTCTCCGCTGCATGTGCTGTGGATGCCCTGCTTGATTGGCGCTCCCCAGACGCAGCCAACCCCACCGGCCTCGTACTATGCACTAGCAGCGATGACTTATTCCGACCACAAATATAGCCTGATAGACGCCCTCAGGTGTCAACCTCAACACGGTGCTGGGGCACGGGGGCCTCTAGAACAGCACGAGGCGGCCAGTGCATTCTGCCGGTGCTACCGTTTGCACTGTGGTGCGTCGTAGCGCGTTGGGCGCCATTCCGAGACATTTCCATGGCTTTACGGCCGATTGCCTGAGGCGCCAAGCACCAATGCGTGAGAGAAGCCCAGAGAATCCCTCAGGCAGTGCAACGATGCATGCATTTCACATGCAATCACTACCAATTACGAGTTGCTACACGTACAAGGCATGACATCAACAGGGTCAGGACGCCGTGGAATTCCCCACGCCGGAATCAATGGACACGCCCAGAGGGATCCCCCACTCAGGCTGCCCCGCCAAATGGAGCTCTTCGCGATGCATCAACCCCCCAGGTTCAAATGTTAGCCTGCTCTGGAGGCATTATTGAGCACTGTACAGTACAGTGTCCAAGCAGAGATGGAGACAGAGGCAGATACAGAGACAGTACTCCGTACAGAAACAGAAACAACAGACAGCGACAAGAGCCCCTCCAGATCCCTGAGCTACGACGTCCCGCATGGAGCTACGACCCAAAGCCGTTACGACGAGACAGCTATGGAGCACGCCCGTCTCCAAGATGGCAATCTCTCAACAATTTTGCACGTGTGCGGCCCAACAATATGCCCCCTGGTACAGCTCGTCGCCCAAACATGTGGTTCAGCCATTGGCTACCACCGTGCTCAGGAGCCTCTTTCGCGCGCTATCCATCAACTGAGGCAGTCACAAGCCATTGTGAAAAGACGATGATCCCTGCGCTCCATCTCCATCTCCATCTCCATCTCGCTGACAGCAGGCGTTTGACATGTGATTCTGGATTGCGCGCAATCGGCGTACTGTGTTCAATTCGACTGTACAGTGCAGTATGGGCAGTATTTTGCGCGTGTGCTTGTCACCAATGCAAGGCCCAGCACAGCCGGCAATACGTGCCTCTGACCTATAGACGGCCACGCTCGATGCCCAAAGATAATGCCGCCCGCTCTCGAGGTGGGCTGCCAGGCCTGCTGTAACCCCAAAGGGGGCTCGCTTGCGTCGAA
Organism: Trichoderma sp. TW21990_1; assembly: GCA_010015515.1. Taxonomy (NCBI): domain Eukaryota; kingdom Fungi; phylum Ascomycota; class Sordariomycetes; order Hypocreales; family Hypocreaceae; genus Trichoderma; species Trichoderma sp. TW21990_1. Next base: position 616,470 of record WXUD01000028.1, read on the forward strand.
ACAGCCGTACAGTACAGTACCAGAGCTGGAGTTGATGCATGCATGCACTTGTACACGAGGAGGTACATGTTAGTACCTCATTACTGATACCTGGACGTGTCTGTACAAAGCCAAGTCTCCCGGTTTCCCTGCCTACTATTTATCCTCTTGTCTCCTCCTCTTTCCTTGACTGCTTCCCTCTCTTTTCCATCTTCCCACCATTTTCAACCTTTGCCTGAAGCTGAGTTCAACACATTCTTAGCTTGTGATCAATCTTTCCCTCTATTCTCTCGCTAGGTAAAATGAGAGAATACCATGGCTTTTCCTGTAGGCCCCCCCCCCCAATTCCCTCCTCCTTGCCATTGGAATAGCTCATATGCTAACTGGATACTCTCTTCTTCCTAGGGTGGTAACATTAACATTATGCCTTTTGGCACCGAGATAAATCCTCTATATGCTGGAATAGCAGCCACTCTTCTAGGTGGTATTGCCATTTCGGGTTTGGTTGCCTCGCGAGGCACCGGGCAGGACAATGATACCCCTGGGGTTTTCAGGTCCTTTTTCCTGTTTTTTTACTCTTGCTTCATCAAACCCCATCAGGGCGATTCCAAGGCTTCCCAGCAGGACGCTCTCGAGAGCTTCTATAAGAAGCAGGCCGGGGCTTATGATGCCACACGCAAGCTTCTTCTTCGCGGTCGCGAAGACATGCTTGCACTTGTTGCTGCCCAGCTCGAGGCGAAAGCCAAGATTGCTGAGGACAGCAAGGCCAAGCGTATTTGGGTCGACGTGAGTGTCCCTATTGCCCCTTCTGGGTCAGCTAGACTTGAACAAGACTCGAGACAGTTGAAACTAACAAGCATACAAACAGGTTGGTGGCGGCACTGGCTGGAACATTGAAGCCATGTCCCAATTCGTCGATGTCCCCAACTTCTTCTCCAGTGTCTACCTTGTCGACTTCTCTCCGTCTCTCTGCGAAGTAGCAAAGAAGCGTTTTGAGAGGCTTGGTTGGAAAAACGTTCGCGTCGTCTGCCAAGACGCTCGCAAGTTCCGCCTCGAAGACCATGAGCCTGGCATGTCTAAGCAGGTCGCTCCGAGATCTCCTTCGCTCAGCTACCTCACTCAGCAGCGCCAGGATTATGGCGGTGCTGACCTGGTTACCTTTTCGTATAGCTTGTCTATGATTGTGAGTCTTGTTCATCGAAAGGAAGCTCCATCTTGTTCGAATCACTAATTAACTTTTGCAACAGCCCGACTACTACTCTGTCGTCGACTCTGTGAACTCGCTGCTGGCTCCCCATGGTATCCTGGGCGTGGTTGATTTCTACGTCCAGAACCAGATTGACTACTCTTTCCGCAACTACACTGGTGGTCTTGTGGATCGTCATGTCAACGTGCTGTCTCGAAACTTCTGGCGTGCCTGGTTTGACTTTGACCGCGTTGGCCTTGAGCCTGGCCGCCGTGATTACCTCGAGTACAAGTTTGGCACTGTTCTCAACTTCAACTTCCGCAACCGCACTCTCGGCTATATCCCTTACTATGTCTGGGTTGGATGCCATAAGAAGCCGTTTTCGCCGTCGAGTCTGCCTCATGAGATTATTGAGCGTATCGACGCCCTGGCTACCGAGTCGCCCTACCTGTACCCTGCCAACCAAGGAGATGCTCTGACCCGTGCGATTGAGAGATCCGCACCAGAGATCCGCTCCAAGGCCTTCATCACTGCGGTCCAGAACCTGTCTGCCAACCTGCCTCTCCCCTCATTCTTCTACCAGAACCACCACTGGCGTATCTACTACGACGATAGGCTCCAAAAGCACACTCAATTCAATGACGAGTACATCTATGCCTTCACCTGGGAAGATGCACGCGTCGATGAGCGCCTGCTGAAGCTTGGCCCTGATGACAAGGTTCTCGCCATCACCTCTGCCGGAGACAACATCATTTCCTACCTTGCTCAGAGCCCTGCTCGCGTTCACGCCGTTGACCTTAACCCGACTCAAAACCATCTTCTGGAACTCAAGGCTGCCGCGTACACCGCTTTACCCTATGAAGATTTCTGGAAGATCTTTGGCGAAGGAAAGCATCCCGAGTTCCGCAAGTTGCTCATCTCCAAGTTGTCTCCTCATCTCTCTGGCCGCGCATTCCAGTACTGGCTCAAGAACGTCCACGTTTTCCATAACAACAAGGGCTATGGCCTCTACGATACTGGTGGCTCTCGCCATGCCATTCGTGCCTTCCGCTGGATTGCCCGCATCTTTGGACTGCAGTCTACTGTCAAGAAGTTACTCGAGGCTCGAACTCTGAATGAGCAGCGAGATATCTGGCGCCACAAGATCCGGCCCGCTCTGCTCTCCAAGCTCATCTGCAACTTGGTCGTTGCGCAGGAAAGCTTCCTTTGGGCTGCTCTCGGTGTCCCCAAGAACCAACTCGCCATGATTGAGAATGATCACGCCAACTCGGATATCGTGAAGCAGGGCAAGGCAAAGAACAGTCGCTCTCATGCCATCTGGCACTACATGGTCAACACACTGGACCCCGTTGCTGAAGAGACTCACATTGGCACCGACAACCCTTACTACTACGTCTGCTTGGATGGCAAGTTCTCCAAGAAGTGCCACCTTGAGTATCTCCGCCCCGAGGTTCACGCCAAGCTGTCGCGTCCCGGTGCTCTGGATGGCCTTCGCATCCACACAGACGAGCTCGAAGAGGTTATTGCACGCATCACCCCTGGCACTCTCACCGTTGCAGTCATCATGGACAGCATGGACTGGTTCGATACAGGCTCTCAAGCCGCTGCCGCTCAGATCAGCAAGCTCAACAGGGCTCTCCAGATGGGCGGCCGTGTGCTCCTTCGTACGTCTGCCCTGAGCCCCTGGTACATCAAGGTTTTCGAGGCTCACGGCTTCACTGCTCAATGCCACGGCTCCCGCGTCGATGGCGCATGCATCGATCGTGTCAACATGTATGCCAGCTGCTGGATTTGCACCAAGACTGAGAACTTGCCCCCGCCTACTCCTGAATTTGACCGCATTGGTGGAACTGATATCACCAGCCTGACGATTTAAAAGCCGTGATGGAATTGACTAGGATGGGTACTAGGTAGAGGTTGAGTTCATGGGGGTATCGTCCAACACTATACCCAGGGATTCTGATGAAATGGGAAAAAAGGAGTGTTGACGTTCTGTAGTGTGAAGATTGACAACAAATGAAAGACATCGATCATATGAGTACTTCTTTTTTCATTTCTAAGTGACAGAATATTTGCGGTGTGTATGAGCAACGGGAGCGTTTGGGTGGTGTAATTGTGTGCACTTCACGTGGAGTTTTCTATGGGGTACGTTTGAAACAAAAAATGAGATATGAAATACTACCTTTAAAAGGAAAGGGGGAAAAAAAAAAAGACAAGGAAAACACTCTGACTGCAAAAAGTGTAAAAAGAAGCAAAAAAAATGTAACTCTTCTCCGGGGAGAATTGCTCTCCGGGGACGGAATCGAACCGCCGACTTTTCGGTGAGATGTTATCCATTACAGCCGAACGCCATGAACCAACTAGACCACCCAGAGGATGTTGAAGAGTTGCTAGGACGCTCATGTATTTGATATATAAGCTTTTTGCCGGCGGGGTAAATTGGTGTGAACTTTATGTGGGACGAGCTGGTGGAGATGTAAAGCCTGTTTGTGCGCTTCTATGGTATGGAGCTGCGAACTGCTCTGGATAGGAAGTTGATGACGGCTTTCCTTGGAGGCAATTGATTCGAGGGGTTGAGGAGGGTTTAATCGTAGCTGTAGAAGTGTTTGAAGAGCAGTAGTGAATCGCTAGCTGACATACGATGCTTGAAGGCGTACTCAGTACTCCGTAGACAGAGCTGAATAAAAGAGAAGTGGGCATCAGCTGAGACACAGCTATTATCCATATCAAATCATTTACAGATACATGGCAGATTCAAAAAGCAATTTAACAAGCTCCAAAGCGTTATGACTTTGCTTTCTTTTTTCGATCATACTTCTATACAAGCGCTCACAGCCTTCTTGGCCCAAGTAGCGCATACATATAATATCAGTTACACAGCCTGCCTCCAAGCCCAACAATTCCCTCTCTGCAGACAATCACAAGATATCATGTTTTTTTTTTCATTCCTCCTCCTTCTCTCTAAGCATCATGCTTATGCCTTCCAGATCTTCTTAATGGCCTCAGTAACGCCAATATCATTGGTCTCAAACTCGTACAGTCCCACGCCGACGGTGACAGTCGCCAGATTCAGACCCCACCAGAAGATCTTTCGCAGCCCAGAGTAGCGAGCCTTGGGGATATAGTCGATGATGACGGACTGGAAGCCAAGGTGGGAGTGCAGGAGGACGACGGAGCACAGGATGGCGTCGGTGGTGGGGTTGAGAGAGCCGGCAGCGAAGGGCGCAATGGAGAGAGGGACGAGGCCGGCGGCGAGGAGGCGCTCAAAGGTCCAGTGGTAGGAGCCTTGCGAGGCATTGGGTTGAGGAATAGGGACAGGGTCGTTGACTGTAGCCTCACTGGTTAGTTGATGGGTTCGGCATGTGAGAGCGCAACATGTCTGCGCGGCATACCTGTGCCCTCAATTCGCTCTATACAGACTCCACGTTAGCAAGACTCCAATCCAAAGCCATTGAGTGTGCTTCTAGGGTGTCTGGGGGGATTCTTACGAGGACCCGGAGGCAGAATGGCAGAGCGCTGGGTGGAGGTGTGGAAAGCCGAAGCCTTGATGGCGTTGCTTCGGAAGGCAGGCTTCGCGCAACGAGCCGCCAGCGCGGTCTGCCGCAGCAGAGAAGGTCGCACAATCGATGCCATGGCTGATGCAGATAGTCGGAATTTGTGATTGCAATGTGAGAAAATGGCACCCGGACGCTTCGCGCTGGCAGAATCACAGCTCCCAGCAAGATCGACTTCGGGATGACGGGCAAGATGGAACGAAACTGAACGGATGAGGTATTGCCGAGGATCTCGAATTAGGAGCTCCGTGATTGGCTGAGCCTGTTCCGAAACCCTCCCCACCGGGGCGTAACAATGTATTTCCGCGCTGGAAGAGACCGGGCTGGTCTGATTGGCTGGAGTTTTTTTCTCTCTCGATATGGCATGTGAATTTTTGTGTATTGGAAGCGTCAAGGTGGGATGAGCTTTTGGTGAAGATTGACACTTGATCTTTCACCCGTGCGGTCGTACCCAAGGCCAAGAATGTGGGTATGGTGATTGGGGGAATCCTTTGCTTTCGATTTTAGTTCGTCGGTGGCCCTTTGGTGGGCTTGCACCGTTTGCAATGGCTCCTCAGGCAGTGATATCAAAGGCCCTGCTCGCATTGCGATGCGCCAGCTCGCGACATGGCATGCGACGATCCGCCTGGGCCCTTGGCCAAGCTCACAGAGCGCGCGGCGTAGCGACTTCATATCTGGAAAAGGTCGCCGAGGGCGAAAAGCGGTGGGAGGAGAGGGCAGTCAAGATCCAGAATGGCGAGCTGCCGCATGTGTGGGATGTCCTCGACGAAAGAGGCTATATCAAAGACGTCGCGGGGTATGTTGCCAGCTTCGCATTGCACTTGTGCAAAGGAAATGACTTTGTTCAATGTCTAATTTGCTCTGCACAGAACCCCCGACAAGATCAAGGAACTCATGCGAGTCAAACGAATAGGCGCCTACGTCGGCGTTGATCCCACCGCGGACTCGATGCATGTCGGACATTTGCTTCCCATGATGCCTCTCTTCTGGCTGTGGTTCTACGGCCACCCAGCCGTGACCCTTCTCGGAGGCGCGACTGCTCGAATCGGCGACCCGTCAGGCCGCTTACAATCCCGCGAGATCTTGTCCAATTCGGACATTTCCAAGAACGTCACCAAGATACATTACCAGCTGTCGAGGCTATGGCACAACGTATCTGCCTTGAGAGATAAGTATGGCTACGAGAAAGATTGGGCCGCGAAGCAGCGCCTGCTCAACAACAGCATGTGGCTGCAGGGCTTGACCATGTATGACTTTACCAAGAGGCTGGCGAGATTCACCAGAATTGGACCAATGTTAACACGCGACACGTGAGTCACTTCCATTTCCACCCTGGCTTGGCCCTTGCCTTTTTTTTTTTTTTTTTTTCTCGGTTTGATGCTAATTGTTTGATATTAGTGTGAAGAGAAAAATGACAGAGGGAGATGGCATGTCTCTGGGCGAATTCATGTATCCCCTCTTCCAGGGCTGGGACTTCTGGCACATGTACAACAAGCTGGGTGTGCAGATGCAGATTGGCGGCTCTGACCAGTACGGAAACATTGTCGCTGGTATCGATGCCCTAAAGGTTATTCGAGAATCGGAGGAAATGCCCCAGATGAAGATTCCTTCGACCTGGACACACGAACCTGTCGGCTTCACCGTACCACTGCTCACGGATTCCGCCGGTGTCAAGTTTGGCAAGAGCACGGGCAATGCAATCTGGCTGGATGAATTCAAGACATCGCCCTTTGAGCTCTACGGCTACTTCATGCGACGACCCGACGAAGAGGTTGAGAGCCTTCTCAAGCTATTCACCTTTATGCCGATGGCCAAGATCCAGGAAGTCATGGTTGAGCACCAGGCCGATCCATCAAAGCGCCTTGCCCAGCACACGCTGGCATTCGAGGTCCTTTCCCTCGTACACGGCTCTCAGCGGGCCGTTCAGGAAGCCCAGCAGCACCAGTTCCGCTTCGGTGGGCAGCTCCCTTACTTCATCAGAGAACCAGATCCCGAGACAGGCATCTTGACGCCGAACACGGCGCCGAGGAAGGACATTGAGCTTCCCAAAGCTGTGCTGAAACTCTCCCCCGCAAAGATCCTTTACGCGGCTGGCCTTGTCAACAGCGCCAGCGAGGGTCAGCGACTCGTCTCGCAGCAGGGCGCATATGTCGCCGCCCGTCCTGGTCAACAGCGGGGTCTCGTGCCAGGGAACCTCGATTGGACGCCCATGAAGATGTGGTTCCCTGAGGAAACAACCAAGTTTGTCATTGACGACAAGCTGTTGATTCTGCGAAAGGGCAAGCACAACATTCGAATCATTGAGCTCGTCAGGGACGAAGACTGGGCGGCGAGCAAGAGGATTTATCCCGGCCAGCCGTATACTGGCGTGATTCGACAGGTGAAGGAGCAGCTGAAGGCCGAGGCCGAGGAGAAGGGCGAAATCCTGACCGACAGGAGGATTGTCGTGGAACTCAACAAGAGGAAGAGGGAAGAGTCTGTCAAGGTTGCGAATAACCCCGACATTGAGCTGCCGAGGCAGGTGCCCGCATACCTTAAGAGAGGCAAGGTAAAGAAGGATACGTGGAGACGATAGAAGCAAGACTTTCGAAACTACTGTCTGCGATTTGATCGCGGTGTAACACTATTTGGGGGGAGGGGAAAAGCAGGAAAAGAGATGGCATGTATGATATATGATTGGATGGCGACGGTATAGATTTCATGAGCCTAGAGGTGTATATAATGGTACATATTACTCCCATAACTCCTTGTACAATTTGAACAAATTAAAAAATTACCTGTAAAACACCGTGATGTCGCCCCTGGGGACGGGCAACATCTTGAGCCTGTCCATAACTTGATCATTTGTCAGATTCTGCTCCGTCATGATTTGATCCATGTGATGGCACCCGTCTGTGTATTTCTGCAAAGGATCACCGCCGGCGAATGGCCTGCTCTGCCCAGTGGCAAGCGAGGCCAAGTACTGCTTCGACACGACGTACTTGTGCACGCGGTAGATGCAGCCCTTGATAAGGCCGAACTGCACAAAGCGGCGTATGTCGATATAAGACATGATTTCGAACCCAGCCTCGCGGTGAATCATGATCCACTCCTTGATGCTCTTGCCAGGGGAAAACGAGGCCATGAAGCGGATGAGCAGGTAATTGCTGACTCTGGCCCTGCCGTGGGACACGTAGCCGGCGCACTCGTCGACGATGCCGTCGACGTTGCGGATGAAGTCGTGGATGCCGGGGCGAGGCGCGTAGCACGAGCTGAAGAAGAAGATGTCGAGGAGGAGGACGGTGTCGTAGTAGAGCAGGTGGCGGATGGCGATCTTGGCGAGGTCCAGGGAGACGGAGGCCTCGTGGGCGATGCGGCGGACGTCGGAGACGCCGTCGATTTTGGCGACGACCTTTTGGAGCGTGAGGTCCCAGGTCGGGTCGATGATTTCGGGGAACTTTGTCTTTGCGACGGGGACGTGCCAGCCTTTTACGGCGGGGGGGTTTGCGTGGTGGGGGAAGAGCTTCATGTTGATGGTGTTTGCCTCGTCTGACATGATGTTGGCGGTTGCTCCGGATGAAGGTGGTTTCTAATGGGAGGGATTGGCTTACCAACGGGAATCATGCACTCGCCGTAGTTGTTGAGATCCTCCCTGACAATCTCAAGAAGACTCTCAATGGGCCTGCGTACGCCGTCGCCTTCGGGGCCCTTTGCCTCACTGAGACTCAGATACTCATTCTGCTTCTCCATTTCTGCAAACGTCTCGGCCAGACACCTCACGACGCGCTCATATGGGGTCTGGTCGCAGTCGATCTCGACCAGCAGGCCAAAGTTGAAGATGAACTCATTGCGCATGTACTTGGTATGCGGGATGACGACGGGAAAGCCAAGGATGGTGTACTTGCCATCGGGGGAGTTGATGGTTACATATCGGTTGCAAAAGGCCTGTCGAGGGATGATGTACTCTTGTAAGACGTCGAAGTCGACGAGAGGAGACCCGTTGGGGGAGGCCGTGATGCAGCCCGGGGGAGCCTGGGCAACGATTTTGGGGCCTGGGGGGAGCAACGGCTTAGTGCTGATGAAGGATGGGGTGTGGAGTGTAAAGTATAGAGCTTTGAGATACCTTCTTGGGGGAAGAATCGAGCGTAGAAGATGCCTTGAATCATGGTGATGTCGGCACGTTCATGGCGCAGTGAGAGAGAAGTCTTTGATTGCGGCCGCTATATCATGTCGGGCGGGATGCGATGACGTGGTGGTTTATAGAGCTTTTACAGGGCGATGCGCAGAAATAGAAGTCTCTAAATCCGCGAGTATGTTGATGGGAGTTGAGATGAGATAGAGGGACGCGGTTTGAATAAGCTTCAAAGCTTCATGGCACATGCAGTGCTACTATGTACGTGCTAGATCGGTTGAAGGTGCCCCGCTACGCCGCTAGAGCTTCAAGGCGGTGGCTCTAATGAGGACACCAAAATGTATTAGTATCTACATGCTGTACCCAAGAATCGATGCTTGCTTGTATTGAACAGTTTTGATTCGAGATGAATTATAAATTTTCTGTCCGTACGTTGACTTGACTATTATCTATACTCTCTCTTTAATAGGCAATGCTGCACGGCTATTTTAAGAGGGTTGTGACTGCGCCGAGTTGGATGGATTTCTGGGTGTTTTTACAGAGTAGCTGAAGCTGAAAGAAAACGGCACAGCACGGAAATGAATAGGTATAAAACAGCCTATAGACATGTTTTCCGTAATATACTGTAATTCCCCGCAATATACAGTTAGATGGCTGTCAGTACCTTTGTCTGACCGCTGACAAGGGCAGTGACAGGTAACCACTGCTCATTACGCGTACTCTGGCAACATGCTGTATGTGGCCGTAGAAGCCAACAGACTGTGATAGAATCGCGCCGTGATTACACAATGAGGTCGACTGCCGCTATTGGACTGACGCGTCCAGCCCCCGAGATTTCTTTACATGCCTGCATTTGTAGCCTGAGGTGTTCATGTACAGACACTGACGTACGGATCAATATCTCTGTGTTAGGCTGCAGCTGTCTTCATCAATCAAATACTAGGTAGTATAACGAACTGCAGGTAGCCGACCAGATTCTACAGTACGTGATCCCGCTGGACGCACTGGTTGATGGTTGCATTTGGGCTGAAGCTTCCGTGATTACAGGGCAGCACAGCGCCTGCCCACTGTATGGACAGCGCTGGAGTGTGCACTGTGCCACATTCAGTCCTGCCCCACCACCGCGGCCTCAGCCTCTCGTCGTCGCATTATTAACCTGCCCAGCGCAATCTCGCCACAGAACTCACTCCCTCCTCCGGTAGCCTGATCATCAGCCAACCTACTTGCGCCGCTTCAACATCTCTAGCGCGCTCTTTTCTCGCTGTGTCACCGAGTCGATCTGGTAGATCTGCCATCTCTCTCGGCACTTCCCGCTTCTCTCTCTCACGCTCTCTCGCCCTCTCTCGCCCTTTCTTGCCTTTTCTCGCTCTCTCTTCTCCCCGCACAGCGCGCAGCTCGTTTGCCCTCGCCATGGCCGACAACGCAGAGGCGGGCGGCGATGCCCAAATCACCTTCAGGGTCAAGACGGCGCAGGACGGCTCGCACACCATCACCATGGCCGAGTCGGCGACCGTCTTGGACCTCAAGACGAAGCTGTCGACAGCCGAGTTCGAGAATGTTCCAGTAGAGCGTCAACGGCTCATCTACTCGGGCCGAGTCATGAAGAACGACGACACGCTGGCCACGTACAAGATCAAGCCCAACAACACCATCCACATGGTCAAGAGTGCCGCCAGCAACGCCGCCCCGGCTGCTGCTGCCGCCGCCTCGACACCCGCGGCTGTGCCAACCAACATGGCTTCGGGCACCGCCAACAACCCGCTGGCCGGCCTGACTGGCGCTAGATACGCTGGCCACCAGATCAACCTCCCCGGCATGGACATGTTTGGCCCCGACGGCGGTGTAAGTGCCCTCCTCCTGTCTTTATTATGTTTTTCTTGGTCACTGGAAGGTGGCGTGACTGACGCTCTGGGTGGATGATGCAGATGGGTCCTCCCATGGACGAAGAGCGATTGTCGCGCATGATGGCAGACCCCAACGTACAGCAGTCCATGAACGAGGCCCTCAACAATCCCGATTTCGTCAACATGCTCATCGACGCGAACCCAATGCTGCGCAACATCCCCAACGCTCGCGAGATCATCACATCACCGTTCATGCGACAGATGATGAGCAACCCGCAGATGATGACACAGGCCATGCGGATGCAGCGGAGCATGGGCAGAGGCGAGGCAGCATTCCCTGCCCCTGGTGCCACAGACACGACGCCCGATGGTGCGCCTGCGGCAGATGGTGCAGCCGGCCAGGCAAACGCCCAGCCGCCGAACCCTTTCGCAAACCCGTTTATGAACCCATTCATGGGCGGTGCTGGCGGTGCAAACAGCCTGAACATGCTCCAGCAGCTGCTGAATACTACCCCTCCGGTCGTACCAGGCGGCAACCAGGCTGGCACCGAGACAGGAACGACAGAGAACAGAGGAGCGGCGGCGGGAAGCGGAAACAACGCAGGCGCAGCCCAACCCCAGGCGGCGGCGAACCCCTTTGCCGCTTTGTTCCCGCAATCCACCGGTAGAGGGCCGAATCCGTTTGCCATGAGCCCGGAACAGTTCCAGCAGATGATGCAGATGATTGCACCACAAGCAGCGGCCGCTCCGCCGGACAACAGACCACCCGAAGAGCGCTACGCAGAGCAACTCCGGCAGCTCAACGACATGGGGTTCTACGACTTTGACCGAAACGTGGCCGCTCTTAGACGGAGCGGAGGAAGTGTGCAAGGCGCAGTCGAACACCTGCTCGGTGGAGTGTAGAGCATGTTGATGGCACCAGGCCCTATTTGCTTTTTTTTTTTTACAAGAAAAATTCGCGGCTTCGGATCTAGGATCAAGCGTGGATAATGGAACTGTCGACATATTTGGCTCATGATGGCCACAGTAAGCGTGAAGCTTCGGGCTTTAAGCGCGCGCCATGCTGAGCGAGGAGATTATGAATGGGGACCTCTTTTTTTCTTTTCTTGTTATTGTTTTATTTCAAGGACTAGGCCTCGAGAGTTTGCATGGCAACTGGGCGCGATTCACTCAGTGTATTTTTTTGCTTCAGTGATGGTAATGACAACTATATGTGTATAAAAGAAGCCGCTGCCGCCGTTTGAAACTGTCGTCCTGTTGTTGAGTGCACGGAGCACGAGAGCGTAAAATGGAATGAAAAAGTAGCGATGCAGGCGTACATAATGTATTAGTAGACGTGTTTATATATAGCATAAGATAAATCGTCACACCTCTCAAACCAAATACTTTTGCATCGATGGCGTTTCCCCAAGATAACCCCCCCCCCCCCCATAAAAGGAATCTCCAAATAAATTCGGAGCTGGGCGCTTTTCGGCAAACCGCTGCCGGACTTGGAGATGCCTCGGCTCCCCCGCCGACGCCAAACAGCGTATAAAATACCCCGGATTTATCTTTTACTGGGGGGGAAGGATTGGGCTTACAGTACAGAGTACATTAAACGTCCCCCCAATTCTTGAGAGGCTTGGACTTTTTTTGTTTTTTACTTTTGTTACGGCTTACTTGTCAGATCGCATATATTAAGTGTTGGATTTCCTTTTGGTTCGAGAGTGTAATCGGCTTTTCTTTTTTCCATCTTTCTTCTTTTTTTTATATTTGAGCTGTGCTATTTGGCTTGGTTTGGATAATCGCATTTTCGGTCTCGTTTTTGCTCAACATGCGCGGCATTGAAATCCAGAAATACGTCAGGGTAAAGACAAAACCTCCCGATTATCCAGCGCTTCCCTTTTTTTTCTCTTACTTTTCTACCCCATCGGTGGCATTTTAATCTCATACGCTATACCCCCTTCAAGCAAACATGAAAAAGAAAATTAGGCTAATGGTATCTCACGCTGTGGTTTTGTAGAGCCCTGCGGAGCTCAGGGTCACGGACCTGCCCGATCCTGTGCCCAAGGACGACGAGTATGTCATCGAGGTGCACGCCGCGGCGGCCAATTTCTTCGATATCCTGCAGGTTCAGGGACGGTATCAGAACCAGCCTCGTGAGTTCTTTTTTAATAAAATTACACACACACACACACACAAAAAACATGAAAACATGAAAACAAGAAACACTAACCGTCATATTTATCCCACAGCCTTCCCATGGGTCGCCGGCGCCGAGTTCGCCGGCACCGTCGTGGCAACGCCGCGCAGGAGCCGCACCAGGCCGCGCTTCGCCGTGGGATCGCGCGTCTTCGGGGCCGCGCAGGGCGCCTTCGCGACGAAGCTGTGCACGCGCGAGGTTGCGCTGCTGCCGGTGCCCGAGGGCTGGTCGTTCCGCGATGCCGCCGGCCTGTTTGTGACGGCGCCGACGAGCTACGGCGCGCTGGTGGTGAGGGCGGGCATTAAGCCGGGCGATTTTGTGCTGGTGCATGCGGCGGCGGGAGGAGTTGGGCTTGCGGCGGTTCAGGGTGAGTTGTTTGCTTTTTTCTTTGTCTTTGATTTGTGATTCGTTTTGATGTGAGTGAGCGAGTGTGTGTGTGAGTAAGAGAGGGTGGATGAGTTGAGTGAGAGTTTCATCTTGACCTCTCTCCCCCCCCTTATACAACTCAACTCAACTCAACTCACACCATCATCACCACAACCACCAAACTAACACAAATCCCCCTCCCCTCCATAAAGTCGCCAAAGCCTTCGGCGCAACCGTCATCGCCACCGCCTCCACCCCCCGCAAACTCGAAATCGCCCGCTCCTTCGGCGCCGACCACGCAATCTCCTACGCCGACCCGGACTGGCCCGCCAAGGTCAAGGCCCTGACCCCGAGGTCCCGCGGCGTCGACATCGTCTACGACCCCGTCGGCCTCGTCGACAAGTCCACAAAGTGCGTCGCCTGGAACGGCCGCATCCTCGTCGTCGGCTTCGCCGCCGGGGCCATCGAAAAGGTCGCCATGAACAAGGTCCTGCTCAAGAACATCTCGCTGGTGGGCATCCACTGGGGTGCCTATTCGATTCACGAGCGTGAGACTATCCCAAAGGTGTGGGAGGGCATCATGAGGCTGGTCAAGGAGGGCAAGATTAGGGGGACGGAGTATACCGATGAGGAGTTTGTTGGGCTGGACAGGGTCAAGGATGCACTCATGGCGCTGGGAGGAAGAGGAACCTGGGGCAAGGTCGTCATCAAGGTCCCTCAGGAGGGCAGCAGCCGATTGTAATGGGACAGTTTTCATGATGTAGGTAACCGGGCAGGCAAGGAACATATCACTGACCGCAGGCCATATGTACCTCTAATTCAGCATCACACACGCTTCGTGTCATTGTTTCAATCCGCCCTTCAGAACAGCTGTCGATTCTAATAACATCTCTTTTTGCCTCGCTCACGCAAATCGTGCAGGCTCGTCATCCAAGTCGTATTCTCATTACAATTCCCAAACGCGGCCAACCGGTCTCTTCCATGCGCCCTTTCTTCCACCTGCTTCAGAACGACGTCCATTTCTTCAATGTACTCCACCATTCATCAGCTTCTGGAAGGCATCCATAACTTCCTTGTCTACATTGACCGCCCAGTTGTCCTCGAAAACGGCCTCCCCTCCGATTCGTGCAACGACGTCGTGCAGCCTAACCTTGACGAAATGCAGCGCATTCATACAATGGATCGGGTCCTTGTGCTGACTTTGCTTCTCCAGAATCATCTTCGGGGTATCATACTCGTCAACCTCAACCTCCGTCCCCCAAACCAAATAATCATTGCCGGTAACCTCGCTGTTATCTTGAAGTTCTATAATAATGTTTGTCCACAAATCCAAGTAGTCTTGTAGCTTGCCCAGAACCAGCTCCTGCATAGGCGAACCAAGTTCCAGCAGACGCGTCAAGCCGAGGAGATAGAGCTTCTGGCGATCGATATTATCCATTCTCGCTTGATATGTGAACCATCCCGCGGAGAGCCATCTCCATACTTCGTCGACGTTGCCAACTGTCCCGAGCATCTGCACAAACAAGTTTGGCTCAGCCAGTATTAGGCGAGCGAGGATCGCAAAGTAATCACCTTGCGTGACCGTGTTGAGCTTGCTCTGTTTTCTATTGGGTCCAGTGGTCTGACTGGCCTCCCACGCATCGTGGAGATTGGCCATGATCTTGTTCATGAATCCCGTTTCTACCATGTCTCGAATGATGATCGACACCCCCTCGGCCCCTCCTAGTTCGGCCGCGGACCGGATGAGGTATTCAATGCAAACGGTGCCCACCCGGACATGCTCTCGAGCTTTGGAGTCCAGAATGTTGCTTAGCGCCATGAGCGTTGGTCGTCGAAGTCTGTCCTCTAGCATTGCTGCGGGTGCAATCAGGATGTAGGATTCAATGGCTGAGATTGCCAGAGATACAATCTCAGATTGATACTCTAGCAGTGGGAGCAGTAACTCGGCCAAGTTGACGAGCTCTGGGGCAAGCGGAGGACTGCTTTGCATGAGGATGGAATTCCAGAGATCCAACGATTCGTCAATAAGGTTCAAGTGCAAGTCTGAGCCTGGCCTTGCTGCTTCTGCCAGTAAGGGAAGCATAGAGCCCTGGTAACGCTGGGATTCGGGGCCCATACTCATCACGAGCGCCGAAAAAATGGCAATCACAGCCTGTTTGATCATGTATTCTTCTGTTCCCGAGGCCTCCCATACCGAGGGTAGGGTACCCATGAGCTGATCCCCAAACTGTCCCACCTGTTCCTCCATTCTCGTCACCAGGATTCGGATTGACTCGAGGATGGCTAGCTTAGTTTCGTCGCTTTCCACGTTCTGAATAAGATCCGTAAGGTTCCTAAGAACATCCGAAGTATACGGCAAGAATGCGTCGACGCTGAAGTCAATCTCGTCGGCGACCCACCTCAGCTGCCTTGCTGCAGTGATTCTCACAACAATGTCATTCGTCTCATCGTTAGAAGAGAGGAAATGCTGGAAAATCTGATATACTATCGGTCTGGTCTCTTCGCCCAACTTGACTGGCGCCCACAGACTGATCAAGATTGCGATGCGTCGCCGCAACACCTTGTATAGACCACCTTGCTGCTGGGCGTCGTTGACAACGGTCGAGGCTAATACCGAATCAAAATCAAATGCACCGACCACGTGAGCCGCCGAGAGGCCCATGGCGGTATAAACGGCTTCCTTGGTGGCAATGTCGGCTTGAGGAGATTGCGCCGTCTGGAAATACGACAGCAGCGGTGGTACTAGGAGCGTCTTAAAGTTGGTGAGGAGATCTAAGAAGAGCTTTTCGGCGCAAGGTCGGACTTCCCATTCGTACGCGCTGCCCTCGTGCTGCTCCTGTTGTTCCCAATCTTCCGGATCTTCCTCCCAAGCCTCGAGATCGGATCTACGGAAGACGAATAGGTGTGTAATGATTGTGTTGACGATTTGAATCACCAGGTCATCTTTGAAAAGCTCCGTCTTGACAATATTCTTGGCCTCTTCCTGCTCAGCTTTTGTCTCCGGCGTCCGGTACTTGAATGTCTGCACTGGTTGGAAGGCAATTCTCACGCAGGCGCGAAGCAGGAGCAGGCCCTTCAGAGCAAGTTTCTCCATTAGCGGCCCTTCTGTCTTTGCCTTGGCCCCCACATCGCCAGAACCCTGACGAATGCCTCCTGAGGAGACGAAGATTTCCGCAAAGTTTGAAATAAGTTCCCAGTACGCATTGACTAGGGATAGCGAGTTGGGGAGGAAAGCAAAGCTAGCAGCAAAATGCTCGGCTTGGTCGATGTGGAACTTGGCGAACTGAAGAAGATGCTTCCCTACCAAGTCTTGATACGGCGGTGGCACAGCAGAGCCGTGGTTCACAAACCCAAGGAACTGGCCAAACTGGTTCTGAGACAGTGTCCAAAACTGGCTAACGGAGCTGTCAGCATGAGGACGCAGGTAGCCCACACTAATAAGGCGGCGAAGCGTCTTGAGGGCCGAGAGACTGTTCATCATGGCCAAATTGGCTTCGTCGCCGTTTCCGTGTCCGCTGCTCAAAAAGTTGACCCATGATGATGATTTTTCAGAGTATATTTCGGACAGGATGTATACGATCTCGGGCGTGATCGACTGCAGCGCCGTCTGCGATCTTCTTAGCCGGGCACTTCCCATCTCCTTGATGACCCGTAGCAGCACTAGCAAGGTGCCATAGAGATGATGTTGATTGGCGTTTCGAGTGGACCGCAAGAGGTCGATGATACTAGGAAGGGCCTCTGGCCACTCTTCTGGATAGTCGATCCGGACCACCTTGGCAATGACCAAGGCATTGTGCAAGGCAAGATGCTTCTCTTCTTCCTCGACACTTCCCTGGAACAGTCTTGACCGTATCAAGTTCTTTTCCTCGGGGCTGATGCCCTGCTTTGAGCTCGCATACAGCCTCCAGTTCTTATCAATGCCGTTCTTGATCTGTATAATGGCCAGGAATCGAATTTCGAGGGGGAGCGACTTGTCAAGGAACACCGACTAAGAGTGGCACAAGACGTTAGCACGATACATACGGCATGAACAAACAACAGCCGTACCTGCAACGACGAGTAATACCCGGCTTGCGATTCCCAGTTGGCCAGCTGCTGGCCGGCAGTCTGTCGCTGGATATGGTCAGAGGACGAGGTTGCGGCGTGCAACGTGCGGCAAAGCTCTTGCAGGGTCAACGGAGCCGCGTCTCCTGGCACTTCGATTGCGAAATTCATGGCTGCTGCCAACGCCGTTCGAGACGGCTGTCAGGCTGTGGTTCGAAGATGGCGAGGCTCGGAATGTCAGATGCAGTTATGGATTTGTCATGGATCGTGCTGAGCTCATCGAGGCGAAGTGCTGTTTGAAGATGCAGGAGGTTGTAGGTGCTTGGTGATGGTGGGGCTGACGTTGTTGCTGTTGGCGTGAGAGTTCCAGTTGCTTTGGAGGGGTACTTAGTGAGTACAGGTACCTAAGACAGCCAGGCAAGGGGATTGAGACGAGGCTGCGGCTGCTAGTAACTCCTATTCGCTGAGCTGCATATACATGGAAACAGGGGCTCTATTCCTAGTAACCAGAAACTCAAATATGCACTGTTATTTATTAATCTTTATATTAATTAATAGCCAATGCTCAGACTCGAAAGATGGAGCAACACACTCGGTGAACCAGTCAAGAGACATTTACAGGCAGATTCACGCCAGGACCCTTGACACTCTTTAGCGCCCAACATGGCAAACTATGCCCCATAGAGCAAAAAGCTCCCGCCACGAACAAGGCACAAAACCTCGACCAGCAATCATCTCGAAGCCTCCCATTTCGCCCATCTAGGAAGCTAATTGCGCCAATGCGATGATCCGCTCGCGCACATCCAGGCTCGCCGCCTCTGCCCTCTCCAGGAGGCAGTGGACGTGCCCGGCATGTCTCTCCAGGCGCCAATACTCCAAGCAGCCCGAGAAGCGCGAGCCGCCCGATCATCGGAAGCTGGGCAACCAGCAAGAGCTGTTCATGACGTCCGTCTACAGTCCCGGCTCGCCCATTTTCTTGCCCAACGGCGCCCGCATATTCAACCGGCTGGTGGACTTTCTGCGGAAGCAGTACGTGCGCTATGGCTTCCAGGAGGTCATCACGCCGACGATATATAAGAAATCGCTCTGGGCAAAGTCGGGGCATCTGGAGAATTATGCAGAAGACATGTATTCTGTGACGGGCAATAAAAGAGCTTCCGAATTGGAGGGGAACACGGGGTGTTGCGGGACGGATCACGCCAAAGACGAGGCTGCGGTGGAAGAAGACGATGACTATGGCCTGAAGCCCATGAACTGTCCTGGACACTGCCTCATCTTCGCATCTAAGCTGCACAGTTATAGAGATCTGCCAGTCAGATATGCCGACTTCAGCCCTCTTCACCGAAATGAGATATCGGGCGCCTTGTCGGGACTTACCCGGGTGCGTCGTTTTCACCAAGACGACGGCCATATTTTTTGCAGGCCAAGTCAGGTCGAGGGGGAGATTAAGAAGACTCTGGATTTTGTCAAGACAGTATACAGTGTGCTACGTCTTGGTGTCAGCTACCGCTTGGCGTTGTCTACGAGGCCCAAAGACCACTATATTGGCACAGAGGAGGAGTGGGCGCGGGCAGAAGACAGCCTGAAACGAGCGCTGGATGCTTCAGGCATGGAGTGGACCATAAACGAAGGCGACGGCGCCTTTTACGGCCCCAAGATCGACATTGTGCTCAAGGACTCTGAGGGGAAAGAACACCAGACGGCCACCATTCAGCTAGACTTTCAGCTACCCAAGCGGTTCGAGTTGGAGTACCAAGCACCAGCACCAGAATACGAGGCCCGTGGCGAGACGACTGACGACCCGGAGCTTCTTGCTCACTATGGCCCTGTTCGGCCAGTCATGATTCACCGTGCAGTTTTGGGATCTGTAGAGCGGCTGCTGGCGCTCTTGATCGAAAACTATGACGGCAAATGGCCCTTTTGGCTGAACCCGAAACAGGCCATCATCTTGACAGTCAACACATCGGATCCGGTCGTAGAGTGGGCTGACGAGGTGCGCAATCTCCTCCTTGGCAACAAGAAGCTAGACGCCGATGGATTGCCAGCTCTCGAGAGCCTTTCAGGGCAAACGGGCCTGGCTGTAGATATGGATACGACGGCGAGACCCCTGGGGACCAAGATTCGAGAGGCGCATGCGAGTGGTTATGGCCTTGTCTTGGTGGTGGGCGAACAAGATGCTACGAATCAACAGGTCAGCCTGGGCAAAGAACGGCTGAGTCCTCTTGAAGTGCGCGATAGAATGCTTCGCATGGTAGATACATTTGAATGAACAATCTCACATCTATTATTCCCATCCAACTACGTCTATATAATAACCTGTAATGCTGTATTATCGCTCTCTCCCCCTCGCTAGAAAATAGGTATCGCTGCGTCCGTTTTCAGCCTTCAAATAAACAAATCGACCTGAAAGGCATGTGTAGATGCTTTTATGAATTCGTCGTAAAGGCACAAACTGCATATGCTGGCTGCACCTTGGATGGTACTCCACGTGGTCCCATCACGCGCTGTTTCACCTACGACTGCAGATTTTTTTTTTCTTTCTTTCTGCAGCGGCCAAGGGGATATTGTATGTTCGCTTCGTGATGGCTTTACAGCCTCGTCTCGCCCGGTATTTGGCTCTCGCCAAAAGCTGGGAGCAGCGCAGATACTCATCGACTGGCCACTCTCACCGGCCGGGCCCTTGCCTTGACAGCTGTGCAGCCCTTTTGTCGTGTCAGTCTTCGTCACTGGCATTGGTACCCTTCAAACAGTACACTTACTTTTTGTACTTGGGATCAACGTTTCCGCCCGCCTGCTCGATACGATCAATCAAGGCCTGTCTCTGCACAATCTGGTCGCGCATGTAGTCCACGGTACGCTTAAGAACCAGTCCCTCGGAGCGACCCTGTCCTTCCAACCCGGGCACAAGTTCTGTAAGCCGGTCGAAGCCCTCGCGAATGGCCTGACGGCGCTTTTGTTCTGGGAGGTTCGCGCGCGCGTGACGTTAGCCTTTCTGGCACTCCCAGGGGGGCCCCTTCGCTCGTTGACAAGAGCATTCCCTCTCCATTTACCTGATGCGATGTGGTTCTGCTTCTTCTCCTCCTCTGTCAGCCGCGGCTTGTCGTCTGCGTTTACTGCCGCCGCCGAGGGCGTGGCCTTGCTGGCGTCGCCAGAGCCGGGAGTTTGGCTTGGTGAGGATGACATTTTGCGCGGGTCATGTGTGTGTGATTGATTAATGCGATAAGCGCATGTGAACGGCGGTGCGCATAGCGAGGCAGGGCTGAAGCTTGGGGATCAATCGATGCGAATCATGCGGCACGGGGAGCACAGCATTAAAATATAGAAATACAAGCAAAAAAGAGATGCAGCTCGCAGCTGGGGCTTTATTCTATCGACGTGGTACGATTACCCGTCGACTTGCGTTGAAGTGTCATTGTTGAGATGAGGGATCACATGCGCGGCGCGTGCAAATTAAAATTGGCAATAGGAACAAAAGAAAAAAAGCCACCGGACACCACGCCTGTTACAGCGCTAGAAAGAGCAAGGATCTTGCCCCAGATTCTCGGGGCCGAAGTGCCGGTCCCTGCGTCTGGAGTAGCTCCCCAAAAGCGGCTTCTTTTTGGTTTCCAGGTTGTTTTGATTCATTGTGGGCGTTTGGTTCGGTAGATCTGAGTGATATCAGCCACTGTAAAGTATCAATTCCTATTTTTTCTTTTGCAAAAGCCATCTACTTCAAAAAATGCCCTTCTCTTCTCTTTCCATACCGAGGTATACGTCCTTTGATGAGCTGCGCCCCATGTTAAGCATCGGTGTGTGTACGACCCTGAGACTCCCGATGCCGTGTCATGACGCCAATCACATGCTAAATACTTGCTTCTGCTCCTCCGACAAAGACCAAGTCGACTAAAATATCCCCCCTTTTTGCATGCAGTTCCCGTCGCATTTGGGATGCACTGATTGAGCTGGAGCTAATTTTGCGTTCATAGTCATTGTGCAATGCCAGGACAAGCTTCGTCAGCATCTAGAGCAGCTTCTCAACCGAACTGGGCCTCATTGTCACACAAATATAAGCAGGTGCTATTCATGTTCATCCGAGGAGCGCCTGGAGTCATCTCAATCTCATATCAAGCCGCTAAATCTTGTCATTCCGAAGCTGAGCCGTCTTCGTCGTACTCATCTCGATCCTGCTGGAAGATGACCCTTTCCGCCAATGTCAACGTCTTCTTTACGGGCAATCCAATCACATTGTCAACGCTGCCTTCAATCTTTTCCACCAATAGCATTCCCGCAATGCCTTGGATTCCATATCCACCAGCCTTGTCAACGCCCTCCCGGGTCTTGACATAGGCCTCGATGACGTCGTCTGGCAGCCCATTCCCCTCTTCCCAAAAGTACACCTTGGTCTCCTCGGTGTGACTCTGGATGTCATAGCCCGGATGTCTTGCATCTTCTCGAGGGGCTAATACAGATACCGAAGTCAACACTCTGTGCATGCGTGTGTCGCGCAGGTGCTTGAGCATTCGCACATGCTCTGCCTCGCTCCGAGGCTTCTCCAGAATGCGTCCATCACGAGTGACAATGATGGTATCTGCAGCTATGACAAGAGCAGGATCCGGGATAGAAGCAAGGTGCGTCTCCAACGTGGTGGTGTAAACGTCAAGACATTTGTTGCGAGCGGTAGTTGCGACGTATTCCCAGGGGCCGTACGTCTTCTTGTCAAGATCCTCAGGCTTGGTTGACGGAGAAATCTCCAAATTGGCGAGGCCCATCTAATTGCTGGTGTTACTTTGACGCTGCATCGCCATGCCATTCTCATAATGCCATACCTGCTGCAGAAGCTGTTTCCTTCGCGGAGAGGCAGAAGCTAGAATTACTCTCTTTGAATTGAGGTGCTTAATAATGGGGAGATCCAGGGGCTGCAGCGGCCTGCGCATAGAACCAGCCCTGGGGCGTCCGGCTGGAGGTGTCCCCTGTCCAGAGGCTGCATCTGAGGGAGCATCGCCTGGAGCTTTGGCGGCGGACATTATGAGAGGAATTGGGGGATGAAGGATCAAGGAGATGAGATGATGGGTTGTACACAGATTGCCACGCAAGATTGAGGCAGCAAGGCGGTATAGCTTTTAAGGAGCCCAGGCGTCATTGATGGTGGGGTCTGCGGTTTGACCCCACCGTCCGAGCCGGCATTGATTTGATTGATATTTTGTCTTGGTCGTGAGATTGCAGACAAGAGGGATGCTTTGGGAGGGGTTCTGGCATTGAATGAATTAGTAGGTAGAGGGTGGTGTAGGCATTGATGCCAAGTTCAAACTTTGATTTGCATTATATAATCTGGCGTAGATTTGTATTGGCGTCCATCAAGAGCTTTTAGCACAAGTACATCTACAGCCATTAATGCTTGCGTCTCGTGGGAGCTGTAAGGCGGAAGCTAATTGACCCCGAAGCCAATTCATCGCAGTCGGTGCTCTATTCAACCCGTGAACGTGTAACAATGATGTCTCATGCCCAGTCTGGATCTATTCCCAATCATTATGGTAGAGGAACAATAGAGAGAAAAAACAATATCCTGCCTTATTCTACACCTAAACACAGCTCCCGTTTTATGCAGCTGTGTAACACAATGCGGATTCCTCCAAGCACAGGCAAATCGACAGCCGCAGCTGAAGCCCAAATTCTGTGCCTTAGGCTGCCGCCTCGTGGCCGCATCGGGACTAGCCCCAGCCGCGGTACCTGGCAACCCGTACTCCGTACTTTTCAAGGTACCGTTCGTCGCACTCAACTCCCTGTTCCCGCGCCGTGAAGGGAAAAAGCCAAACCCTTCGGACTAACGACTCGATCGTCTGCAAGTTTGCCATCACGGCTGCGTCTCGTATCCGCAAGGAACGCACACAAGCAAAGCGTCGGTATTGTTAGCAGCCAGACAGTCATCTGCACTGCCGAGGACGAGTGCCTGTGCGAGAAAATACAAAAACGCCGCTCCGCAGCAGAGCAGCAATAGCGCGCGCCGCCACCCACTGAAAAAGCATCCATCAACACGCGTCAATCCACGCTGGCGATAATCGTCGCCGGGCCGTGGTTTGCGACACGGGACTCAAGAAGCCATTGAGCCTCCACGACTGCGCAGGAGGTCCCTCGCGGCCGCCGGTAATGCGCCTGCGGTGACGCTCACCATTCAGACCAAGATGGAGTCCAAGCGAAAAGCAAATGGAACGACCGACGCAGAGGACCGCACTGCGAAGCGGCGCAGAGTAGCTGTAAGTAACGGCCCAGCCTGGCTCCATCTATCTATATTCGAGATTCTATATTCTATCTATATCTTTGGATGAGTTTTTTTTTTTTGCCCCCTTGTCCAGCATGGGAACTGCATGCGCCCGCATTGTTCGTTCGATTGCGTGCATTGCGCTCCCACCTAAAGCTTTCTCTTACACACGGGCTTGCATATCGCACATCATCTCCGCGCTAACACTGCCATCTCCGTACAGCAAGATTTCGATCTCTCTAAGGGCGAGTCCCGCGAATCCACCACTGCGCATGGATTGGTGTTTCTCGAGCAGATCCGTCGGACGGCCGACAAAAGGTACGCTGCCGCTACATCTGATTTTTCTTTTCTCGCTGTAATGAACCCCCCTCACTAACAGTATCCCCAAAGTGGTCGTCTTGTCGCAACGTACTTTGAAACGCTTGTTCCGCGAGAAACCAACCCCGACTACTACAAGAAGACGCGATTGCCGATTTCTCTCGAGACCATCGAACAAAAGCTTATCGATGGCGACTTCAAGAGCCTTGCAGAGCTAGAGAGCTACTTCAAGCGTATGATTGCCAACGCAAAAGACTTTTACTCTCGGGGATCGCAAGTTTTTGATGATGCTGAGCGGGTTCGTAAAGCACTGAGTAACTACATGACTAAAACGAATCCTGCATACAGCAATCGCTCCTACCAAGCTGTGCCTACCCCGCTGCCACCAGAGAATGATGAGGAAGAGGAAGAGGATGAGGAAGAGGAGGGAGATGAAGATGCCGAAGGCGAAGACGCCGAAGGAGAAGATGAAGATGCCGAAGGCGAGGAGGAACCTGAAGAAGATGAAGAGCCAAGGTCGAGGCGGAAAGCCATCATACTCAAGCGCAGCCGTACACGCAGGAGTTCACACAACGAAAGCTCACGAGCTCGGTCCCCGCCGAGTCGTCCCGATCACCAGTACGAAAATGT
Source organism: Trichoderma sp. TW21990_1 (assembly GCA_010015515.1). Taxonomy (NCBI): domain Eukaryota; kingdom Fungi; phylum Ascomycota; class Sordariomycetes; order Hypocreales; family Hypocreaceae; genus Trichoderma; species Trichoderma sp. TW21990_1. Next base: position 640,919 of record WXUD01000028.1, read on the forward strand.
ACCGTACAAGGGCCTTACATTCCAGCAGGCCCAGGAAAAGATTGTCGAAGAACTCTTGCGACACCAGGAACCAGAGTGCGTCAAGCCAACCCAACCAGTAGAACGACGAGTTTTTACTAACATGCCCATTTCCAGATATGATGATGCTTATTTCGAGCCCTTTGTGAATCTTCCCCCTCGAGCTTTAAGAGATTACTACAAGGTCATAACCGATCCTCTATCCATCAAGAAGCTGCAGAAGATGGCCAAAGGCGTGCAAGGACGGCACGACGCAACAGGAGTTAGTGAGTTCAAGAGCTGGAGTGCCTTTGAAGAGAAAGCAAAGCTCCTTTGGACCAATGCCTACTTCTACAACGAAGAAGGCAGTGATATCTATGTGCTGGCGCAAGAGCTTGAGGTGAGTTTGTGCAGTATATCGTAATTTAAATGTTTCACAAATCTTACAATGGGGTTAGAAATTCTTCTATGGCCAGCTCAAAAAGGCACAGGCAGCTGTTTCGGAGCCTTCGCAGCCGAAAATCAAGCTCAAGGTCGGGCAAGGATCCGAAACGCCTGGTTCGTCTAAGAAGATTACCATTCACGTCGGCGGACGTGACAGCTCCGTAGCATCGCCAGCACCTCAGGTGGCCCAACCATCAGAGGCCAATGGCACGGGCAATGTCAACGGCGCCGGGCAGCTTTCGGCCAACCTCGAAGCCCCTCGGAGTGTCTCAGCGTCAGCGCCGTCGCCGACGCCCTCATCGCAGGTAGGGCTGAAGATGGAGGATGGCATTCGGGCATCGCCAGCGGTTGGTAACATGCAAGCCGGAGCTCCTGGACAGCCGGCTGTGCGGCCTCCCATTCCCACGATTCCATCCCAGCCATTCCAAACCAACCCACTCGTGAATGGCTATGCGGATCAGAGACGATTCCGCCCTGCCGGTAAAGGTATGTGCAGCTACCACGTTTATATCGAGCCGTCTGATGGGACTTGCTAACTGTGAATCAAGGAATCGACAGCGCACTGATTGACAAATTGCGGATTCAAACACATCCTAGTATTCCAAATGAGCGCCCTACGCTGCTCACCGTCTTGCCCAATGCCAAAGAGATGCAGCAGTCGGCAACGATCAACTTGCCGCCAACGCAGACTCGTATCTGGATTGTCGTGACGCTGCCAACCTTTCTGCAAGACCGTCAGTACAGCCTCTGGACTCTAGTGGACAGGCAGCCCTGGAAGCAGCTGATGCAGCCCATCCCCAACCAGACGCATCACGAGCGGGCGTTTGATGTTCTGCTGCATCCTGGGCTCAATGTCATTGAAACTCATCTCATTGCCGCGATCCCCCGACATGAGCGAGAGCCAGGCGGGCCTGAGGCGGAACTGGAAGTCTTTACCGTGCTCATCAACGTGTCACGCCCTTACTAGACGCAATAAATCTTCATCAGCGGGCGTCGTTCTAGAAAAGGCATAGTTGTCCGCTTCCGCCTCCGTTGTCTGGGGCATTGTTCGGACAAACCCGGCGACCCATGCAATAAGGAGCATCGAAACGGGGAGGTAGGCGGTTGCGGGATTCCGCGCGTCCCGCATGATTTGGGTGGAATTGGAAGAACCGGTAGGAGTTATCAGGTCGACAAAATCGGGACCATGGTGGAGCCCTTGGCTGGGTTTGAATCTATTTCCTTTTACTACTAGTATTTTCCTTTTATTCCTCATTTCTCTATTCATTTATTTTTTTTCTTTCTTTTTAATTTTTTCGGCCGAGCACGGATGAGGGACCGGGATATGGTTCCATATTGCCGCTTGCCGATTCATGAGCCGTCGGGAGAAGAAGTGGAATAGTCCAAGCTCCCTTCCATCTGGAACATGTGGGATGCCCCAGGGCTCGTACAAATTCTCATTGGTGTCAGTTTGGGTAGCACGTTGGTACTCGTATTGCTGGATGGCAAGGCAGACAGAATTGTCGTGCTGTCCCGGTATTTGCAGCGGATAGTCTAATGCTGGTAGTTATTCGTATACAGTAAGAGAAGAAAGAGAGCATGATACTATTGATTGATGCTTTTGCCTTTTATATATTCCATGCCGAGGTTCAGACTAAAGCGGCAGGACATGTGCTATGTACAGTAGTAGTAGCCTCAACTCGTCCGCCTTGCGTCTTCAAGGCCCTGCCTTGTGTGCACAAACTAATAATAACATATATTATTTATCATTATCAATCGCCTTACGAATCTTCATTATCATTGCTAGAACGCGCTAGCTGTAATCACCGCATCTGGCCGCATAGGGCAGGCCTGATAACAGGGGGGATTGTCATATGAAAATCGAGCCTCTAGAGGTGTAGAAGGTGACAGCATAGATGTTAGCACCGCAGCCACGTCCCATCTCCGGCTGAAGTAGCGAGAACTTCCCTGTTGCTGAGCCCTGTCGGTAGTCGCTGGGTACTCCGTAGAAAATGGCATTTTCCAAGATACACGCATATTACTACCTAGGTAATTAACTACTAAAGTACCTGCTGCTGACGTCTTTTTTCTCTTTTCGGCCATTCGTCTCTGTAATCTTCAAGTATTCGGCTATAAGGCACCAAAGTGTCGGGTTTATCAGACAAATCTGAGGTTGTTAAACGCGACCCGGTAAAATAAACTAGAGAATGGTTAAATTACTTTAATTTTTTTTAGTTTAATCGATAAAATCGATAAATTGCAATTTCTATAAATTTTTTTAGGTTTGATGATTATGTACGTACTTTGGTTGTTGCAAGTACATAGATAAGTACCTATGGAGGCTTATCCACTCACGCAACTGGGTATTTAGAGTTGAAACCGAGTCATGCTTGGCCCCTGCGGTGTCTTATTCTTGACATGCTCTTTACGGATTTCCTAGTCTGAATATGTTCCATGGATATTATAGAAACAGATGCGGAGTGACGGCCGATAGAATGGGTTATTGGTAGAAGCATTCGAGGACTTGAAGGAGAGTTTGGTTGTGACAATGGCGATGTGATTGGTGGGAAGTGTCAAAGAGTGCATGTAATAGGCTTATATGATCTGCATCTCCAACTGCAAAACACCAGCGCATATTAAATCTCAGTAAGACAGTGAGAAAGGAACTCCGCCTGCCAGTCACAAGATTAGAGATCTCGACACGAGCTGTTTGCTGTACATCCATGGGCTCTATCGTCATCAAACTAGCACATTGATGACATGGATCTTGCGAGGCATTGCTCTTGGTATCCGCCAAGATCTGTGCCCAGAGTTTCATACTCCGCAGATACCCTCGTGCGGCGGAAACGGAGGAATCTTCCCCTGGAGCGGGCCAGGAGCGGCCGAGAGCGGCCGAGAGCGGCAAATATGGACGGGAAGCGGAAAGTGGGCACTGGGTCGGCAAGATTACACCGCACACATGGCTTGAAAGCTGCGGATCAAGGCATTTATGGCAAGTATTGGTATATGTACATGTGTATGCTTGGTTGTTGGAGGGTTTGAACACGTATGTGGGGCTTTGGGGGCTTAGACAAGTACTCGTATGAGCTAGCAAGATACGTTGAGTCGACTGGGTTTATCCTAGGATTGGTAGTCAGCTACCATTGCCCACCTCTTCCATTTGTTTTGCCGAATAAGTAGTATAAGTGGTTACAAAACAAACTGTCTACGAATTTGGATAAGAATATGTATAATTCGCCCAGATTCTTTCTATAATTTGAAGGTAGGCACTCAATGAGTGAATCTTCCACGTAGTTGAGAATATTCCATTACGGCTCCTTCATACACCTGAACTCCAGAGGAGCTAGTTACATGTAGATAGACGATAGTGTCCGGTAGTGTATTCTAGACTAGCTCAAGACATGGATAGGAAGGCTTGCCCATTTATTTCTCAATTATTATTTCCTTTCTATTACTCATTTTTTTTTTCTTTTTTTTTTATCCTTTGTTATCCTGGAGAATGGCTGAAAGGAATGGTGCACTATTTAGCAACAGTGTAAAGACATCCATATCGTAGGTCCGTTCGTAAACTGACGTAAATCAACTGTATGCCCTGACTCAAGAATTTGTTAGATCACAGCTAAGCACTAATGTAGGTAGGGATGCTTGGTCCTCTTGGTCGGTTTAGTTGGTCGGCCAGTGAGATTATCTCGACTGAGAAAGAAGCGAAATACACGTGCGAGCCCTCACATGCACACGCTAAAACTGATGTTGTTGACAATGAATGGCAACCAAACATTCTCTCTTTCCGAAATTTATGCTAGCACAATCTCTTTAATACAGCTAATTAGGATCGAAGACAAATTAATCTGTTCAACAAATAGGAAACACAGTTAGTCAAGACTCAACGCGTCAGTCTCAGTCCTTTCGAGAGACACGTGGCAAAGAATACCCTTAGTTTCTCAAGGCACAAGCTTCGTACGAAGCTTCTTCATGATTCCATAGTGAATATCCGCCATTAAAACCTGTGGGCTCTTCATAGAATAGTGGACCACACTGCATGTAATTCTAGACACTGAGAATGACAAGTCACACTCTAATCCAATTGGTCTATAAATAATGAGGTTATATAGATTTCTTACTCTAACATCTTACGTACGCATTGACTGACGAGTATGAATGAGGATGGAAATCTTTGTCAACAACATCCTTATACATCAAAGCCGAGCTCGCAGAACTCTCCCTGATTGGGAGGGCGCAGTGGATACAGGTTTTCGGCAAACAGTCAGACATTCAAGGTCAGAAATAAGGTCATAAATAAAGTCAGCTGCAGGGTTTGCCCTCGATTCTACGATAAGTACGTAATCGAAGCTCCGCGGAGATTCCGCTGTTTGTGGCAGCGGTCAGAGAGATAGTATTCCAAAGTATTCACATGCAAACCCCACCTAGAATGTGGGATAGATGCCCGCGATTATATCAGCATGTTTAAGTTATCCTGTAAGACTCAGTACAGCTCTGCAAAAACGAGATTAATTAGTCAAGGAGATTAATGCGTTCAATAGCCCAATCAGATGTATTTTGCGACTAATTGAGTTTCGGAGCTGATTAGCTCAGCGAGTGCCACCCTTACTTTTCTATTCTTATTATCTCTTAAGCTTGCTTGTTCGTAATGGCGCCATCAGGTTGAAGGTATCGTCCAAGTGAGTTATGTCGGCCGTTACTCCCATCTGCAGACGCATATAAACGTATGTTTAGATGAACTTTGGTAAAATGGTCACTCTCTGACCGACAGTGGCATAGCTCGCCTCTTTGCAATGCGGGCTTGTCTTGTTTAGAGCATTGCTGCGAAATGTCACGAAACATCATCCATTATTTCTCATTTAACTCTGTCCCAAGGAGGCGCCCGCAAAAAGCCTTGGAAACATTGCCATCCAACCAGCGTTAAGATCGACCAGATTCCCTTGAAGCCGATTCATCTATAAATCCTTCGGAATCATTTCTCGGGTCCGATTCATATAGGGTAGTGTGTGGGGGATCAGTAATCAGAGGTCATCGGAAACCACTGCCGTTGTGTTGGCGTTGTTAGCGGCGGTTCAGGCCGCTTAATATCTCCGAGAATCGACACAAGTTCATTTCCTAGAAGGGATAATACCAGCCCTTTGAGGCTGCACACTCCTCTTACCTATCTAGAGGTGGCCGAAACCGAGATCAGTGATGTGGAGTTATAAATTGCGCGATTCAATGGGATAAATAACGTTAAGTAGTAAATCTGTGATGAAAAGATGTTTCAGCGATAACCTGCTTGGTGATTATATTCTGAGGACATGATGCTGTAAATTGGTGGTGGACTCAAGGTCGCCCGTAGCATGATTATCTCCATTGCAATCAGTAAGCTCTGCGGAGGGGTTTTCACAAGCTACGATGAGCGATGAAATAGCCAAAGAAGGAATAAAGAAATCATTTAAAACCAAAGTCTTCTCTAATCGCTGAGTAAGATTAAAAAAGCTTTGCTACTTGAGTTATGGACTGTATTGTCCGGAGTACTTAAACAAAAGCATTTTAACAAGACCAACCTGTAATTCTTGAAAGACTGGCAATACTACCTCTTTTCAACATGTAAACTCTATTCTAACTGGGGGAGCAACCATCCACAGCGATAGAATGCAAAGTCTCTGCATCATCAGATTTTAAAGACTTGCAAGATCTTGTAGCGTCAAATTTTGCTATTGTGGCGGTGGTGGGTGCTGGATCCCAAGATAAAGCATATAACACGACTTACTCATATCGCCTGCGGCTTCAGGGGTTGGCTTCAAATCCAATGATCAATATCTTACATCAGTAGTAGATGTACTTGCTGCTGATGGACCTATCGCAATCTTCATCGATGGCGGTGCAGTGCGCGAGGTTGTCTTCCGTATCTTGGCAAATATACCCCGAGATTAAGCCTCTCTCTTTGTGACTATTATTACCGGCGCTGGCTTTTCAACGATGGCAGCGCTGCTTCTTGGCTGCTTTATGGCCGAGTATTTCACAACGGGATGCAAGATCGCATCCGCCAGGAGCTCGTCGACAACGATCGGAACGAGGATACCTACGCTACACCTGAGCTGACCAAAAAGCTCGAGTTCCTGGATAAGTACATCCAAGAAATGCAGCGACGATACAATCCATCGTTCCAGCAGTCCCGTACAGCCAAGACTGACTTGATTTTGCTTGGAGGGCACAAGATGGCAAAGGACTCTCTCGTGATCTTGGCCTTACACCACCTCCATACAAATTCTGGGCATTGGGGCAGCCCCTTACGATTTGATACCGACCACTGGGATACCAAAGAGATCAAAAACCGCTCACCTAGGCTCGTTCTAGCCTTTTGCCTCTGGAGCTCGTGGTTGCATATGGTTCAACCCGGCATTGGAAAAAGTCAAAATTCCTGCCCAAGTCGGTATATTCGCTACAAGTTTACGTCGGCTCAGATGGATGAAGCCGCTCATTATGATCCAAACCAGGTAATCATCAAGCCGGACAACTTGCACGTTCGTGCGGAGAGAAGAGTCCAATGGCCAGCGAAGTCCGAATAAGCTATATGCTTATCACTGGCGCTATTGTTCTTGGATGGTTAGTAAGGTGTGGACAGTGGTTCGTTTATTCTTTCTTCATTAAAGCAGCTTAGAATGTTAATATGACAATTAATCGGAATTAACTAAAATAACAAGGCTTTTCCGTCATCACCCTGATTGCGATTTTTCTCATGCGGCCAAGGATGTCTCCTTCGCTTGTTGTGTCACAGACACCTTATCTAAACGCGTTGTGTCTCAACTACGTAAATGAACCAAGGCAACGGGGCTCCCATGTAGTCTATTGCAACAATGTTTCAGCCAATGGCAGCCTGTCGCATGGTTTGCTGACACTACTATCCCTGTTGCAAGAAAATATCGCCGACCTTGGTCATCGCTAAATATGGGCATATCAGCACTAATGCGCAAACTCATGATCTGGTAACCTGAAAGCGCAAGGGGTTTCAAATGCTATTCCGCAAACGTCGGGTTCCAGTAATTCATGTTCTAACCTATATTGAACACATTTTTAATTACCTCGTATTCCCTTTTTAGATTGCTTGAATACTCGGGTGAAAATTCGGGCAGATTTCCTTCACCCATCGACGGAGCAGGGCTGTATCTGGGAATGTCAGCAGTAGCATAATACGGTGGTTGAGCTAGGTTGCTCCGATAGACTGTTTGAGACACTTGTTACCATGTACGGAGTACCTTCCCCGTCAGAATTCATGATTATGTCGCAATCTAGGCGTAGGTGATCATTTGATTCTCTGTAATATGCTCTTGGAATGAATAACATAGCTGTTGTCATAGTTGCCGTGTCCGTGGTATTAATATTAGCGAGCAACAACCAGACAATCTATTGGACTTTCTTGAGCTCTGGGGATAGAGACTGAACAATTATTAGTTACCATGTCGGTCGAGTTATGTTTAAAACTATAATTATGAAATAACCTCAAACAGCTTAGAGTGGTAATCATAGATGTCAGAGTAATTGGTAAGTGACTGTGTTGTATCTTAATTAACACTATAAGAACTCCAACTTCCAGAAATACTACCTAGTGTTGAAACCACACATGTAGCTTACGTGCGAAGTGGATGTCATATGTTGGAGCTGAGAGGAGCTATCGATTTACAGGGATCTTCTTATACTCCTAGAGTAACCCTGGGTTTCGTTCCTTATATCTTATATTTGTCTTTGCTTTGTTCTTTTATCCTTTCTATTTCACCTGCCAAGCTACTTACAGTGACTGTAACCAACCACATAGCGTTGATTCAGTTTTACAACTTCCTGATCAAGTTACCGCGCTGATAGATGGACTCACTTGATCATCCAGAAATACCACGCTTTGATACCGGGCCTGCAGACGATTCAAGCCTAAGCTCTGGAGCCACAACCATGACTCGCCCTGACATTAGTGTCACGTATAGGATGAACCTTGTGACATATAGCCACTAAGCTCCGTGGATAATTCGTCTGAGCCGCAGATGCCGCCCCTAGTTGCCGCCTCACGTCAAATGCAGCCTTTGAAGAGTGCGGAATTGCACCCGAGAATAGCAGCGGAATTGCACCTGAGAATATCACGGTAACGAGCTAAGAATGGAAGGATGATACTCAATATGCAGTGAGGCATCGGATGGCCACTTCCGTAATTCAATTTTTTTTTTGTCTGACAGATAGTAGTACCTTGTGCTCCATATTCTTTCCTATTTCATTCACCTATTTACTACGTAGTATTATTTATTTAATTATTTTTAATTAGTTATTAATTAATTATTTATATTAATTTTTTTTCAATCTGTTCGGAAACTCCGAGCACTTGATCTGCAGCTCCCCGATAGTTTACGTTGTATCTAATTTAACCATCAGCGGTATGATGCCTGTTGAGAGATTATCCAATTTCATGAATGCCGCAATACCAATATACTACTGCATAAATGATTACTACACGTACACCGAACCTCCAATGTGAAAACGGTTGAGGAGAAAGGGGCCCTTTAAAATCGAAACCTTGCATCTGTCATTGTTACATGTAACGTCCCAAAACTGTGCGGTTACGTTCTCTCTAGGATCTGATCTAGGGGTGGTATCGTAAGAAAAAGAAAGAAAGGAAGAAAAAAAAAGATCCCAAAAAGGAGGTAAAATCCTCAGCGCCAATCCATGCCATGCCATACCATCCGTAATGCTGCTGGGTGGTTCATATTGTACATCCATATAAAACCGTATCAAAAAAAAAAAAAATAGTCAAATGCGAACTTGTATCAAGATCCATCGAATTAGCTTCCACCAGCTGGTCTTTGTTTTAGTTGTATAAGGTGCTTTAAGCCAGTCTGGACACCCATGTATTTCCGGTGTTTAGGATCATACCATCCCAGGACATATACAGCCATGACTGCAGATTTTCCCTGTAACTCTACAAGTCCGTCAACTCTGATGCAGCCCCTGTTGGGTGGCTGTTTTGCGGGCTGCCAGTTCTTCGTAAATGTCACGGTAGCTGCCTGAAGAGCTGCCTGAATCCGAGGATCGACTTGGCTTACACCACTAAATGGGGTGCCGGGGATTTCGCTGATGCCGGTGTGGACCGGAAAGTTGGATTTGTCTGGCTGCCCTGGAACCTTGACTGTTTGTTTCCCAGTTGCCCCGAGTTCTCCCTGTTCTTTGATACGATTCAAGATGGCAGCCTGCCATGTTGCCTCAGGTGGAGGTGGCGTGTTAAACCCCAAGACTTTGGCAATATCCTGGGCTGTCTGCCTGGCCAACGAATTCAGAAATGCCCACACTGATAATGCTACTGCTTTCGGGTATATGGCCGTGTTGACGTGGTTGGCAGCTAGCGAGTCCATTGGTCGGTCGCCCCAGAATATGCCGTCATCATCAATGATGATACTGAAGAAAACAAGCATTAGTTTATAGATGCCTAAACAAACACCTATTACCTCATGACTTACCCAGAAACATAGTGTTTTGGGGGCGGTGCAGGTGGATAAATGATGTCCAGCCACAGCTTTTTTAGTTGAATATCCCGACCACCGAGTAGTTGAATATAGGCAGGGTTCCGTTCAACGCCTCGTCGTATCAGCTCCGCCAGTCCCACTATGATGATGGCCGATTAGTAAGTATGTCGTTTCGAAGGCTTTTGCCCTGCATCACTTACCTTTGATGTCTTTTTGCAACTGCTGATCTTTATTTACAGCTATGAATGTTGCCCATTCGGGATCAGAGCCCTTGTATGGTGGTTGTCTGACCTCTTTCGTCGTGAATGGGAACGGGAGGAACAGAATGGGCTCATCCTCGTCAGCCATATCCTCCATCTCCTTCTTTTCTCTCTCTGACAAAGCCTCCCATTCGTGATCTGCCCATTCTAACAGAGGGTCAAACACGATGGTCGCAAATATCTGCCAACAAGCGTATACGGCTATGGTTGTGAAAACGGCTCGGCTGCGATGTAGTATTAGAATATGGAAAACCGCGCCGACTCAACCGTGGCAACAGCTTACTTTAAGCGGCGCCGGAAGGCGCCTGGCTTGGGCGGAACAGTGGGCTTGGCAAAGTAAACCGGAAGCCCCTCTGCCGCCGGTCTATTCCGCCATGGTAGAAAGGATATCTGTCGGCTGGCGGAAGGGATGCGATGGGCGGGGAGATGTGGCAAGGCTCTCGATATCGGGGTTGCGTATCGCGAAACGACCGCTGCGCGCCGTAGCATCCCGGCTTTTGGGTGGGTTCTGTGAGGTTTTTAGGCGGCTAAAGATTAAAAAAATACAATCAAAGAATATGAGAGGCCTTTTATCAAAAGAGCAAGCGCATGGTGTATTTCGAGCTGCTGCGATGGATAATGAAGAAGTTTAACGGGGTACAGAGATGACAATGCGATCGGATTACACATTTGTCGCATGTGGTTACGCAGGGGTCTGACCGGAACATTGTGCCTCCATTACCGACGCGCCAACCGCATCCAGCTAGCATGGACCTGAGGCGTCACCTACGTACTTCTTGCTTCTCGGTGCAACTTGTTGACGCCGAGCCCTTTTTGCGCGCCTTCACCATCCGCAACAGCTTCTACAGAGACGAAAGCCATCATGAAGCTCTCGCTGGGGATTGCCGCAGCATTCGTGAGCTGCGTTGCAGCATCACAGCCCGCCGCCGACGTTTACATTCTGCCGAATCGCGAAGCAGCGTCGCCGCCGTCCATCCCAAGCAGCATCGCCCGGCTGATTATGCTACAGCGATCGTCTGCCGGTTTCGATGCTTCGGTCCATGATATTCCTGACAATGTCGATGTTGAAGAGGTTGTTTTGTTGATGAACCAATACGGAGGTGGCTCCTCCTCTTTGTTCGATGAACACGCCGATGAGCCGAAGCAGCTGGTCATCATGCTGGAGGGTTTGACAGAAGAGCAGATCAAGGACACGAGAGCAAAGCTGAACCTTCAGCCTTCGTTTACCATCCCCGATGTGCCTTCTATCGACCGTCAGCGATGGGCCACGGGCTTTGAAAGGCCTCTGGACAAGGTTCGGAAGAATGACAAGACAACGATCAGCTGCTCTTATGATGAAATGACCAATCCCTTTGAGTCCCGGTGCTGGAAGGGAAGGTCTTTGATTGCTGATTTCGATATTCAAAAGGTACGCATTGAGAATGTTGGATGAATTGATGTGTATCGTGGAAGGGACAAAATACCGAACTAACTCCGCACTTTTCTTTATAGAAGCCGGAATACTTGGGCTACGTGATTGATAGCTTCCCCCGGCTGAGTTCGCTTGCTGAGATTGGCGAAGTGCAGACGACTTTGCTGCTCCTCCCCGGTGTTGGCAAGTCCTCAGGCCAGCAGCATCGGCGCCAGGCAGAGCGGGTGATCTCCCACTTTCATAAGACTGCGGCCCCGGTGGAACCAACGTCGCCGGCGCAAAACACCCTCCGAGCCCCCGCAGGACCTATTCCCGCCTGCTTTGACTCCCTGGACAGCTGCATCTCTAAGACGGGAAATTGCTCGCACCAGGGGCAATGCTTGGACAAATACGCATCTAATGACGCTGGTGCCCTTGCCAGCGCCCCTGTCTGCTTTGCATGCCACTGCCTAAGCACCAGGACCGAAGAAAACGGACCTCTTACCCATTGGGCGGGGCCAACGTGCGCCAAGAAAGATATTAGCGTCCCGTTCTGGCTCTTTGCCGGCTTCACGTTGCTTATGCTTGGGGCCATCTCCATGGCCGTCACTATGCTCTACAACGTTGGGGACGAACAGCTTCCGGGTGTCATTGGAGCTGGAGTTTCCAAGTCTAAATAAGTGGTCAATGCGGCCTCGGAACGCGTTTTCTTTCTATGGCTTACATTGATTTGATTTCTTTTGTGACTAGTGGATAGGTAATGGGCGTGGATGTCATGAGATAATGGCCTCGACAGAGGCCGAGTCCAGCATGTAGGAGTCGGAGAGCACCTATCGATGAGTAGCTCTGCCTTGTAATCATTGGAGCCTCATGTACCATACAGATGTATTCAATAGCGTTTGTTTTCTTTTTCCATACTTTTAGTTTCTTAGAAGAGCATAGGGCTGAGTCTCTGATTCTGAAATATCCGTCTTCCGTGCCTGATCTTTGTAATCGTCGAGTTGTAGTAGTAGTGCTGTAAGACATGACGTGACTTGACGTGTTGGTGATTGATGAGAATCCTTCATAGACCATGCACAAGGTCCTTGGTGCTAATTCATGCATTGATGCTATCTACGTTTGAGTTGACTCAGATTTGACTAAGCTCCTGCTGCTCGACTCCCGCGGGTGCCTTAGCACAAAGTCCGCGATATTAAGGTTAATTGGAGACAGTTCTCAACGGACCTGGCAAGTGGTGTATATAATAGTAATCGGCCGAGAGAGATTCTGCAGTATTTCTCTTTTAGGACTAGAAAGCTGATGACACGCCAAGCATGTCGCAAGTGGGCGATGTACTGCCCGATGAGGGCTAGCCGCGCGTTCCCAGCTGAACAGGTGCAGACTCAGACTACGGAGTACTAAATACACGTAAGTTTTTGAAGCGTCCATGCGTCATGTGGGGCAGCAGCGGAACAGGCATCAAACAGTAAGGCGCGATCCAGGAGCTTCAAGCGGCATGAGCGACAACAGCTCGTACTGCAGCCAACTGGCGGCCTCGGGCCATTTGATGTCTTCCACTGCCTTCTCTGGCTTTGCATCTGGCCCGTCTTATGCTTCACGCCTCGGGATTTTCCGCGTCTGACAAGGATATTCTCCGGGGCTGAGAGGCGTGGCAGATTGGCCAATCGCCCGGCTGGGATCTGGGCTGCGCCCCGCTGAACGACCGGACTTTTGCGAAAAGGCCGCCCCAAGTTGAAGTGGTTTGAGCTATCGAGCCTTCAAGGGCCGTTCTAAGGAATGGCCTCTGGCAACCTTTTAAATCGAAAGCCCGCCGGACTTCATTTTACTTCCGCCTCGCAAGACCTGGCCGACCATGTACCCTCTTTTGATTGCTTGCATGACCTAGGGCGGGCAAAGGACACGAGAGTCTTGTCGTCGATGACAAACAATGGATGCTGAGCCCTCGTTATCAACCACTAACAGCTCGAGAGCCGAGCGGCCAAAGCTACCCACGGCAAAATGGGGAGCTGCTTGTGCTCCATGTGCCACCGCAAAAGCGAAGTGTATACGATCAAACCAAGCTCCGGGAGCTAAATGTGACAGGTGAGTAGAGGGACAGGATCTAAAAATCCCGAGGCCCTTTTATTTTCGTTTATTTGTTTTTTTACGCCTTCTCATTGGGCTGAATACGAGAAAAATGAACCCGCAAGGAGAATGAGAAGGGCGAATAAGCAGCACTCTTCTTTCTCCTTTTCTGCTTTCGTTGGTCCGTATTGAACAGCAGAGTCGCGCTTTCTGCCCTTCTGTTGAGCGCCTACTAACAAGTCAACTACTGTTTGTCACGACTTATAGATGTGAGAGACTCTTGAAGGAGTGTACGAACCAGATCCATCGCCCTCGAAAGAAGAGACAAGCCAAACCCTCGTAAGTCCCGCGGGTTCCGTTCCTTTTCTTTATAAGCAAGCTCCCGGCTGCGATTCTGTTTATGCCGTTCCGGAGATGTATTAGCTCAGCTCCCTGGCCCCTGATTCCACAAGTGCGTTTGAACGGAGAATTCGATTCTCTGAGAGCACTAGTAGCTTTTGCCATTGCCAAATGTCAGGTTCTTTGTCAATCCCCGATCTAACAGATCCTGAGTAGCCGAACGGCGCAAATCGAAGAGCGGCTGAACGGCCTTGTCAGCCTTCTGAAGGCATCCGGAGAGCTCTCTGGAGCCCAGCGTGACCCACATTCGCAAGAGGAGAACGAAGATCCGAGAACAGAGGGCTCTTCTGGCCGCCCATCCCCATTCTCAAGCCCGTCCAGTGCTATTCCTAGCATCTCTAACCAAGCCAATACTTGGATCATCGACCCTTCGTACAATTCCTTCACACCGAAATCATGCATCTGCCATCCAGACACGATGGAGGCACCGCCACCTCCAGAGTCAGACGAGGTGCTTCTTGACTTTTATCGGAAGAGCCTTCAGCGCGTCCACCCCTTTGTCGTAATCCCACCAAATGTCTCAGCAGCTGTCCTGGCGGCGAGGAGGCCGTTTCTCATGGCGGCTATTCGGATGGTTAGCTCGTTTCGAAGTATTAGATCGATGAGGGCACAAATGTATCACCTGATGAAGCACCTTGCAGACCACATGCTCATTCGATCGGAAAAGTCTCTGGATCTGTTATTGGGCATCATAGTCATGTTAGGATATCAGCAATACCACTGCTGTCTCCACGGGCAACTAAACAACTTGATAACCTTGGCCGGGAGCTTGATTGGAGATATGGGCTTGAGCAAACCCCCAGGCGTACACGAACGAACGAGATTAATGGTCGTCCGTCCACCGGAACAGCATGGCCGAAGTAATGAAGAGAGGCGAGCTTATGCTGGAGCATGGTACTGGGCATCGGTGTTGGTTGTTTCCTTGCTACCCTAACCAATCATTGTGACTTGTTTGCTCACTTCTACTCCTGCAGAATATCCATGAATTTTCAAAGGGTTGAACCGATGAGATACAACGGCTACCTCCAAGACTGCATGCGACACCTCGAGGAACACCCAGAATATGAAAGCGATATTTCTCTTGTTTATCTTGTCAGAATACAAAGGTTGACGGAGCGCATATCTGAACTCAACTCCAGGGACGGAGCCTTGGGGGAAGTTTCTCCTGTTCCTTCAGCTCCTGTCTCGGCTTATATATTGGCATTTCAAAACGAGCTCAACCAAATCCGGGACTCTATGCCTAAACATTTAAAAGATGATAGTGAGTATCTTTAAGTACACCCTGCGTTATAATTTCGGCCTGGCTAACATCTGTCATAGAAACTTTCCAGCTCTTTCTAGATAGCGCCAGGCTTCGTTTATATGAGCCTCCCGTCGTCGATAAGAATTTGATCCGCTCCCTGTCCAAATCGCTTTCTTCTGTATCCATGGCTACAGATTCACCGCTCGATAAGATATATCAGTCAAGTGCCGCTCTCACGGCGTGGTTTAATTCTTGGCTTTCTCTTCCCATCTCCACCTACTACTTCCAAACCACGGCAGTAGGCTCGCATCTTGTTTACGCTCTTGTCATGTTGGCCCGATGGGCAAGATTGGCGACTCCCAGGGCAATGTACGAGGGCAAAACAACTATGCCAGATGACCCGAGTGCGAATAACCCCAACGTTGCTTTGTACAACTCCGATGTGGCAAACTCGCAGTGTGACCCGGACATGACGCAAGGCAAATGTGATATGCCACGGGGACGTTTTCCGGGACGCCCCGATCTAGACGACCCTGACCTCGCAGCTGCTGTGGCTGTACTGCGAACACAGCTACAGACACAGCCAGGACTCATGATTAACATTCCTGAAATCCTCTCAGCAATATCTGGCCGTTTTGAACATGCCAACGCAACCTTTCAACTATGTTCGGCAGATACTGAAAGGGTGAACAAGAATGTCTGGATGATGACGGCACTCAAAGTCCGCATTACAAGAGCGAAACTGGAGAAGTGGGCAGAATTGGTATCTGAAGGGGAGGAAAGCATGAATCTCGAAAATCGATCAGAACCAGACCAGAGAATGGCAGATTGGCAAGCGACAATTAACATACCGCAAACCGAATGCGCCGGACTGGATGATATGGGGCTATTCGCAGACGATGGCTTACAGGAACCGCAAATGGAGAATAATTGGGGTAACATAGCGCACGCATCATGGACTGCCGATCTTTTATCTGGTTTTGACCCTAGCGGATGGTTTGATGGATATGTGGATTGGAATTCAGTCTCGATGACTACTGCGCCGCCGCCGGCAGAGAGATGAGCCCTCCTGCCATCGTTTTCCCGCGATTACAGAGAGATTCAGAGGGTTTGCTGTTAGTCTCATCTTAAGTCTGACATACCATGAGCGAATGTCGGAGAGATTTTACTCGTCATGAAATCACAAATTTTAGCAAGGGCGGAGCGGAAAATGGCATCGAAGAGTTATGCCTGCACGAGAATATATACTGGACCTTTCAACAACGCCGATCTTCTGTATGCAGCGGTCTCAGACATCAAGCGGCTCGAGTAGAAGATATACGGTGGCGGTTTAACGCGACACTTACGAATGAGCGACAGTTCGGGCATTTCTAGAACTTGCTTTAATATTTTGACCACTTTATGTCTCTCTACCACGACTCTCAGGGTGTGGCCTGAAATCTAGATTCAGTGATGCTACCCCAACATTTGGGTAAAGAGGTCTAGCAATTATGCTTAATATTTAGCATCGATACTTGCCATTGATGTGGCGATGGCGTAGAAGGCATTACTGCAGTATTAGCAATATGACTCAATGGAGAACTCTCGTGTGTCAAATTAAGATAGGGGCGTTCTTTTTTATGTAGATTGAATAGAGTATGTCTTTTTATTTTTTTTTTAAAAGTCCTCTCGAGTGAGTCTATGCCGCGATTGAGTAACCATGGCCGCATGTGATGGTAATAGGGACACCAAGATACAATGATAAGTACAGTAGTTTCCAATGAGATCCATATTTCTAGGCCATATAATAAAACAGAAGTGGGTATTAATCATCGAAATCTTGGAGATATAAGATTGTCAATTGGCTGCCCTACTTGGAGCCGAAATATTAGAACATTTCTGGTGTTGGGAAAATGCGGGGTCTCGTGCTCATCGTATCCCCCAAGACTCCTCATGGTTCTCTAAAATCTGAGCTTCTCATTGATCACAGTCAGACATCAATTCATTCACATCGCTCTCATCAGATATTGAAAATGGCGTCTTCCGAACAACAGAGCAGCTCTGGTCTTGCTTTTGAGGAAATACCACCATCCGACGTCTCCTGTGGTGCTATTGAGCCTTCTGAGGTCTATGAGTGGATCGAGCACACCAAGGCGGCAGGAGATCACGCGCCGAAAGACTTTCTGCTGGTCGATGTGCGCCGTAATGATTGGGAGGGCGGCACAATTGCTACGTCTGTGAATTTGCCGGCTCAGTCGTTCTATCATACTCGGTCGGGGGTGTATCAGCTTTGCAAGCAGGCTGGGATAAAGAAAGTGATATTCTACTGTGGTAAGTAGCACCTTGTCCGATGCTGCGGCCGGATATTTTGATTACTGGATAAGATGACGATTAACAGTCGCTACATGTAGGGAGCTGTGGAAGCAGAGGGCCGAAATGCGCAGGGTGGTTCCAAGAATATCTCAATTCGGTTGGCGAAACCGAAATGACGGCTGTAATCCTCAAAGGAGGAGTCAAGGGATGGCAAAAAACGTATAACGGCCGGAATATGGACTATTACGATCCCAATGCCTGGGGGTCACAGAGCAAGTAGCCGCGAAATTCCTGCAATTCGTTCTCTTTTCTTGAGCTCGGATAAAAAACAAAAATCTAGCAGCAATAGATGTTCGTATCAAGTCCCATAATCGCCTCTTCGTATCGTTTCCGTAAACGCCAAACAAGGATATTCAGGCATCCATTCACCATCTCGTTGTCGCCCCAATCATCGGTTTTGCCTGTCGTCGCCGCCGATTCTCTCCAGAGCTTCCAGCATGACCACGGAGTTGCCACGGATGACCTTCCACATTCAAGTAAGCGTATGTTCTAGGGGCAAAGGGTTTGCGCTGGATTGGAAATCTGGTGTTACACACCACCATGCCGAGTCTGATCTTCTCGCCGCCGTCTTTCTCCTCGACCGCCTCGTCCAATACAATGTTCAAGAAGACCTGTGCCGGTTAGTTCTCCACGCCTTCTTTCTCCGCTTTGTATCGGGCCGTTCTCACATCGTATCCACGGAGTACACCGATGACTTTTCGGCTCCCGTTAAGCTGGACAAACAGCCGCTTGTCGAGATACTAAGCTTCCCGCGTTAGCTGGGATGGTCGACTGGAAATAGCAAATGGGATAGTAAATGCTTCGTATTGCCAAGTGCATTTGGTGGAGCTCCGGGAAAGCATCTAGATCACAGTGATGGCTTGATTTCAGACTGGGCACCTCACCTTCTTCAGCTCAGGTTGGGCGGGCGCCATCTTGAGCAATCAATTAATCAATGGAGGCTTTGGTGACGGTCGATTTGCGACGCGATCTGGAGCACTAACGCAGGTTGAGGAAGCTTTGCCCACTATAAAATTCCGGTCACGTGCGGATAAGATAAAGATATCCGGTTATCGACAATGAGACGAGGATGCGCTCGTGCAACTTGCTCTCCAAGCTCACAAACCAGGATTAATCAAGGAGAATGAGCTCATTTGGCGCGAAACGAAAGGCGAGGGTCATCAAAGTCGATTATGATGACGATGAGAGCAGCGGAGACGCGCTGCCTGTGGCTGAAGGCGGAAGCGCCAAAGATGGTACGTAACTGCGGAAACTATTTGGCGATGTCTTTGCTGATGGAGGACAAGGCTGACTTTGGCTGGAGATGCAGATGTTGTGAAGCCAGTGTTTGGGTCTAAAGCAGGCCGGAAACCATTCCGTCAATCTGGGCTACGGAATACGTTCAATCCACGAGACGAAGATGCATCGGGCGACAGAGACGAGACCTCGCACGGCAATGACGAAGACGACGGCGGTCCAGTGGTAGTACGGCCGAATAACAATCGAGCGGGCTTACCGAAGCAGAAGAAGAAGGTCCAGAAAGCAAAGATTTCATTTGGGGACGGCGCAGGCGAACAGGATGACGAGCCAAGCAGTGATTTTACTCCATCAAGAAAGCCGGCAATGGGCCAGAAGGTGCTTGAAAAGAACACTATCAAACGAGGCATGGCTGCTAGAGGGCTGCCATTACCGGTTCGATCGTACCAAGACGATGACGACAGGCCTAAATACAGCAGAGAATATCTCGATGAGCTTCAATCATCAACGCCAAACACCCCGAGCGACCTCTCTCTCAAGGCGAACCTCGATGACGAAATGGATCTAGATCCATCCGAACTTGAAGGGGCTTTGATAGTAGAATCCCCTATACCATCATCCACCGGCCAGCCTCAGACTACTCAGATCCTCACCGAAGCTGAAATCCGCGAGAGGAAAGAGCGCAGAGCTCGATTAGCAAAGGAGAAAGACTACATTTCCATGGAGGATGAAGACGATGGCCTGTCAGCGCGAAAGAAAAAAGATGAAAGTCGATTAGTTGCCGAAGATGAAGACCTGGGAGAAGGCTTCGATGATTACGTCGAGGACGGTGGATTGTCATTAGGCAAACGCGCGGAAAAGGAGCGGCGGAAACAAGATCGTCAAAAGATGGCCGAGCTCATCAATGCAGCCGAAGGCCATACCTCGGACTCTTCATCAGACAGCGATGCCGAGCGACGAATCGCCTACGAAACAGCGCAGACGCGCGCAGGATTGGATGGCCTAAAGAAGCCGCGGAAGGATCCCAACGAGCAGCTGTTAAAAGTTCCTTCAAAGATAACGCCGTTGCCGAGTCTTGCGGAATGTTTAGTGCAGCTACAGGCAACGCTGAAAGCATTGGAGAATAACATTAATACCAAGGCGACGACAGTGGAGCAGCTCACGCGCGAAAGAGACGATATTATCCAGAGGGAAGCTGAGGTACAAGCGTTTTTGAACGAAACAGGCAAGCAGTATGAGGAGGCTCTGGGACGAAAACCTAACTCGGATGGTAGAATTGCTGGCACTGAATTGGCTGGTGAGCGGGGGTTAGAGAGCTTGGGAACGACGCCAGTGAATGAAGTTAATATGGAGGACAGAGACTGATGGATTCTCATTTGCTTTTTCAGCCACGATATTACAATTACAATGTACGAATACTATAGCGGGATATTAGGCAAGCTGTCGATTGGACGGTAAAATTTAATGTCGGACCATTTGGTTCAAAACTCATGCTTATATACAATGATTCTAACCTTGTGTGTTTCAGAGTAAGCATCTATCTATACTCGAATATTAAACTAGAGAGTCCAGTTGCTCTGAGAACACCCTCGAATAATAATCGGACTCTGTGAGCTGGGGTATCATGTTAAACGAGAACACATGGGATAGAAAGATGATTTAAATAGCACAAAATGGGCTCGTAATGATGCTTTCATTGGTAATTCAAAGATTGCGCTTGGTAAGTGTCACCCAAAAGTCAGATGCGAAGAGGAATATAGAGGCAGTCGTCTTGATTGGGGTTTCGGGGTTCACGACACAAAAGTCGAAGCGCCGTACAAGCTGTCGCGGGGAAATCAAGCAAAACCCCGTGTTAGTTGTTCTGACATATTTCAAGGTTGCGCTCGAAATACCCAAGCAAGTTTGTGCAAGTATAACGTACCTCAAAAACGGCCTTGTGCAACTCCATCAGGGCAATCGGCTTCCCGAGACAAGAGTACTTGCCGTGCCCGAAATGGGTGTCCACCGCGTTGATCATGTCTCTCAATCCATCTCCTTGCGCAATGAGCCACCTCTCGGGACGAAAGACGTCAGCGTCCGGGCCCCAAACCGCCTTGGAGCGTCCGACCCCGTGGAAGCCCTGGCCAATCTCGGTGCCGCCGGGGACGAAGTAGCCGTTCAGGTAGTCGCCCTCGGGGGGTACAGTCTTGAAGCCGAGGCCGCCGACCGGAGGCCACATGCGCAGGCCTTCGCGGATGACTGCTTGGAGGTAGGGCAGGGACTGGGTTTGCGCCCAGGTGATGGGGGAATTGACGGTGGGAGAGGCGCGGCGGATTTCGTCGATGAGGGCGCTGTATGCTGCGGGAGAGGTGATGAGGGATAGGAGAGTCATGCGAAGGGCGTGGGCAGAGGAGTTGGAGCCCGCGATGCTGTTGATCATGTGTTTTAGCTGCGGTGTTCAAGATTTGTTGCCGGGTTGAGGCCATGAGGGACGTACATGGACAGGAAGACTTGTTGGATGAGATCGTTTTTGGTCATGCCGTTGTCGATGTGAGCTTGCATCATGTCGTGAGCGCGCGGCGTCTTGGGGTCTAATCGAGTTTCTACGTAGCTTCGCGCGAAGCTTCATTTGTTGAACCACTCCTACTTAGCATTCATTTCGTTGATCACTTGAACAATCCTTTCACTCGACGTACTGCATCAATCGACCAAAGCCAACCTGGTCCCCTTCCTTTGGTAGCAGTAACCGCAGGGGCCATTTGTGGACGAGATTTGCCAGGGACGGCATCACAGAGACAACATTCATCACGGGCAGCGACGTCGTGTTGATCTCGTTGTACTGGTACAGGTCTTGGTCCTTTTCAAGATAGCCAAACGGCTGTCCGAGGGAGATGTCGCCTATGGCGTCCAGGGCAAAGAATTGCGTCTTCTCGGCCATGTCAAAGGGCCGGACGTCTGAGCCGGACGAAACGTATTTGCGCTCAAGAAGGCTAATGAAGCTGAGCAGCTGGCGATCTATGGAAGCTTCGAAGCTGAAGCCTTCGTTTGCCTTGCCAGTGAACTGCGGGAGGGATTTTGGGTTAGTCCATAGTTGGGTGGTAGGAGATGAGATGAGAGGAAGGGATGGACTTACACCGGGAGACATCAACGCGCGCATCTCTTTATGCTTGGTTGGATCTCTTAGGGAGACGACATTATCTACGCCTGGAACGATTCTGCCGCTCTCGTAAAATTTCCCCTTGGTGTAGCCGCTACGGACTGCAGACATGCGCCGGAGCACCTCAGGATCGATGGAGAGCAGCTGATTGGGGCCGATGCGTACGAGAGGACCTATATTTGGAAACGGGCGTGGATGAGACAAGGATCAGGCACATATACAATGTTGCACTCGTGAAGCTGGATGTACATACCGTAGGTGTCGGCTGCTTCTTTTAAATGCTCATGATACCTCCCGGACAATGCACTCGAGAGCTGCCACCATATTGTCCACCCAGCGCTGGTTGGTCCGGGTATATGTCGAAGTCGATGCCAGCAGTAGATTCGACGGGCTATGAAGGCGACTAAGAGTATGAGGCAGAGGTTGGATAAGTAAATGGTCATAAGCGGCATTGTGACCGGCTTGGATGCTGGAGAAGGAGGATTCACGCCGTCAATTGAGAATAGTAAGGGGGGCAGTTGGAAGATTCTGGTGTGTATGCTACATGGACCTGGGATCGCACTCGTTGACTCGATCAGCACTTATTATGCTTGAATTCTCCAAACAAGAGACGACAGGGCTGCGACCGAGAGGATGGATGAAGGGGGAGAGGTGGCCGCTCGAAGCACCACATATTTTTAATCATCTCACGCTTTAGCATTTAGTTTCAGACCCCGGGTGCGGTGAATTCGGCCCATGAAATAATGAATCCGACTAGTAATGGCATTGGAAGTGAATCAGACAGCAAAGCGGGATTCAGGCTGAAAAAAAAAAAAAATAGTCCTAGAGCATTAATCTGAGCAGGGGGCATGAGAGGGCTTGAAGAATCTCTCTCTAGGGGATCGAGTTTGACCATTATTCCGGATGGCGAGCTTCAACAGCTTCGAGTTGTTGGGTGCTTGTAACCATGTAATTAATTCGGTAGCATCTGGGCAGTCTGGTGCATGTCTGGTACAACAAAATCACGAACTTGGATCTTCCAGGATGGGCAGCTCCAGTTATTTGGGTCGCCAGCGGGACGGGGAGGGCCGGGCCAGGGATCTGGAGCCGCTGAGATGCGGCTAATGGTGCTATAAGTTTGTGGGAATAGCGTCCAAGCATGTGCTGAATGAGGATGATGGATGGATTGATCAATGCAATGGACCGCATTTGGTGCACCGGTCTTGATGCGGTCGGTGATGGGAAACACGGGCCATGTGAAGAAGAGTGCGCAATTAATAAATTTTTTTTGCTGTATTAATGCGAGGTTCCTACCCAATTATCCATCCCTGTCTTCCCCAATGGTGATGGCAAAAACACCATGATCCGTGCCTCAATTTCCGCCGCATACCCCTAGAGTCAAACATGTAAAGCTTCGTCATTCCAAACATGCATAGAATGGCGTCCAATATGAATCAGAAGGAGATTCTTTGCCAAAATGGTGTGTTTCCGTGAAAGAGTGTAAACGCCTTGTCTGCCTTGATTCAGGTAGGTCAGCCTCGAGCATTCACCCGATGTAAGCCACTCTCCCTGTGAGCTCGGTAGGTATGGACTTTGGATTGACTGGTGGCCTATTTGCCTACCTTTACGAGGACATATTAAAAACAGAAATAGCAAAATGGGGGCTTATATGGAAGGGAGAATAGCCGCAGCCCAGCAAGCTGCCTGGCACGTTCCGAAGGCCGAGTTACAGGCCAGAATAGTTGCCGGCGCTGACAAACCAGCGGTTGCTCCCCAAGTAAAGCCTGCAGCCGTATAGCAAGCTGTGACAACGGCAGCACATCCGGCCTGACAGATGCCATAGGCTGCTGGACCAGCGGTTACGGTGGTGGCTAGGGCAGAGAGGGCAAGGACGTTGAGAACCCGCATCTTGTCGTCGTTACGGCGGTGTCAAGTCAGAGAGTAGTTTTGAGTAAGTTTGTTGACGGTGTGACTTTGAGATGTGTCGGAGTTAAGAGCAGTGATGAAAAATGGTAGCTCTATGTTGTGGCTACACCCATGGTATATATAGACACCACCTGGCTCCAGAGGAATGGAAGGTATGTGTATCTACCTAGCAGGTGAATGAACCAGTGGCAAAGCGCCACAGTTAAGCATGCATCATGTGAACAGTTACTATGTGAATGTATTGAAGTAAGACCAGCTGCTCATTAGACTCACTGGGAGGCCTTCAACAGGGTGCGGGAGGCCGTCAACAGGGTGCGGCAACCTTGCATCACGCTGCAGCCTACACGCGAGACAGTGAAGTACTGCGTACGTATGTGTCTGTAGCAATAAATTAGCGCCTCAATGAATTGCGAGGTATTCTAAATAGTAACAAACTTAGTACATGCATCAACTGTCGATCCGGAAGAAATTGCATTATAACACACGGGAAAGTCCAGGATGGAGTCGAGGTTAAATAATCTTGATCAAACAAGGATCCCTGTTCGTACATGTACAGTACTCGTTCCGACACCGTGAATCCGCGCTCCGTATGAACTGCTCCACAGGGTTGTCGTTTTATTCAATGAGAGCAGCACAGACTGCAGACTATTGGAGAGTAAGTGTAGTATCTGGGGCTGCGACATGTCGACGTGTTCAATCCAAGGTGAGACTTGCAGTTACTATTGGGTTTCATCCAAACCAGAAACCCAAATTTCCTGCGCTCCGTACTCTGTAGGATTTTGACATATCAAATGTGCCATGCCTCACTAGCTATCGGGGACTTGTTGGAGACATTGGGATAAGCATTTACGCCACAGACGGCATCATTACTCCGAATATCTGCACATACTCACCCAACGAATGACTTGGGCATCAACAGACGCGTGCAAATCTGGCTCCATGCAAAGTACAGGCAGTCCATTTCTGACTCTATACATGTAGCTATCCGAATATAGTCTACCTACATGCAGCGACATTATCATCAATTACTTTGTCTTCTTGGCTTCCTTCTTCGTGTACACCAACCCATCTCGCATGCTTCCAAACCATAGCGCCCATAAATCGACAACCAAATTTATACGCCCATAAAACGGGCCCTTGCCAGTTACTTTCGGGATCCGGTCTGCGGCCTTGACGAAATAAGAGCTCTTTGAATTTGTGCTCAGCAATCGCGGCATTCCTTCTGTCCTCTCAATAAATGGGACGACGCTCGATGCGTTGTCCGCTTCCATCTGCTTCAGAACTCGGATGCCCAGCTTGATCATGGAATCGGCACCGGGTGTCCACGTCGTAGTCACGTAGCCAAAAACAGACGTCAAGTTGGGCACACCCTCGATTAAGCAGCCTCTCCAGGCGTACTGCTGCCCGACGTCGACCTCCTTGCCGTCGACTCGAGGCTTGATTCCGCTGAGGATCTGTAGGTGTAACCCAGTGGCGGTCACGATCATGTCTGCCGGCAGCTTACGTCCGGATTTGAGCAGTATTCCATCTTTCTCAGTGGTATCAATCACATCCGTTACTATCTCGACGTTATCACGATGCAAGGCGTTGAAGAATTCGTCGTCTGGAGTTAGGCATACTCGCTGTTGAAACGGGCCATAAGTGGGATTAAAGTGAATTTTGGCGTCGATTTTCTTTGGCAACTTTCCCAGATCCTTCATGACCAAAAAACGTCCCAGGCGGGGGGATAGCAGGCAAAGCTCCGAGACGAAGACCTCGAACCACACGTCGATGAATCGGCCAATCCAGTGCACCCAGGCCAAGGGCAACAACATCGAAAGGAAAGTTTCAAGCTTCGAGCTTCTCTCCATGGACACAACATAGGACGGCGACCGCTGAAGCATCGTGAGAGACTTTGTCTTGTCCGCCATCTCGGGCAAGAGCGTGATGGCGGTTGCTCCGCTGCCGATTATCACGACGCGCTTGTCGCTGTAATCGAGGTTCTCAGGCCACCACTGCGGGTGAACAACGGTTCCCTCAAAGTTCTCGATACCGGGAACAGGGCTCTGCATTGCCTTTTCGTACGAGTAGTAGCCGATGCAGGCGAAGAGAAAGTTGGCCTTGAACAGCTTCTTGGAGCCATTGGCATCGATTTCCAGTGTCCATCTCTGCTCCTCAGTGCTCCAATCACTTTGAACAACCCGGTGTCGGAGCTGGATCTTGTCGTAAGACCCATCTGCCTTGGCAGCATCCTCGAGGTATTCGCAAATCTCAGCGGCTGTGGCGAGCTTGTGAGAATGCTTCCAGGGGTGCCAGTGAAAGCCAAAGGACCGGAGAGACGAGTCGCTGCGCATGCCCGGATACTTGAAGAAGCTCCATGTTCCACCGATAACGTCGCGGGCCTCGAGGATGGTGAAGGATCGGTGAGGAAGCTCGGTTCGCAGCCGGTGAGCAGCGTTGATGCCACTTAGACCTGCGCCAATGATGACGATGTCATATTCCTCAATGGGCAATCCGGCGTCGGCCATCTCGTGCTGCGCTGAGATGCTCCAGCTGGGGCGATGGGAGCGTTAGGAATTCGAAGCAGCAGCCTGTACGGAAATGTTGAAAGATTGGTCTTTTCTGACTCGTCAAGTTCGTGCTGCGGCAGCCTTTTTACAACTGGACTGGCGCCACTATGGAAGCTAGCTTGAGGTCTGGACTATGTACATGTGCATTAGCAATGGCGGGGTGATGCACCGTAAAATAAATGAATACCCATCTAGGTAGGCAGTCTATTCGACGCGAGGAGCTGATTAGGCTGTGCTGACGGCGGAACGGAATTGGCAATGGTTCCGCAGGGATCTGATATCCGGTCGTTGAATTCTTGCTGCAGGCAAATGACTGGTGGTGATTGCCTAGGTGAAATCAGATGGAGGGAAGGCTGGCGCAACTCTGAGATACAGAGTGCTGGACGTAGATCAGGTGATGAAGCAAAGGATACAACAGCAGCTCTCCCATCACACAAAACTGCCAAGGCTTTGATCAGGAAATCCCATCGCTGCCTACTAGATACTAGTGATGCTAAATACGTACTTGCATGTGTATTTCCCTCCTGTCTTGTCCATGCCAGTAATAGCTTCACAGCATGTCATCAGCCCGGCTAATATTCGACCCTGACTGAACTTTTCCCGGTTCGCGAGCGGGTAATCGTAGCAATGCATACCTCGGTACGTTCCTTTGACTTGACTGGCCCAATACATTCGAGAATACACTTGTATTTCCACAGGTAGCTCCATTCAGCCAAGCCAATGCTTGTCCACTCGACCTGTTGATTGATCGGCCGCTAAGAGGGTGTGTACCGTACTAAACTTGGCAACTATCTACATATAATCCACCGATATAGACCTCCGATTATGCAACGGAACTTTACTGAACTTTATTTGGATGTTTTTCATTCTGTTAGCACCTCTATTTCCTACCTACGTAGAACACAGGCAGCTTAGCACCTAGTATTTACAGGCGTGGACAATACCCATTTTGTTGGTAGCTGGGATAGAGCAACGGTTACACATACCCAAGGCAACAACAGCCTCTGTTTCAGTCTCGGGTAAACGTACATGCATTTGATGCCCCAACAAGTACCCAAACGTACCTACTATATGTTGCAACACACTCTATCTTCACCCCGTGATACATGTAGTATCTAGCAAGTACCTACCCATTGACAGCAACTCTGCCTCGACAACCATCAATTGACCCTCACAATTCCCATCCATCAAAAGCCCCACATCAGCTTGGCCTATGGAAAGCATCAAGTGTGGGGCGCGATCCCGCATCGAAGCAGCTAGAAGCTACCTTGTCGTGTGTTTTCTAGACCCCACACCGGGATTTCATTTCTTTCATCCCGAGCTGATCATCTCCAAGTTTTTGACGCGAACTGACTCTCTCTCTTTCTTGCTTTCCTCCCAAAACATCCAACAAATCACATCCATCCCGTCTAAAAAGGCTCTTCACCATGGCTTCCGCAGACGAGCTCAAGGCTCTGGGCAACAAGGCCATCGCCGACAAGAACTTTGACGAGGCTATGTAAGTTTGCGCCGCCAATCACCCCACTTGACCCCTCGTCGTCACACTCAACGAGATGCGTTGACTGACGTATGTTTTGCCCACAAACAGCGACAAGTTCACCCAGGCCATCGCTCTCCAGCCCGAAAACCACATCCTATACTCCAACCGATCTGCTGCCTATGCCTCCAAGAAGGACTGGGACAATGCGCTGAAGGACGCCGAGAAAACGACCGAGATCAAGCCAGACTGGGCCAAGGGCTGGGGACGCAAAGGCGCTGCTCTCCACGGCAAGGGAGATCTGCTCGGAGCAAACGATGCTTACACAGCGGGTCTCGAACATGACCCCAACAACGCACAGCTCAAGAGCGGCCTTGCCTCTGTTGAGAAGGCCATGCAGGCCGAAGCAGGTACGTTTTACAGCAGAAGCAATCACGCATCAGAGTCTGGGTCATCTCTAACACGGGTTTTGTGAAGGCCCTGGATTCGATCCTACCGGTGGCATCGGAAGCATGTTCAAGGACCCCAACATCATTCAGAAACTTGCCTCCAACCCCAAGACGAGCAGCTTCCTTGCCGATCCCACATTCATGGCCAAGCTGCAGGAAGTTCAGAAAAACCCTCTCAACTCTCAGGATCTTTTCAGCGACCCTAGAATGATCCAAGTGCTGGGTGTCCTCATGGGCGTTGATATGGAAATGCGGGACAGCGCTCCCGAGGGCAGCGAGTCTTACGTTGTGTCCGAGGATAAGGACACTCCTATGACGGATGCGCCCAAGAAGCCCGAGCCAAAGAAGCAGCCTGAACCCGAACCCGAACCCGAGTTTGACGAAGAAGCTCTAGAGAAGAAGAAAAAGAAGGAGGAGGCCGATAAAGAGAAGGCTCTTGGTACGGAGAACTACAAGAAGCGAAAGTTTGACGAGGCTATCGAGCACTACAGCAAGGCATGGGAGATTTACCAAGATATCACATACCTTAACAACCTTGGCGCAGCTTACTTCGAAAAGGGAGATTATGATAAGTGCATTGAGTCATGCCAAAAGGCAATTGACGAGGGCCGACTTATCTATGCCGACTTCAAGCTGATTGCCAAGAGTTATGCCCGTATCGGTACCGCCTACGAGAAGAAGGGAGACCTTGCCCAAGCAGTCGAAAATTACAACAGATCTTTGACTGAGCATCGAACCCCTGATGTTTTGAACAAGCTCCGCGCTGCCGAGCGAGCTAAGACTGAGGCCGCTAAGGAGGCATACATTGATCCCGCCAAGGCCGAGGAAGCCCGTGAAGAGGGTAACAAGAAGTTCAAGGATATGGACTTCCCGGGTGCCGTGGCTGCATACTCTGAGATGGTCAAGCGAGCACCCGAGGATCCCAGAGGATACAGCAACCGCGCTGCTGCCTTTGTCAAGCTCTTCGAGTTCCCCAGCGCCTTGGATGACTGCAACCTGGCTATTAAAAAGGACCCTACCTTCATCCGAGCCTATATCCGAAAGGCGCAGGCCTACTTTGGCATGCGCAAATACTCTGAGTGTGTGGATGCCTGCGACGAGGCAATGCAGGTTGATGTAGAGCACCACAAGGGCGCCAACGCTCGTGAAATTGAGCAGCAGCAACAGAAAGCTTTCACCGCCATGTACTCAGCCCGAGAGAGTGAGACGGAAGAGCAGACAAGGCAGAGGCTGGCTCAAGACCCAGAGGTAAGATGTTATTCCCCTATATGTAGAATCGGCATTTTGAATGAGCATTCACTAACAAGAGACTTGGTAGATTATGGGTATAATGCAAGACCCGGTGATGCAGTCCATCCTCCAGCAATCGCAGTCTGACCCAAAGGCGCTCCAAGAGCACATGAAGAACCCAAGCGTTCGGTCCAAGATCCAGAAGCTGATAGCCGCTGGCGTCATCAGAGTGGGAGGTCGGCCATGAGGATGAGAATAAAAGGGGTGACTTTTGAAGGCGGTGTAAATCAGGAGTAATGAGCCTATGAATTAAGTCATATTTAATGTAAATCTATAGCTTTTGCCAAAGTTTCTTAGTTTTATTTTGTCTACTTTCTCAACTGCTCTTTATGCCCAAGATCATGAAGTGTCTCATTTCGTCATGCAGCAACGGTAGCTTGGATTAGCCGCCGCATTACTCCGTACAATACAACAGGTGACAAGAGAGAGATCAAAATGAAAAGAGAATTGCGAAGTAATATGGACGTCCACATTTCAGAGCGACAGGTGTTTTGGTTACTCACACAATTACAGCTAGCGATATGCACAGCAAGACTATGGTCAATTATGAACCCAAAAAAGTCCATGTTGTGGTATAGTAGATGCTGACGTTGTGAAATACAAATTCCTCTAAAATCTGTCCGCAGTATTAGAATTGTATAGGTGTGGATAAAAAACTGGATATGTCGTTTTCTCATGGTTGTGATGCATGTTATATCTCATCCACATAAATTCAATCAAGTACGTGGAAGGTTAGTGGTTCTCAATAAAGTGCTCTAGGGCTCTGTACTCCGAATCCTAAATTTGCTACTGGCGATTGGCTTCTGGCTTCTCATAGCCGCATTCTACTAATTTGTACAATTTCAGTCTGGTAAACGGATCCGGGATACATTTGCAACCGCAAAGACTATCAACGTATTATTGGTTCAACTCTCAATCCTACATGCACCCAGTTGCGTTATGCAAAGCAGCAACTAACGCATCTAAGCCTCGCCTGCGCCAATAAGGCAACCGGAGGATGCCTTACCCCTCTCTTTCAACCCTTCTTCTAGGCAACTCTTCGTAGAGAATTGTGTGCTTCAACTAGCCGCCCCGAAACCATCTCATTGAAACACCAATAGCAGAAATGACTCTTGGCGATCGTAAACGACAATTTGTTAATGATGACTACACCGTCGGTTGGATATGCGCAATGACGACTGAGCACGTTGCTGCACGAGTCTTACTAGACGAAGAACATGAGCAGCCGGATTTTGTGTCTCCAAATGACAACAACAGCTATGTCCTAGGCAGGATTGGAAAACATAACATTGCCATCGCTGTCTTACCTCACGGAGAATACGGCATATCTTCAGCTGCGAGCGTAGCCAGGGATATGCTACACACCTTTCCAAACATTAGATTTGGTCTAATGGTTGGTATTGGAGGAGGGGCTCCAAGTGAAAAGCATGACATTCGTTTAGGAGATGTGGTGGTCAGTTTTGCCCGCCATGGCGAGAGCTGTGTGTTCCAATACGACTTTGGCAAGACTATACAAAGTCAAACCTTTCATCCAACAGGTTTCCTAAACCAGCCGCCAATGATTCTCAGGACAGCGGTGAGTGGACTAGAAAGCCAATATGAAATAAACGGACACCAAATCCAGGAAACAATTGATAGCATTCTGTCGAAGACACCAAGGCTGAGGAGCAAATACAAGAGACCGAACCCTGATACGGATAGGCTCTATCGAAGCAACGTTATTCACTCCTCTCCCGGGGATGCAAGTTGCAGCATCCAATGCGGCAACGGTCCTCCAAATTTAATAATACGTTCTAAACGGGATAGCAGCGAGGATGACCCAGCTATCCATTATGGCTTAATTGCTTCTGCGAATCAACTAATGAGAAATGCCGAGGTTAGGGATAAGCTGGCAGTTGAAAAAGATGTACTGTGCTTTGAAACGGAGGCAGCTGGTTTAATGAACCATTTCCCCTGCATGGTTATTCGCGGCATATGTGATTATGCCGATACGCATGAAAACACGGAATGGAGAGGCTACGCAGCCATGGTTGCAGCAGTATATGCGAAAGACCTTCTCTGCCGAATTCCTCCAAATCGCGTTGAGGCCCTGAAAAGAATGGATGTTCTTGTCGGTGAGTTTCGGCGATTTTCGATATGTCGAGATAGAAATTAAGAATGAAGGACAGATATATCGGAAAGCCTTTCTGGTCTTCTCCAGAAGCAAAATAACGACCAGCGCAGTGCTATTCTTAAATGGCTGACTCCAATCAATTATGCCGCTCAACAGCATGACTACTTTAGAATTCGACAACCAAAAACAGGCCAATGGCTTCTAGATTCAAGCCAGTATAAAAGATGGTTAAACACACCAGGAGAAATCTTATTCTGCCATGGGATTGCAGGAGCCGGGAAGACCATCTTAGCATCCATGGTGATTGACCAACTTACGACAAGATTTCAGGATGATCTGGGAACTGGCATTGCATACATTTATTTTGACTACCGTCAGAGGGACGAAAAAGTTGAAAATTTGCTTTTGAGCCTCTTGAAACAACTAGCACAAAAAAAGGCTTCCCTACCAGCTTGTGTAATTGCCCTCTATGAGCAGCACATGGATCAAGGCATCCCGCCATCACTGGAGGCAATAACACTGGCCATACAGACCGTTATAGGAGTTTATTCGAAAATGTTTATCGTCGTTGATGCACTAGATGAGTGTACGAATTCCAATGACTGCCGGATGAGATTTCTGGCGGAGATTCTCAGTCTTGCAAATAAATCGGTGGCGAATATATTCACAACTTCGAGGCCCAATACAGATATCGCCAGTAGATTTGACAGTCGCACATTCATAGAAATATGTGCTAGAGAAGAGGATATACGTGAATACATCAATGGAAACATGCATCGGCTACCGGACTTCGTCTGCAATGACATGGAACTGAAGGATGAGATTGAGACGACCATTGTCAGCTCCGTGCAGGGGATGTAAGGCACTCCCCACCTGTTTACCACCTTATGTACTAAACTCCTCACAGGTTTCTTCTTGCGAAGCTCCATATGAACTCACTTGTTGGGAAATTCACTATTAAAGATATACGGGAGACTCTTGAGAAGCTATCGGCTGGATCGGAAGCTTGCGACCATGCCTATAAAGACGCGATGGGTCGAATCGATAGTGAGCACCCAAATCGAAAGGAACTTGCCAGGCGAATCTTGTCTTGGATTGTGTATGCCAAAAGAAGACTTTCTACAACAGAACTCCAGCATGCCCTCGCGGTGGAACATGGTTGCCACGAACTCGACAATCGGAATTTCACCAATATCGAAGATATTCTTCTCGTGTGCGCAGGGTTAGTTACTGTTGATCAAGAGACTGGCATCATTGGATTGGTTCACTACACTGCGCAAGATTACTTCGAACGGACACAGGCGGCGTGGTTCCCTGGTGCGGAGAGAGAAATTGCAAAGGCATGTGTTACTTATCTTTCTTTCAGCGCCTTCGAAAGCGGATTCTGCGTTACCGATACCGACTTTGAGCGGCGACTGTCAGAGAACCCATTCTACCACTATGCTGCAAATAATTGGGGGTACCATGCCCAGAATACTTCACCGTTACCACAGGAGGCTATATCTTTTATTAAGTGTGATGCCAAAGTGCAAGCATCAAGTCAAGCGTTAATGGCTAGTAAACCAAGCTGGAAGGACCTTAATTACAGCCAGCAGTTTCCTATGCGGATAACTGGATTGCATTTGGCGGCATATTTCGGAATTGGAGAAATGATTGAAACCACATTCAGCAGCCAAGAGCTAGATGCCGACGATGGGTTAGGCCGGACGCCGCTTTCATATGCTGCTGGTAATGGGCACGAGAGGGTGGTTAAATTCCTACTTCATGAACATATCGCCAATCCTAACTCTCAAGATAACAACGGCCAAACACCGCTGATGTGGGCAGCCAAGAGAGGACACTATACCGTTACCAAATTATTGCTGGCAATTGATGGAATTGACGTCAATGCTAGGGATAACCTCAACCAGACGGCAATACTGCTTGCAGTTAAGAACGGGCACGAAATGGTGGTCAAGCTGCTCTATACTGTGAGCAATATTAGCATCAATATAGGAGACGATAACTACCAGACGCCGCTATTGTGGTCAGTCAGAAATGGAGACATTGCCATCACGAAGTTACTTCTTGGTGCAGAAAATGTCAATATCAATGCGAAGAATAACTACGATCAAACGCCTCTATGGTGGGCGGCTCGAAATGGAAACGATGAGGCTGTAAAATTACTCCTAGAAAGAGAAGAAGTTGATGTCAATCTCAAGGATAAAGACGATCACTCACCGTTAGGAAGAGCAGCTCAAAAGGGATATGAGGCAGTAGTCAAGCTCCTGCTAACCAAAAAGAACATCGAAATCGATTCAGCGGATCAGTATGGCCATACGCCACTACTGCTAGCTGCCAGAAATGGGCACACAGCAGTAGTCAAACTTCTGCTTGATAACACTATTGTTGACATCAATGCTATGGATAAGAGCGGTAAAAATCCGCTTTTATGGGCGGCAAAAAATGGACACAAAGATGTTATTACACTTTTGCTTTCTAATGGTAACATCAACGTCAACGTCAAGGATCATAACGATCAGTCGCCCCTACTATATGCAACAACCTATGGTTATAAAGCTATAGCTCAAGAGTTGCTTGCCATAGAGAGTATTGATGTTAATGCTAAGGATAGCTATCATCAAACCTCACTCCTCTGTGCGGCCGAAAGGGGCCATGACGAAATAGTCAGGATGCTACTTGCCCAGAAAGACATCGACGTTAACGCCACAGATCGATACAACCAAACGCCACTGTGGTGGGCAGCTGCAAGCGGAAATAAAGCAGCTATCCACCTCCTTCTACAACAACAAGGGGTTAACGTAAATGCTGAGAATGCATTTAAACAGACGCCGTTACTCTGGGCAGCTCGTAACGGTAATGAGAGTATAGTCGAGTTACTCATTGCTATACCTGGCATTGACATTAATACCAAAGACAATGATGGCTTGACACCGCTCTGGTGGGCAGTCAAGAAGGTATACAAGGCAGTAGTCCAACTGCTCCTAGGCAATGGTAACGTTGATGTCAATACCAAGAATGAAGCTGGTCAAACGCCACTTCTATATGCGACCAAGGAGGGATATACTGCGATAGTGGAGCTTTTACTTTCGAGAAATGGCATCGATGTGAACGCTGCAGACAAAAACGGGCATACACCTTTAGCACTGGCAATGCATTATTCAACGGGGAATAGGTCTTCAATCGACGAAGAGGAGGAAGACAACAGAAAAGCTAGAAAACGAAAGGGCAGTAGTCGATTGCCCCCCACGCGTGGGAAGACAGCCAGCAGCGCAGAAAAGTATCCGGTGCCACTTTCGTGGGAAGCTAGAAGAGGTTATGAGGCAGTTTTTAAATTACTCTTAACTTCAGATGGAATTGATGCAAATACTAGAGATAACTACGGCCAAACACCTTTGTTATGGGCAGCTAAAAAGGGCCATGAAAGTTTGGTGGAGATATTATTGGAAACAGACGGCATCGATGTCAATCAGACAGATGATTTACATAAATCGCCACTGTTATGGGCAACTGAGGGAAACCATACAGCAGTGGTCAAGTTACTATTGGGTAGCAATCAGATCGACCTCCATGCCGAGGATGACTTCGGCAACAGTCCTTTATGGTGGGCAATTGAAAGGGAGAACGAGGAGGTGGTTGAATGGCTATTATTGCACGACGACGCCACTATTCGAAATAATATCGACCAGACAATTCTAAGGAAAGCATCGCGCAAAGGAAACCAAAGAATCCTTGGGCTATTTATTTCTACAAAAGGCGTTGATATTAATAGGGAAGATGATGAAGGCCTTACCTTTCTCTTATGGGCGACCAAGGGTGGAGACTTTACCACGGTTGAATTGATCTTGGCTCTAAGTCCGGAAGTGGACGTCAATGCGGGAGATTATCACCATCAAACACCGCTATGGTGGGCTGTGGATAGCAGAAATGAAGGAATGGTCAGGCTACTTCTTACCAAAGATGGCATTGATGTCAATGCTAGAAATATCCTTCAGCAAACGCCACTCTGGTGCGCCATTAGCAGCATAAACCTACCGATCCTCAAGCTGTTGCTTAAATTAGATGAAACCGATGTCAATGGGAAAGACAATTTCGGTCGGACACCTCTATTGGTGGCTGGATATTACCGGCATCAGATCAGAAATTTACGTGGGAGAGATGATGAGTATTCTGGAAATAAGACGACTATTCCTCCCAGAGCCTCATCTTCTCCAGTCCATCGAGTTTTTGTTGATGATAGGTATTATGCCGAGAGCTCATCTGTTCCTCCGGAAGCTCCATCTCTTGGAAGTCACCCAGATCTCGTTGATGATATATATGCTCCAAGTGATGTGGGTGATGAGAGTGATACGAGAGATACGGATGAGCCAAATGATTCAGATATTCTACACGGAAATATGTTATTGAACAAAGAAGACAGCTTTAAGGATATTATCGGCCTGCTGCTAACCAGAAGCGATATTGACACGGAAGCCACGGGGCCAGATGGCCTGAGCCTCTTATGGTCCGCAGTTATTCATCGAGATAGGGCCCTTGTCAAGTTACTTGTAACTCATGAAGGTGTCAACACTAATTCCCGGAATAATCTCGACGAAACCCCCCTACTGTGGGCGGTCTCGCGGGGAGATGTGGCGCTGGTTAAGACGATTATTTCCGTTGGAAGCAGCGTCGATATTAATGCCGAAAAGCGAACACAGAATGGTAATGACACGGCTCTATTGCATTCTGTTCGAAAGGATTACGCTGCAATTCTCAAAGTGCTACTGGCGCAGAATGAGATTGATCTGAACATTAAAGATGGTGAGGGTCTCACAGCACTCTCAGTTGCAATTTCCAACGAGAATGAAGGCATTGTCAAGGCATTGCTGAGGAATGAGAGTATTGACGTCAACACAAAGGATCACAACAATTGGACGCCATTGATGCATGCCATACGCAAGCACAACATACCAATCGCAATGTTATTACTTGGTGTTAACAATATTGATGTCAACTTGGGAGATTCGGCCGGTCGGGCACCCATCTGGTACACTAAAAAATGGGATAAGAAGCTGGTCCAGCTTCTCATCAACCGGGGTACCAACATCAACTGTAAAGACAAGTCTGGAAAACCGCTTCTGTCATGGTTTGCTGAACAGGGAAATGAGATGGCAGTCCGTCTTCTACTTGCTGTAGATGACATTGATATGTATATCAAAGACAAGAGTGGCGAGACTCCCCTTCTTCAGGCGGCTGAAAATGGACACGAAAATATTGTGAGGCTGCTGCTTGAGAGAAATCGTGACCAGATCAACGTCAGGGATCATTCTCAACGGACACCGCTTTTGGCTGCTACTTTAATGGGTCATATAGAAGCGGTGAGTGTATTGCTTAGCGAAGAAGCCATCGATGTCAATGCCGAAGATTCACATGGCAGAACATGTCTACGTTTGGCAATAGAATACGCTCATCTGAAGGTTGTCAAGCTACTACTATCAAAGAATATTGATGTCAATGCGACAAATTCTTACGGTCAAACCGCTTTAATAGAGGCAGCTCGACGCGGGTATAAAAGTATAACCGAACTTCTATTAACTTCAGAAAGCATAAAAGTCAATGTTGAAGATAAATCCGGTAAAACAGCTCTGTGGTATGCTGCTGGAATTAATATCCCGTCAGTTGTTTCGCTATTACTCTCTCATGAGGATATCGGGGTTGATATACAAGATAAATCCGGTCAGACACCACTACTACATGCAGTAACTTGTGGGAACGTGGAAATCGTCCGATTACTTCTCGCCGCAGATGGAATTGATGTTGATGCAGAAGATAATGATGGTTTAACGCCGCTACTATCGGCGGCCGAAAGGAACGACGAAGTGATGGCGGGGCTACTTCTTGCCAAAGGCGTCAAGTATATCAATTCTGAGAATAAGGACGGCAAAACGGCATTGTTTCTGGCTTGCGAGGAAGGCAATGACATTTTGGTTGAGATGCTTCTTGCCCATAAACATGTTGACATCAACTCTGCGAATGCAAAAAGCTCAACACCGTTAATAATCGCATCGACTCATGGACACACACATATAGTTGAACAGCTGCTTAGAAAACAAGATATTACCATCAACTCCAGAAATGATGACGGTCGGTCAGCATTACATTCAGCTTCAATAAATGGACACTTTCCAGTTGTTCAAATGCTACTTAACCAAAAAGATATTGTCATTAATACACGGGATAACGATGGTTGGACATCATTAAATTTAGCTCTAAAGAATGGGCATCTGCAAATTGTTGAACTGCTACTCAATCAAAAAGATATCGACGTTAATGCTAAGGGGGATAACAGTTGGACAGTACTGCACTCCGCTTTAGGAAGTGGGCATTTACAGATCGTTCAACTGTTATTGAATCAAAAAGATATCGACGTTAACGCCAAGAGGTATGAGGGTTGGACAATACTACATTCGGCTTTAAGAGATGGACATTTGCAGATTGTTCGGATACTACTCACTCGACAAGATATCAATATCAACGTTAAAGGTAATGATGGCTGGACACTACTTCATTTAGCTGCATCAAATGGACACTTACAAATTGTTCAACTGCTACTCGAAAAAAATGCCAACCTTAACGCCAAGACTCATGACGGACGGACATCATTACATTTAGCTGTACACAATGGACATTTCCGAATCGTCCAATTCCTTCTTAATCAGAATAGCATCGATGTCGATGCTAAAGATTACGAACTTCTAACGCCATTACATATAGCCTCAAAAACTGGATACCACCAAATTTCCCAACTGTTGCTAAGCCAGAAGAATATTGATACAAATGCTAAGGATAATGAGGGTCGAACTCCCATCGATTGGGCTTCAAAACATGGGCATTTTCAAGTCATTCAACAGCTACTTGGAAAAGACACTATCGATGTAAACTCTAAAAATTGTCACGGTTGGACACCAATGCATCACGCTTCCAGGAATGGGCACTTTAGAATTGCGAAGCTGCTTCTTGGCAATGGCGCCGATATATCGATCGGAGACTATGAGGATTGGACACCATTGCATTTGGCGTCAGCTAACGGCCATTACAGAATAGTTAAACTTCTCATTGAAAATGGCGCTGACACAAAGAGCGTTGGCCATAATGGCTGGATGCCGATGCAACTGGCTTTGCGTAACGGATATAGCACCATAGCTGACTTACTTTCTTCATAGATAGGTTTCAATATGAATATATACATGCATTATTTGCCATTGGATTTGTTTTATAGTTGCCATCGCCAGGAGCTGTCTATGGCTTCTTCCGCATGTGGATGTATAAGATTATCCGATGTAGTTACGGAGTTCATGTATCGAACTTCTGGCCCTTGACGCCAAATACTGAGCGGACAGGGCGTTTAAACCTGGCTGAACGCTATGAACTATACGGATATGCACCAAAGGCCATCCTAAGCTGCAATGGAGAAAAAAGAAAGGGGGGAGGGGCGCTATGTGAAGTAAGGAATGAGTCGCATTTCGTTGTATTGAATCTAGCTTGGTAACTGAGCTCTGGTATCCTAATGACCTTGACGACGAACACAGAATATATACTATGCTCTTCCAGTAAGCAATGGCACCCTGGCTGCAGTCTGAGCCGCCAATAGTCCGAAAGAGCCGGTTCCTGTACCTGTGAGCAACTTGGTTCACGATGTCAATTTGGGTTTACATGTCACCCTGTTCATGTTCCGCACCACCACTCTCTTTCTTTTGCCTAATGTCATCATAGAGTTCAATAACCGGATAATCAGTATATGTTTCAATTAGACTCTTAGTGGTATGTTTATTAAAGAAGTACTATGCGCACTAGTTTCATGGGTGTTGCCCATCACATTTCGCCTTCCTACACTCATCACATGCTTGTGCGGTCCCTCGTTGCGCTTTCAAGTTAAACATAGTCAACACAGTAGTATCCTCTCCCAGCTTAAAAGCTGAAAGGCGGTGACTAACAGCAAATCTGACCCCCGTATAGCGGGGTAGTTGAGTGGGAGTGGCCTATTTTACATATAACCATCATCCTGGGGCAATTTGACATGGATGATCCAATTGCTCGTTCCTGGAAATAGGCTGGCTACTACGAAGAATGCGTACAATTACAACGCGCCCTCTCTATACTTGCCAATTTCTCTGTTATCGAGGGTCGAGCTCGTGATTTGAAATTCTGTACGCAGACAGCTACATGTTATAGATAATGAGTGAATAATGAGCATGGGCACGATCAAAATCTAATATGCGGCAGCGCAATTTATCGACTAGTAATTACATGTCGGACTATCGGTGTGGGCTGGCCGAGATCAGGCCGTAAGCCTGCAATTACGTACAACGAGCAGTTATACTACATAAAGCCATTGATAACCTCGAACCTGCTTTGGATATGATCGGCGCGGCCATTGTCCATAAACCCCTTTCTCAAATCCTACGTGTCTGTCTGACAGAGATCCTTTAGAATCTCACGAGCTTTGGTTGTGTGGAATATTACAACGTGGATAGGATTGTGATAAGTAATAACAGC
Organism: Trichoderma sp. TW21990_1; assembly: GCA_010015515.1. Classification (NCBI taxonomy): domain Eukaryota; kingdom Fungi; phylum Ascomycota; class Sordariomycetes; order Hypocreales; family Hypocreaceae; genus Trichoderma; species Trichoderma sp. TW21990_1. Next base: position 681,225 of record WXUD01000028.1, read on the forward strand.
ATACATAGGCGTAACCCAATCCGTAGCGCTCCTCCGCAGTTTCACGGCAGCGATTATCCGGCAGCGGCACTTCATATGCATGTACCTAGGCCCAAGGTGGTGTGATGTAGCTGTAATATAATAACGAGTACTCCGTATACTTCCTGATCTGTAAACGGGCTAACCAGAAGGTGTAATTCTATGGATCGCTTCACGTCGCTTCTGGCTGCAGCCTAGGCAGAATCTGCAAGCGTTTCGAAACGAAGTAACGTTATAATTTTTTGCAAGCATAGGTCAATCTGCAGGATTGTGGAGGATCAGCTATTCCCGGTCAGGTAAGTTGAAGTAGAGAATACTTCAGGCGGATGACCTTGCTTTTCTGCTACTCAGTTGAATACTTGATGCTGCGTCCCTATTTAAGTAGGTCGACACTCCCCTTTACGATATCATATCTGCTCTATAGCGGCTTTACAGCTCAAGAACTTCGACCCGTGCTCAGGTTTCATATCTTACCCCTTGATACACAACCATTGGTTCTTTTTCGAAAATGCATCTTCCTCAAGTCCTTCAACAGTCCATGGTCCTTCTAGCCTTTGCTACACCGGCCTTATCTTGTGTTCAGTTTTCCATAAATTACGTGTGCCCTGGTACTAGTAAGTTCTCCTAGATACGAAGCTTGTTACTGTTCTCTTGCTAACCTATGCTAAGTCTTTGGAAGTTGCTGGAACGGCGACCTGTATGTGACGAACGCCGCGTTGACTGATAATGGAACACAAGTCTGCTCGCTCGTTAACAGGCATGGGGCTGTGCCTGGCTGTGCCACTATTGCTTTGAGCTGTATCGGCGACTATCAAGCAACCTTTGACGGCACTACAGTCCGTTATTCCTATGGATCATTCTCGGGGTCATTCGGGGTAAGCACCAGTAAATCTGGCGATTACTGCTATTACACAGCAAATGTGTGGGGATGTTAGGCAGGATTTGTCTGTAAAAGCACAAACTGCGGTGTTCTTGGGGGAAAAGATGGAAGAAGAGTGGTTCCTATGGTTTTGAGTTAACTGTCCTATTACTTTGGAAGAAACCTTGGCTATGATAAATCGCACACAGTGTTCATGAAATTTTATCGTGTAGTCTAAAATATCTGCGAAAGTAATCTTTGTTTAGAGGCTAGACGAGTTACATAACGTATATTTCTAGGATCTCTAGCTGCTACGATGAGCAGCTCTTGGAAATGTCGAGGTTTTTACATGCGTACTATATGTGAATGAATGGATCCTGATGCCACAATCCTGGCCGGCATGGAAGCGTCCGTGGCTGAAAAGTAGTCAGGAGACTATACAGACCAAACGAATGGTCTAATGGAAACAGTTACTTGGCCTACCCGGTACGGGTTACACGAGACTAGAATTGCGATTAACTGCGGCGGAGTCGTTGAGAGAAAGCAAACAATCAAACGTTATGACACACTGTTTACCATATACCCAGTTTTCCCGCTTTTTGCTCAGTTAGCTGCGTCTGCCTCCCGCTCGGCGATTTCATGCTTGATCCAGTTTTCTAGGCCACCCTTGGCAATGATATCTTGCAAGCTCTCCGCAAACTCGCCAACCTTCTCCTCCCATTTCTCGCCATCGGGACCTTCTTGCACCTCGATGACGCTTCGCTTGATATCCCACGTCAGCGTCCAGCCCGTTCTTCGCGTGAGAATCTTGTCCTTGAACGTAGCGCGCAGTCGCTCAATGAGACGAGGACTTTCCAATCCCAGAAGAGCATTGTTGATGCTGTTTCGGGAGAAGATATTTCCGAGGCTGCCCGCCACTACCAGTGGAATATCTTTAGCAAGAATTGAGGTTGCACTTTGCTCTCTCGACGAACCGCACCCCAGGTTAAACCCAGAGACAAGGATATCGTTAGGTTTAGCAATTAGTCCAAAATTCGAGTCATAGTTTTCCATACAGACCCTTGCCATTTCTTCCCTTGTCATATCATCCCGATATGTGTACTTGCCAGCGTAGATGTTATCGGTGTCAAGGTTATCCGCATCGAGGAACAAAATCTCGCCGCTAATCTTCTCCGGGAAGCCTGGGAGGATTTGAGTAGTGGCCTTTGACGTATTGTCACCCGCAGATGTCTCAACCCGGTCGATAAGCGACTCAAGTTGATCTACAACGTTGCTGATTTCGCTTTCTGGAGTCTTAGCAGAGCCAGTGCCAAAACCGAAATCCACACCAGAGTAGTTTGCTGGGGGCTTATACACCCCTGGGCCTGAGATTACGCCGCTGAGAGCGCTTGCAGCCACAACCTCAGGGCTAGCAAGGTAGGCTTGTGCCAGCCGGCTTCCCATGCGACCTTTAAAGTTGCGGTTCGATGCAGAGATGCCCACTTCACCCTCTTCCAACAGTCCGGTTCCCAGTCCAATACAAGGCCCGCATCCTGAGGGCAGTTTGATAGCTCCGGCTTCGAGTAGAGTCTGCCAGCTTCCTTCGTCTTCGGCGAACTCCTGCTCGCGGATCGAAGCTGCGGCAATATACAGCTTGACTCCGTCTGCAATCTTGGGGATCTTGCCGCCATTGGCCTTGGCAGCATCCTGAAAGACCTTGGCGGCCGCAGCAAAATCAGAAGCCCGACTGTTGGTGCAAGATAGGATATATGCTTTGTTCACTGGAATCTGCTTTGGCTCGAGGTCTGCAAGCGGCGTCGAAATTTTCACGCTGTTAGGACCCGAGATAAACGGCGAAAGGGAAGAAAGGTTTAAGTAGAGCTTCTTAGCATACTGCGCTCCTTGGTCAGCTCGGGGTGGGTTGGCAAAGAGCTCGTCGACTTTCTCATGCGTAATTCGCTCCTTAGTCGTGCGGTCTGGAGATATAGCTGCCTCTGTAGCTTTGTATCGCATCCAGCGTTCTAGAGTCTTGTCCGCGGGAAACTGTTTGGCAAAAAAAAAAAAAAAAAAAAAAAAAAAGTTAGATGGGGCGCAAAACATATAAAGTTATAGGGTTAGAACAAACTATTGCGGACAGTGCAGACCACTCAGTCGACATATTACTGATTGTCAGTCTGTTGTCTATAGAGATGCTGGCCATGGTCTCCTCCGAGCCAGTGAATTCGACACTGTGGTTAAGCACTTCCGTAGGGAAGAGGCCACAAAGAGCAACGATGACATCTTTCCCGGTGACGCCTTCGGGCAATGTCCCCGTAAAAGTTACCAGAGCAACAGGAGGCACTTGGAACCTGTTTCATCATCAGAAGGGATTCTCACTACATCTCGAACTTGGCATACCATGAGTGACTTGTAGCCCATATAGCTGCGGCATCCGTTCTTACGAGAGCTGTTAATTTTTAGTTTCTGCATCATAATCCGGGCCGTCAAAAGAAGAAATACCTGTGCCTAATGCAGAAATGCCACCATAATGATTGGAATGGGAATCCGAGGCGACGCACATCTTTCCTGGCCAGACAAAGAGTTCCTCGACCTGGGGTTTGTTATTATCTGTGGCCACCACAACCTGATGCATAGAGGAGCTGCCTACCATGATTTGGTGCCCGATACCATAACCTGCTGGGAAATGTGGAACGCCCTGCTCCTTCGCAAACGCGGCGATTCTTTCATATTTAGCCAAGTTGGATGCTGATTTGTTCTGCACATCATGGTCAATGGCGAAGACAAGCTGGTTGGGGTTATTGATGCGTTTTGCGCCTAGGGATTGGTATTTGTTCAAGATGGCCGCTGTGTTGTCATGACTCATACATCGATGAGGTTCAATCTGTACATAGTCGCCGCTCCGAACAACCTTTCCGTCTGGCAAGCCGACAGCGTGGGCTTGAACGATCTTTTCTGTCAAGGTCTGCGGGGTCTTTGTCTGGGTAGGGATATCGGCGAAAGAGAACTCGGTCCCTTGGGCAGGAGAAGCTGTCGCGCGGGCGGAGGATGTAGTGGCAATGAAACGGCGGCAACGGGACTCGTAGAATACGGTACTCGGAAGATGTTGGCTCAAGAGACGTCGGGTCGAGATGCGACAGCTCGCATGACGGACCGATCGAGCCCACGAGGCTGTCGCAACCTGGGAGAGTTAGCATTCCGGGTGGATTCGGCTCAATGAGTCTAGGGAGTGCTCACTGCTCTGAGCGACATATTTTGCTGAAGAGAAAGCTCCTTCGCAAGGCGGAATCGAAGGTTGCGAAGAGCAATCAATACCAACGTTAAAATTTCATGTCTTCCGGACTACGGAGTAATATACCAAGCTATACACATACTTTTCGGCATGGCGTCACCGTGCCCGAACACAGAACCAGTAAATTGCACTGTAGCCAATGCAAATCCGATGCCTTCTATTCGCTAGTTCCATACATCTTTTTTACCTACTAATAGGTAGTAGTAGTACTTACTTTACAAGACGATAAGCCGATCAACGCGGAAACTTGGGTGCAGTTCATTCAATCGCAACTGAGAGAACATATTGTCTTAGATGGCGAATGATTCCAGCAAGTCTTAAACTACAGCGTTCCGGTGCATAGAAACAGTTGTCCAGTACAGTCTTCAGTCATGCGACTCTCGAGAGAATGGGTTGGCCGATATCGCAATACCAATCCGTACAGTAAAGAATAAAAGCTGTACCTGGTATGGAGTAGTTCGTAGTTGTGACTAACTACCTAGTAATTACAGAATCTATTGTGAAATTAGGTCATAAGATACACAGTGTGGCTCCAGTTTTAGAAAGCATGGGTGCAAAAAAAAAAAAAAAAAAAAAAAAAAGGAAGACATTGAGCCATCATAAAGAACTTGATAGGACCCTGGATTCTCCACTACTTATGGTGGTAGTATGTGCTTGGTGATGGCTTCAATCACTCACATAGTGTATGGGGAGTACTTGGAGCAAGCAAATACAGCAACCAAGAAATGATCCAGATATCCTCGAAATTTACGGCATCCATGTTGGGAACAGTCACTTCAAGGTACGCATATAATTTTACTGAGCTATAACAAATACATATAGTATTACTAGCCCTCTTAAGCATCATGCCCTGCATTTCCAGGCGTGCCCTATGGCAAAGACCTATCCTATGTGTCTCACCAACCTGTCTTTTTTTCCCCCCCCTTCACTAACCGAACCTACCAACTCCGCGACTTTGCCTCTCGTTTAACAGGTCGTTGCATCTCCAAGTCCAGAGTCAGTAGCCGCCAACAAAAACTCCATGAAACCAGCACTGGTTGCCCTGAGGTTGGAGTTGAACGTAGCGACTGTGGGATAGAATGGGCAGGATGCAGCGTTATTGGCGAAGCCGAATTCAATTGTGTATGAGTGGATGAGATTCTTGGTAGGGTCGGCAAAGTGTCGTGAGTAGGCGTAATCGTCGCTGGCTCCCGATGTGGGATACAGGTTGGCTGACTGGAAAGCTGTGTAAGATTTGCCGCCGCCGGTAGTCATGGCTGAGGCCACACGCTTGGCCACGGCGATCTTGGTGTCAGAGTCTGCCTGGGGGAGATACTCGCCATATCCCTTGCCGGGAGAGGGAGTGTCGGTAAGGATGCCGCGGACTTTGCTGTAAGTGCCGTTCAGGAAGTTCATAGTAGGGTATGAAGACTGGTTCTCGTCGCTGCCCCAGTTCCACAGGACGTCACCAGCGTATGAGTGAAGATCGATGAACCAGCGGATCTTGGTGTATGTGTCCATCACCCACTTGATGTTCTTGGTCTCTGGTTCAGAGAAGGCACTGGCTCCATGGTACGTTTCGGAGCTAGGGGAGGTTGAGCCAACGCTTGACTGCGCCGAGGAGGCGAACAGATTGCGGAAGTCCCAGAGGAAGTCGAAGTTGCGGTTCAGGTCAACTCCGGGAGATTGGCCGCCGTTGGTGTTGCGGTTCTTGCGCCAGCAGCTGTTTGTTGACTGGTCATAGGCCACTCCATCGGGGTTGCTCAGCGGGATGAAGACAATTCCCGCGGCCAGAGCCGTCTTTACCTGGGCGTTCGTGTACGTCTTGGATCCGTACGTGAGTCCGACGTTGTTCTTGTTGGCGTACAACAAATCGGAGATGAAGTACAGGACGCTGTCGGCGGAACCACGCTCTCGAGCATGGATGTTGCCGTTGAAGAAGACGCGGTAGGCATCGGTACAGTTGCCTCCGGTACCGCCAACCTTGGCTCCGATGACAGTTGCGCCCTGGGCCGTCTTGTACGGAGTGTTGAATGTCTGGATTCCGTAGGTGTTAACGAGGCCCTGTAGACCGCTCGTAACCTCCTTAGGGTTGAGAATTGTGCCGATTGAAGTAGAGGAAGACTGCGTTCCCAGACCTCTTGGTGCAGTTGCGCCACCACTGAATCTATCGCCTGTGCCGATTGGAGCTCCGTTGCTGCCCTGGCGACGGACCAGAGGCTTCAATCCACTGGCCTCGTCCCGCTCGTGGGGGAGAAGACATCCCGAGCCCACGTTTGAGAGGGCAAGGAGCGCAAAGGGAAGAAACGTCTTCATCTTGATCTGTTACTGTCTTGGCAGAGAGGAGTGGAGGAGGAGATAGATGAGTTGCTGGATCTTTCTCCAGAGCTGCTGGATCGTATTTATATACCGTTTGAGGGCGCGTTATGATTTCAGATCGATGTACGTTATGTGAAATATTGATAGCAGTGTCACATCGAAAAGAAACGGCAATCCGCCTTCATCTGGAAGCTGCAAATAGCGAGGCGCGCAACTGCCAAAAGGAGGTAGTCCACTGACCTGAGAATGAAAACAAAATGATGCTTGCAACTTCCCTTGAGTCGACTGCCGGCCACCCGCGCGTATTATAGAGACAAAAGTGCCGATTGCCCCGCTCTCAAAGGGATCTGCATCTCGCTGTAGTACAGCACTATGTACGTACTCGCGCTTCCAATGTCGTGGGGGCAATAATGAGTGGTTCACGAGGGGGGCTGGTAATGACGGGGCTGGAGATCGAAATAGCTTTGCGCCGTCCGATCAGTCTGTACCCCTGCCTCTATGCATTTCTAGCTAGTTCCTACGACGGATGTTAAAATAGTATATCACGAACAAGAATCCCCAAGTCGGACCTACATATTGGCGCGGAGTAAAATGCACGGCCTACATGGTTTCCGGAAACGCATACCGACAATCGTAGTATACATAAGGTAATTTGACTCACAATTGGGTGAATTGACTGCAAGGGATCTTTGTAAATGAATATACTGCAAGGAATTTTTGTGCATTGACATAGATATAGATACCGGACAGTGAACACCCGGATAGGAAGGTCACGGACCCGAGCGCTCAAGACAGCGGGTTCTCGATCACGGTAGAGCTAGAGATTGCCTGGTAAATCGGCGCCCTCCGATGTGTAAATAGATGCTACGCAGTCACGACATCGCTGCTGCGGCGCACCTTCTCTCTCTTCTAGTTGGGTAGGAAGCTCCGATTCAGTCTCCTAGATTGGTGAGGGTAAACAGTACATCCGCGTTACTATTGAAACTAATGTGTGACACTGAAACGATTTGCGTTGCCCAGCGCTCCTCGCTGTTGTCATTTTGTTTTACCTTTTTTGTTCTAGTTGCTCGGCCGGTAACGAACGAAGTGGCAGCCCCGTTTTTTAGCTTAACTTATTTCATGATTATAAGTCTAAAACTATAAGTTTATCTCTCAAGAGACTATAGCTAGATCTCTTACTGGTCTGAGCACATGGCCTGATTAGGAAGGAGAACCATCAAGGCAAGAAGCTACTGATTGCATGTGGCCAGAGGGGTAGACAATAGAACCGAGGCCTCAACCTATTACATACTTGTGTGGCTCAGAACAATAGCTCTGGCGCTGAAAGTCCTATGGTGATTCACGTTGCACCATGCCCCACGCTGCAGTGAAACCTTTAAGATTCACAACTCGCCTCAGAAGCAATAAAATATTGAGTGACTGTTGATAATGTATACGCTCACTGGTCCCTATTGCCTGGGTTGCCCTGTTTATCCCGTACATTGAGAGGGGACATTATGAGCATAGGGTATTTATGGCCATGGTGGTACAAGGTTAACATTATTCTTTCATGGATAACCTTTGGCTAATATTTGGGTGCTCCTCCCTATATATTCACGACAAAGTGCTCTGAGAAGATATTAAGTCAATGAATGTTAACAAGTAAAACCATATAACTGGTTCTCAGCTAATAAGTAGCTGGAAAGAGAAGTCTCCTTTACACTCAAGGCCAACCTCGGGAGTCAACAGACTAAGGTGGGTAATTTCCCAGCACTGAATTATGACCACCTCAACGCTCAGGCACATATTAGTCTTACATTCAACGATGCGCAACATGGAGGCATTAGCTCTTTAACGTAACCGAGAAGAATACTTTAACCCCAGCCAACGTAGAAGCCGAATTGTGAGAGCGACAGCGGACAAAGCTGCACAGGTTATCAAGAGCAGCGTAACGTTCAAGATTGCCCATTTCTCTTCATCCGTCCATCTTCAATCTCTAAAAATATCACCTATCAACTAATTTCAATGTCTGCTCAATAAATAGTGTACTATAGGTTATATGGAAGCGGCGTAGTGCCGCCACCGCTGCTACCGCAACCCCTCAATAGTGTAATGGGGTAGACAAGATGTGGTCCCCAGATTATAGCGATTACGCATAATCCAAGACCCCATTGGAGTATGGCACTCAGGTCAACTCGTCTATCAGCCAAGGCATGTTGTTCCGTGACTGGACGGGATCCTGGTGCCAGTTCGTCAAAGGGGGTCTGTAGCGAATCCACGTGGCTTTGGGATCTCATCCGCCTTGCCCCAGAGCATAGAGCTCAAGAATTCTACGACGTACTGCATTCCTAGAGCATCGAATGTAAAATACTGCCATTGGCAAGAAAACGACGGTTTTATCAGTGAAGGAGATGATTCATAGGTCCAAGATTGGATGATAAGAAGTGAGATGGTCGCCGATTCCTCCCGGTTTGTACATTGCAGACGCTCATATTATGATGTATAATTATCAAGTGGGCTACTTATTCGCTAGGCTTAATTACAACTCTACATCTATGTCTAATCCTCTCTCTACCGCAGCTGCTCTTCTTCAGAAACTACCGCTACCTTTTTATAACAAATATTATTTTCGGCTAGTAGGAACGAAATCGTTCGGAGAAAAGTTCAATAACCAGAGCTATGAGAAAGCCTTGAGTGCCTGTCGTATTTAAAAAGGGTTTGGTAACAAGCCGAAGGGGATCGTACGGCCTAAGGATCAAGCGGACTTTATACGGGATTGTACTTCCAGGGGTCTCGGGCCTTTGCCGCTTTTTTTTTTTTTTGAGAGGTTTGGGACTGGTTGAACTCACACGTCAGTGCGGATGACACTCAGCAGATTGCGCAATCAATCTAGCAAAGGAAAGACGTGCAATACGTGACTAGCAACTACATTTAGTAAGGTAGCAACCAGGAACTAGGTCATGTGTCCGTAGATGAATAAAGCAAGGACGATCCGTTACATTCCTACGCCAGAACAATTATAATATAATAATCACAATTATTCCAGGCATGTATAAGGCCACAGCCTGCATAAGCCTAATCGAACTTGCCTCTATTCTCAAGCTTAAATGCTATATCCCGCCTACATATTAGTTGGAGAACGGCCGCGATACCACAGCGGCCTTTTACATCGCCTTGTACATCTTCCCTACATGAAAATAGGCCGTACGGGTCTAATTGCAAACCATGTTATTTATTTAGAAAAGCTGGTTTCATTTAATTTATCTTGTAAACCCGGCATATCTGATCCAAGACTTCTAGAATGCTCCTCTAGCTTTGCGTATATTATGTTTTTAGGCGACGCCTTGCATACACCCCTGCTTTTTACACCGACTAAGTATGTGCTATGGTAGCTTTTTCTAAAATCGGGTGATCATAGCATCGCGGTCCGGTCCGGTCCCAACCCACTTAATCTACACATTGTCAATATACATCTTCATGGGTTAAGTCGTCTTATAGAAAAAGAAAATACCTTGACTCCAACGAATTTCTCGATGTACTAGTTAAACAAGTTAGTGAGATCCAGAATTCTAGGTAAATATGACATTTCTAACCAAGATGTAGTCTTGGGCCTCCTGAGGAAGTTCTTCAAAGGTCTTCACGTTGGTAGTCGACTGGTTCCAGCCACGCATCTCGTGATAGATGACCTTGGCACGGTCGAGCACATCCAATGATGCGGGATACGAATCGAGTTTCTGCAAAGGGTTAGCATATGTCATTTCTATTCCAAAAAGAGCTCAGAATCTCACCTCGCCGGTCTCAGGGTCTTCGTACGCAATAGCGATCTTGATTGTCGGGAAAGTGTCCAAGACATCAAGCTGAGAATTGAGTTAGTATATGCTCCTCTAATTAAGAATTAAGAAACGCAATATTTTACCTTTGTGAGATTCAGCGCCGTATAGTGGTTGACGTCCTAGTATACGTTAGATACCCGCAATATGTTTTTTTTTTCGCACACTGAATAGATGTTCTATACCGTGGTGTATTTGACAACGACGAGATCTATAAGACTCAAGTCAATAATGCGTTCTAGGTATCATGAGATTAAGATAGAGAGAGCACATACCAAGCCTGTTTTAGTTAGTCAAGACTATTTCATCACAAATTCTGGGACAGGTGAATGCTTACCAGCCGCAGCGCCGTGCTCGACCAGTTGAAGTACCCTAAAGCCAGTCAGCTGCGTCCATGTCAACTAGGTGGAGGACGTTAAGCTTCACCCATTCTCGACCCCGTTCCTGAAGCTTTTTGCCGATCCTATCGGAATGGTTAGCTCTCTTCGCATGCTAAGAATGAGAAATGCCGTACTCTCCCAGATCCTCAGTCTTGAATGCTCCAGAGCCCACACGAGTGGTGTAGGCCTTGACCACGCCAATAACCTCGCCTATCTTCCTGATATCAAGAGCAAGTCCAGTTACCATGCCACCGATGCTATTCCAAGTAAGTACCAAATCCATTTGCTATTGGAGTAGATGAGGGGTATCTGCTGCCTCTTGAATGGTACGAACCCGGTAGAACTGCTGGTTACGTATGGGTACTAGACAAAGTCAATAAATACCCGCCCAAAGTTGCATGCCTTCTTATAAAGAGCGGCAAGAGTTGGATCACTCCGATGGGCTTGACGTACTGATCCCCAATCAAGATCCAGCATAAGAGCTAATAAAGTTAGGACATCTATGTAAGAGTAATGGTATAGGGGTTTATCTGGCCTACCATTTGCTCCTTCGCAAAGGATCTTCGTATTCTTCTCTTGTGCCTCCTTCATAAAAGCGATGGCGTCGACAGTATATTTGCGAAGCTTGGGTCGATACTCCTTAAATCGGGTGATTTCTTCCTCAACATCGTACTTAAGCAGATCGCCATATCGCTTCTGGTAGCCGAATGCAAGTCGTCGGAGCTTCGACTCAAAAAGTTCCTCATTGAAAACCTCTGCGAGTCTGATACCGCTTCGCTACATCTGGTTCAGTAAAGCAGCCCATCCAACCGCATCATTCGGGCTAGGTCCTTACCGCCGCTTTCGTGCTGTAAGTAGGACCAATTCCGCGGCCTGTCGTTCCAACCTTGCGGTCTGCGTGATAGTAGTAAGCATATATAACTGACCCGTACCAATGATATAGCCAATCACCTCCAAGTTCAATTTCTTCCAGGCCGTCAACGGCAACGTGGAGGTCCAGATCAATGTGGACTCGGTCGCTGATGAAGATTCGATCGTGGACGCTAGTATATGGTTAGCATACTAGGCAGTCTCTGACAATTGAGAGAATAACTAGGTTAGTAATACTTTGAAAGTCCTTTTAGCTCGAGGTTTTCTAGTTCCTTGAAGAAAGAAGGCTATTCGACGCATTAGCCAAGTCCTTGACTGTATATCGAGTAATTTTGGGGTATGAACAATGTGAGCCACCACGGAAGAACCAATAAGGTTCCGACTTTAAGAAGCATAATTAGCATAATATATCCACTGCAAACCACCAAATCATGAATACATACCAGTTGGGATTGACCAGGCCGGAAGGAAGCAGGTGGAAGCTACAAGCTGTAATGAGTATTGGCGCCGTGACGAAATGTCTGTTGTTTGCGCATACCTGTACGAGACACCATTGGCACTATTGAGGCTGTGGTCAGCAATTCAGGATCAAATATAATACAATAAGAATATTTTCAACTCACACAATGGAATCTTTTTAAATATTATTTATTATTAGTTATAATATTTGGCTTTGTGGAGATAAACTCACGACCAGCATTATGACCGCCCTAGATCTCGTCTCAGCTCGTATTCTTGTTATGAACGTCTTCTATAGATCGGCTTAGGGCAAGGCTCACCGCAGCTCGCGCGCAAAGTTGCGCCTCGGGGGCAAGGATGTCGGTCAATTTTCCTTTCTGCCGGGTCGCCATTGTTAGTAGCAGTCGCATAGGGATAGTAGCAATTTGTAAATCGTCGTACGCCTTCGTCGCCTACAGAGTCACAATCATGTTAGCACATAACGAATCAGTCGCATCGGGACACAAAAGAAGAGGTACGAACCCCATTGGGCGCCCAGCTTGAGAGAATTTGATGTCAGCTCGCATTCCGCATATTGTACCAAGTTTCAGCAGCTTACAATGATCGTAGCCATGGCTGGTTCGGCTTCTGTTTGCAGGTTTCGCTGCTTTGAAAGATCCAAGATTTAACGCACATGCTAAAGTTAGTCACTGCAGCTTTCTTCTGGTGGGGCCTTATCTTATCGCACCGCCGTACACACATACAGTGGGATGCTGTACATACATACTGGATGTAACTGCACGCCAACAAATTTCATCGCCTCCGATCCGCGGAACCGGGGACCCACGTCCCCACCATTTGATAGTTTTTCAAGGGAACTGTCTTTTAGGTATCCCTATATATTAGCTAGTACAAACTTTTACACCTTCGGGCCGTGATGGCATCTAATAGTCAAAGTAAACATCAGAAGAATATCACATTTTTTATAAATATCCTAGATTCGAGATTTTATAAAGTATTTATATTAGGTTCTTTTATACTTTTTTTTTTTTTTTTTAGAAAATAAAACCTTTATATTTAACATACAGATATAAATACTCTTTTTAGACTATAATAAACTTATAGAGTTGAGTAAAAAAATTAGGATATTTGTTTATATTATTATATATGCATATAAGCTGCCTATAATACTAGTAATTTCGAAGCGCTCGTACGTTAATTATAGGCATCCCCGCCACTTCTATTATATAACTAACTTAGCCAGGACACGGGCCGTGTAAATATCATGGATTGTTTTAATAAAAAAGGGTGCCCTGGGAAACTCCGCCCCTCAGCGCTGCTACAACTTCAACTCGATTTAACTCGGGCTGGCCAGATAATATAGCAGGGCCACTGTCCTCTCCTCTACCTGTACAGCCTTTATCTGCACTACTCTCAGCTCAGCTCAGCTCAGCTCAGCTTAGCAATCCAAACAATTGCAAGACCTCGGACAGGACTACAAGTGTCTCGCCATCAAAGTCGCTTGCTTGGCCCCGGTCATCGAACAACCACCGCAGTCACACGAACAACCCCTCCGGACTGAGAGGCCGAATAACTCTTCAGCAGGTCTCCAATCCACATTCTCTCTCTCGCCTACATTTCTCACTAGGCTAATCTACACCGTGCCCTGCGTGAAAGCTGCGCGTCTCCAAGTCAAACCCCCTCCTCAATCATGACCGGCACGACCTCGCCCAGCAATAAGGGCCCGACGTTCGCGCCATATGTTGTTTTGGCAAAAGAGAGAATGGTTCGTTGCAAAGTTTCGGCCTCATCAAACTTTCTCTAGTCTATGTAGATCGAACCAAGTGCTGTGGCAGCCCTTATGGAAACGTCATCCGACTCGCCAAAGCGACCTTTGACTGTATCACATACGTGTTTGAACAAACTCTCAGCAGATCGTAGGTCACCCTTGTGTTAGTATAGAGTTGCAAGAGTGATTTTAGCATTGATAGTGACGACACTCTCCGGCTGGAGTAGCTCTCTAATCTCGACAGTATGTTTTAAAAGGTCGTTCGATTCATCCAATTTATCAGGAGTAGCATTTCCCTTCATAGTTATTGCTAGTCATTCGATCGCTTCGAGTGTGAGGGGGCCCAATTCCCATAAATGAAGAGTTTTGCCGCTCCTCCGCATTCTTGCGTACACTTCTGCCTCGGGATAGTACCCATGGGTTAGAAAGACTCGCCAAAAGCCAGATGCGTAATCGTCGGCATATGAGTCATCCAAATTCAGATCTTTCATTGTTTCCGAAGAGAAATCATGTGTGGAATGAGTTGGCAATTAAAATTATGGCCGTCCGGCTTAGTATCGCTAGCAATAGCCTAGACAAGAATCACCCTAGCTGCCGAGCACATTCTTTTTTGTTCTACCAGTGTAAGCTGCTCTCTAGACCAGGCATGGATGAGTGGGTGTATAGAGTAAGTGTTCTGGCCTACATCAATCTGGATCAGAGATGCTCCGTGAAGGGCCTGAATAGCCTCGCGAAAGCAATGCTGGTCCCAACTGCCGTTCTTGTTGAGACTAAAGAGGCCACGGGGTATATCCGAGGAGACACGGGAGTTTTTTCTCATCGATTGATCCCAACTTTTCGTTATGCTGTATTGCTGCTCTATGGAATATATCTTCCAAGACAGCGATGTGATGGAAAAAGCCCAGAAGGCTGAGTAGTTCAACTTCGAGACATATCGAGTCCGCGCTTATCTTAGAACTAGAGCTAAGAGGCCACGAGCCGGCTCGGTCTTCTAACAGCATTATAGCCAAACTCCATACGGTGTTGAGTGTTCTGTTATACCCCGAGTCTCTGCGATAATTTGGGCTTTCCAACATTGACTTCCTCCGATTGTTGAGCATTTCCCGGTACTCCCACAGCTTGCCATAACCGATGAGAATCGCAGTTGCTGCATGATGGATAGCGAGGGGGATGGATGACAGCTCTTGTACTATCTTATCGAGCTCTTCATATATTTTTGCTGTAAGATCAGGATATTGATGACTTAGGTCGACGCTCTATAATAATTGCTTTGCCTCATCATGGCTTAGCTCGCTGGCACGCATTGCTTGATCATGAGGAACACGATATTGAAGGCTAGCACTTCGGCTGCTGATCAAAATATTGGCTCGGATGCCACCAGGAATTGACATATGTAACGAGTCATGATACTCGTCTAGATTGTCCAGGATCAGAAGCCATTCTCGACGTTGTGCCGACAACCACAGGAAAATATCTTGGATGGAGGAGCTGTCTAGTCCGGCACGCTTGGCTTCTGGATTTTGCGCGACCTTGTAGAAACTATTGTGGATGCTCTGCTTATTGGTCGCGTCAATCCAGTATACTCTCCAGAACCTGCTCTACAGTCAGCGACGATATCGGTATGTGGTGTCATTACTGTGTTGAGTACTTTTCAGCAAATGAAGACAAATCTGCGTTTTCCCGAAGCCACCAGGTCCATACAGGAGAAACTCTCGCCAGCTTCATCATTGCTTCGAGCTGGAAGAACGCAGCGATCCGATTGATATAGTCCGATCGGCCTATGAAGTGTGGACTTGAATGCTTCTGCGGAACGTAAAGGCTGTTACCGATCTGCTTCTGCGTAAGATATGTTGGCCCTCTGTTTGCTTTCATGTACCGCTCGAGAATTGCTTTTAACGCCGATGCCGACACTACCGCTGCGAAGTTTTGCCACTTCTTGTTCTCATGGCAATCGGCGTAATCACACACGCCCTTAACAATAATGCATGGCAGCTCTTCCCATACGCCTGCTCCCTCCATATTAAATTTAATGATGCCCTCTTCTTTGGCAATACGATCTCGATCTTCTCCAGACTTCATGACGCTATCGCCGGACGCAATTGCCCCAATATGGATAATAGACGTTTGGGTTCCCTGCTCAAGTCGTTTTCTTGCAACTAAATATCTTTCAACACATCCCAAATCACCGCACGAGAGGCTAAGAGCGTCCTCACACACCGAATCCATCTTTTCTTGACAGTCGCCGCAGATGCAATTTGGCGATATGTGATGCTTATGCGGATATTTCGACTGGAATAGCCTATCCTTAGAAGACCCTGGATATCGGTAACTATCCTGAAGCTTTGCATCATGTAATTGTAACTGCCTGAGAAAATAGGTAGTTCTTTCTTGGAGAGTCTCTCGGCCATTACGCGTATCAAATATCGCTAATAGGTTGTGGATATTTTTATCCTGTTTGCTAAATGTAACGGTCCGTTAAGCCGTTAAGCCAACAGGGCAAAAGATTAGCCAATAATCTCAATTCTAGCGATTATTGTAACGGTTATAGCTAGTTATAGGGGTCCTGTTACGATTGAACCAGGTCGTAACACTAAAGTTATTTCCGTTCATATTCTTGCAGATAAACCTATCGGGATATTGCCTTCGAGTGTCATATTGAACAACACTCTTATATAAAATTGTTATTATTAAAACAAAATAATTTTAAATATTATATATATAAACTTTTCCTAGGTGAATTATAAAATTAGTTTAGGTATAATATATGCCTGGGTCAGGCCTGCATTAATAATAATCTAGGTGTAGTATAAGTCTGTAATAAGTTTAATATTAAGTTTAAAATTAAGGAAATTATTAAAAGCTATCCTATCTATTTAATTTAGTATTAATAAATTTAATAAATTAACTAGCTTATAATAATATATTTATATTAAATTAAGAGTACTAAAGATTTAAGTTTTAAAAGTATTAGTACTAATTAATAATTTATATTATTATAGTATAAAACTTTATATAATAATTCTTTTTTTATATTATATTATATTTTAGTATATACGTATAGTAAATATAATTAAGGGGGTAAATGTAATTTAAGATTCTTGGAAACGAAAACGTGGGGCTCTGACTCTGGAACCCAAGAATTCGAGAAAAAAAAAAGAAGAAGAAGAAGAAGAAGAAGAAGAAGAAGAAGAAGAAGAAGAAGAAGAAGAAGAAGAAGAAGAAGAAGAAGAAGAAGATATTGTACTGTGGTAAATGGTTTGACGGGACCCCGAATTTTCCACCATCTACATATGTACTTGAGGTCCTACGAGAGAGGTATATTTATTAACGAAACCAGGGGAAGAAATAATAAGACGCTTGGTGAGGACAAATGTAGGTGTACCTATTCTTTACGCAAACCGGCGAAAGGCTCAATTGCTCATGAAATTTGTATTGATCTATCAACATCAGCAGCAATGAGGCGATGGCTCTAGTTAGATTGGATAGGTGCATTATCCATCCGTAGGCATTATGAATTCCGCAGGTTATTGGACCTACCAGTCTTCATAAAGCCCTATCTAGTCCTTGCTCTTTCGAAATGATCCAGAGAAAAATTTCGCTCTACTACGGCTAGTTTTGGCCGCGAGCTGGTTTGTTTCTTTGTTGGTACTCCCAGAAGCCCCGTCATCATCTTCTTCTCGCATTTGAACTTTTTGGGGCCTTTGCCGTTGCTGCTGCTGCTGCTGCTGCTGCTGCTCATGCCGGTATTCCTGGTCGTGCTGCTGTGCGGACCATGAATGAACTGGCGTTCCTACACTAAGGCTACTGGAATCACCGTTATCGATGTTCTGAGCGTCTTCGGGTTGCTTCGTTTGAAGTCTCTCTCTATGTCTTCCCGACTGTTGGCTAGCAAACTGAAATTGGTTGGCTGATTGGATTTCCAAACTTGGGGGTACAGTGGCGTGCTGTTGATATGACGTCTGCTTCTGCTGAGGTTCAAACTTGTGCGGATGCGAAGAGTCTGGGTACTGCCAGCCAGAATGGCCGTAGGTACGCGTGAACCTAGCCTGTTGTGCCTGTCCTAGTTGAGGCTCTTGAGTCTCGCTCTCTCCCTGGCGGTTGAACCCTCTCTGCCGAGAAACCTGGTTTGGCCGTTGATTAAACCTCTGCTTGTATTTTCTGTAGAGCTCCTCTGTGGTCAAAAACTTTTCTTCTTCCTTATCGGAATCCTGTTCATTACGAAGAAAGTTCTCTTTCGCTCGACGAGAAGTATTGGCCCCATAGAGCGCCCCCAAGTACTTGGTGAATTCTACGTAGGAATCGCGTACTGTTTCAAAATGTTGAACCGTCAACCTGACCTTCGGATCAAGTTCAGTAGTGTCGATGCTTTGTTGTGCTTGGTATTCCGCCAACGCCAACGCCGTCTGGCATGCATTGCGGATCTGGCGTCCATTCCAACGCGAAGTGTGGTAATACCAAAAGTGCATTTCAGCGAAGCGTCTGATGCCTTCTTCATCTATCTCAATCTTGCGCTTCATCCTATCAAACCGATCTTGGATAAGCTTAAGATTGAGTTTGAATATCTCAATTGTTTTCTCGCCGTCGAGTTCTGGGTAGTAGAGGCTCATATGGATGCGCGAGGTGAAAGCCTCGTCAAAGTCGCCAATTCGGTTGGTTGTCAGGAAGAGAATGCCAGCATAATATTCTAGAACACGTAAAAATGCTAAAGATAATGTTCTCAGCAATTACAAGGAAGTATGCATGCATTCAAAATAGTTGTGGACTCACCTGCTACAAGCCCATTTCGGACAAAATCCTCTTTATCTCTTGCAGCAAGAAAAACATCCGCTTCGTCTAATAGTAGAATGCAGCCCCACCTTGTAGCAAGATTGAAGTTAGTCTCAAGGGCTTTCTCAACATCTCTAGCAGTTACTCCCAAGTCACCTAATTGCAGTATAAACACATCAGCATACGCCGAAGTCATTTAGGGAGTTGCCCAATTAGAATAATGGCACTTACCGCAAGTGATTTGAAACAGTGGCTTCCGGAATAGTTCTGCTACGCCCTCTATTCGAAGTTAAGAATTAAAACAAACCCCTGAATTCTGTGACTTCTTGTGTGGAGAGGCTTACCGGCAGTTGTGGTTTTGCCAACTCCAGGAGCACCATGCAGAAGTAAAATCAGGCCCTTGCCTAGATCATGGTTAGTTGACACTTCCGCAATGTGAGAGGTGTAAATAGACGAGGCATTTTACCTTTCCCTCTCACAATATCCATCTGTTCCATTTGAGCTCCCTTTGACTCTCTGTCGCGGAAGTGTTGGGTGATTAAGGAGACTATCATGTCCTTATGCCCTTTTTCTAGAACTAGACGGTCGAATGCCGTTTTCGGTTGCTCAAGTTTTTTATTCCATTTGGCATTGTTTCTATCTGAATACTTCTCCGTAGGTGGTGATGAAGAGTCGCTCTCTTGGACTTCGGTTAAATAGGTGAGGTCCAGCTGCGCTGTGTTGACATTCTGTATTAGCGAAAGATTTTTGAGTGACATATTGGATGTTTACATCATTTTACTTACCCCATTTTCGGTTGCGCAGAACGAACCCAAACACTCTATATGACATAATGATGAGTTCATCTTCCAAAAAGGATCGTACTTTGGCGATTTCAACGAATAGTTGCGGGAAAACTGCGATCGATGGCTCCTCCTGGGAATTTTTGGTTGACAAAAACTCGTTGATATAAGTATTTCGTTGGTTTTTATCTATGTATGTATCGTCATATACGGTATCATTGATGCAGCATGTACATCTGCCACTGCTTGATGAGTTTTCCATTTGCTTGTCGACGGCCTCGCCAATAAACGTTTCCAGAGAAGGCGGTTTGATATGGTCCTGCATTTCGCCCTCGGTTGCAAATGCGGTCTCGAAGTCGATTACTACTTGGCTCTCAACCTCCTCTCTCACAACCATGGTCGAACCGGAGTAGTACATATGCTTGATGGCGGCAACTTCAACAAATTTAGCCCCTCTTCGAGCAAGATTTGTTCGACATCGGTCCTGTTCTGGATACCTCTCAAGGTCATTCCACTCTGTTTCACTGAAGTCGCTCCGCCTGAGTTTATGAAACCGGAGTGGGTAAACATCAAATGAAGTTATATCTCTCTCGCCGTCAAACCTTTTAATCTCAAAGGTACGTAAAACAGGCCCGATAGATTTTCCGTCAAAATCGATATACGAGCATATAATGCTGAATTCTGCCTTTTGAGAATTGCCGCCCCTATAACTATAAAAAGACCGATATGGGGAAATAGTCTCATGTTTGGCGCCATTGACCTGGAGGATTCGATATGCTTGCCTACCATCGAGACCAATGACCTCCATGCCTGGCCGGTATAGACACCAGAGGTCGGAGAAGTGTACTTTCCTGCATTCCGGGCCGTCAAGGTACTCTTTTTTAGCAATCAAATAAGTATCGAAGAACTCCAGAAGGCATTGAAGATGTTTCATGGCTGTTGTTGATTCTGTGGCATAGTATGTAGGATTTCTGGCTGCTTCTTCTGATGCTGGCTCACTCGCCAATGGTAATTTGCTGAACTTCTCCTCCAGTCTTTTGTGCCAATCTCGTAACCTTTGTTCATAAAGAAAGAAAGCTTTGAAAGGTCGGAGAAAGACGACGGGGCTCCCATCGAGAGCCGGTTTGGTTCCATCGGGGTCAGTAAGCTCAGCAAGAATCGTCAAAATTGGGGTAGAATGAACCCGGACTCTCTCAGGCAATGGCACTGGGCCTTGTGGCCCTGATGGTACTGTCGCATTTGGCTTCTGGGTTTGAGTTTTCTCCTTCTTGATGCCATCTGGATTCCAATTGTTCATATAAGGACCATACTGATCCCGCAGAGTCTCTACCTCAACCACTGGTTCGCCGATAAGAACATCAATAGCGCAGGCAAAACTCTCGTCCACCTTCCGCAACTTTTTAAACGAAGTC
The DNA here is from genome assembly GCA_010015515.1 of Trichoderma sp. TW21990_1. Lineage (NCBI taxonomy): Eukaryota > Fungi > Ascomycota > Sordariomycetes > Hypocreales > Hypocreaceae > Trichoderma > Trichoderma sp. TW21990_1. The sequence goes on from WXUD01000028.1 coordinate 701,915, forward strand.
CAATCGACTTTGTTTATCTTTGGCTCCGCATAGACAGGTTCTTTAGGAGCTTTGTGGGTTGTCGCTTCTTGATTCGTATCAATAGTAGCAGCTTTCTCCTTCGCAGCTCTCTCCTCAGCAGCTCTTTCTTCGGCTGCTTTCTCTTCAGCTTCTCTCTTCTCTCTTTCAAGTTCTTTCTTGCGCAATTTTTTGGCAAGGCGAAATTTTATCAACTCTTCACTGATAACTTCCATATTAAGTTCCACTGTTCTCACATATTCGCGCCGCTTGGCTATCAACTTATCGCGAATAAGGCGATACTGCTCATCATTGGCAACCTCATCATCAGAACTATCGTAATATCGCTCGTTATAATGTGTGTCGGCCGTATACCCCCATGACAGATAACGACTAGCCTCAGTTTTGTAATAGATAGAGGTCGACAAAGTATCAATAGCTGTGCGAATGGAGCTATCCGTTGAAAACTCTTTCAGATTGTCCTGGATATTCCACTCGTCTGAATGCCTGCGCAAACAGTCCTCAACACGTTGCAACATTTTGGAGTCTTCCACTCTAGATTTGGATTGTTCATTTTGTGCTTCTCTCGAAAAAAAGGCCGTCCTCTGCATCTTTAAAGACTCAATCTGCTGTTTCAATTGCTGGACTTCGTCCAACACATTCGAGTCAGACGGGATGATCGTTGGGGGTTGGCCCTCAGATGTGCTGACTTGAACGCTCATAGAATTTCCTTGGTATTGCTCATTATTCCGAAGCATGACTAGCTTTTGAGATTGAGCGGTCTCAGGTATGAGCAGTTCTTGGTACCCCGACTCCATCGCCAAGGTCCCAGAAGTTGGCATAGTAGATGGCCAATATTATTTTGCAGTATATCAAATAAGATGATAGCAGTTCAATAGTATAGACATCTCATGATATAAATCGACAGGCTATTAAGGCAAATAGAGTATGGAACGGCCCGAAATTGGAGGGATGACGAAGACTTCGTGAATGGCCAGCCACGAGTCTCATTTATATCTCGATGCTCCTCTTGACCGCCGCTTTTAAGCGCTCAAGTAGCCATATTACTACCTGTAAGATGCGTTGTCCATTTGGCACTCGCCTTCCCCTCACCCATCGCATAAGAAATGCGCACATTCATGAGCTCTTCGCCAATGACTCACTTGGGTGCCCGGCTCCGCTGCATCTGTTGCACACCACTACAAACGCCATCATGGATGACAGTCCAATAGGCATAGACTTTCAGAATCCTGCGGACAACTAGCTATGCAAGACGCCAAAATTATTCCCCATGTCAAGAACAAACAGGGCTAGGCGAAATATGCTGGCGCGTTACAATTGGGTACCTCCAGTACATGAACCTTGAGGTTAGATTGGGCGCTGCGGCTATGAATCCATCGTTGGGCTGCAAAACGGCGCCTTTCCGCGATTCCGCGGGGGTAGCTTTCCATCTCTCTCATTTTCTCTAGTTTGTAATTATAGAATCTTTCTCATTACTAGTACCTTCTTAGCTATCGTGCCATTTTAAAAGTCGGGCTCTTGTGTACGGATCCTGTGTCAATATTTGTCAACATTACCATCGTCATTGCCATGGCTGGGCAGACCTCTACGATTCCTACACTGAGCACCCAGCCCCCTTCCGTTGATTTCATTGAAAATCGTATATCTGAGTTTTCCCAAGCCTCTATGAAGTCTATTCATTATAATACCGCATCGCAGCAGTTTGTCTCTGACCCTGTCATAAATGGGCGGAGAAACGATTTCACCCGGGGACCCAGTCCTATTGCTCCGCAAACTATTAGTAGTATCCCAGGAACTTTATCCTCCGGCGACTCTACACCATTTCAAATGACCACAGAGACAAAACCGGGAGCAGTAGAGTGTTGGAATAATATACTAATCGCTGCTTTGGCCCTACACCGAGACACCATCGAGCCCAAGATCGGAAACCCAGAATTCAGCATTCGAAATGACGAAAACTGGGACACTATATATCTCAAGCTAGAAAAAGCCCGCGCTGAATATTTAAATGAAGCTGGGTATTTCCAAAAGGCCGTGCGCTGGGTTGCCGATAATGCTACACCGGCAACCACTCTGGTCAAAGTAGCTCAAGGTGTCGCGCCGAGTAATCCGTATTCGACGCCAATTCTCGGAGCCATTCAACTCATAGCAAATGTAAGCGAAAATAGAATTAACCTATTTACTAATTAACGCTTATGAGAAATACACCAAGGCCCTACAGATATCGGCCGACACCCGAGCTGAGGCTCTCGGTGCCTTTGACAACCTAGAATCAGTCTTCTCCGAAGCTGAATTATTCCTATCAACATTTCCAGGCGTCGAATCTGTGAACGATGCTGCAGTTGACTTAGCGGTAGCTATACTAAAGGCTATTGAAGAAGCGATTACGTTCTTCAGTGCCTCTCGGCGTAGGGCCTCTCATCTTCCCAAACACTCAAAGTCATATTACATTGCTGCTAAACTACTATTCAGCTAGAAAGATTGCCAAGACTGTTTTCAACGGCTCAGAGTACCTGAAAGCTCTTCAAAAGACATTCAAATTAATCGAAGACAAAAGCACTGCATTGAGAATACAGGTTCAAAATTCCCATATAGTGCATGAGCAGCAATGTATGCCCCTCTTCTCAAGCTCCTAAACTATTGTGTTACTATGCACCTAACGTATATTCTATTTGTAAAAGTCATGAACCGTACCAAAGCACAAATAGAGTTTATGAACAAATTGCTTTTGCTGCTAAATGAGCATGCTGCTGAGAAGGAGCGTAAGTGATCCAATATTTACTCAGAGACAATGAACAGTGCCCAAGTTTCCCTTGTTTGAATAACTAACTTTCTAAATAGAGAAACTTGAACTTGAACGAAAAAATAGTACGCCATTGACCTTTTTTTTTTTTTTTTTTAAACTTCAACGGCTAACAGGCTCTACACAGTTGAGCGAGAAAACATGCTTCTTCGAGTAGAGAATAATAGGTTGCGCTCCAGGTCGCCGAGTCCAAACAATTATGGAGAGATGCAGCTACTGGCCGAAAGGTCAGAAATTTACCTCGACCAACTAGAGCTGTTAGATCTCCTTAACATCGAGGATAATAATACCGACAGGATGTTCATCGCTGAAAGGAAATCGAGTATTCCGAACCGAGAAGTACTTCAGGCCCAGCAAATCGTCAACAATGCCAAGTTCCACACATGGATGAGATCAGTTTGCTCGGCGAAGCTCCTTATCCTCTGGGATCGCCGCCCGCCAAAGACCATTGCGGGCATCACTCCTCTGTCTATATTCTGCGCATCACTTGTACCGATGCTCCGGGATCACAGCCATTTCATCTCTGTTACATGGTTCTGCGGTCTCCACACCGAGTCTCAAAATTCTGACGCTTGGTCTATACTCACTGGATTTATCGACCAGTTATTCCAACAGTATCCCTTCAACATGGAGAATCTAGGATACAACGATGTAGACAAGTCTCTCTTATGGAACCGTGATCCAAACGAACTATTCAGTTTACTCTGCTGGCTCATTCGGGCTTTACCTACAAGTATCACTCTTGTATTCCTCATTGATGAAGCTTACATCTACGAGCGCGATGAGTTTACAGAGGGCTTGTCCGTCTTTGACGAACTCCTGAGGCTTGTAGCTGACCCCACCTCCACCACTATCAAATTACTCTTCACAAGCACCCGAAGGACGGAATTTCTAAGACCGAAATTTCAGCCAGAAGACCTCATCATCAACGTTGAAGGGTTACCACAACAGACAGGTATTCCATCTGAGCGACGCATGCTTCGACAGATGAAGCAAAGTTTTGATGAAGGTGATTCAAGTTAACCAGTGTTGTGGGCCTATCTTCACCTCACAGCGGCATAGAGATTGATATAGTTGAAAATGGCGAACATAACAACAGCTACCTACCATTGTTCGCCAATATCCTTCATCCAAACTACTATCGCGAAGCTGATACGCTTCTTCCCCGCTTTTCGCGGTTACCTGTCAAATTAATGGGGAAACTTTTTTACCTCCTGATACACACAATGATTATATTAATTTAAACAATTTCTAAAGTAACTATATCTCCTGCTTCCACTTGGGGACGATCTTCCCCATCATAACTAGGTGGGGAAAAGTGTCAGCCAGGTCTGAAAGGCTTGGAGTTCCAGTTGTCAATAAGACCAAGACGCGAATCGCAGTAGTCAACATAATCGAGAATATTACCACCCATGGAAACTAGTTCCCCATCCATTACACCATGAAGGAAACAGTCCCCAACTGGCTGATATTTTCGGATGTGATGAAGAATATTCGGCCTGCGCAGCACCTCACAGGTCGTAGAACGAGCGGCAAGCTGCTGCCCGGTAGAATATATATCTCATCGTTGTTCTTCATTTGCATTGGACCCAGGCAATATCCATATTTAGCTGGGTATATTTTCAGAAATTTTAACTTCCGTTGATTGGGGACGCTTTGTTATTTATTGACCATATTTCTCTATTCAATAAAGAAATTGTCATTGTCGGAGTTGCTTTGGGAATAAAATTTTGCCAAGCGGTTATGGACAAGCGTTCTATATTCAATGAAGAAACTTTCCAGCAAGGCATAGTATCCCTCCTTATCGGTATCTATAAGTTCAAAAAGTAAGGCGCAGTCGAGAACGTCGTGTTTTCCCAAGAGAAATCGATGATAAAAGTTGGTTGAAAATAGCTCCTCTGCTCGCCCTCTTATTCAACAATTTCCTACTCTCTGCGAGTAATTTTTCTTGCGTTTGGAGCCACTGGTTCATCTCTGGATAGAGGTAAATGAGGTCATTGATGAAAAAGAAAGTTCTCTTAGTTGTTGGTCTCATGACTTCAGGATACTGATCATTAGCTGGCTTCGTTTCCCGGTGCAGGTGGCCCCCCAGGATTTCTTGAATTCCTTTTTCGTTGAACTGCCTCTTTACGATGGCTATATCTTCATCCTGCAGTCGTTCGAATGACCCATCCGGGCATATTTTTGCATCCGACAGGATGGTCCTTAGAAAGTTTTCATGAATATACTGCCCTTCAGTAACTCCTACCCCTGTTGCCCATCGACTTAGTGCTCTAGCAACCATATTTAAATCGGAATGCGAATACAATAGCTCCGGTATATTGAATACTCCTCCGAGCTTCATAGCGCGAACTGTCAGAGATTGCCCTTGATGGTCAACCAAGCTGTATTTTGGCAGATCTCTGCAGCCGTCTTTGTGACAGTAACCCGCCAAAGATTCGCAAATTTCTTTAATCTTCTTTATAGAAGGCGATTTTGATCGAATATGTCGTAGCTTCGGTACAAGTTCCTCACGCAGGAGGCGCTTAGGGTCTCGCTCGTTCTTAAGGGAAGCGAGGAAGAAAGCCATCTCATTTCTCATCATTTCCCAAATACTGTGTTTGCCATCCTTGAGCAATAGAATGGCACCACCACAAGCATTATAAAGAGTGAAAAGCTCGGCTCGTTGGCGCTCAGCCTCACCAACTTCTGTACCCCAATCCGGAACCCAAGACGGTAGATCTTGTCTCCCTTTGCGACTATGGTCTCCATACAAAACAGAGAGTGACTTGGTATTTTCTATCGTCTCGAGTACCGGTGCCATATACACTTCTGTCACATTTAAACTGTAATCAGGCATAATAGCAATCGTTTCGTTGCACAGCCCTAGAAGAGCATAAACTCGTTCTCGAGCATCAGAAGCCTCGCGGTGTCCAAAATACCGTAGGAGAGATAGAAGGTCTGATCCCCGAGATTCCTTCCACTTTCTGCGGAATTGATGAAGGTTGGCGACTCGTGAGAAAAGGCTGAAAACTTTGAGGTCATTGGCTGGAAGGGAACTAGGGTATTTCACATACACAGTCTCCCATCGAGATAAGACCGTTGCAAATTCAACTAGTAATTCCCACGATATTGCAACGTTGCCATATCTAACAGTAAGATTTTTAGCAACAACTGCCTCTTGGACAACCCATATCCTCCCGCACCAAGGGACAAGTAGTATGCGTCGCAATGCCTCAGATAGGGCGGTCATATGGAGTTCTAGAATATCCTCTGGAAGTATGAACCCGTTCGAGCAGTTTCGATATCGGGCCATAACTGTCAAGAAAGAAAAGACTTCAAAGGCTTGTACTGGCTCCTTCAAGGAGGATGTTTTCCAAGTATCGAGACATTGGATCGCAACCGAAACATCTCCATCGCTGACACCAAATTTCTTGAATGGGCGCAGATCATGAAACGAGCGGGAAATTCCTGTGCCGTAATCATTACCGAGAAATAAAACCACTTCGCTAGCTGTGCTATAGATTTCGCGCATTTGAGCAACCTGTGACAATCGTTCGGCGGTGTTGCTTTGGTCAATGCACTATGCTTCGGTTAGCGAATAGTTCCATACTTAGAGAGTTATGTCCTTTTCTTATTCTCGTAAATGCTTTAAAGCGATTTCAAGGTTGGCCGTCACTTTGACTTTGTAGCCATTTGACTAGGATCTCCGGGGGATTTCGTTGCCTCCAAGGGCCCCAGACGTATGAAAGTGCCTTGTACGGAGGATATCGATTGCGGAGACGGTTGTGGGGTTCGAGCGTACGATGAATTTCATCGTTCCATTAACCTAAGGGCAGTTTGATCAAGCGGAAAAAGCCTGGCTCTGTAGACGAACCAGTGGTGATTGATGACACGGCCAGTGAAGCTGAAGGGTTCTTGGGCACTCGTTTCTTGCGTGGGATATTTCGGTCCAGTGCTGCTTGATCCATGGCGATAAACCAGTAAAAGCCAATAGAGTACGTACTCCGTAGATCGACTAGTATTAATTGATTTGTATGAGAAACAAATATATATATATATATAAAAGAAGCGACGCCGGGATAAATCCCTGTTGATCGAAAGGCTCTTCAATAGTATATGTCTGTTATTTGTCCGCCCAAACCGGGGAGCAATGCCACGCATCTTCATTCAGGCATCAGCTTATACTATTATGCAGTTGGGCTTTGTTGGCTATGCAAGACAACAAGGCCAATCAAATCTCAAACCACAATACAGCCGTCGCCAACCCCCCCCCAAATGCAAGGGGTAAACGAGACTGTTGGTAATTGTACGCTCCATTATTATCGATTACATGTGTGGCGATGCAAGGCGTTGTACAAGGCGCTGTACAAGGCGCTGTACAAGGCTCATATTGAATAGGCCGACGCTGATTGGGTGCGATTTAGAATCACCATCACGACACGACCCCAAAGTGCCCAGAAAATATGAATAAAAGATATCAAAGGGGTAAAAAAGGAATATATATATTAAATATATTGATGAGCAACCTCGGCCAAGCGACGAGGCCAAGAGCTAGGCCTTCACTCCGACGGCAAATGCCAAGAAAAAAACCATCAACAGTCCCTGTAGCTTTATATCTTGCATATAGCAGGTACCAATAGCATAAGAGAACTACATAACCTTCTCTCAAATTGGCTTTCATTACAAAGGACTGCCAGTTAAGAAGAGAATCCCCTAACCATATATGTCAGCCAGATGAATAATCTTCATAGCTGCGTCAAACTCTATTGGCAAAACTTCAATATTCGGATAGGCATCCTTCAATTCTTGGGCCGTCTGTTTTAACAGAGGCGAGTTAACATCAGCGATGGCAATTTGGGGGCTTCAATATTACGCAAACGCAAACGCTGTAGCCTTGCCGATCCCTAAAATGTTTGCTGTTATTATAGGCATCGGCGAAGATATAGCATCAGTAGTTACCGCGTGCAGCGCCGCTGATGAAAGAAGGACCATGGAGGAATTTGGTAAGCATTGTAATATGAACGAGGCTTGCGCCGATATGCGACGAGCTCCGACAATTGTTATTGCTTGTCACCAGTTATTAGAGTGCTGTTTCAAGATATACAGTTTGTAAACGCTTAAAATGACTAGTCTTTATATATACGATTGGTCAAATGAACATGATCTAGAGCGGCCGCTCCCTCTCTTTCCTGCCTCACGGGTGAATGTCGTGTCTACCATGGTAGGGTGCACTAGAATGAATTAGGCATGTATCATGTAATATTGCAACAGTAGTAAACAGACCGAATATTCAAAGTAATAAATGTTATTGAAGGTGCGGTTTGGACAGGTAATGTCTGAGAGGAGCGGCCGCTCGCAGATTGGCGGATGCGGAATGTGGGTGGGAACCATACGCATGCAGAGGGCGGACTTTGACAAACGTTTTTCTCGCCTTGTATTAATTGATGAATTTAATTCGATGTCTCATATGGACTAGATGGATAAGGTGTCATAACCGGTCGAAAGTATGAAAGACCAGCCCAAGTACTAGCAAGTGCTGTAGGTTTTCATATTCACCCTAGTTCGTAGCAAACAAAGTTTCGCATTAACAACTTCTGTCACACATCATGTCAATCAGCAATATTAAACCATATACTCCGTATATTATCGAGTATCTAATGCAGCACTGTTATCGTGTCTTTTCTCGCAATATGTACATGGCTACATCTCATACGAGAGATGCATGATTTTACCCCACACCCTGGTAGCCTTGAGATCTGCCGAGATTGTTGAGCACGCCGCGGAGTTGATAGCTTGTCATGTGTGAAACTGCAAGCGATACTTCAGTAAAAGAAGCCAGACTCATCAAAGCGGCTTAAGGCAGTAACTAATACCGTCGATGCAACACAAGTCGGCGGCGGCAGTTCTGTAGTCCCAATATCCACCCGAAGAACTCGGGTCTGGTCAAGATCTTATATGGGGTTCAATTTCTGCTATTTTTGAAGCTGCAAATCTCCAGATTTGGAGACCTCTTCTTCGTCAGTTCCGCCAACTAGATGCTAATATACGACCAGGAATATTTATCTCTGTTCAATATAACGCTTCATTTTTAGTTGAACATCTACAACATGCTAAACATACATGCAGTTGACACCTACCAGCGAGGGCGAGAGCGTGGCCGTGTTGGATGAAGACGCCAACATCTTGCCTTTTATATTTCCTTTGCCATCTTTACCCTGTTTGGATTGACTACTAGATGGTAATAAATGTAGTATGACAGAGAGGCTTTGAAACAGTGGTGTGGAGTAGAGTTTTCAGGTTGTCTCCACCTTATCTGCAGAGATTCGACAAACAAAAACATCATACCGATATGTCACCTAGCTTCTGTACAACTTTCTCAATATACCGAGCCCCCACCGCAACTCCATCTATGTCTTGAAATTCTTTTTCATCTCCGAAATCTTCATTGTTTTGATCCAAGCACGTCAAGCATGTCTCCACCACCTTGCTGTATTTGGTACCCATCTTGCGTCTCAAAGAACCTCTTGCTAGTTGCAATAGCCTATCTTTGACTCGCTCGGGAGATTTTAGCAGTTCAGATCCACTCATACTATCACCTTCTCCTCCTAACTTGGAGCCTAGACTGGACAGCCGAAGGTTCATTGTTCCTAATGAGGATTGATCTTGCTCGCCGACCTTGTCATACTCGACGAAACTCCCCCACAATCCAATTTCAAGCAGACAGACACCGACACTGTATATGTCGTGCCGCATATTGTAGTCTTTCTCCGGTGTCCTCCCCTGCCGATGTGGGTGGCGGTACAAGTTCTTCTCCCAATCGTCATCCCCAAGACGGTGCGTTTTGCCCTCGGCGTTGCGGAGAATATCGAAGCCGACCAACACAGCCGTTTCAGAATTGGCTCCAGCTTCATCGTCTCCTCCAGCATTAGCAGACCCGTGGTTTCCCTTGTTGAGGATAAGTATTGTCTCGGGTCGGATGTTCTTATGTACGAACTCGTACAGGTGCACATAACTGACCGCCTTGACAAGTTGTCTCGCAAGGTCGAAGCGTGCTGACAGAGAGTCATGTTCGCCGCTTGGTCCACTTAGCAGTCGATGGCGCAAGCTGTGTGCATGCGAATGCGTTGGGGGCATACGGAAGACGAAAGAGAGACCTGTTGGGGTGATAACTTTGCCAGTCTTCGTGCTGGACCTATCCGAGTCCTCTTCGTTCAATATGCCCTTGCATTGTAGTAGCCCAAAAGTGAAGGGGTCTGTTTGCTGCAGTCGCCTTGCGAAGTTCCGAATGTCGCGTAGTGCAGAATTGATGTTGGCCCTAGAAGTGCAAGTAATAGGGTCAAGCACCACCAGTTGGCCGGTGTCAGCTCGGCGAGCTATGCGAACTGGGCTGTAGGCCAGATCCTGGACGCTCTCAGTGATGAGCCCTTCTGGAGTTAAGAAAACAGTCTTTTGTGTGCTTTCTCTGTGGGCAGGTTTGAGTGCGCGGCGCAAGTGTTGTGCAGTAGGAATAGCTGCATGTGCTGTTGTCTCCTTGTGCGTCGAGATGGACTGTTGCCGTGACATGAGGTAGAGCTGTTGGTCGACTTCAGGCCCAGCAATTTTCATCATTAAAAACCAGCTGGGGTCAAAGATGCCCTGCCAGACCTCTAGATCGGTAATAGCCTCAGCGAGGCTATCTCTCACAAATGCGTACTTCAGCCGCCTGACCTCAACGATGATGGCATCCTCTCCAGCACCATTCGGCAGAACATCAGACTTCTTAACTAAGCCCGAGAGTTTGGTGTTAGCGGCTTGTAGCTTGTGCAGCAAGACCTTCAGCGTCTGTAGCTGGATGCCTTTGTGCCAATCATTCAGCTGTGGCTCTAATCTGCGTACGACATCAAGTTGTATCTGGATCTTCAGCCAACAAGCCTCGATGCGCACAACGCTCTCCCGAAGTCGAGTTTCGGCATTTGCAAATGCTTGGCATAATGCGACGAGGTCTTTGCCCCAGTGACAAGCGGTGTCTATAGTGCCAGCCAGGTCGAACGGGTCGACCATTTTGAATGATTCCCAAGTAACAAGCTCGGTTCAATCAGCAAGCCATCCAGCTAGGGAGGTTTTGCATCGCAGCGTTTAAGACATGCATACGCGTGCATGCCTACCTATATGTGTGTGTGTGAATCGCGATTGGCGGGTAGCGTGAGGCTGAATTGCAATAACCGCCGCACTTCATGTAGCAACCCCCACCCCTGGATCCTGAAAGCCTTGTTTAGCGCAAAAGGATTCTTATCGTGGCAGTACTCCGTTTATTAATAGCACATGTGCTCTCAGGTGCTATTTCTTCTCTTCGCAGCTCATTCTTGGAGTATCGTCTAGACTCTTGCCTCATGAAACCAAAGCCTGCCATATCAACTTTCGGCCGTCATAACCTACTGCCCTTCGCTATCTTCTAGTTGCCACACTCTCGGATGCCGCACGACGGATCCTCTCGTCGGATCGGCCCCGCAATGCCACGATTGCCGGATCTCGTTCGTGACACCCGCCTCAACACTTCCTTCCAAGACAATTTCACAATCCACCACCACGACGATTCAGATGACGAGAATAACGCTCGATCGACATGGCGGTCGGAATACTGGAAGTCGACAGTCCATCTGGGACACGGCGGTTGCGGCGACGTCTGGTTGCAGGAGTGTATCCGTGGGAAAGGAGAATACGACAGACGTGCCGTCAAGATCATTCCTCGGCTCAATCTCAAAGACAAGAAGGATAGCTACATGAATGAACTGGAAACAATTGCCAAATTCTCTCAAAAACGTGTAGGTTGAGGCGTTCTGTTTCTAGTATGGAGGGGAATTACTAATTGTCATGAACGCAGTACTCAAAGTGCTTTGTCAAGCTCCTTGGGTGGTACGACGACGATTCTAGTCTTTACATCGCCATGGAATACTTCCCTCTGGGCGACCTTCAGAATTATATGGCCAAGACTGGGCCCATAGATGAGGCGGATGCACGAGAGATATTGTTTCAGGTGCTTGAAGGCCTGTCTTACATGCACCGCGAAGGGTTTGCTCATCGGGACATCAAGCCTGGTGTAAGTTTTCCATTATCCCTTCTATAAAGACGACATTACTAACTATTACATGCGCCTTTCAAGAACGTGCTCATCAGGTCCCAGCCACCGAAGAATAAATGGTGGGTCAAGATAAGTGACTTCGGCATAAGTAAGCGCGTTGAAGGGTCAATGAAGGCAGTATCCAGTATCAGGGGCACACTTCCATATATGGCCCCGGAACTCCTCTGGCACGAACCAAGTGATTCCAACCCTGTCAACCATCAGGCGGCTGACATGTGGGCACTGGGTGAGATGGCCTACCGCGTACTAACCCGGACAGCGGTTTTTCCTACCCAGAACGCACTCGTTAATTATCTAGTGAATACAAACTTGTTTCCCACGGAAAAGCTCAGCAATCAATATGCAAGCTCAGACGCCACCTCCTTCATTCGCTCACTCATGGAACCTCATCCAGATAGGCGCCTCACATCGCAAATGGCCATGGAACATGCCTGGGTTGCATCTCTAAAGGACCATTGGGCACATGTCTCGGAATCGTCAACGCCAATCCCATTGTGCGCATTTTATATCCAATTTCTGTAGTGCTCATGCTAACTCCTTCGAGGAATTCATCTCCTTCAAGCTGGCAGCCTGCCCCAACTTCCAATCCGAACCCATGGGCCACAGTTTCGACCAACGGTTCCGACGGTTTATTGCTAGCCGGCTACCAAGCAAGCGCAGGAATTCAGGGGACGAGCAATGATTCATCTTTAGGGATGTCGTCCCCATTGAGCAGCAGTAAAGGAATTATAATGAAACATCATTCAGACTCAAGCAAAACTACCGGGGGTAGCATCTCTGAGCCCGCGTCTCGCATATCTGAAATTGGGTCTGTCGCAAAAAACCTCACCACATCCACAATAAATGATTTCAATTCCAAGTCCAAGGGCCAAGACATCTTCGATCCTAGGTCTAGTATATCTTATACTGAACCTAACAACCCCAAATTCGACTATACACTGGACTTAGACGACATAAACTCAGGGAATGAAGGCTCTGCCTATCCTTCGACAGTTTCTCAGGCTCCGCCACCACCACTTCCCCCAAGAATACCCAGGCCCTATATTCCAAGTTTTAAAACACAGCCGCCTGTTCGACTAGCTCAACGTCATATTCAACCTGTCCAGAATAACTTAATGCGTAATACCGCAGTCGCAACAACATCACTCACAGATTCCTCCTTCAAAATGCCCTGGCCCCGTATCCAAAATTCCGAAACACTTCCGCCTATCAGATTGCCGGGAGGGCGTACTGTGACTGCTGCTGTTGCGACTGCGGCATCACGCATCAAGTTATTTTGGATAGGCTGAATACGCC